>CM027848.1:38317349-39028057 GCA_016097595.1 Eucalyptus pumila | reverse complement strand
GTCTATTCAATCCTAAAATTTTTAAATTTATCGATGAAGTTCTAAATTTTTACGATTTGCCAATATAATTCTTACGAATATCTGATACTTGAGATATATGATTCCATCAATATTAGTAAAGTCGATTGATATATCATGTTGATAATTACATGATGTGACATTTTGACCACCAAGTTTGGTTTCACAAGAAAAAGGCTATGGGGACTGGTTCAACCATAGGATCGACATTGTTGTTGCATTACTTGTCTCATGTGGAAGGAACACGAAATGTCGCTGCCACCGCCGCCACCCGGTGATGATCCTCCTTCTCCTCCCTCCTCCTTGTCTCATTCATAAGCATTGTTGGGTAACTTAATGGCACTTTCTCGACCCAAGGTCTTGAGAGAACGACATTGCGGTGGCAGCAAAAGACGAGGGCAATTTTGATCAAGATCCTCAGGACAGTTTAATCATAAGGGTTCTATTGTGAGGCCAATTCGATTAACGGTTTGAATGAGCCTGATCTATCGGGGCCACGGACTGCACCATAATTTTTTCAACATAACATGGAGTGATTCTTGATGATCCATGTGGGGCTTTGAAGAAGAACTTGGTGGGCGGGCTTAAGTTTTGGTTCTGAAGCATTACGTGTCACCCAGCTAATCGATGATCATTTCGAAGATAGGTCAGATACTAAACGAACACATTTGAGGATTCAGAAGAGCCTTCAAGTTCATCTTTTCATTGATTTATATTCAATTTGTCTCTTCGAGAACCAGTCTCTTTGAGAGGTAATCACACAATGCTCTAACTGTGTATCTACATCCCTAAAGAGAACAATTATTACTAATCGTCATATATAATGTAAACAGTTAAAGAAAAGAAAAGCGCGCTAATTCATTCTACATAATGAATGCCGTAATTTATTCCTCGAATAACCCTAAACTATGATCATGCAAATCTCATGTTTTTTTCCCCTGACAAGGACAAACAATACGTGGAGACGCATGTCTTCATCTAGTTTTCTTTCTGGATGATTTAAGAGAACTGCCTCAATTAGCGAGCTATCTAAAGGGGAATCAGAACGGCAACCCACTTACAGAGACCCTCAAGTTAAATCTAAGAAATTCAGGGTAGGGATCAGATTTACGACCGTCTATTTTTCCACGTGAAGAACACGGGAAAGCCCTAATCACTAGGTCAATCTCGATGTGGGGGAAGCTCCGATTGTTGTAAATGCAAACATTAAATTTCAGCAAATACAAAAATAGGATAAACTTTTTGTTGGTATCTGCAGAAACGTGTATTTGATGTAAGTGTGTATGTGTAAATATGGGTGAATATAAAGTGAATTACAACAGCAATGGTGTATGGGTAAAAAATAGGACTTTTATTATGAAAGTTTGTATTACAAATAAAGAGTATTTCTGATTTTTCTGCTAGTAAGGAACAAAACATCCATAACTCTTATTTATAGGCGTGAGTCACCGCCTTACACAACCAACTTTTGAGTACTTCTAGTTCTGGTTGCTTCTCCATTATGCTGCATTTTTCTATTCTGCATCCCCAGCCACTCTTGTTGACTTTATTCAGCCAACTTCCAGATGGCTTTTCTCCCCTTCACACGTGCACTTGCTGCCCACATAGTACTAGAAATTTCTCCAACGAGAATCTTCAACTTTGACTTTGGACAAATTGTTCCCGCCACTTTTTCCTTCTCTGTGTAGTCTCGTGTGTAGTCTACTTTCCAAAAATCACTTTTTAACACTTTCTAAGAAACATTTATATTTTTATCAAGGAAAATTTCATTTTCTGGAGGACATTTATGGGCAAACCGCTAGCTACCATGTGACTTGGCTGCTGCCAGCAAAAAGCGCAGGCTGACACCAGATCGAATCACGAAGAGTAAGAAAAGCACAACAACGATAGCCAGTGAGACTCCGGATTCCAGGTGGCTACGTTCCAAAAGGGCGGAAGAAACAAACGAGAAGGAAGGCAGGGGGTCAGAGGAAAATTCACGGCCCAGAGCGGCGTAGTGACCGAGACCTCGACGGTTGACGATCTCATGAGTCCCGGTGGGAATGGGCCACACTACCGCGGCGCTGGATGGGAGTGGCGCCCACCTGACCACCGCCGCCATCACTACCGCCGCCACCAACACCCCGGCTCCCCTCGTGCGACCACCGCCACCGCCACCCTAACGACCGCCTTCCCCACTCCGCGACGCCACGCCACGACCGCCCCTACCGCCCCCTGACCCACTGACCTTTTCACCACATGGGCGCGATCTTTCGCTCGAAAAGGGAGACCCGACGTCGTTGCTCGATTGTCGCTGTTGTAAGAGTTTTCTAATTGTGGACTAAATTAATCGATATTGTAATTCGTTTTACGGTTAGTAAAACGGGGTTGGTCTAAGGTGAAATAGAATGTTTCTTAATTAGTCTAATACGGCCGTTTTATTTAGTGTGGGCCGAGTTGAGCCCGCTCGTAATGAGAGGGACTGGCTGGAAACTCTATAAATAGTGCTCAAGTCTCTCCTCTAACCCTAATTCTCACATGTATCCTCACCTAAGAGGTGTTTACCTAACGCTAAATGTGAAGGGGCCGACTCATTGAGCTAGTGATACGGAAGGCAATAGAGAAGAAGGACTTGATCGTGGATCCCCTTGATATATGTGGGTAATCATTTTTCTGCTTCGCTTTATGTTCGATGGATCCCAAAACAGGTGCGTTAATCTTTTTGCTCAATTATGCATGTTCTTGTTAAGTTTATGGAGATCTTAGGGTTGCGCAATTTGCATCCAACATGTGGTATGTCGTGTTTTACTTTGTATATATATATATATATATATATATATATATATATATATATATATATATATGATTAATTTTATTAATGAATAAAGCAATGTAATTAGCATGATTGTGATTTTGGTGATATGTCTGCCCCTATCACTAAAAAGTTAAAATCACATGTATATGATATATGTGAGGAGTAAAGTTTATATCCATTGTATGAGTGAATTTCAATGATTCAATTGGTAGTGACCGCCAAAGTGCACGCTTGATTGGGTTTGAGAAATTTCGGTCTCGTATGATGATTGGGATGTCTCTTGGTCTAATGCTAGGTCATACTCCCCAAAGGAGGTGATTGTGTATTAGTTCATGGAGGGATACATTATGGTGTGGTGGAGGAGTGACTGATTCTAGTGATTCATACGCCCAAAGGTGATGAATTCACAAAGAATTGGAATATATTCTCATAACCGCTATCATGTAGGGAGTGTATAACTGCATGTCATGTATTCTGCCCAAAGGTGATTATATGATTATGCTTGTAACTCTCTGGATGTGTACTTATATGTCAAGTTACGTGCTCACATGATGCTAATTATATACATTGCTTAGTTTTTCAGTCACATTTTCTGTAATTAATAACTTCATTATTATTGAGGTCTTTGCGCTTCAAATTTTAAGCTGGACATATGATTTGTTGCTTGAGAAAAAGAGCAATTGAATTTTGCTTACTGTCCATAAAAGTTCCGATGCGGAACACTTGAAAAGAGGTTTGCTGCGGGGATCTGCACTGCTATAAGATGATGGAAACCTTAGTTGCTTAAAATTATGTCTTGTCTGATATTAAAATTAGACACATCTGCAAAGATTATATTTGTCCAATGACATATACATCTCGTATATGGTTAAAGGTTGTTTCCTGAAAGTTTTCTATTTAAAGATTGGACGTAATTGTAGAGGATAGCTGCTCTCGAGAATAGTTTGATGGAGGTTACTATGTTTTGTTTTACCTATACAGATAATTATGGAATCTCATGTACCATAGACTAAACTTATTGAAGTTCAAGGTACTATTCTTGATATAGTTTATAATGAAATTTCTTAAACCTCTCAAGTGCAGAATGAAGTGGTTGCAGCTTTATTAAGGAGATTTGTTAGGGGAAAACGATTAATTATATTATCATACTATATAGTCTATTTGTGAGAGCATGATTACTATATCTACTACATGGTTGTTTTAACAACTTATATAACTGTCGTTTCTTGTTCCCAATTAAGTATGTGATTAAATGCCATAAAAAAAAGATAATAATGTTTTACTTTGAAAGAGGGGTGGATTGTTTATAGTGAATAAATAATTATTTCTTTAAATATTCTTTCAGAGGAACGTGGCATTAATAATTTATTTTGATATACAGTTACGCCAAATAAATACAAAATCTATATTGTGCAACTGGATGATTTTGCAGCAGATTCAAGTAAACTTGTGTGTGGACTGAAAAGTTCTAATTCATGGTCTTAAGCAAGTTTCCGAGACAATATTATTAAAGTTTCATAGTGTAGTTATTTTGTTCGATTGGGAACAAGTAATTCAATATACTGCAAGGTTAGTGGGAGGAAATTTATTTTTTCTCATACTTTATGTACATAATATTTTGCTTACAAGTTGTGACCTTGAGACATCTTATATCTTTTGTACTTGGTGTAAGTATTGTTTTTGCGATATTATATTAGATTTTCTCGGAGGATATTTGCTGATTGTATATTGGAAATATTCAATATACATTATTGCAAGCCAGGAATTGCTCCTGTTGTTAAGGGTGATAGACTAAATTTATCACATTGTCCTTATTTAGATATTGAGAAAATTTAATTAAAGGGTGTACCTTGTGTCCATACTTAAAAAGTATAATGTATGCTCGAATTTGCACTAGACTAAATGTTGTCTTTGTGTGGGACTTCTAGGCAGATATCGACAATCCAGGACATGATGGAGTGGGTTGCTGTCAAGAAGGTTTTAAGGTACAAAAGAAGACAAGAAGTTATATGCTAATTTACAAACATGTTTAATTCTTGCAGTTAGTAGGGTATTTAGATGTAAATTTTGTTGTATGTTATGATAACAAGAGATCAATAACAAGATACATATTTGTGTTAGCAAGAAGTGCAATAAAATAAATAAAGTTCTATGTCATCTTCTATTATGTAAGCAGTGTTAGTAACATTCTTTTAGGTTGTTACTTGTTTCATTAGGCTCCTAGAACCTCATGACGACGAAGTTGATGGTTTTAACTTGATGGATAGACCCATCGGTTGTATTGAGATAATAAATTTGTAGTATTATTTATTTACTACGAGGTCTCAAGGGATCTAAATATATGGTGGTCAAATATTTTTTACCATAAAGAAACAGTACAGAAATGTGATTTATAATATAATATATTTTCACAGATGATGTGGTTGCAGATCCATTAACTAAAGGCCTACGCCCATGTGTATTTGAGTGACATGTCATTAGCATGGGCCTAGGAGTATCTTCGGATACTGTTGTTTAGTGGGAGCTATTTTGGCTTTACTCTGATAAAGATTTCATCTGTATTCGTTACACTTTGTAATGGTTTGATATGTATCAACTTTTGCATTCAATAAAATATTTTTCAATGTATTGTTATTATGTTGAATACATATTGATAAAGTCTTAAGGGATTGTATAAACCTTGAGTGAAGGATAGGGGCATCCGGACATCCGGTTATTAGCCTTGTGCATATGTACAGTGATACATAAAGAAAGGTTAACCATAAGGACAAGACATATGTGGGTTCATTGGAACCATAAAGCATTCTCTAGTGGCACAATTTTGACACCTAAGGTAAGAGAATGATGATCGATAAATGGGATCTCTATGAGAGATGTTATCCATTTGACACACTACTATATTGAATCCATATCAATAAAGTTGAGAACATTCGTGACCATGGAAGGCTCTGTGTGTGTATACATGCAGTTACCGCCATGATTCGGTGTTTAAGACTTTATGGGATAGGATTGACTATTAGAATTATCTCTCGGACCAATGTGCGCACAGCATTACGATTTCAATTAATATAGTCCAAGTGGGAGAATGTAAGAGTTTTTCTAATTGTGGACTAAATTAATTGATATTGTAATTTACTATTTTTACGGTTACTGTAAAATATGGTTGGTCTAAGGTGAGATAGAAAGGTTTCTTAATTAGTCTAATATGGGGTAGCTAGTGTGGGTCGAGTTGAGCTTTGGCCGTGAATGAGGAGGGATCGGCTGGAAACTCTATAAATAGTGCTCAAGTCTCTCCTCTAACCCTAATTCTCACCTAGTATCCTCACCTAAGGGGCGTTTACCTAACGCTAAATGTGAAGGGGCCACCTCATTGGAGCCGGTGATACAGAGGGCAATAGAGAAGGACTTGATGCGTGATCCCCTTGATATATGTGGGTAATCATTTTTCGTTCCGCTTTATGTTCGATGGATCCCAAAACATGCGTTAATCTTTCTACTCAATTATGCATGTTCTTGTTCTGGTTATAGGAGATCATGGGGTTGCGAATTTGCGTCCAACAGTTGTTGCTGCTGCTGTCGCTGGCGAACGGTTTCTGATCCGTGAACACGGTGACCTCACGAGCCAAGCTCCGGGGAGATCCAAATAGCAGCAAGAAGAACCACGAAGAAAAGGGTGAGTGGCACGAATCTAGATGCGGCCATTGAAGCCGCCGGAGGTTTTTTGTGTGTTGATCGGATCCCGTTGAAGTTTCCCGCAGCGAAAGGTTGTGACTCTTATTCCTTCTTTTGGTCTAGCATAGACCACATAAAAATGAAGGCACCGGAGCGTGGTCAAGAAATTTAACACCTGTTCCTTAGGAAAATTTAAGACCTATTCTTTCGAAAAATTATATATATATATATATATATATATATATATCTATCTTTGTCATTAAATGTCTGATTCTCGCCGTATAGATTACTTTGGCATTTAGTATTAGTTTCTCGAAATTTATTTTCTCAGATATATTAAAATAATAAAATCGAAACTAAAAATTATTAAAATATATATGTGAAGGGTGACAAGGTGTGGGAAAAGCTATGAAAAAAAAGGGGAAAAAAAGGGCATGGGCAGATGCTTAAATCGGTGCGGAAAAAGGTGACCACAGAGGCTAAAGGGAAAAACGTGCACGAGCGGGCAAAAAGAGAAAAGGCATCGCGTGTGCGCATGTGAAAAGGAAATGAAAGGAAGGACGGACAGAGGCAATGTTTGTTCAAGCACACAGATCCGGGAATTTCTCGTTGGCTCATGGAGATATGGCCATTGATATCGTCAATTTTCGCGGCCGAGAGAAGACCACTGGCACCGCCAGGCGCGATCATTGAAGGACTAGATGTCTTCGGCAAGATGGTCAGCAGGGAAAAGGGGAGAGACATTCAGGAGCGGCGGGAAAATCATGGTGATCCGCTGATAAGATTCGATCGGGGCTCGCTGCCATGCATTCCGTGACTGAACTGCCACCACTCCATCGCCCTGCCGTTCAACCACTGCTGCCTGGAAGCTCCGACCGCCGCCGGCCCTTCCCGCGCCTCTGTCCGAGCAAGTCATGGAGAGTATGTGTGTGTTCAGTTCATGGGGAGCGTGGGAGAGTGTGGTATGTGCAGAGTTCAGGTCGGGATGGCTGAGTGTGTGTGTAATTTCAGTGAGTGTATGTGTAGTTTCAGTGAGTGTATGTATATGAATTGTGAATCCGTATGTGCAAAATGCGTGGGCCTGGGTCATGCGTACATGTTCTGCGTAAATGTATGTACTTGACGGTGAGCACCTATGCGTGTGACACCCCTGGATTGATCAAGTCCCAGAATCCATTGAGTCTCTCTCGTTTGCATAAACGAAGCATCCGGCAGTTTACTTAAGTGTCTCTAATCTACCCTAATGGATTAGTGACGATTTAAAGGTAAGATAGTTGCATGGTAAAATGAGTATCAAGTTGCGATCGATAGGACTTGATAAGTCACACTAAACACTTAACGATTGTCTTATGAGAGGAACTTTTACTCTCATTTAATTATCCATTAGTTTTTTCTTAAGTGGTTCACATTTGGAAAGGTTGCAACAATACGAAAAATTGAGACGAACAGGGGCATAAATAGGCATGCCCTGCCCTCGTCAAATATAGATTATTATAATTTGTAATGTTTAGTTAAATAATATCGATGGCAATTAAAAAAACATAAAATATTGACACTACAGATGAATTTATCCATCCAGCTTCACAGAGAAACCCTAAAACGCCACCAATTCTCTCCCAGAACAATCCACGCGCATAGGAAATCTGTTGGGCAGATGGAAATCAAATCCTGCCAGACAAGCTTTCCATTCTCAGCAGCATTCCAAGCACTCAATCAGACGGCCAAACAATGGTTTGTCCTCGAGAGACAAATTAAGCAACGACATTAACAACGGATTGTGGCGACAAAATCTCTCACATTGAGATTTCCCTTCAGAAAATTCAATTTCGAAGAAATCGAGCCATACGCTGAAAAACAATTGAAAAAAAATTATTTTTGGGGCATTAATAAGTTAATCCACTGAAGGCAGCTATACGTGAAATATTATATACGATTGTGTTTTTTGGAATGTAAAAGGACTGAGCAGTATATCCTTAAGATGGTAGACATAGATAAAATCATAAATTTATATTACGGATGCCAATTTAGTTTTAAACTTACTTTTTGGTGATTTGTTAACATAGTTTTTCCAACCAATTTTGGTGATGCTAGCAAGGCCTGGGCGACCGCAATGGAAGGCAATAGTTAAAAAAGAACAAGAAAAGAGAAAAAAAAATTCATAATTAAAAAAATTGCAAAAATAGTTTACGTTAGCACCAATCGAGGAGGAAAGGAGGGATGATCAGATACAAATTATATCAGTTGGACCGCGTGACTATTTCAGGAAATAAAAAGAAATCTCTCAGTGATAAGAGGTGATTGTGTTGGCGAACATTACAGTAAATCTTCAGCAGATATAAACAAGGAATTAATGCAGGAAACTTCTGCTTCACTGCTTATATTTATATCAAGAAGATACGGTTCGGAAAATATCCTCCTCCACATCGGCATTGTTAAAACGACACGGTAAAACGAGGTCGTCGTGCGAACAGATTCGCGTGAGCATGTGCTGTGGACCTGTGGACAAGGATAAATTAGAACTCAAAAACACCATTGCTTCCTCTCGAGAAAGTTTTACCTAATGCGCGTACTAAACTAAATCGGGACGGTTGAGTTTCATGGAATCCATGTAAGACAGCCGGTGGGGACCTGTCATTTATAATGGTCCAAATTTAGGTTAAGCTTTTGACCATTAGCAACAATAATCTATGCACACGGTGACACCAATGTCCGAACTTTTCTGTCACACCGGTTCAAATTTCGGTTATTGGTGACCCCAAAAAAAAAAAGAAAAAGAATTGAGATATATGTGCCATGCCGGATAAAGTTTAGGGTTTTTCAATGATAGAGGGAGGGTACACTTGCCACACCAGCAAAAGTTCGGGATTTTGACAACTCACAAAAAATAATTGGGATATTAACGTCGCAATGAACATAATTTAACGCGTTTGGTGGTATTTTCTTTACTTTCAAAAATATAACCATGAATGTTTTTTTTTTTTTTTTTTTTTTTTTTTTGTCTTTGGAGGAATCGGCTTGCAGCCGACAGCCACGCCGTAAACCCCTGGGTGACACTTAGCGGGACGACTCACCACCCCGAGTCACACTTAATACACCTAGCGCCTCCCTTGGGTTTGAACCCTTCACCTCTTCGTTGAGAATCGGTAGAGTCTTAGCCGGTGAAGCCACCGCGGCCGGTGGTTAACCATGAATGTTGTTTGTGGCTTGGTTTGTGAGGAAATTTCATGTGATATGCCGACATAATATTTCTTATCGGTCAGATTTTCTAAATATGCATACAACTACAAAACTTATTTAGGTGTGTGGGACTATATGATCTCCACTTTGAGAACAGGACGGTTTTTTCTTTCCAAGAAATGGTTTGCAGGGAAATTGCCGCGAAAGGGACATAAGTAGGCTCACCTCACCTAAGTAGCACCGACACTAATATGCAACACGATACGCCAACATGTCGTTTCTCATAAAATAGAGAATTTCGATATGTTGGGACATGTATATTATATGCATATTTTATATATAAATAATAAATTATTATTTTTATGATTATTTCAATCAAATTAATCCAATTCAAATTCAAAAATAAATAAATAAATAAATAAAATCCTGTAATAAATTTAGACTAAAAATATTAATCCATCATTTATTAATATCCTTCATTGTTTCAATTTGACAAATTGAACTCCATTTCAATAAATCCATAAAACTTGGAAAGAAAGAAAATTCACATTCTAGACTTACGTGTCGAGACATGTCGAAAGGAAAAAAAAAAACTCGAGGATAAATTGTGTATACGGAAAGTGTGAGTCAAAAAGAAGAGAAAAAGAAATATTAGGTTTTTATTCTTTCTTAATTTGTTTTTTTATTATTGATTTTTACTTTTTTCTCATATATATTTTAACCATTCATTTATTGAAATTTTTTAAAATTGACCTCGCATATTGGAATCATGTGTCGGAAACTCACATGTCGAATTCCGACTCAAATGTTGAAGAGTGTTGAAAAATTTAACCAGGTGTCGGATTTTCCAACATGTGTTGACCGGGTGTTGGAAAGTGTCCAAGAGTGTTCAAGAGTGTCGGCCATATGTCAAAAATGTCCGACACGACACGAAAAACTCCTAGAGTGTGCTCACCCTTATAGTTAACTTTGTAGACAATAAGTACAGATAATATATTCGAATATAAATTATTGTGTATTCTTTATATGCCTAGTTTAACAGCATCTGTGGCGATTAAAGGAAAATATTAAAACACATATTATCAATATAAACTATAATATACCACTTTATGCACGAGTGGCGCAGCTGACTTGGCTCTCTCCCCTTCACGAAGGGGAGGAGTTCGAATCCCAGAGGCATCGTTAGGGATTCTTACCAGTACTATGGTGGTGGGTCCTGCGATCGCTCCCCCAGGGTTTGCTCGCCCATTTTGTCGGCACGGAGTTCCCGGGTTATAAAAAAATATGTATATATATAAACTATAATATCGAAATTATCGATTCAAAATTACAATGTTTTCCATAATGAAACTATAGGTAATTCAACTACATGAATAAGGTTCCATTTAGTGACATTTATGTTCCTTCCAATTGCTGGTCTTTTATTCTCTAGAATAAAAAAAAAAATAGAAATCCGTTTGATAACATCAATTACTTTTTCTATTCCATGGGATAAAAAATGACCAGGGAATAGATTTGAAAAGAGACAAACGAATAATTTCTAGAAATAAATTATTTTCTCTTTTTTTTTTTTCCCTCTTTTCTTCTTTGCCGACCACCACCCCCGCCTGTCACCTCGCAGGCCAACCATCACCAACTGTCACCCACTGCCACCCGCTGGCTGGCGGACCGCCGTTGCTGATCGACCACGCATAACGTTGCCCACTACCGCGATCGCAGCACTCGGCCAACCTCGACTAGCGGGTAATGGTGATGGCAATCGGCGGTGGTCGACGATAGTTGGCAGCAACACTAAGGAAGAATAAGAAAAAACAAATTTAAAGAAATTATACATTACAAAAAAATGTAAATCGTACCAAACGCATTTCTATTTTTTTTATCCTGAAAATAAAATTTTGCATAATTACTAGACACATTCTTTTGCGAGAAATTGTTCTGGGAAATAAAAATAAAAAAAGACTTTCTAAAAAGAAATTATTCCCCCAAACATAAGCATTACCAAACGGATCCTAAATTTTCATGTAATGGAATAAATTTCCGCATAGCGATGGCGGTTGTATTCCCCGTAGCCGGTTGTGGACGCAACCCCGGTTCTTCTCGGTGCCTCCCCCTTTACTTTTGAAAACCAAAATCCTCTCTCCCTGATTTCCTTATTAAATGAACATGATACATGTAATGAATTGAATATGGATCATTGAAAATGATATTTTCACATGGGGGACTGCTCTAACAATGCATTGGCCACTATTATAGTAATCTATGGAGAAGTGAATGATGTGATCTTTGGCTACATTTGGCCATCCAATTTCTAATCGGGATAGAACTTGATAGGATGGAATATGAAATCCTAGGATGTTTTATATCATATCCATTGTTTGATGAATCGCATTATTAAAATTGAATACATTTACATTATATTATGTACATTTTTTTTTTTTAAATAAACAGCATATCATTATAAATGAATCTAGATGTTCATAAATGGAGATGGTGAAAATCTCTCGTAACACTATTCCTTAATTTATTTTACTTTAATTTTATTTCATTTTTCCTCTTTTTTATATTATTTTCTTTATTGTTTCTTTTTCCCCTTCCATCATTCTTTAATAAAAATTTATCAAATAATAAACTGTACTAACATACCTAAATATATAATAAATATAAATATTTAATTATAGATTGGATATTTATTATGAGATAGAATTAAAGTTGAATATATAAATTAAAATAATATTAATTAAAAATATTTTTAATTTTTAATTTCTTAAATTAGAATTCAAATATTATTTATATAATTTCAATTTTGTTAATTTAGTAAATTTGTTATTCGAGAAAAATAACTTTCCTATTATAGGCGTTAGATATCCTATCCACATTTATTCCACCTCCCCGAAACACGGGGCCTCTTTCGCTCTTTTCCTAGCGCTCTCGACACTCGGTCACTCATGCTATAGGCTCAATATAGATGCCTATTTGCAAATTTCAATACCACATTAGAATCTAAGTGACCTCACAACAAGTTAACAAACAACTACCAATCACTTGCATCAGTATAATAAAAGCATTTCCTACCAACTATTCCGTGACTCCAACACACCTTATCACTCCATACATGAACCATGCTCTGATACCACTTAAACGGGGTTGTCACGCCCCAAACCCCGAGACACATGAACAACTCGCCATGATCATGTAAATGCAACATTCCCAGGTAGTGTCGCCGACCCCATTCAATTATTATCTGCATGAGGAACGTACTAAGAAACTCCCGACAAAACTTACGGGATAGGACAGCGGGAAAAGTCAATTCAAAATCAAACCAACATACTTTCATATATCATCATTGCAGAGTTTACATACACCAATAGGATCAGAAACTATATGCACCAAAAATGGGTTAGAGTTTATGTGCATCAAAAATGGTTAGTCGCACAACATGAATCGGTCCACCAAAAAGAGGAACAGTCCTATGACTACTAGTCAGACTTGTTCGTCGATCCCATATCTTCCACATCTGACTGCATTGGGTCTAGAGACGATGGGTTGTACACCCTACCATCAGGAAGGTCAGCTACACCTTCACCCAAAATAGCATCCACCACAGTAATTGGAATATCAAAACTATCGAGTGGACCAATCCTAAAGCCATTAGCCTAAAAAAAAAAAAAAAAAAAAAAAAAAAAAAACCATGCCCTAAACCTACGTGGTACCCTAACATCCTCGGTCTCTTGAATCCATACGGTGGTTACGATCAGCTCGTAGACCCAATGGCTCCCAAGATCAAGAAAAGCGTGCACTCGCTTTCGATAATGCACTAGGATGTCATTTTTCTCCGAAGGTCCTGCCATCTACGGCCTTGTAATATTTTCCCACAACGAGGTGAGACATTGTCTCAACATGTTCACCCCTCCTAAACCCCTATTAAAAGAAAATACGCCAAAGAGTGGTCTAGCCACACAATACAGAAGACTTACCTCGTCTTATTGCCTTCCTGCAGATTAGTACAGTTAATATCACTCAATCACAAGTAGTAATAAGAACTTAAACCATTGGAACACAATCAATTTCACATAGTTCGCAATCAAAGCAAGCGTTCCAATTATTTTTCACTGCCACACAAAGGCATAGCTTACTCGCAGTTCGGCTATCTACTGACATATAGCCAGACATCGCCTCCCCACCTTGGAGGGCGGCTTCGTCAGTACGTCAACGGCGTTCCCGAAGGAACATGGGCCCAAAATCAACTGCAACCCGCATCCGTTGTATGGGGCATCCCATATAGGGGCAAATCCAACTCAATAGCTCAAGACAATTCCTCTTAATTATCACACAACAATTTAAACTCAACACAAGGCACTTTGCATATCACTCACATACTCCAATTTCAATATTAATCCTTAAAAATCCAATTTCGATGCCGAACCCAACATTTGGGATTTTCTAAATAAAATCCACATTTTTCACAATCAACACACAATTTGCATTATCCACTCATCAAATTTAAATTCTAACTACACAGCAACAATCGCACGAAATTCTGAGCAAGAGGTCAAAAATAATTTTTTCGAATTTTTAAAATAATAATATTTTAATAATTTTCGGAATATAATATATTATTAAATAATCCATTAATTTCGAAACATTTATTTAAATCAGAAACAAATTCCTTTAAGTCACATCAAGACTTATATTAAAATAAACCTACTTAACTTTAAACTAAACATACTTTAACTTAATTAATCACCTTAATCTAATCCACAACTAAATAAACTAATTTAACCACCTAATCTCAATCAAACTAAGCTAAACACACTTAAGGCATCATTAACCCTCTAATCAAGGCTTAATGAGCTAAACTCACCGAATTGCTTTCCGACGAGTCTCCGGCGAAGAGTACGACGATGCCAACGACAAACCAAGCTCGGAGGAAGGCGGCACGGTGGTCGGTTGAACGCAAAACCAATGGAAGAGAGAGGCAGTAGCTCGAGCAATGGCTCACGATGGCTACGCAGGGCCTCCGGCGGCCTTGGCGATGACAAACGGACGGCTAGGACGGCTTAGTCGACGAGATGGAGGCTCAGGCAGATGAAGGGGAAGTGGCGAAGGGGCGACAAGGCGCGCACACGGGCGTGCGGACGAACGGCAACCGTGATGACTCCAGCGACAACGACAAACGATGGACGACGAGCGACGAAGGAGGCGGACGAAGGGGAGGTCGGGCTGCTCGTTCTCCACCGGTTCTCTCTCTCCTCGAAGTTCAAAAGCCAAGTCAAGATTGAAGATGATGGAGACAATGGGGAAGTGACATCCCATCTTTTTGGGATTCAATCTCCACCCTCCAAGTGTCACCACCCTAGCCAATCTTGCCCCACCCCATGACATCACTTGTGATATCACAATCTACTAACTCTAACCTCTCACAACCTTAGTCTAATAGGTTCAATTTCATTTTCCGCCGGGGCATATAATCTTGTGTACTAATTTATTCAATTCCATTCAATTCTCTTCCAATTGAGTCCAATTAAAGTCCATAAATTAATCCAATGTTCCTAATAAGATTTGCGACACACCATGACTTCCAATTTCAGAATTCGATCTCAATTTCACGGTTAATTTCACTTTGGCACGATACTAGTGCGTCCTGATCTACGGGACAACTTTTAGAAATTTTCATGCATTTGACCTATGGTTGACCAATTCAAGCCACAATGTACATCTTTGACACATTGGCAACTTTCGGTTGTCGGGGTAATTTCAAGGTTTCAAATACGGACATAGGGTACCCAATCGACGAGAAAAGTCGGTCCAAAGGTGCCAATCGACAAGAATTGTGCGATCTGGTGGTATCACCCACACTTGATCACATGCCTATGTCGAGTCGACCTATCTCCGGTCTCTAATCGATTTTTATTTGTGCCGTAATGATCCTTGTAAATTAGCTCGGTCAAAAGATCGCTTCCTGGTAAAATTCTTGAGTCTGATGCATTAGAATCTCTTAACGACTTCACTTGATAGACTAGTTTTCACATGAGTGGCCGACTCAAGGAAAGGAACTATAGGCGTGCCAATGAAATGCCCGTCTCAATTTATTGAAATTATAATAGGAAAATCGGAATATCACAACTCTTCCCCTCTTATAAAAATTTCATCCTCGAAATTTAAACCATTACACATCTTAAGCAAAAAGGTACAATTGTCTCATCGAATCTTCGGTTTCCCAAATTGCTCATTCGGGCCGTGGTGTTGCCGCTGCACCACTTTGACCAACGAGATGATCTTGGTGTGCAAAACCTGCTCCTTGCGATCCACGATTTGAACCGGGCTTTCAACATACGACACCCTATCGTCCAGTGTCTAATTACTCAAAATTTAGAACGTGTGTCGGATCAGGTTCATACTTCCTTAACATCGACATGTGAAAGACGTCATGCACTTGTGCCAACCTCGGCGGTAGTGCAAGACGATATGCTAGAGTTCATATTCTTTCCAAAATCTCAAAGGGACCTACGTACCTCAGACTCAGTTTCCCTTTTTTGCCAAAGCAGGAAATACCTCTCATCGGTGACAACTTCAGAAAGACGTGCGCATCAACTTGGAACTCCAATGGCATTCGATGCTTATCAACATAACTTTTCTAGCGGCTCTGAGTGGTCTTTAATCTGTTTTTAATAACTGCAACTGCCTCCACTGACTGCTGAACCAACTCTGGACTGGTGATCTTTCTTTCCCCGACTTCATCCCAACAAGCGGCGTTCGCACGCCCGCCATACAACACTTCAAAAGGAGCCATCTCGAATACCGCCGATAACCGTTGTTGTATGCAAACTCGACCGAGATGGAGCTGTTCCTCCCGGCTTCCTCTAAAGTCCAAGACGCAAGCTCGTAGCATGTCTTCGAGAGTCTCGAATTGTCCTCTCGGACCGGCCATCCATCCGTGGATGATAGGCCGTCGCATCTTGCAGCTTCGTTCCTAAAGCGGATTGCAAGCTCTTCCAAAGAGCGGCGGTGAACCTCTGTGTCTCTATCTAAAGTAATTGTAACTAGCACTCCATGCATACAAACTATCTAGCGCACGTACAGATCTGCGAGTCTATCCAAACTCAAGTCCCTTTGAACTGCAATGAAATGGACCGACTTTGTCAGCCTGTCAACTACTACCCAAATCGAATCATTTCCTCTCTAGCTCGTCGGTAGTCCCGTCACGAAGTCCATCGTGATATGCTCCCATTTCCATTATGGGATCTCAAGGGGTTGCAGAAGTCCTCCCGATTTGTAATGGTGAGCCTTCACCTGCTGACATGTCAAACACTTGGCGACATGCTTGGCGATGTCCGCCTTCATGCCACACCACCGTAGTGTTGACGCAAATTCGATACATCTTGCTACTACCGGGATGAATGTCAGAATCGCTACGATGCGCTTTTGATAAAATCTCATCTCTAAGCTCCACATCGTTAGCTACAACCAATCGTCCTTGGAACCTCAATGTTCCATCCTCAAAAATCTAAAAGTCAACTTTCCTTTTCTCTGCATCCTCTTGCGAGATTTTCTGAACATTCGGATCTGTTTGCTAAAGCGTTCTGATTCTGACTTGCACTTTTGGCTCGATTCTAAGGGTGGCCATAAGATTCGAAAGGTGGCCTACCTTAAATTTGAAATCTGAATCTCGTGCTTTCTCAATTAGACCCCATTCCTTGAGTACCATCTGAGCAACTGAAGACTTCCTACTTAGTGCATCGGTGACCTTATTCGCCTTTTCCAGGTGATACAAAATCTCACAGTCATAGTCCTTTAAGAGCTCCATCCATCAACGCTGTCTCATATTCAACTCCTTCTAAGAGAATAAGTACTTGAGACTCTGATGGTTAGTGAAGATTTAGAATCTTTCTCCACACAAATAATACCTCAAAATCTTCAGAGCAAAGATGATTGCAGCAAGCTCTAAGTCTTGCGTCGGATAATTCAACTCGTGAGGTCTCAACTGACGGGATGCATATGCAACAACCCTACCATGCTCCATCAATATGCAACCCAATCCTTTAAACGACGCATCACTGTAGATCTCAAACCCTCCTGGACCAGATGGAATAGTAAGCACATGTGCCGTAATTAGCTTTTGCTTAAGCTCTTGGAAACTACTCTCGCACTTATCTGTTCACACAAACTTTTCTTCATTCTTCAGCAATCTCGTCATCGGCGATGCTAACACTGAAAACCCTTCAATGAACTGTCTATAATACCCGCTAAATCCAGAAAACTTTTGATCTCTATCAACGTAGTCGGTCTCGCCAATTGATCCTTTGTTTCAATCTTTGATGGGTACACTGAGATTCCTTCTCCGGAGATGACATGACCTAGGAAAGCCACACGAGTTAGCCAAAACTCGCACTTACTGAACTTAGCGTACAACTCGTGATCTCTCAAAGTCTGAAGCACTATCCAGAAGTGCCTTTCATGATCCTTAATACTCCTTGAATACACCAGGATGTCGTCGATGAAAATAATTACGAACTAATCTAAGAACTCTTTGAACACTCGATTCATCAAATCCATGAAAGCAGCTGGGGCGTTCGTCAACCCAAACGGCATCATAGTAAACTCATAATGGCCATATCAAGTGCGAAACGCCGACTTCAGTATGTCTACCTTCTTGATTCTTAGCTGATGGTACCCTGTCCTCAAGTCGATCTTAGAAAATATTGACGCTCCTTGAAGCTGATCAAACAAGTCGTTGATCCTCGGTAATGAATACTTGTTCTTGATCGTCACCTGATTGAGTTGAGATAGTCAATGCACAAGCGCAAGGAACCATCATTCTTCTTCACGAACAGAACTGGCGCTCCCCAAGGTGATGCACTAGGACGAATAAATCCTTTATCCAACAACTCTTGCATCTGCACCTTCAGTTCCTTAAGTTCTGATAAGGCCATCCGATAAGGAACTTTAGAGATCAGCTCTGTCCTGGGGGCTAACTCAATCACAAACTCTATCTCTCTCTCTCTGGCGGCAAACCCGGTAACTGTTTCAGGAACACGTCTGGGAACTCTTGCACCACTGTAATATCTTCTATCTTCAACTCCTCCATTGTCATGTCCACGACAGTCGCCAGGTAACCTTGGCAACCATTGCCTAGCAAGCGAGTTGCCTCGAGCGATGAGATTAAGGAAACCGAGGGTCCTCCTCGACTCCTAATAAATTCGAAACTCTCACCCCTTAACGGGTTAAACTGAATCGCCTTGCGATAATAGTCCATCTTAGCTTGTTGCTTAGTGAGTCAGTCCATGCCAATTATCACATCAAAATCAAACATGGCTAGGACTATCAAGTCTATCCTCCCCTCTCGCTCACCAATCACTAACTTGCAACCAAGACAACCCATTGTAGCTAATTGTAGCTAACACCTTATCTTTCAACGGCGTAGATATGCTAATCACAGATTCCAACAATTCAGGAATTAATTCTATCAACTTAACATATCTTTCAGCTATAAATGAATGAGAAGCTCCCAGGATCAAATAAAGCATAAGCGGGTCGGTCGTTCGGTAAGACCATGCCTATGATCACGTTAGGCGCATCCTCCGCTTGTCCTTTGGTGATCGCATACGCCTTTCCCTGAGCTGGAGGTTGGTTCAATCCACCCTACGGCATTATCTGCGGTGCGATTCCTCTGTTCTGACCCAATGGTGGTGGCGGTGGCAACTAACGCTGACCCATATGATTCCTGGGGCAATTCCTGGATATATGACCCTACTGGCTACACTCATAATAGGCACCCGTCCTAGAGGGACACGGGCTTGAACCATGTTGTCTTCCACATGAACGACACACTCCATGATGGCTCGGCGATGGTTTCCCTATCCCACCCTTCCTGTTGAGTGGAATAGGATATCTTCCTCCAGACATCGACCTCTTACCAAACTGATTACCTTCTCTATTCGAATTAAACCGTGACCCAGATGCGGCAGCTCTCTCATTCTAGTCTTTCTCAATCAGTTGGGCCCGCTTATAAAGGTCATTGTATTCCTTCAGGTCTAGTGGTACCAAAAAGCTCCTCACATCCGATTGGAATCCATCTCTAAACCTTCGAGCTCGGTCTGACAATCTTTGAACTAACTCAGGGGCATACTGCAACAGTTCAGCGAACTTCACTTCATACTGATCGACCGTCATTGTACCTTGACGAAGGCGTTGAAATTCCGTCATCTTCACCTCTCTAGCATAATCAGAAAAGTACTTCTCATTGAAAACCTCAAGAAAATCATTCCACTCTGGAGCTACACCTTCAGGGAACACTATCCCTTTATTAGCCTTCCCCCATGTAGTTTGCGATCCCCTTAATTGATAGGTCGCAGAACAACCTTCTCTACTTCGGTGCACATCAGTAACTCAAAGGCATTCTCTAACTCCAAAATCCATAGTGCTGCAGCTTCGAGATCTCCCGCTCCCATGAACGTCGAAGGATTCAACCTCAGAAAATGTTCTACCAACTTATGCCTAGGCGTCCCAGCAGTCACATTCTCAGGTGGAATTTCGATAGGATCCACTTCAGGTTCGACGACCGGTATGGCGGCAGCAAGGGCGGCGGCAACTGCAGCAGTAGCAGTAGCATTGGCGGCATTAGTAGCATTGGTGGCGGCACGGCCTTTGGTCTAGTCTTTCACCCATCAACTCAAGCATCTGCATGATTCCAACAACCCTCGGATCCTCAGGGGCTACTGCATCGTCTGGAGGCGATGCTACACCACTCGCACTAGCCTTAGCCTGTGCTCTTCCTAGCACACCTCGGGCACCGACCCTCATCGGCGACCCACCCTGAAACACGTGGCCTACAGCTCTCTTCCTAGTAGCTCTTGGCACTTGGTCACTCGTGCTATAGGCTCAATATAGATGCCTATTTGCAAATTCCAATACCACATTAGAATTTGAGTGCCCTCACAACAAGTTAACAAACAATTAACAATCACTTGCATCGAGTATAATAAAAGCCTTTCCTACCAACTATCCCATGACTCCCATGCACCTTATCACAAAAAATACATGAACCATGCTCGATACCACTTAAACGGGGTTGTCACGCCCGAACCCCGAGACACGTGAACAACCCACCATGGTCATGTAAATGCAACATTCCCCGAGCGGTGTCGCCGACCCCATTCAGTTATTATGCGCATGCGGAATGTACTAAGAAACCCCTGACAAAACTTACGGGATAGGACAGTAGGAAAAGTCAATTCAAAATCAAACCAACATACTTTCATATATCATCATTCCAGAGTTTACATACACCAACAGGATCAAAGACTATATGCACCAAAAATGGGTCAGAGTTTATGTGCTTTAAAAAGGGTCAGTCTACACAACATGGATTAGTCCACCAAAAAGAGGAACAGTCCTATGACTATTAGTCGGACTTGTTCGTCGATCCCACATCTTCCACATCTGATTGCACTGGGTCCGTAGCGATGGGTTGTCCACCCTACCATCAAGAAGGTCAACCACACCTTCACCCAAAATAGCATCCACCACAATAATTTGAATATCAAAACTATCGAGTGGACCAATCCTAAAGCCATTATCCCTAAAACGGAACCATGCCCTAAACCTAGGTGGTACCCTAACATTCTCGGTCTCCTAAATCCATACGGTGGTCCTAATCAACTCGTAGACCCAATGGCTCCTAGGATCAAGAAAATTGTGCACCTGCTCGATAATAACTTTGGGATGCCATTTTCTCCGAATGTCCTACCATCTACGGCCCTATAATATTTTCCCATAACGGGGTGAGACATTGTCTCAGCAAGTTCCCCCCTCCTAAACCCCTATTAGAAAGAAAATACGCCCAATAATGGTCTAGCCACACAACACAGAAGACTTATCTCGTCTTATTGCCTTCCTGCAGATTAGTACAGTTAATATCACTCAATCACATGTAGTAATAAGAATTTAAATCATTGGAATACAATCAATTTCACATAGTTCGCAATCAGAGCAAGCATTCCAATTATTATTCACTGCCACACAAAGGTATAGCCTACTCGCAGTTCGGCTATCTACTGACATATAGCTAGGCATTGCCTGCACGGCTTTGTTAGTACGTCAACGATGTTCCCGAAAGAGCATGGGCCTAGAATCAACTGCGACTCGCATCCGTTGTATGGGGCATCCCATATAGGGGCAAATCCAGCTCAATAACTCAAGACAATTCCTCTTAATTATCACACAACAATTCATACTCAACACAAGGCACTTTGCATATCACTCACATACTCCAATTACAATATTAATCCTTAAAAATCCAATTTCGATGCCGAACCCGACATTTGGGATTTTCTAAATAAAATCTACAATTTTCACAATCAACACCCAATTTGCATTATCCACTCACCAAATTTAAATTCTAACTACACAGCAACGATCAGCATGAAATTCTGAGCAATTGAGGTCAAAAATAATTTTTTCGAATTTTTTTAAATAATAATATTTTAATAATTTTCTAAATATAATATATTATTAAATAATCCATTAATTTTGAAACATTTATTTAAATCAGAAACAAATTCTTTTAAGTCACATCAAGGCTTATATTAAAATAAACCTACTTAACTTTAAACTAAACATACTTTAACTTAATTAATCACCTTAATCTAATTCACAACTAAATAAACTAATCTAACCACCTAATCTCAATCAACCTAAACTAAACACACTTAAGGCATCATTAACCCTCTAATCAAGGCTTAGTGAGCTAAACTCACCGGAATTGCTTTCCGACGAGTCTCCGGCGAAGAGCACGACGATGCCGACGACAAACCAAGCTTGGAGGAAGGCGGCACGGTGGTAAGTTGGACGCGAAACCAGCGAGAAGAGAGAGGCGGTAGATCAAGCAATGGCTCACGGTGGCTAGGCAGGGCCTCTGGCGGCCTTGGCGACGACAAACGGTCGGTTGGGACGACTTGGTCGACGAGATGGAGGCTTGGGCGGACGAAGGGGAAACGGCGAAGGGGCGGTGAGGCACACAGGCAGGCGTGCGGACGAACGGTGACCGCGACGACTCCAACGACGGCGACGAACAGTGGACGACAAGCGACGAAGGAGGCGAACGAAGGGGAGGTCAGGCTGCTTGTTCTCCACCGGTTCTCTCTCTCTCCTCCAAGTTCAAAAGCCAAGCCAAGATTGAAGATGATGGAGACAAGGGGAAGTGACATCTCACCTTTTTGGGATTCAATCTCCACCTTCCAAGTGTCACCACCCTAGCCAATCTTGGCCCACCCCATGACCTCACTTGTGACGTCACAATCCACTAACTCTAACCTCTCACAACCTTAGTCCAATAGGTTCAATTTCATTTTCTGCCGGGGCATAGAATCTTGTGTGCTCATTTCTTCAATTCCATTCAATTATCTTTCAATTGAGTCCAATTAAAGTCCATAAATTAATCCAATGTTCCTAGTAAGATTTGTGACACACCATGACTTCCAATTTCAGAATTCGATCTCAATTTCACGGTTAATTTCACTTTGGCACGATACTAGCGCATCCTGATCTACCTGGCAGTTTTTAGAAATTTTCATGCATTTGACTTGTGGTTGATCAATTCAAGCCACAATATACATCTTTGACACATTGGCAACTTTCGATTGTCGGGGTAATCTCAAGGTTTCGAATACAGACACATGGTACCCAATCGACAGAAAAGTCAGTCCAGTGCCGATCGACAAGAATTGTGCGATCTTGTGGTATCACCCACACTTGATCACATGCCTATGTCGAGTCAACCTATCTCCGATCTCTAATCAATTTTTATTTGTGCCGTAATGACCCTTGCATATTAGCTCGGTCGAAAGGTCATTTCCCGGTCAAATTCTCGAGTCTCGATGCATTAGAGTCTCTTAACGGCTTCACTTGATAGACTAGTTTTCACATGAGTGGCCAACTCAAAGAAAGGAACTATATGCGTGCCAACGAAATGCCCATCTCAATTTATTGAAATTAGAATTAGAAAATCGGGATGTCACATTTGTAATATGCAGAATCAACCTGGGTTAAAGTTAAATATGGAGAGAAAAATAGGCTCGTCATAGCACTATGGCTATAGACACCGAAATGCGAGAATCGTTCGGCTCATGAAGTAAGAAATTCTCACGTAGGCGCGACAATATATGTCGACATTCAAGCTTCTTGATTATGGTGATCGTTTCACATGAATTCAAAATAAAGAAGTCTGTTTAGGTGTTATATATTAAGTTGTGGAAATCAATAAAAGTCGAGATCATATGTTAAAAAAACTATGCAAGGCTTTTGGATGCTGAAGATCAACTTAATGAAGTATTATTGTAACTAAACCATGACAATGGTGGTCAGATAGAGGTGAAGGTTCTGCGAAAACCACGAAGGAAATCCAACAACCGCCTAACTCCTGCTCTCATGGCGATCAAACTAGAGATTCGAAAGCCAACAGAACACTGAGGAGAAGGCAGGAACAAACGATGGAGGCATTCCACGACGGGTCAGATCCGATGGCCGCCGAGGACCTTCGAGTCCTATTGTTGGGTTTACCTCCACCCCCTGGCCAGACATAACCATCGCTGCCATCGCCGGCCCCCACCACCCCCACGACTGCCACCGTCGCCACCTCCCCCTCGTCCACCACGGCCTCCTCCCCCAGCTGCCATCACCCCCACCCTCGCCTCCCCCTCGACCACCGCCTCCTCCCTCGCCGCCCCCCACCTCCCCCTCGACCACCTCCCCCGCTGCCACCAATCTTTTTCACATGGATGCCACCCTTTCCCTTTTTATCTGTAGACTCGCCACCCTCGGGAGCACTAGCAGAGCTCTCAGGAGATCGGGACAGCGACAGAAGGATTACGAACGAAAGGGCAAGCGCCAACTTGATCCCCGCCATCAGAAGAAAGGCGATTTTTACTTGGCAAAAGGCGGAGATTTCCGTCGTTTCGGGTCTGGTACGAATGACGGGTGAAGAAGAAGAAGGAAATCTCTGTGATAAGAGGGGGTGACATTGCGTTGGCGAAAAATACCGTGAACTTTCCGCAGATATAAAAGAGGAAATAAAGCATGAAAATATATGCTTCTCTGGCCACATATGTATATATTTAAAGAACAGACCTCTTAAGGCAACACTCTCTTGCATATCCTCGAAACGACACGATAAAACAAGTGATGTACATGTGATAGCGTAAATGAAAGTTATGCACCGTCCGAAGAACAAGTTAGCTACAAATTATTAGACGGTGTACGACCGAATGCTCCGGTTTGTCGAATCCGATGCGATCCGTTTACATGATATATCTTTTATTGATCGATGGAATTTCCTCGATTTTCTAAAACGTGCATACAAATGCGAAAACTTCTTTTAGGTGGGCGGCCAATTTCATTTTCATTACTTATTTTCACGTCTATTACCATTTAAATACAGAAACTTAATTTATTTTAAACTCAGATCGTATACATTTCTCATTATCTTATTGTTTACTTATTGAATAGGGGTATGCAACCATACTGGTTCCACTTTCGAGAACTGAACCAGACCACCTAAAAAATAGATTCTAGATTCAAATCCTAATGGAACTAGCCCAAGAACAAGTTTCAAATTTTTGGAACCGGTTGAACGTTCCGAGTGAATACCCATCAAGGATCCAAACTGCACAGTCCTTTTTTGGAACCCTTTTCGAAACCATTTTTATAAACTAAAAGCCAAAACACCAATTTTTTTCCTCATAAATTCTAATCTCAGCGCTCTTTTGTCCTTTATCCTTCCTCTGAACTCTTCGTCAGTCTTTCCTCTTCTTCTAAATTTTTATGGATGAATGGGAAACGAAGTTTTGTAACTTATGTTTTATGTTATGTACTTAAACTTTTTATTGTTTATAATCTTACATGACAACATGCTCATATTGTGAAGTTTTACAATTTATGTTTATGTCATGTGATTCAAAAGAGCCTTAAACTCAAAGTTCATCTTTTCATTGATTTATATTCAATTTGTCTCTTTGAGAGCCAATCACGTAATTCTTAACTGTATATATCTATCCCTCAAGAGAATAAATATCACCAATCATCATAAAGTTTAAACCGTTAAGAGAAGGAAAGCGTGCTAATTCATTCGATATATGATTGCAGTAAGTAATTCTTCAAATAGCCCTAAACTGAGATTATCCAAATCTTGTGTTATTTTTCTTTTTCATTTTTTTTCCTGACAAGGATATGCAATATGTGGAGTTGCATGGCTTCATCTCCTTTTTTTTTTTTTTTTTTTTTTTTTTTTTTTTTTCTTTTTGATAATTTAATAGCACGGCCACAGTTAGCCAGCTATCTGAAGGGGAATTGTCAGAGCCCCTTGCTTAAAATCTGAGTAAATCAGGGTAGGGATCGGATCCACAACCGTCGATTTTTCTAAGTCGGAGATACAGAAAAAGCCCTTGCCGCTAGGTCAATCACGATGTGGGTGTACCTTCCTCTTTCGAACAGTTGTAAATGCAAACATTAAATTTCAGCAGATACTAAAATAATATGAACTTTCACAGTAAGAAACATTTATATTATATTTATTGAGCAATTTTTCTTTTTCTGGTATGTGCAGAGTTCATTTTCTGCAGAAAATACTGCACAAACCCAACAGATATACAGGAATCCCAACAGATACGCGAGACTCATTTCCAGTATCATTTACGATGGTCCAGATTCAATTTGGCACGCAACGGACTATGTCGGGAAAGAAGTAGGTAGGTTTGCAATTGTTATAGCATCACGGCCACAGAACAGAGACCAAAATTGTTACAAAAATAGATGATCCTCCGAGGAGAAGGAAAAAACTTTTGAGTCGTATAGGCTCATAGCAGCATGGCCACAGGGACCAAGATGGGAAAAGCACATGGCTCATCCATTCAAGATTGGCTACGCGACACATTCTATGAAGTAAAAATCCCAAGAAAATTATACTATCAATCCAAAAATTATTGTGCGGACGCGATTTATTCTAAACTTTTCAATTATGTTAAGTTGTCCTTCCAGTGAATTTTTGCTGGGAATTGCTAACTCAGCGGTCCAATCATCTCCGGTCATATATGATTTTCAACAAAAATTGGCCAGAATGATAACATTAGACTGTCATATTAGTAATTTCTGGCAATTGACCAGGTTATATTCACACAAAGATTTAACATTGAAAAATTCAGAAAATAAATGGATATCTACATGATAGGTCTAGTAGGACTGATTGGACAATTTCCCCCTAGAAATTCCCACTACTTATTGCTTTTGAAAAGTCACTAGCTAATAAAATTAATGTGATGTGTAAATAAAACTAATATCGTCTAATGAAGAGTTAATTAACCAAAAATATTACTAGTGTTTATTTCCTAGAAAATTCTTGTAGGTTACAACCTAATGTCGGTTCGCGATTGGTTGAACCTAGTGTGATATTTTGACATGATACCTCTTATCTGTGCAAGAGCTTCTTTATGTTGGGGTAATATACTAGCGTTCCAATTAATATGGCATTTTCGCAAAAAGATGTTCTCATCAATTCAAAACTAACCAACATTATTGGCATGCTTCTTTTTAGACTGCATGCACGCATTGCGAGAAATCATACTTTGAACCTCCTTTTTAAAAATACTTAATACTTATCTGCATGGTATGTATATGATACGAGATTTACACTAAAATTTCCATCTTTCACAAATTTACCAAAAAAACGCCCGCTTATTCTTGGCAATTTGTGTAAATAATAAACACAGCATGTTCTATTATGTGCTTCATTCTTAACTAATTTTATTTTCATTAGCTTTTATTCTTGGTAAATATGAGGTGCAAAACTAAGAAAAATTACCATCTAAAGTCTACAATCCCAATTTTATCACTAGGCAAAACTTGAGATATTTTCGTTAGTTATTCACGTGTTTACTGTCATTTACGTTTCAAAAACTTAAAAGCAATTTTAAACATTTTAGATGTGTCTTTTTTTTTTATCTAATTAAAATATAGAGTCTGGTCCTTTCATGCCAAATATTGATATCCCTATTTGCCTCCAGGAAACTCATCAATTTCCAAGACATTTCCGCCAAGATTCTCACAATTTTAATTTAATCAACATCCGTCCTCGTAAAGATGTCAGATGTAGTCCTTTCATGCCAAAAATTAATATCCCTATTTGTCTTCTGGACAAGTCATCGATTTCCAAGACGTCCCTGCAAGTTTCTCAAGATTTTAAATTCCACCCCCTAGCCCATAGGTAAATTTTTTTTAGATATTTCAAACTTTGAAAAAAATTATTAAAAAAATTTAAACCTATCATACTATAGTCAATTCAATTTGAAATTTTTAATTTCTGATTTTTTTTTTACGATTTGTTAATATAATTCTTATGAATATCAAATATTTAAGATATTCAATTACACTTATAATGTATCATGTTGACAACTATAAGATGTGACATTTGACTACAAGGTTTGGCTTCACAAGAAAGGGTTTGGGTTTAGTTATGGGGACTGTTTCAACCACATGATCAACATTGTTGTCACATAACTTGTCTCATGTGGAAGGAGCACGAAATGTCGCCGCTGCCACCCGATGATGATCTCCTCCTCGTCCCTCCTCCTCGTCTCATTCATAGGCATTGTTGAGTAACTTAATTGTGACATCCCTATTTTCCAATTCTATTTTCAATAAATTGAGATGGGCATTTCGTTGGCATGCATATAGTTCTTTTCCTTGAGTCGGCCACTCATGTGAAAACTAGTCTATTGGGTGAAGCCGTTAAGAGTTTCTAATGCATCAGACTCGAGAATTTGACCAGGAAGCGACTTTTCAACCGAGCTAATCTGTAAGGGTCATTACGGCACAATTAAAAATCGATTAAAAACCGAAGATAGGTCGACTCAACAGAGGCATGTGATCAAGTGTAGGTGATTCCACCAGATCGCACAATTTTTGTCGATTAACACTAGACCAACTTTTCTGTCGATTGGGTACCATGTGTCCGTATTTGAAACCTGGAGATTGCCTCGACAACCGAGAGTCGCCGATGTGTCAAAGATGTACATTGTGACTTGATCAACCATAGGTCAAATGGACGAAAATTTCTAAAAGCTACGCGGTAGATTAGGACGCGTTAATATCATGCTAGAGTGAAATCCACCGTGAAATTGAGATCGAATTCAGAAATTGGAAGTTTGAGTGTGTTACAAATCATTTTAGGAATATTGACTCATCTTTAAAAGATTTTTCATTCAAGCCAAGCTTTTCAGCAAAATAATCAAGATATGGTTAATTTGGTTCAGAAATTTGGTAGGCCCGCTTTTGGTGGTATTTTTGAGATCAAGATGATTCTATGGTCAAGTAAATATGTGAATTGAAGGGTGGTGACATTGGATTAATTTTACGGACTTTAATTTGGTTCAATTAGAAGAGAATTGAAGAATGTGATGTACAAAGTTTAAGAATTCGTGTGCCACGGCGGAGGATGGAATTAGACCTATTGAAGATTGTTGTCACGCCCGAACCTCGAGCGCCAACATCCCACCATGGTCATGCAAATGTGACATTCCTGTGGTCATTTATTAATGTGCAAGCGGAACGTATTATAAAACCCCTGACAATAAAATACGAGATAGAAAAACAGGAAGCAAAACCACAGCATAACACTTTCATAATTCAACAAAATTACAAACAGAGGTCTACGGTCAAAAGTCTACAAAAGACCGGCTCTTAAAAAGGAATTGTCCTACGACCTACAAGTCGGACACGTTCTCCAATCTTATGACTTCACCTCTGCAACTCCTCAAGGCCAACCAAAGCTATCTGGTTGCTCCGTCCACCAGGGACCTGAAATTTTAATCCCACAACCAGGATGAGACGATGTCTCAACAAATTCAACCCCCTAAACCCCTATTAGAAAGAAAATACACCCAGGGTGGCCTAGCCACATCACACAAAAGACTTACCTCGCCTCAGTTCCTTCCTGCAGGTTAGTGCAATTCAAATCACTCAACCACAGATAGTAATATGAACTTAAACAACTGGAACGCATTCTCTTTCATATAACCAACAACTGCGGGGGTCCTGATTATAAAACTAAATCGTTATGCCACGTTTCATTCCATGCCACACAATTCTGTCCCATAATTCAACACATCAATAACACTCAACATGCATTCCAATTGTTATTCACTGCCACACAAGGGCATAGCCTACTCATTGTTCGGCTATCTCGGCATATAGCCAGGCATCGCCTCCCCACCTTGGAGAGCGGCTTCGTCAGTACATCGACGGCGTTCCCGAAGGAGCATGGGCCAAGAATTAACTGCGACCCGCAACCACTTCATGGGCATCCCATATAGGGGTAAGTCCGGCTCAACAGCCCAGGACGATCTCCTCTTAATTATCACACAGCCAAAGCACACTCGGCCCCAGGACACTTTGCATTTCACTCAATACTTCCACTTAAAATAGTGATCCCGGCCATTTTTCTTCATATTAAAAATATTCCAGAAATTACTCACGTGTGTGGGGACACGCTAATTTCAAATCAAAAGCCAAATATCTCACTTTTTCAAACCTCACTATTTTATATAATCATTAAAATCCAATTTTTGCATCAAAACCCGGCACTTGGGTTTTTATGAATAAAATCCATTTTTATCACAATCAACACTCAATTTGCCACATCCATTCATCAAATTCAAATTTTAAATGTACAGCAGCAATCAGCACGAAATTATGAGAAAATAAGATTCCAAAAAAATTTTCAAAATTTATTAAATAATTAAATTTATTCCGAAAATTAATTAAATAATAATATCCATGTCTTTCATGATCTACACTCAATTTATAATATCCAATCGTCAATTTCAAAATCTGACTACATAGCAGTGACCGGCACGAAATTCTGAGAATTTAGGGTCCAGACAAAATTTTTGGAATTTAATAAATAATTATATTTATTCCGAAAATAATTAAATAATAATATTTTTATCATTTCGAATAATAAAATATTATTAAATTATTAAACAATTTCGAAATATTTATTTAATCCCAAAAGTAATTTATTTATGTCAAATCACCATTATACTAATATAAACATCAATTTAACCTTAACCAAACAAACTTTAAGTTAATCCAACCTCTTAATCTAATTCACAATTAAATAAACTCAACTAACCACCTAAGCTTAATTAACTTAAGCTAAACACACCTAAAGCATAATTAACCCTCTAAGCGAGGTTTAGTGAGTTAAACTCACTGGATTAGTGAGCCGAGCGGACCAAAACGACGGGGACAACGCGATGATCGACTTTCCTCAAGGCGGGCTGAGCATCCGGGCTCGGGAAGGCGGCCAAAACGGGCCAAACACCTGCTGCCATACCCATTTTCTGCAACTGCTGGTTGAGGCCGATGGAGGGCTGCACGGCGGCGGATCGGGCGGAGGAACGGCGGAGGAGGACTGCCGGTAGCTCGGACGGGCGAGGCGGTGGCCGGAGGGAGCTCCGGCAGCTCCTGCGTGAGCTGAACAGCAGCTCGGGACGACGAGCTGGGCGAGAAGACCACCAAGACGCGCGGCTAGCAGCAGCGCGCAAGGACGGCAGCTCGGCGGCGAGACGACGCGGGGCGAGGAGGTGGACGGCCATGGCTGCTCCAGCTTCTTCTTCGCTACCATTTTCTGATCTTTGCACAACAACCATGGAGGAGAGAGGCGACGAGAGAGGAAGGGGAAAGGAGAGGGGGTCGGTCAACGGTGGTCCGGCACGACGGCGAGGAGGCGAACTCCGGCGATGGGCGGCGGCGTCGAGCGACCGAGCGAGCGGCGAAGGGGCGTGCGGCTGCTGGTTCCGTTCGGAGCTTTCTCTCTCCTCCAAAATCCAAGAAGAAAATCCAAAATGAAGAAGATGATGGAGATGGGTTGGAGGTGACATCCCACCTTTTGAAGAACAAATCCTCACCCTCCATATGTCAAGATCCTAGCCGCACAAGCCCCACAATGACATCACTTGATGATGTCACATTCCACTATCTCCAATCCTCCGACAACAATCTTCAATGGGTGCAATTTATTTTTCCGTCGGGGCATAAAATCTTGTACATTAATTTCTTCAATTCCATTCAATTCTCTTCCAATTGAGTCCAATTGAAGTCCATAAAATTAATCCAATGTCACCACATTTCAATTCACATCTTTACTTGTCCATAGAACCAACTTAAGTCCCAAAAGCAAGACCAAAGGTGGCTTACTAATTTATTAAGCCAAAATAGCCATTCTCTGATTTAATTTCTGAAAAATTCTGAAACATGAAAAATCTTCCAAAGATGAGTTAATATTCCTAAAATGATTTGTGACACACCAGACTTCCAATTTCTGAATTCAATCTCAATTCCATGGTTAATTTCACTTTGGCATGATACTAGCACGGCCAAACTTACCGGGTAGCCTTTAGAAATTTTCATGCATTTGACCCGTGGTTGATCATCTCAAGCCACAATGTACATCTTTGAAACATTGGCGACTTTCGGTTGTTGGGGTAATCTCAAGATTTCAAATACGAACACAGGGTACCCAATCGACAGAAAAGTCGGTCCAGTGCCGATCAACTAAAATTGTGTGATCTGGTAGAATCACCCACACTTGATCACATGCTTCTGTCGAGTCGACCTATCTCTAATCTCTAATCGATTTTTAATTATGCCGTAATGACCCTTGCAGATTAGCTCGGTCGAAAGATCGCTTCCTAGTCAAATTCTCAAGTCTAATGCATTAGAATTTCTTAACAGCTTCACCCCTTAACCTTCCCCAATCCTTCTCCATCTCATCCAAGCCCCGGATTTGCTCATTTTCAGCCTCAACCAGCACTAGACAGCAGCCAAGAAAAGTGGGTTTCACAACTCGATTATGGCCCGTTTTGGCCGGCTTCCCAACCCCGAATGCTTGACCCGCTTTGAGAAAAGTTGTTCCCCTCGACGTCCCCGTCGTTTTGGTCCGCTCAACTCGCTAATCCAGTGAGTTTTAATGATGCCCTAAGTGTGCTTAGTCTAAGTTAAGTAAGTTTAGGTGGTTAGTTTAGTTTATTTAATTGTGATTTAGATTAAGAGGTTTGTTTAATTTAAAGCATGTTTAATTAAGGCTAAGAGAGTTTATTTAATAATAAACCTTGATGGGACATAATAAGGTTTTATTTTTGATTTACTTAAATGTTTCGAAATTCTGGAATTTTTAATAATATATTATATTACGAAATTATTAAAATATTATCAAAAAACTGAAAATTTATTTCTAACCTCAATTGCTTAAAATTTCGTGCTGATTGCTGCTGTGTATTCGAATTTTGAAATTGATGGTTGGATATTATAAATTGAGTATGGATTATGAAAAATATGAATATTATTGTTTAATTAATTTTCGGAATAAATTTAATTATGTAATAAATTCGAAAATTATTTCGGGACCTTAAATTCTTAGAATTTCACGCCGATCACTACTGTATATTCATATTATGAATTTGATGATTGGATAATGCAAATTGAGTGTTGATTGTAAAAAGTATGGATTTTATTTAGAAAATCCCAAGTGTTGGGTTTGGCACCGAAATTGGATTTTTAAGGATTAATATTTTAATTGGAGTATTTAAGTGAAATGCAAAGTATCCGAGGGTCAGTATTGAATTATTGTGTGCTGATTGAAGGACTCAATCGCAGTAGTGGCTATGCCAACTGGACCTTTATTCCTTTAGAAATGCCATCAACAGAGTGACGTGACTCGGGTCGCAATAGAAGCTAGGCCAACTGGACCCATGCTCCTTTGGGAATGCTATCGACATGGTGACGAAGCTGCGCTCCAAGGAGGGAGGCAATGCCTGGATATATGTCAGTAGATAGCCGAACTGTGAGTAGGCTATGCCCTTGTGTGGTAGTGAATAATAATTGGAACGCTTGCTGTGATTGTGAATTATGTGAGATTGATTGTGTTCTAATGGGTTAAGTTCTTGATATTACCTGTGATTGAGTGATATGAATTTTACTAACCTACAGGAAGGAACTGAGGAGAGGTAAGTTCTCTGTGTGATGTGGCTAGACCACCCGGGACGTATTTTCTTTCTAATAGGGGTTTAGGGGGTTGAACTTGCTGAGACAGTGTCTCATCCCGGTTGTGGGATTACAATTTCAGGTCCCCGGTTGACGGAGCGGCCGGATAACTTTGGTTGGTCTTGAGGAGTTGCAGAGGTGAAGTCATAAGGATTGGAGAACGTGTTCGACTTGTAGGTCGTAGGACAATTCCTTTTTAAGAGCCGGTCTTTTGTAGACTTTTGGTTGTAGGCCTTCGTTTGTAATTCTGTTGAATTAAGAAAGTGTTGTATTGTGGTTTTGCTTCCTGCTTATCTATTCCGTATTTCATTGTCAGGGGTTTTAAAATACGTTCCGCTTGCGCAATAATAAATGAATAGGGTCGGCGACACTACCTGGGAATGTCGCATTTGCATGACCATGGTGGGATGTTGGTGCGCTTGAGGTTCGGGGCGTGACATTAATAGCACTCTCTTGACCCAAGGTCTTGGGAAATTGACATTGCAGTGACGGCAAAAGATAAGGGCAAATTTGATCAAGATTCTTGGACAGTTTAATCATGACGGTTCTACTGTGAGGTCAACACGATTAATGGTTTGAGTGAGCTTGTTCTATCGGGGTATGGACTGCACGATTTTTTTCATAATAACATGGAGTGATTCTTGATGGTCCGCATTTAGGGCATTGAAGAAGAACTTGGTGGGCGGGCTTAAGTTTTGGTTCTGAAGCATTACGTGTCTACCCAGCTAATCGATGATCATTTCAGAGATAGGTTAGATACTAAACGAACACATTTGAGGATTCAGAAGAGCCTTCAAGTTCATCTTTTCATTGATTTATATTCAATTTGTCTCTTTGAGAGCCAGTCCCTTTGAGAGTTAATCACACAATGCTTTGACTTAGTATCTACATCCTAAAGAGAACAATTATTACTAATCGTCATATAATGTAAACAGTTAAATAGAAGAAAAGGGCGCTAATTCATTCTACATATATGAATGCAGTAATTTATTCCTCAAATAACCCTAAACTAAGATCATGCAAATCTCGTGTTCTTTTTTTTTTTTTTCCTGACGACATACAATACGTGGAGACGCGTGGCTTCATCTACTTTTTATTTCTGATGATTTTAGAGAACTGCCTCAATTAGCGAGCTATCTAAAGGGGAATCAAAACGGCGACCCACTATCAGAGCCCCTTAGTTAAATCTAAGAAATTCAGGGTAGGGATCAGATTTACGACCGTCGATTTTTCCACGTCGAGAACACGAGAAAGCCCTAATCACTAGGTCAATCTTGACGTGGGGAAGCTCCGACTGTTGTAAATGCAAACATTAAATTTCAGCAGATAAAAAGTAGGATAAACTTTCTAAGAAACATTTATATTTTTATTGAGCAATTTTTTTTTTTTTCTGGAGGACATTTATGGGCGAAGAGCTACCAAATGACTCGACTGCTACCAGAAAAAGCGCAGGCACACGAGACACGTGTCGCGCTCCGACCGCCTTCTTGTTTGCCACGCTGGAGCATCTTAAGTGCCTAATATTTTCTCATGCTAGTTGTGGCAAGTGTACCCTCCTCCCTCTATCATTGAAAAAGCCTAAACTTTATCTAGCATGGCATATATATCTCAATTCTTTTTTTCTTTTTTCTTTTTTTGGGTCACCAATAACCTAAATTTGAACCGGTGTGACAGAAAAGTTCGGACACTGGTGTCACCGTGTGCATAGATTATTGTTGCTAATGGTCAAAAGCTTAATCTAAATTTGGACCATTATAAATGACAGGTCCCCACTGTCGTCTCACATGGATTCCATGAAACTCAACCGTCCCGATTTAGTTTAGTACGCGCATTAGGTAAGACTTTCTCGAGGGGAAGAAATGGTGTTTTTGAGTTCTAATTTATCCTTGTCAACAGCACATACTCACGTGAATCTTTTCGCACGATGACCTCATTTTACCGTGTCGTTTTAACAATGCCGATGTGGAGTAGGTTATTTTCCGAACCGTATGTTCTTGATATAAATATAAGGAGTGAAGCAGAAGTTTCCTGTATTAATTCCTTGTTTATATCTGCTTTTATATCTGCTGAAGATTTACTGTAATGTTCGCCAACACAATATCACCTCTCAATCGCTGAGAGATTTCCTTTTGTTTCCTGAAATATCACGCGGTCCAACTGATAAAATTTGTATCTGATCATCCCTAGTTTCCTCCTCCTCTTCTTCTTCTTCTTGATGGACTTCGTCTTTAAATATGTTTGTAGCATCACCATCACTCGTATCCGACCAAACGACAGGAATCTCCACCTTTTTTACTACATAGAAAATCGCCTTTCACGTGAACCAATCGACGGGCACGATTTCCAAGCTTCCATGGTGGGGTTCAAGTTGGGGCTTGCCCTTTCGTTTGTAATTCTTCTGTTGCTGAGCGACGCGTCTCGTCCGCCTTCCAAACGAGAAAGATTGGAGTCCACGTGAAGAAGTTTAGTGGTGGCGGTGGCAGTCACGCAAGCGGCGGCGGCAACGGTCATGCAGGAGGCGGGAGTCATGCAGGCGGCAGGGGTTATGTGGGTGGCGGTGGCAGTGGTTACAAGGGTGACGGAGCTCACATGGGTGGTGGCGGCGTCAGCAATGGCGGTCATGTCTGGCCAGGGGGTGGAGCTAATCCCCACAGAGGGACTCAAAGGTCCTCGGCCATCGGAACTCGCCCATCGTCGCCACTCACCTCCGCCGTCTGTTCCTCTCTTCTCCTCGGTCTCCTGTTCTTGCTTCAGCTCTAGTTTGAATGTCATTGAAAGTAGGACTTTAGGCGGCAGTCGTTGGGCTTCTTTTAGTGGTTTCTGTAGAGTTTTTCTTGATTTTGCTTCGAATACTGCTGAGAGTAGAAAGCCTTCTTTGGCAGGAGTTGATTCTATAAAGTCTCTCGTTCAAATTTCTGAATAGCAGCGTCTAGAGTTTTGCTGAGAAAGCTTGGATGAACAACTCAGATTCCTTTTCGGTACTCCCATATAGAATGTACTCCATCAGTCCAGTGAGAAATACTTCATGAAGTTGATCTTCACCATCCAAAAACCATGCATAATAACTTATGATTTTACACTTTTTATTTATTTCCGGATGAGCTAACGTATAAGGTCATTCATAATCACATGCTATACTTTCAAAGCTCCTTTTTCCCCCTATATATTCCTATATAAGTTATATCAATGCTATATCACATAGTGTATCGATATAATATTACGCACCTAAATTAGTTTCTCATTTCAAATGTATATTATACGATCACTATAATTAAGAAGCATGATTCACCGGCGGTGTTACTACTATGTCAATATATCCTGTCATGCCTACCCTTAACAATTCTTGGTTTCTATTACCATGGTGCTATGATGAGCCTATTTTTTCTCCTTTTCAACTATCATATATACATATATACATATATACATTTATAAATTACATGTGTGCATTCATTTATGTGGGGTGAGAGATAAGTCATTGCATACTTATTGATGTAATCGTAATTAATTATATTCATAGCATGCGCTATGATGAAGTTGTCCACACAGAAATCTTGTTTACCGGGCATTTAATGATGGAAAAATTGATAGACGATGTGGTCTAAGAGATCTACACATTCATACATTAGCCAGATGGATATAGATATAGACGTATTTGTTGGAAAAAACTTCCTTGAGTGTTTTGAAGCTGACAAAACGTTTCCATCGTCTAGTCGAAGACTTGTAGACTCTTTTATCAAAGTCTGAAGACCTCCGGACTACCAGACTCAAGACTCAAAGTCTATCATCATTGACAATTTTCTAGACTGTTGAAGAAGGCTTATCCAGAACTGGATGTTTCATTAAGGATTTGACTTTATCGACTGGAGAAGATCTCTTGGCTGGATGTAGCATGTCAGAATCCTTTATTCAAATCAAGATTGATTCAGGGATTTTGGATCCGTTGATTGGTGAAGTATACTTGGAATGTTCTACTTATGGAAACCTAAATCCTGATTGTATGGGCGAGCATGATTGATGGTTTATCATCATGTTCCTTAAATAGCTTGAAGATCTTCTTAATTGATTCTGTCTAACGGGTAGATTGGAAGAATTCATTTGATAAGTGCCAACGGGTATGATGGCATAAATGAGTATATAAGGAAGACGTTCCAGTTGTTCGAGTGTGTGTGCGATAGAAGAATTCCAAAGTCGAAGCTCCTTGTTCTTAGTCAATTAAATTGTTGAGCGAAATCGTGTACACAAAAGAGAGTCTATATCTTTGAGAGACCTTGAGGAAGTGTATAAGAGTCTCTACACTGTAGAATCAAGGAAGAGCTTTTCTGTAACAACTCTTTTGTTCATAGTGGAATCCAATCGGTGGGCTGTCAGTGCGGAAGAGTGGACGTAGGTTTGGATTAAACCGAACCACTACAATCTATGTGTTCATATTCTCTTCCCTACTCTCTTTTACTTTTATCGTAATTTGTTTTGTTTACAAAAGACGAATTCCCTTTCTATTATCAATTAGTGCTGCTCACTTATCACAAGAAATTATTTTTACACCTATTCACCCCCCTCTAGGTGCTTATACTAGCTATCACAATTTGTATCAGAGCTTGTGTATTCACTTAAGTTGAAGTGTTTTACTTCAGAATTAAAGATCTATAGCTAGTATGTTGGCTCCAAGACTGGTGGAAGGGCAAAGCAATACAGACCGCCTTATTTTGACGGAAATGAATACAACATATGGAAAAACAAGATGAAGGCATTCCTAAGATCAAAAGATCTTCTGAAATGGGATGTGGTAGACAAAGGAATCATTCCTAAAGCTGTATCTGTCTCAGAAAGAGGAAAAGAAACCGTTGAGTCTAGCGAAATGACTCAGAAAGAGATAACCAAGAGATAAGCTCTTGATACAAAAGCAATTTATTTTTTATATTGTGCATTATCACCTACTGAATATAACAGAATATATTTTTGTGTTATAACTAAAGAAGTTTGGGATAGATTACACATCACTTATGAAGGAACTGATCGAGTGAAAAAAACCAGAATCAACATTCTTCTCGGTCAATACGAAGCTTTCAAAATGAAATCATGATAATCTATCACTGACATGTTTAGTCGTTTTATAGATCGTGAATGGTATTGAAAATTAAGGTCAACCAATTTCTGATCTCATGAAAGTAAACAAGCTTCTGCGTGGACTCTCCAAGGATTTGAATCACATAAAGACCTCAATAAGGGAGGCGCAAAGAATTATGCCACTTTCTGTTGATGAATTGGTTGGGACTCTTCACTCTTATGAAGTGAAGCGAATCAATAAACATGAAGATCCGTAAGGAAAGAAATCCATTGCATTAAAATCTAATGATGATTATGATGTTACAGATTTTGAAGACAATATGGATGATGAGGAGTTTGCTCTCATGATAAGAAGATTCAGAAAGCTAAACAGAAAGGGGAGAAGATTCAATCCAAGGAAACAGAGTTTTCAAAAGCAACAGACTAAGTCTGTTGAGGATGATGAATCCAATAGAGATGTAGTCTGCTTTGAATGTAAGAAAAAGGGACGCATCAGACCCAACTGTCCCCTTCTGAGGAAAAAGAAAGGAAAAGCTGAGAAATATCAAAAGGCACTCAAAGCATAAACTTGGAGTGATACAGAATGTAAAGAAAGTGATGATGATTATGTCAATATATGTCTCATGGCACAATCGGATTCAGATTCAAACTCCGAGATAGACTCAGATTTAGACAATGAATTTGAGGTAAGTAATTTGAAAATCCTTACTAAAATTTCTAAATACATTGATGAATTGTGTCTTAATCTCAAGACCTCTCTTAAAAGAATTTCTGAACTTAAAAGAAAAAATTCTACACTAAAACAACAAGAAAATGTTTTGAAAGAAAAAGTCAAAAGTTTAGATAAAAGTGTTTCTGCCTTGAAAGAAAATGAAGACAATCTTTCAAAAGAAAATGTTTTTTTGAAAAATGACATTTCAAATATTTCTAAAAAATTTTCTATAGGATCTGAGAAACTTGAAAAAATTCTTTAAACACAAAGACCTTACTTCAACAAATCAGGTTTAGGAATGACGGCCGAAACCATTCCTTTAATTGATTTTCCTAAAGTAAAGGAAAGAATTAAGCAAAGACCTACAAGAGATGCTTATAAAAATTATTTCCAAAAAGTTTTTGTAAAACCAGTAGGTCGCAGTGCTCTTAGATGTTCTAAATGTAATAGTTTCAGATTATTTTGAGAAAGAATGTTCTATGATTTGGAAACCTCTTAAGAAGGTATGGGCAAAGACTGTATATCATACTAACATCAATGGACCCAAGAAAATATGGGTACCAAAGAAACCTTGAGTTTCTTTTCTAAATGCAGGTCACTATCAAGAAAAATGTTAAATGATACCTGGATAGTGGATGCTCAAGGCATATGACAGGAGATTTAAATTGCTTCATAAAGCTTGTTCAAGTTAATGGTGGAAAAGTTTCATTTGGAGGAAACAACAAAGGAAGAATTGTGGGATTCGGAACTGTAAAGATTGGAAGCCTCACGATCAGTAATGTTTCCTTAGTGGAAGGACTCAACTACAACTTGCTAAGTATCAGTCAACTGTGCGACACCGATTTCAAAATCAATTTTCAAGAGGGAATATGTTCAAGAACCAGTAAAGACTCTTCTCAGTCTTTTAAGGGTCGAAGACATGGAAATATCTACCTCTTGGATATCAAATCAGATGAAACCCAATGTCTAATCTCAATTCAAGAAGAAGCAAACTTATGGCACAGAAAACTCGGGCACATCAACATGAAGCAAATAGTCAAAATTTCAGCAAAGAGGCTTGTTCGTGGTCTACCAAATCTGTCATACCAAAAAGCTGATCTATGCACACCATGCGTGTTGTGAAAACAGGTAAGAAACTCATTCAGACCAATAAATCAAGTTTCCACTAATCGTGTACTGCAGCTTCTACATATGGATCTCTTTGGACCAACCAGAACTCAAAGCATTGGAGGTAAGAAATACTGTTTAGTGATTGTGGATGATTACTCACGATTCACTTAGGTATATTTCCTAGCAAGTAAGTCCGAAACTCTCTTACTTTACAAAGTTTGCTAAAAAGGTCCAAAATGATAAAGGATATGTAATTTCAAGAATACGGACAGATCATGGTGGTGAGTTTGAAAACCAAGATTTTACAAAATTCTGTGATGAATCTGGTTTTCAGCATATGTTCTCTTCACCATATACTCCAGAGCAAAATGGAGTCGTGGAAAGAAAGAATAGGTCGCTTCAAGAAATGGCTAGAACTCTTTTAATTGAAAGTAACATATCTTCACGTTTTTGGGCTGAAGTAGTCTCTACTGCATGCTATATTATTAATAGAGTTTTTCTAAGGCCTATTCTGAAGAAAACTCCCTATGAGTTATTCAAAGGAAAGAAGCCCATTGTTTCATATTTTCATATGTTTGGATGTAAATGTTTTATATTGAAAAATGCAAATGATCGAATTAGTAAGTTTGAAGAAAAATCAGATAAAGGTATTTTCCTTGGATATTCTATCACAAGCAAAGCTTACAGAGTATACAACAAAAAGACTCAATCTGTGGAGGAATCAATGAATGTTAAATTTTAAGACTCCATGCAAAATGAATTGACTCAACTTGAAGAATCTGAACTTGCTCCAGACTCTACAAAGTCTAAATCTCCAGAAGCAGCTTAGACTTCAGAAGACCAACAACAAATGATCGTTGAAGATTTAAATGAGGAAAAAGATCAACAGTCTGACAAATCAACCAACAACTGGAAGCATAAGTCCAGTCATCCCAAAGATCTCATTATTGGTGATATTAATGAAGGAATTCGTACAAGATCCAAAAGGCGCGAAGAATCTAGTGCTTTGGCTCTTATTTCTGAAATAGATGTGGCATCCCAAAATTCAAGTCATCCTCTAGAGAAATTAAAGCCTATAATTAGGTAATGAAATTACCTATGCTCTATGTGTTAGCCATTAGTTTTCTTAAGGCTATGTGTTATTGTGCTTGTGTTTATGAATTTTGAATTTAGGACTATAGGATAAATTAATAATCTATGCTTGGCCATATGATTTAAATTTCAATGAGCAAAAATATCCCAAGACTTTGGCCAAGATGAAAATTCAAAAATATTTATAGAAGAATTTCAAAAAAAAAAAAGAGAAGGGAAAAAGAGGTTAAAATTTGATTGGGCCTTAAGCCCAAGAGTGGAACCCTAATGGGCCAAGTTGGCCGGCCCATTAGAGCCCACAAGGAGTGGTCGACCAGCCCATTTGATGGCCCAAGGTTGGCCCAAGAAGAAGGCCCATTAACCTTGCATGTCATCCAACACTTGTCCTCTCCTTGTTGCCACTTGTTCTCCTCATGAGAACACTTGTCCCTCATGCAAATTAAGAAAGCATGCAATATATAAGCCACCAAAAAGAGAGAGAGAGAGGGAGAGAGAGAGAGTGGCTGATGGTGAGGGGCTGTCGTCCAAAGAGAGTTGCCAGAGAGAGAGTGAGATGCGAGAGAGAGGCCGAGAGAGGAGAGGAAGGAGCCGTCGCCGTCCATCCGCCGTGTTCGTCTGCTGTGTGCCGTCGTTTTCTTTGGTCTAGAGGCAAGTGGAGTCCTCTAACTTCTCTTGCATGCTTGTATATTGTTTGTTTGTTAGATTTTGGGTGTTTTAAGTGAGAAAAACCGAGGTAAGGTTGGCTTGTTCTTAAGCCGTGTGACTGTTCTTGCTCGGATTGTGTGAGTCAGTAACTTGTTTGAGCTTGCATGTGTGTTTGGAGTCCGATTTTGGCTTCGATGTCTCATAGAAGTTGTAGCTAACATCTTTTAGTATAACATACTGAAATTTCGTGAAAAATGATGGAGATTTGAGGGGTTAAAGTCTTGTTATACGGAGACCCCAGATCTGTGAAGTTTTCACTAACCTCTTGCTGGATTCGTGGTTGCATGTTGGTTTTTGTTGAGAATATCACTTCGATTTCTTCATGAAATTTGTAGGAAACATCTTAAAATACAACATACTCAAATTTGAAGTGAAATGAACAAGTATAGCCTAGTGAATCGACTAGATCTTGAAGAAGATGATTCTGGTGATGTAGTTTGAGATACCCGAGACTTCAAGGACCTAAATGATGACTCTACTTTGGTTATTTGACTTGGATCTCTTCATGAAACTTGTAGAGGATACCTTGGTGTATAACATATATAAATTTCAGAGGAAACGAAAGAGAATAGCTAGGTGAAATCGCAGTATTTCGGAGATGTGTTCACTGGACGATGCGGTAAGGATTCCAGAAGCTTCGTGAGGTTGTACAAAATAATCTAAAAATAATCTGACTTGGAGTTCTGCATGAAAGTTGTGCGAAAATGTCTTGGCTATCACTCTGTAAAAGTTGGTAATTTTTGAAGGCCTTATGGATATTTTAATCGAATTTATTCAGAAACTGTGCATTCTGGTCATTATCCGAATATTATGTGCTATTTAGTGGAAATTGTGAAATTGTGTGAAATTCAAGTTGGCCATGAATTTTGCATGCAATTGTCATTCTATTGGTTTGATTAATGATTGCTTGAATTTTATGATTTTGGGAAAATCATAGATATTGAATTTAATATTTATTTATACAGGCTGTGACACCCCTCGACGGCCCCCGATCCGACATGGGGTGTCACAGCCTGTATTGGTATCAGAGCGATATGTTAATAAGGAAAGTGAAAGGTAAGCGAACTGTAGCGACCCAAATCGGATCGGGGGCCATCGAGGGGTGTCACAGCCTTTATTGGTATCAGAGCTATGGTTTATTTGGAGTGATAAGGTGCCACAGATGGAAATGAGGATAGAAAGATGCACACCGTAGGATATAAAACGAAATAATTGAATAACGGGTGATGAGTATTCACTCGTAGATCCCTAGTAGTTTATCTTGAGTTGTCTTTAGGTACCAGTAACATGTATATGTTACTTATGTAGTGATAGTAGTTGCTTTGAATAGGAGATAGTGAGTCTCAGATTATTCCTGAGGCAATGCTTGGAAACTGCAGGAAAATCATTGTACGAGTTGGAAGTGCTCATCCATCGAGGGCTGAACCCCGAATGGAAGACATCTTGCAAGCATTGGCCAATATTGGAAATCTGATGGATAGACAAGCGCAGCAACAACCCGGAGTGGAACGTCGCCCTCAGGGACTAGTGGAACGATTTTTGAAGTTGAAACCACTTAAGTTTAGTGGAATGGGGAGTCCTGAGGAGGCGGAACAATGGATTGATGGAATGGAACGAATTTTCCGGTTGTTGGACTGCAGTGATGCAGAGAAAATAGTTTTAGCAGAGTACCAGCTGGAGGGAAATGCAAAGTTTTGGTGGAGAGCTTCGAGGGATACGATCTTTCCACCAGGTACTGAGATAATTTGGGAAGAGTTTGTTAGGGCTTTCAATAAGAAGCATTTCTCGATTGTGCCAAGGATAGGAAGATCACTGAATTTGTTCGGTTAGAACAAAGGGAGCGACAAAAGAGACCGGTATGAGGCAAAATTTTCTGAATTGTCTAGGTATGCTCCTAGGTTGGTTGAGGATCAATGGGAAAAGGCTAAGAGATTTCTGAAAGGATTAAGGACTGATATTAGGAAACAACTAGTGCCTTTGAATATAAGGGATTATAATGAGATTTATGAGAGGGCACAGTTGGTGGAGCAAGAGTTAATGAGAGAGCAATCGAATCTAAGAGGCGAGATGACCTTTAATGATGTTCGAAGGGGTAAGAGACCCTATCTTGGTCAAGGTCCGACTTGGGAATCTAAGAAAAAGAGTAACTTTGGAAATTTTAGAAGAGTTTGGAATGGCCCGATTTTAGAAAGAGCACCCTACCAAGGTAATTTTTGCCAGAGATGTGGTAGACAACATGGGCCAGGACCTTGTAATAGCCAATTGAGATGTAATGGATGTGGGCAAATAGGACACTTTAAGAAAGACTGTCCACAAAAGAGGTTGCAGCCGAATGTTAGCTCGGTGCGACAGGTGCAACAAAGTACTGTTGAACCAAATCCACCAAGGAATCCACAGAGGCCACCACCACAAGGAAGGGTGTATGTGGTCACTCAAGAGGAAGCAGGAGCTTCCAAAAGTGTTATCTCAGGTATGATTTCGATAGAGGGATAAGAAGGCATATGTTATTTGATATAAGTGGCATGCATTCATTTATGTCCGAAAAATATAGATGATTGTGAGGAGTAGGAACAAATCTCTAGATATGTCTCTTCGTATTTCTACATCGCTGAAAGATATGTTGTTATCTACGTTAGTATGTGAGATGTGTGACATAACCCTAGTAGAATGAGATCTAGAAATGGACTTGATAGTGATAGTTATGTATGACTTTGACGTCATCGTAAGTATGGACTAGCTCCGTAAGCAATGGACTAGGATGAATGATCTCCTGAGATAGTACTTGCCCGTGTGCTAAGGATAAAACCGTGAGGCTAAGAATGGGATAAGCCAAAGCGGATAATAACTCTGTAAGTTAATCCCTATTGAAACGAGACCCTTCAGTAGATGTGTAGTTTGGGTTCGAACCAGGCGAAAGCTGGTGTACCTGTAACGTCCCGATTTGATGAAAGCGGGGAGTGGATGCCGAGGTCAGAGGATCTGAACAAGGAGCAGCTCCTAGCAGGCTTCTAGAATGGCAAAACGGGGCAGGAGTGAACCGAACTATGAACTGAACTGGAAATGTAGTGTTTCTAGGATAATTTTGTCAGAGTGGCGTAGCAGAAGCATGGTTAAGCTTGTAAAACTCTTGTTGTGAAAGAGAAGGATGGGTCGATACATTTGTGCATTGATAATAGGCAATTGAATCATGTAAATGTCTAGAATAAGTATCCCTTACCTGGAATTGATGACCTATTTGACCAATTGCAAGGAAGTTCGGTCTTTTCTAAAATTGACTTGAGATTAGGATATCAGTTAAGGATTAAGAAAGAAGACATTCTTAAGACCGTGTTTAGGACTCGCTATGGACATTACGAGTTCCCAGTTATGCTATTTGGATAGATGAATGCCTTAGCTGCTTTCATGGATTTAATGAATAGGATATTTAAGCCTTATTTGGATCAAATTGTGATTGTCTTCGATTGATGATATCCTAATATATTCTAAAGGACTTGAAGAGCATGCGTAGCATCTAATCGTAGTGCTGCAAGCAAGGCTTAAGAAGTGAATTATAGATAGTAAGTTATGAATTTGAGGATTAAGTTATGATCATTTGAGCTAAGTAGTGACTTCCTATTTGAGGATTTCATTGGAAGTCTTGATGTGTTACATGGAGGTATTTAGTATGTATAGATTGATCCTAGAAGTCATGAGTTTGAGTGGTCATATGAGACATGGAATTATTTGTGGTTTATATATTGGAATAATAGGTTTAATTGACAATGATCAACTTTTAATTTTAGGTGATGATCTCAGTTTGAAAAGGTTTGGTGGAATTAGTGAACATGATCATTTGTGGTTATAGTCTTTCCAAGGTGAAATGGTGGAAGTTCAAATTGTGGATTTGATGGATGATTAGTCTAAGTGATGATTCTTTAGGATGAGATATGAGATTTATTCGGTGGAAACTAGACAAGTTCTTATTTTGGTGGATTGTCGATCTTTGAATTAAATAAGTCTTGGTGGACTATAGATATTTGAATCGAAGGAACGATGCTATATTTTAGGCTTGAATCTATGTTGCGATGAATGCATAGTGAATGTCTTTGCTGGACTGAACCAAATGAGTTATTGGTGGTGTTGATTTTGATGGTTCTAGGCTTGAATTGGTGGTGACGAAGGTATAGGAATGATTTGGCTAAATGGTGCATTCGATTGAGTCGAGAAGGTGGAATTCTTTAAATTTGAATCTCATTGATAGTTGCACTTAGGATAGAGCTTAAAGTAGATGTTTTCACAAAAGGAATTGAATATGAGATAGAAGAGGTGGATGGAATTATTAAAAGATTTTGATTGTGAACTGTTTTAGAAAATCTCTTGAATTTCATCAAAATTTATGAGTATTGTGACACCGTGCCCAACTGTTTTAAGAAATGTTTTCTATTTCAAGGATTTCTGAACTTTTTATAGGAAACATTCCAACCCATTGGAGTTGGGATTGAGATTGGAATTTACCAACGTACCGATTTAAATTTACTAAGGGTTTTGATAAAGTATTTTATTTCGCGCCGTGATGCAAGTGCGACTCAAGGCTTTACACGTGGATCCCGAAAAACATTTGAAATTTAAACGTGATCATGGATTTTATGGAATTGGTATCATGCTTTGATTTTGTGAATTGGCTCCAACGATATGAAATTTACCTATTCTCAAATACTATCATTATTATACCAATGTGTCTTTGAAATTCCTATTTTGCATTATTTGATATCATGAAGTGGAATTTTCAAGAACTCAAGGGATTTTCCACATTGGTGATTTGAAAACGTTTTGACATGGAAATGGCATATGATTTCAAAGCTTGCTGTTGTTGTGGAATGCCTTTGAAAACCTCAGTTTGTATTGTTTGACTTCATGAAGGAAGATTTTCAAGCGTTCAAAAGAAATTTCAGATGTGGTTATTGTTTTAAAACTGTTTATGTGTTGAGATAAATTAAGATATGTTAAGAGCTTGCATCCTTGATTTTAAAGGAAGTTGGGATGAAAAGTTATACCTGGTAGAAATTGTGTACAGCAATAGCTTTTAGAAAAGTAGAGGCATGTGTTGAGGAAGTATTAGTTAGACCCTGGTCACATACTCGATCATGAAGCCATCAAAATGGATGAGAAAGTGAGGTACATTAAGGAGCCTGTGCAAGTATTGGATTGAAAGGAACAAATTCTCAGGACCAAGAGAATTTCATTGGTTAAGATATTATGGCGATATCATGATGTGGAGGGAGCCACATGGGAGAGTGTAAATGAGATGAGGGAAAGGTACCCTCACTTGTTTAAGGAGACATAGGAAATGTCTACTTTCGAGGACGAAATTCTCTAAGGAGGGGAGAATTGTGGCATCCCAAAATTCAAGTCATCCTCTAGAGAAATTAAAGCCTATAATTAGGTAATGAAATTACCTATGCTCTATGTGTTAGCCATTAGTTTTCTTAAGGCTATGTGTTATTGTGCTTGTGTTTATGAATTTGAATTTAGGACTATAGGATAAATTAATAATCTATGCTTGGCCATATGATTTAAATTTCAATGAGCAAAATATCCCAAGACTTTGGCCAAGATGAAAATTCAAAAATATTTATAGAAGAATTTCAAAAAAAAAAAGAGAAGGGAAAAAGAGGTTAAAATTTGATTGGGCCTTAAGCCCAAGAGTGGAACCCTAATGGGCCAAGTTGGCCGGCCCATTAGAGCCCACAAGGAGTGGTCGACCAGCCCATTTGATGGCCCAAGGTTGGCCCAAGAAGAAGGCCCATTAACCTTGCATGTCATCCAACACTTGTCCTCTCCTTGTTGCCACTTGTTCTCCTCATGAGAACACTTGTCCCTCATGCAAATTAAGAAAGCATGCAATATATAAGCCACCAAAAAGAGAGAGAGAGAGGGAGAGAGAGAGAGTGGCTGATGGTGAGGGGCTGTCGTCCAAAGAGAGTTGCGAGAGAGAGAGTGAGATGCGAGAGAGAGGCCGAGAGAGGAGAGGAAGGAGCCGTCGCCGTCCATCCGCCGTGTTCGTCTGCTGTGTGCCGTCGTTTTCTTTGGTCTAGAGGCAAGTGGAGTCCTCTAACTTCTCTTGCATGCTTGTATATTGTTTGTTTGTTAGATTTTGGGTGTTTTAAGTGAGAAAAACCGAGGTAAGGTTGGCTTGTTCTTAAGCCGTGTGACTGTTCTTGCTCGGATTGTGTGAGTCAGTAACTTGTTTGAGCTTGCATGTGTGTTTGGAGTCCGATTTTGGCTTCGATGTCTCATAGAAGTTGTAGCTAACATCTTTTAGTATAACATACTGAAATTTCGTGAAAAATGATGGAGATTTGAGGGGTTAAAGTCTTGTTATACGGAGACCCCAGATCTGTGAAGTTTTCACTAACCTCTTGCTGGATTCGTGGTTGCATGTTGGTTTTTGTTGAGAATCTCACTTCGATTTCTTCATGAAAGTTGTAGGAAACATCTTAATATACAACATACTCAAATTTTAAGTGAAATGAACAAGTATAGCCTAGTGAATCGACTAGATCTTGAAGAAGATGATTCTGGTGATGTAGTTTGAGATACCCGAGACTTCAAGGACCTAAATGATGACTCTACTTTGGTTATTTGACTTGGATATCTTCATGAAACTTGTAGAGGATACCTTGGTGTATAACATATATAAATTTCAGAGGAAACGAAAGAGAATAGCTAGGTGAAATCGCAGTATTTCGGAGATGTGTTCACTGGACGATGCGGTAAGGATTCCAGAAGCTTCGTGAGGTTGTACAAAATAATCTAAAAATAATCTGACTTGGAGTTCTGCATGAAAGTTGTGCGAAAATGTCTTGGCTATCACTCTGTAAAATTTGGTAATTTTTGAAGGCCTTATGGATATTTTAATCGAATTTATTCAGAAACTGTGCATTCTGGTCATTATCCGAATATTATGTGCTATTTAGTGGAAATTGTGAAATTGTGTGAAATTCAAGTTGGCCATGAATTTTGCATGCAATTGTCATTCTATTGGTTTGATTAATGATTGCTTGAATTTTATGATTTTGGGAAAATCATAGATATTGAATTTAATATTTATTTATGGAAATAAATAAATATGATAATAAAAAAATAATAAAATAATAATAAAATAATAAAAATAAAATAAAATGGATTATTTTATTGGCCATAAATTCCATTGAATTTATTAATAAATAATTATGCATTGTTGCATGTATGATAAGACATTGGTGTATGTATGGCCATGAATTGTGATGCATGTGTGAATCATATGCCATGTTAAATTGAGATCAAAATAATGGTAAATGTGAATAATGATAAGTGAGGAAGTGGTTGTGGTGGATGATGATGCTCGGTGGCCTAGTGGCGTAATTCCAGAGATTCCCGGGAGTGTCGGGATGCCCGGTGGTATACGGTATGTAATTCCGGGGAGGCCTGGTGGTATGTCGGTACATAATTCCGGAAGCCTTGTCGGAGGTTTTTGCCCGAAAGGAATGCCTCGCGATGCCGGGATTGGGGTGCGAGATGCCGGCTAGAAGGGTAAAGGCCGGAAGCCCCGTCGGAGGTTTATGCCCGAAGGGAATGCCTCGTGATGCTAGTTGGGATGCGAGATGCCCGGAATGTGGGGGGCCGGAAGCCCGGTGGCCATGGGATGGCTGAGTTTGCGGGGAGCCCTGTCGGAGGTTTCTGCCCGAAGGGTTGATGATGAGATTGATGAATGGGTGATGTGGTGATCAAAAATTGAAAGATAAAGACGAAAATTAAACCATGACATGATGATATGCATGGCATGATATGCATGATGATGATGATGATGATGATATGTGATGTGATATGATGATCACCCATGGTATGATATGCATGATGATATGCATGATAATGATGATGATGATGATATGTGATGTGAAATAATGATGATCACCCATGATATGATATGCATGATGATATGCATGATGATGATGATGATGATGATGATATGTGATGTGCTATGATGATCACCCATGATATGATATGCATGATGATGATGATGATGATGATGATGATGATGATATGTGATGTGATATGATAATCACCCATGATATGATATGCATGATGATATGCAATGGTGATGATAATGATAATGATATATGATATGGCATGTGTATTGTGATGATGTCATGATGATGATGACATGTATGATGAAATGATGCCATGATGATGATGACATGTATGATACGATGATGATATACATGTATGTGTTATAAATTGATATGATGATGCATGATAGTATGCGCATGGCTTCAAGGTAAGAAATGCCGCAATGCACGTATGATTGCATGATCATTGAGTTGTTATTGGATTTCCTATCTATTGAGTGGTTGTACTCACCCCTTTTGGGGACCAACATTTCAGATTAGTAGATGGTTTGAGCAGTTGGATATGACCGCGAGGAGAAGGATAGCAAAGGAGGGAACCTTTGGACGCCGACACTAGTTGATGGACCTTAAGTATACGACTATTGGAAGAGACGTCGGTCATCTTTTGAAATATAGCCAAGTATAGAAAGACTATGGCAATTTTGATGTATCGACTAATGATGTCCATCAAGTTATGTAAACAAAAGTGTACGGCTTTTACCTATAAATGTTTAGTTGGTGTGCATCAATTTCTGAATGTAGGGAAGGGAATTGTTGGATATGCTTCCGTTATGTAAATTGCGCAAGGGACCGTTAATAAAAGATGTAAACCCCCATGGTTGTATGGACCCGCTACAATAGAAACGGTATCAGAGTGATATGTTAATAAGGAAAGTGAAAGGTAAGCGAACTGTGGCGACCCAAATCGGATCGGGGGCCGTCGAGGGGTGTCACAATAGAACCCAAGAAAATAGAAGAAACTTTATCTTATGAAAACTGGATTGAAGCTATTCAAGAAGAACTCAAGCAATTCAGCATTAATGATGTCTGGGAACTGACTCCTAAACCGAAAAGTAAATCTATCATTGGAGCTAAATGGGTTTTCAGGAACAAGATGAACGAGAAAGGAAAGGTCGTAAGAAACAAAGCAAGACTCATGGCCAAGGGTTATATGCAAGAAGAAGGAATAGACTATGATGAGACTTACGTGCCAGTAGCAAGGTTAGAAGCAATTAGATTATTACTTGTTTTTGCTTGTCATAAGAATTTCAGGTTATTCCAAATGGACGTAAAAAGTGCTTTCCTAAATAGATTTATCCAAGAGGAAGTCTATGTGGAACAATCACTCGGTTTTGAAGACCCAAGGAAACCAGACTCTGTATTCAGACTGAAAAAGGCTTTATATGATTTAAAGCAAGCACCTCGAGCTTGGTACAACAGACTAAGTAAGTTTTTAATCCAAAATGGCTTTGTCAAAGGTAAAGTAGATACTACATTATTTATCAAAGAAGAAAGCAAAAGTTTTCTACTTGTTCAAATTTATGTTGATGATATTATTTTTGGATCCTCTAATGAAAGTTTGTGCAAGAAATTCTCTAAGTCTATGCAGGATGAATTTGAAAAGAGCATGATGGGTGAACTAACCTTCTTTCTCGGGCTTCAAGTGAAACAAATGAAGGAAGGAATCTTTATCCATCAAGAAAAATATGCCAACGATCTTATCAAAAAGTTTGGGCTAGAGAATTGCAAAAAGACTGATATACCAATGTCAAGTTCCTTGAAGATTGACAAAGATGGAGCAAAGAAAGTTGATCAGAAGCTATACAGGAGTATTATTGGTTCACTTCTTTATCTTACTGCTTCTAGACCTGAAATTTTGTTTAGTGTTTGCATTTGTGCCAAATTTCAATCAGACCCTAAAGAATCTCATTTAAGTGCTACAAAGCGTATTATCAAATACATTGCCTCAACATCAAGCTTGGGTCTTTGGTATCCTAAAGAAGGAGACTTTACTCTTCTTGGATACTCAGACGCAGACCTAGCCGGATGCAGAGTTGATAGAAAGAGCACCTTGGGCACCTGTCAACTACTTGGAAGCAGGACAATATCTTGGTTTTCAAGGAAGCAAAGTATAGTAGCTCTTTCTACGGTAGAAGCAGAGTATGTAGCTCTTGGAAGTTATTGTTCACAAATTTTGTGAATAAAACAACGGCTGAGAGATTTTGGAATTGAAGATTCATGTACTGAAATCAAATGTGACAACACCAGTGCAATCAATCTCACCAAGAATCCGATTCTTCATTCAAGGGCAAAACATATAGAGATTCGACATCATTTCATTAGAGATCATGTTCAAAATGGAGAAGTTTTGATTCAGATTATTGACTCAAAGAATCAATTAGCGGATATATTTACAAAGCCTTTGGAGAAAAATCAATTTGAAGTTATTCGTACCAGACCCAATATCTTAAGGTTTGAGGAAGTTCAAACTCAACACTGAAAGTCTAAAGGGTCTCAATCTCGAACGATCAAGATTCTCGACTATAAGTAATTTCTATTTATTTCTCGAATCAAATCTCGAAAAGGTATGATTATCTATCCAAAATTGATTATTGCTATTTAAATTTTCGTGATTATTGCAAACCTACCTTTTCGGAAAAGAAGTAATTTTTGAAATGACAGTTATCCAAAAGGCAGTTATTTTTAAAAAGATTATTTTTATATTTTCTTTCTTTATGACTGTTCGTATGCCTCTTTTTGACTGCCTTATATACTGTCGGTTCCTCTTCGTTTTACTCACAAAAACTCTAAGAGAGCACCGATCTTCCACTTCTGTCTTTTTCTCTTTTTTAATCCTCGAAAAAGTTTTCATCTTTCTTGGGAAACAAGCTTGAATTCTCTCAAAGACTGTGAAAAATGTCGTCTCAAAGGAAGTCTTCGAGGATCGTGAACAGGGGACCACAGTAAATGCGTGAGAGGCCTACGCACTTTGATCTCACCGAAGAAGAAGAATCTCCTAGACAACAGCAAAGCCCACAACATTCTCAGCAACGTCCAAATCCTCCATCTAGACCTCAGGATGTTGCAAACGAGAAGAGGAAGAAATCATCGAAGACGCATAACCTGTAAGAACTCATAAGCCCTATTTTACTTATAAGCTTTACCGTTCTTTGAAGAGGAGCGGTACTCCATTGAACTACATTGATGAGTTTCTTAAGGACAAAGGGTATAAGAATGAATCCTTCTTCTTACGTACCATGGAACGTTTGGGAATCGCCCCTGCAAGGTCGGCTGAAGAAACCTTTGCTAATAGTCCAAGTGATCCACGGGTTGGAGGATTTAATCAACCAGATGGGAAAGATGATGACAAGTTGTACAGTCAGTATAAACCTAGAATGGGTGTTGCAGCAAAAATCGAAAGCAAAAGGACGGATTTATTTCAATCGGAGGAACACAAGCAACTGTACTCCAAATTGCTAAAGCGTGGGGTAATAAACCCTAGAAGTGTGGACTTTGACTTTCTTGACTCTGTGAATGTTAATCTGCGGGAAAAATTGAGTCTACTTCAACTTGAACAGTTTTGTTCTGAATCTACAGAAGCGTATGCTGAACTTGCTGTTTATTTCTATTCGAATCTCAGTTTTTTGGATGTGAATAGATTCTCTTTTAGTGTCTGTGATCAGTACTATGTGGTGGACATGATGTTGGCTGATGTGATTGGGGTTGAAAGAGGAAGATATCAACCTATCAATATGTCTATTGCTCGTGCAACGTTGGAGCTTGTTCAGGATAGAAGAATGGAAGGAAAGATTTCTTATGTGAGAATGAATGCGTCTAACATTTTTGTTCACAAGATAGTGATTAACTGTCTTAGACCAAAATCAACTTCAAAGACTGACGTTTCAAACTCGGAGGCAAAGTTGATGTACGCCATCAATGCTGGTAATAAATTCTCTCTTCCACACATTATTATGTTCCACATGTACAGGGCCGTAGTGAAGGACAAGGGTCAACTTTCTTATCTAGCTCTTGTGAACAAATTATTTAGACATTTGAACGTTCAGCCTCCCAGGATTCTTTGTGTTTGAACGTGCGATCAAATGATGGTGGGACTGCGAATGGTCTCAAAAATGCGTCTGAAAGAACTTGCCAAGGCTATGGAACAGTTCAAGGAGAAAACTCCTGTCAAGACTCATTCGGTCTCTTCTGTGGCAAAGTGAAAAGGGAAGGCACCCATGGTTGCTTCATCCAAGAAAAGAAGAGCTCTCATCATTGAGGATGAAAAGGATGAGGATGATATCACTATTTCTGCAATGGCATTGAAGAACCTGAGTCGTTATGTTCCAGAATCAACGAAGAGAAAAGAAAAAGACATAGATGAGATAGAACAGAGGACTGAAGATTTGGAAGCAGAGGAGGAAAGATTTGAGGAAGAAGAAGAAGAAGAGAGAGGAGATCAAGCGGAAGCAGAGCATGAGGAACACTTTTCTCCACCTGAAGGCATGGAAACAGGAAGAGATCCTGAGAAACGAGGAACGTCCTCATTTCTTACCACTAGTGAAGGAGTAAGTCGTTCTCCAGCAGATCCAAAGGACATCTATGCAACTCAATTTCCTAAAGAAGGACATGAGGTTTCGTCGCCCAATCTGCGTGATCGTGCTGAAATGGCATCATTTGCCAATACTTCGTCTAATCGTGCATAAGCAAGTACTCAGATAGACAATTTAGCAGACTTTCGCAAAATTCTTGATGTTCTTTTGGAGATGAGAGGCCAATTTTATGCTCTAGGATGCGAAGTACAAAATTTGCAAAATGAAGGTCAGACCTCTTCAGTTTCTTTGCATGATCAAATTCATGCCCTTGCTCTTCAAGTTCAAGCAAATGCCAAGGGTGAAGATGTAGCACAACTAAAGGAGGATTTGAAAAAGCTGGAAGGGATTGTCCAGTCAATGGAAAATTTCCAGCTTGTTCGTGTTCCCAAGCAATCTTAAATCCATTCTCTTTTCATCTCTACCTTTTTAATGATGACAAAAAGGGAGAGAGATGTGGTGCATATTTCAATCTTTGAACTTTGAACTTTTGTGACTTGTCTTTTGTGTTTGGCTATTTGGATTTGGACTGGATTTGGATTTGACTGTTTGAACATTTGTTTATCTTAAGTACTATTGATATCTCATGGCTTTGCCCATTTACAAGACTAACCTACTTTCTGTGGATGTAGATTCTAATGTTATTACTAAGCCATTTATTTTTATGAGATATCTATTTTTGCTTGAGTAATGTTTTGCAAGTCAAAGTTATCTAAATCTACAAGAAAGTTTTGTCACCATCAAGAAGGGGGAGATTGTTGGAGAAAACTTCCTTGAGTGTTTTTGAAGCTGACAAAACGTTTCCATCAGTCTAGTCTGAAGACTTGTAGACTCTTTCATCAAAGTCTGAAGACCTCCGGACTACCAGACTCAAAACTCAAAGTCTATCCTCATTTACAGTTTTCTAGACCATCAAAGAAGGCTTATCCAGAAGTGGATGTTTCGTTAAGGATTTGACTTTATCGACTGGAGAAGATCTCTTGGCTGGATGTAGCATGTCGGAATCCTTTATTTAAATCAAGATTGATTCAGAGATTTTGGATTCGTTGATTGGCGAAGTATACTTGGAATGTTCTACTTATGGAAACCTAAATCCTGATTGTATGGGCAAGCAGGATTGATGGGCTATCGTCATGTTCCTTAAATAGCTCAAAGATCTTCCTAATTGATTTTGTCCAACGGGTAGATTGGAAGAATTCTTTTGGTAAGTGCCAACGGGTATGATGGCATAAATGAGTATATAAAGAAGACGTTCCAGTTGTTCGAGTGTGTGCGCGATAGAAGAATTCCAAAGTCTGAAGCTCCTTGTTCTTAGTCAATTAAATTGTTGAGCGAAATCTTGTACACAAAAGAGAGTCCATATCTTTGAGAGACCTTGAGGAAGTATAGAAGAGTCTCTACACTGTAGAATCAAGGAAGAGCTTTTCTGTAACAACTCTTTTGTTCATAGTGGAATTCAGCCGGTGGGCTGTCAGTGCGGAAGAGTGGACGTAGGCTTGGATTAAGCCGAACCACTATAATCTCTGTGTTCATATTCTCTTCCCTACTCTCTTTTACTTTGATTGTAATTCGTTTTGTTTACAAAAGACGAATTCCCTTTCTATTGTCAATTAGTGCTACTCACTTATCACGAGAAATTGTTTTTACACATATTTACCTCCTCTAGGTACTTATACTAGCTATCACAATATTTATTCATCCAACCCTAACTGGTATATACCTCGACCCTTGAATTTGTTGAAGTAATCGCGTGAACTCCCAAAAAATTCCCTTGCTTATTGATGAGTTCAAAATTAGGGTCGAATCAGATTAGGATCTCCATCGGAGCAGAAATCTAGTTATCAAAAGCCTAGTCTCAAGGCTAATCCTTCATAAAAACTCTCTGTCAGTAGTTCTTGAGGAAGAAAGTTCCTCTCAGCACAGCTCTCACCTGCGGCTACTTTTGTCGAACGGTAAACGCGGTTTCGACCGCCGAATCGGAGGGCCCCGCCCGAATCCCGTGCAAGTTCCACAACAAGTTCTTCTTCGAGACCCTCCGCCTCTAAATATGGACCATCAAGAATCAATCCAAGTTCTTTTGAAAAAAGAAAAAAAGAAAATATAGTACGGTTCATAGACCAGTAGAACAAGCTCGCTTGAACCTTTAATCATGTTGGCCTTCTAATGGGACCCACGTGATTAAACGGTTTGGAAAATCGAGACCTTGGGATCGTGAAAGTGCTATTAAGTTAGCCAACAATGCTCGCAAATGAGAAGAGGAGGAGGAGGAGTAGGAGAAGTAGGATCGTCATTGGGCAACAGCGGCATTTCGTGCTCCATCCACGCGAGACAAGTTGTGCAAAAATAGTGTCGACCTGCGGCCGTCGGATCTTGTCCTGCACTCGATTTTGTTATTTGTTCCTCTTTTCCTTGGCTCGAAGTTCTCAAAACTAGACTGATAGGATCAAAACAAAAATAAAGAAAGAAAAAAAGGGTTAGGGAGTTGGCAGTGGCGTAAGATTTCTTGGCTTTCCATAGTATTCCTGATTTCGTTTGTACTTTGATCATTTGGTTCCCTCTGTTTCTTGAAATTTGATTGTTTTCTTGCTTCTAAATTTCAGGGAGCAATGGTGTGTTGGAAAAAAGCATTTCATGTTTAGATCACACGATCGACAGAAAGTGACCAATCAGTCATATTATATCCACTTGCTATGTATTTCATTTCATTTTATGCAATGTCTAAATTTTTAAAATCACTCATTTCAATTGTCATGTCATGTAACCATCAACATGATATATCTTCTCAACACATCATGTGGAATATCGATCGATTTCGCTAAGATAAGTAAATCTGGATGTCTCAAGTTTAGGATATCTACATCTCATAGGACTACATTGATGGATTGTTAAAATGTTTAAGATTAAATTAGTAAAATCAAAAAGTTGAAGACCGATGACATCAACATGATATATCTTGTCACGCCCCGATCCTCAGGCACGCGCACATCCCTTACTTTTGGTCGATTTTAAAATGCAATATTCCAGGATTATGTATCGTCGACCCTTTCATTTATATATGGACATGCGGAAGCAATTATAAATCCCCAAACAATAAACCAATGGGATAGAAAAGCAGGCCATATTTTTTCATACTGAAAATTCACAACCACACCTTTTTACACGCATCTCATAGTACTCTACAATACTATATAGACGTAAGTCTGATCTAACATCTATTCACATGCAGACAAGGTCTAACAAGATAGGATGGGATCTCAGTCCTCATCCGGGTCGTACTGAGGGTCATCCTTGGGGTCCTCCTCCACGTATTCCTCTTCGGGTCCCTCATCAAGGTTTTGCTCATCAGGTTCCTCCTCCTTAAGCTCCTCATTCGGGTCCTGAAATGGTTATTCAATAACCACTGAGACAACGTCTCAGCAAGTTCTACCCCTTAAGACCCGATTAGTAAACTAATACACCTTAAGACTACCTATGCACCACACGAGTTAGAGGACTTACCTTGCCCTAAGATTCCACCTGCATATTAGCTTAGATCAAATAAGCATCTAAGCAATCACATCACAGATCGAAGCATCGATCAAATCGACTTAGTCGATTTCATGCCAACAAGACCACTCATGGTCATTCTCTTTCAATCGATTGAGTCACAACAATCAAGGCAAAGATCAATCACCTTAGTCGATTACATGCCGGTCGGACCATTTCTAGGTCATTCACTTCATCCCATAAAACCTCTAATAATACACTTAGTCATAGAGCTCCATTAATTCTCTCGGGCGTCGCTTTTGCCAAGGTGACATAAGTAACAGATGGTCTACGTGCGTTCTTTAAGGCGCCATTTTTGCACAGTGATATTCCTTATCACCGAACCACGCGCATCACAATTCATAAGCAGTCTACGTGCATTCTTTCAGGCGCCGTTTTCACACAGTGATATCCTTAATCACCGAGCCACGCCTACCACAAGTCATAGACAGTCTACGTGAGTTCTTTAAGGTGCCGTTTTCGCATAATGATATCCTTAATCACCGAACCACGCCTGTCTATACTTCGTACCTGATCGGTCTCAACCAATAGAGTTCTCAGTTCACTCTCACAATTCTTTTCGCTTTACAACTCATTAAAGCATTGTTAATGCTAAATAGCCATACTCGGCCATCTACCATTCAATCATTCAATTCCACTCAATTTCAGTCAATTAAGGAATAATTCCTTAAATTGCACAATCAATTTAATAATCACAATGTGGAGCTCAAATAAATAAACGGACTACACCACGACAATCAGCACGAAATTCCGGTCACCGACCATCCCAATTGAATTTCCCGAAAATAAATAATTAAATAAATAATTTCGAAAATTAAATAAATAAATACAATAAATTCAATTTAGCACAATATAAAGCTCAATTAAATAAGCGGACCATGCCACGATCATCAGCATAAAATTCCGGTCACTGGCCATCCCAGTTGAATTTCCGGAAAATAAATAATTAAATAATTAATTTCGAAAATTAATATTTAATTCCTAAAAATTCCAATTAGGCCCGAATCACCTAACTAACACCTGATAAGGGTGGGGAAAAATCCCAAGAAGCATCCAATAAATACTATAGGCAATTCTCTATCTAAGCACACTAACCACCTAACTAATATGCAATGCAATCAACTAATAATCGCTAATCCATTCTAATATAACCACCTAATTACACTTAATTAACACTAATAAACCTTTAAGTATAATTAGCAAACTAAAAAGGCATTAGCGAGTAAAACTCACTTGCGCAAAGCGAAGACTGAGGCACTGCGACGACGACGCAACGACAATCGAATTCCAAAATTCCGGCGGCATCAATGGACACTCAGACCAGGCCTGGCTCCGTGGGCTTGGGCTCGGAAATGGGCTTGACTGTACGGGCCTCAAGAACTCACTGGGCTTCAAAAAGCTGGGCCGAGTTACTAATACTTTGGGCTGAATTTGGGCTGAAATGGGCTGACTTCAAATTCTGCTGGAGATGGGCTTAGCTGATTTCAACCAACTGTGGGCTGAACAAGATGGGCCGATGTTGCCACTGCTATTCACGTGGGCTTCGCTCTTCAATTGAGCTGAATGAAGAAGGAGAGGGGCAGCTTCGTCTGAGCCACGAGAGACGCACGCCAGCTTCGGTCTTCAAGGCTAATTGATGACCGGACGCGCTGGCATCCAAGGAACGAATGGAGAGGGGATGATGGCAGATGGAGAAGCGGACGAGTGGCAGCAAGCTAAGCAGAAATTGAAGACGTTGGAGCGGTGCTTCTTCAGTCAAGTTGACTCCGCGTGAGGGAGAAACAGACAAGCGGCGAGCGGCTTCGGTGGACGCGGCTTCAAGGCGTCAACAAATCGCCTGGGAGCTTTGCTGTGTTGACCTCATGAGTGGGGTTCTTCGGTGGGGAACAAAAATTGGTGGACGGCGTGGGAGCTTGGGGTTTCGGTGAGTGGAGCTGTTCATGGGAAAAGATGAAAGAAATCCAAAGAAGCAAATGAAGGGGTGAAGAAGCGAGTGAGGAAATTGGTGAAATGACTGAGGGAAATCAACAAAGAAAAATGAAAAAGAAGCATATGTGCGAAGGAGGGTGTCGGCTAAGAAACGTGCAAGGAAAGCCAAGGTGGAGGGGCCCAAAGTCAAACATTTATCCCTTCCATTGATTACATGTCTCCCCCATAGTTCTTTCTTGCTCAATAAATCACAAATAATCCACTTTTAATGCCAAAAATGCAGCCTCCTTTCATAGCTCCGAATTTCACCAATTTATCTTCAATTTCTTCATTTAATTTCTTCAATTGGGGTCCAATCTTAATGAAGAAAAATCCCGTATACTTTTCTGTAAGTCCCTGACACTCAAAGGCTTGGCTAGGAAGTCCAAATTTCCTTTAATTCAGCCCGTACGAATTTCCGCTAATTTTTCGCAACGTCTGAAACTGTTTTCTGCAGAAATCTCGGAATTTCTAAAGAATCTTCAGAGGATGAGTCAACATTCCTAAAATAGCTTGTAACATGACAAAATCTTCAATTTCTGAAATCGGACTCAGATTGACAGTTAATTTCACTCGGGCACGTTTTTAGTGTGACCTAAGCTACCAAGTAGTTTTCATAACTTTTTAAGACAAATGACTCGTGTCGATTTTCTTCGAGCCACGATGAACCCACTCGACACATTGGCGACTCTCGGTTATCGTGAAAATCTCGACGATTCAAATACAGACAAATGGTACCAAAACAACAGTAAAATCAAATTAGTGCTAGTCGACGAGAGTTTTTCAATTTAGTGGAGTCACCCACAATCGGTCATTCATCTCAATCGAACCAACCTATCTCTGATCTTAATTTGATTTTTAACTATGCCGTAATGACCTCTAAAGACGAAAACGGTCGAGAAATCTATTTTTGTCGAATTCTCAAGTCTATCTGCTTTAAAGTCCTTAATAGCTTACCCAGCTAGTCTAGTTATCTCGTGAGTGACCAACCCAGAGAAAAAACACTTTAGTTGCGTCGATGAAATGCCCAATTTAACCAATCGAAATCAGAGCCTGAAAATCAGGATGTCACGTATCTTCTCGACACATCACGTGGAATATCGATCGATTTCGCTAAGATAAGCAAATCTGGATGTCTCAAGTTTAGGATATCTACATCTCATAGGACTACATTGATGGATTGTTAAAATGTTTAAGATTAAATTGGTAAAATCAAAAAGTTGAAGACTGAATTGACCTTCCTAGAACAGATTTAGAACTTTTTAAGGCAATTTTCTAAAATTTTAAAACATCTAAAATTTCTGTGAGAATGAAGAGGAGGGGAAATTTAATATCATGAGAATCTTGGCAGGGATGTGGTTGGAAATTAATGAGTTATTCATTAGGCAAATACGGATATGAATTTTTGGCATGAGGATTTGATTCGACATCTTATGGACGTTGATAACATACAAAACAAAATATATCTAACATGAGTTTAAAATGACTTTACGTTTTTGCAATGTAATTGATCATAGACATGTGAATAACCAACGAAAATAAAATTGTTAAGAATTGAAGCACGGAGTAGAATATAATTCTTGTTTTATACATATATAAATCGTCTAGATTGGGCGTGTGTATATTTTAGGTAAAGTTGAAAAGCATCTGAAAGAAGAAATTTTAGTGAAAATCATGTATCACATAGTGTACCGTGCATAGAAGTACTAAGTATTTTACCATTAGAGGTTCAAAGTTCGACTTCTCGTGACTCGTGCGATCTAAAAAGAAGTATGCTGATGACAGTGGTTGGTTTTGAAACGATGAGAACATCTTTCGTGCAAATGCTATATCAAGTAGAACACTAGTATACTACCGCAACATACCTAAGGAAAGTTTTTGCACACATTTGAGTATTATGTCAACATATCACGTGAAATTCGAAGGGCTGCAAACCGGAAACTAGATTATACCCTACAAGAATTTTCTCTGGGAATTAAACACCAGTAATATTTTCCATTAATTAACTCTATTAGATTGTACTAGTTTTATTTACACACCACATTAATTATATGACATAAAAAACCCTAAATTGTTGTTGGCAGCATAGTCGGATGGTTGTTGTTCGACCATAAATGTCATCCAGAAAAAGAAAATTTCCTCGATAACTATATAAATGTTTTTTTTTTCATTTATAAGAATTATATCCTATGTTCATTTCTGCTGAAAAATTCAGTGCTGTGGATTTGCTACGGTCGAAAGACAAAACTACACCCTCATTGGGGATGGGATTGACCTAGTGATAAGGGTTTTTCGGTACTTCCGGCTTAGGAAAACTGATAATTATGAATCCAACTCCTACTCTGTATTACTCAGATTTAAGCAAAGGGTCATGACATAAGGTTATCCATTCTAGATGGCCCGTGCTCCCCAATTATCAAGCACTTCCACAGGTTATCCATTCTTGTCACTAGAAAAGTAAAAAACACGATATTTGGATATTCTCGGTTTAGGGTTATCTGAGGACCAACTCATTGCACTACATAAATATTTCGAACGAATTAATGCGCTTTTCTTCTTCTAAGGGTTTAAACTATACGATGATTAGCGATAATTATTCTTTTTAGGGAACGTAGATACGCGGTCCAAAGAATTATCTAATGATCAATGATTAGCTAGCTGGATAGACACAGTAATGCTTCACAGGCAAAACTAAAACTCCTTCGGCAAGTTGCCATTAAGTTAGCCAACAATGCCCGCGAATGAGAGGAAGAGAAGGAGGAGGATCGTCACCGTGTGGCGGTGGCAGCGTTTCATGCTCCTTCCACGTCAGATTAGTTGTGCAACAACAATGTCGGCCCTTCGGTTGAACAAGTCCTCACAACTAAAACCCACTCCTTTCCCTGCGAAGCCAAACCCTGCAATCAAAATGTCATGTCGTGGAAAACCATCAAAGCCATTAACATTAGATATTTTCTCGACACGTTATAATGGAATATTAATTGATTTTGCTAATGTAAGTAAAATCGAATGTCTGAAGTTTAGGACATCCGGAATAACTATATTGATAAATCGTAAAAAATTTTATGAATAGCAAAATTGAAAATTAAGATTAAATTGGTCGCGGTATGACATGTTGATTTTTATTTTATTTTTTTGAGACAGTTTTTTCAAATTTTGAAATATCTTAAATTTCCATGACTATGAAGAGCAGGGGAAATTTGAAACCGTGGGAATCTTGACAAGGATGGCTTCGGAAATTGATGAGTTATCCAGGCAAATAGGGATATCAATTTTTGGCATGAAAAGACTTGATTCGATATCTTGACGAGGATGGATATTATTAATAAAATCAAAAATAAAACGTATCTGACATGAGTTTTAAATAACTTAAGTTTTTGTAACGTAAATGATCATAGACATGCGAATAACTAATGAAAACAAAATTAGTTAAGAATTGAAGCACATGGTAGAATGAGATATGTGTTATTTGTGTAGATAAACCATCTAAATTGACCGAGTATTTTTTTGTAAACTGGAAAAACATGTGCAAGATGGAAATTTTAGTGAAAATCACGTATCACATAAACGTAATGTGGCATAAAAGTACTAAGTATTTCACTAATAGAGGTTCAAAGTTCAATTTCTCATGATGCATGCGATTGAGAAAGAAGTATGCCAATAATGTTGGTCGGTTTTGAATCAACGAGAACATCTTTTGTCAAAATTCTATATCAAGTGAAACAATACCATACACTCCTAAAGAAGTTTTTGCATTGATAAGAGGTATTATGTCGACATATCACATTAGATTTCACGAACCACAAGCAGAACATCCGATTGTACCCGCAAGAATTTCCTTTGGGGACTAAACAGTGGAATATTTCTCGTTAATTAATATTGGACGGTATAAGTTTTAATTACGCAGCACATTACTTTTATTAGCCGATGATTTTTCGAAAGCAATACCACCCATATGGACAGTAATAGGTGATGGGAATTTCTAGGGGAAGTTGTCCAACCGGTCACAAATCTATTGTATAAGTATCAATTCAATTCTTAAATATTTTAATTTTACCAATTAATCTCAAACATTCGTGCGAAATCCTAATATCGTCCTTCTAGCTAAATTTCGTTGGAAATCGCTGATGTGATTGGAGATGACTGGACTGCTATATCAATGATTTTGGCAAAAATTGATTAGAATGATAATATTGACAAAATTAAAAATTTAACCGCATCGGTATTTGCATAATAAATTTAACGCGGATTAGATAATTTTCCTGGAATTTTTGTTACATAGCGTGTGTGGTGAAGCCGATCTTGAATGAACGACTCTTACGATAGAGGTATCTACTTTTTTTCCAATTTGGTCTCTATTGCGAGCCTATCTACTTCTTCCCGATGTGGTCTGTCGCATGCCAAATTAAATCCGGACCATCATACATGACACCGGAATCGAGTCTCGTGTATCCGTTGGGTTTGTGCATTACTTTCTCAAGAGAAAGGACTCCCATGTTTTTTCTCCTCACGCTTATTGAGTTCTCATTTAATTAGTCCGTCACATGTGCTCGCCAGAATTTGTTTGTGACAAAACCTCGTTTGCCACAACAACGCGAATGTTTCTAGAGGATGTTGTGGAAGAGGTCTGTTCTTGTTATAGTTATGATTCATAAGGTCACTTTCTTATTTCCAAAAGTAGTAACGCGGTCCAACTGAAACTTTACACTGCTTCTTTGTCTAACGAAAATCACCATCGGAATAAGAAGATCTCCAGCCCTTTTCCTATCAAAAAATCATCTTCCACCCCGATCTGATCGAGAAAGCCATCTCGATCTCCAAATGGCAGGGATCAAATTCGCCGTGCTTGCCCTTTCGCTTGGAAGTCTTATATTGCTGTCTCCTTCTCCCGCTTATGGAACTACCAAGCCCACAGACAAGACTGTCAGCTCGGAAACGAGAAAATTTGAAATTCACGTTAAGAAAGGCGGCGGTGGCAGCCGTGGCGGTGGCGGTGGCAGCGGTGGCGGCAGCCAAGGAGGTGGTTACACAGATGGTGGTGGCTCCACAGGCGGTGGTATGATATATACGGCACATGTGGGTGCCGGTGGAGGGACTCAGAGGTCCGTCGCGGTCAGACCTCCTCCGTCATTGCTTGCCTCCGCTGTTTGTTCCTCCCTCTTCCTCTTTGCTTCAATCCTTATTTGAACGCCAGGAAACGCAACTCGAGAAAACGGAAAAGAGGAGAACAGCAACCTGAAAAGAGGGGAGTTGTTGGACATTCTTTTGTGCTAATATGTTTATAAGTTTGTTGCTGTAAAATTTCATCCCGACAAGATTACGCCCTTTGTTGGCATTTATTTGGTCTACCGTTTGCTCTTATGTTTTGGTTGGAAATCACTCATGTGGACAGTTGTCCTAGGTGACACGGCAATAAATTGATATGAACAATTTTTTTATAATATTATTCGAGTTATTATTATTTTTTTCTGTTTTTCCTCACCCTAGGCCGGCAAGGTTGCCTACCGGCCCTCACTGGCCATAAGAAAGGGCTGCTGAGGGCGTTGGGTTCTCACTTAGAACTAGGCAAGAGTCGCGACCCTCACTTGTTGGCTGACGAGGGCTGCAATGCGAAAATTTATAATCAAGGCCATCGGATGTTCGACTATGAAACCAGTGATCGTTCGATGGACTACTTTTGAGATGTTTGTCACATGAAGAAAATCAACAAGTCTTGCAAGAAGTACATGCTTTACTAATAATTAGTGGCACAACATTAGGGGTTTGTTGGGTTGGTTTTGCTCTCTACCTTCTCACACGGGTTAGAAAGAAGAGAGGTCAATTGGAGTGGAAGCCAAACAAGGGGGCCAAGAATCTATGATGATTCGAATAACGATTGCTAGATACGATTATGTTCCCCCTTTCTACTACCATATCGACCCTCTCCTATGGCCAACAAGGGTTGATTGGAGACCTTGCTGACCTAGGGTTAGAAAAAAAAGAAAAGAAAAAGGAAAAATAAAGAAAAATAAATAAACAATCAAAAAAATATTACTAAAAACGTTAAAATCAGCATCGATTGTGTCACATATGATATTAATATCTATGTTAGTGATTCCAATCAAAATTGATCGGATGAAAAATTAGCAAGATTTAAATGTTTAAGACTAAATTAGATTTAAGACTTTTTAGATAATTTTCTACTCTATTTTTTTTTTATATGCTTTCTCCATAAGTCTTGTTGAAAATTACTGAAAAAGTCATAAACCTATTATACAAATGATAATTCAATTTTAAACAATTTGATAAATTTAATTCTAAACCTTTTAATTATTAGCTAATATGATCCTTCTAATCAAATTTGACCTTATATTACTAAGTAATGATCCAATCGATGCTGCTTATTCTACATGGCATGGCTAGTGATCGGTGCTAATGTAAACTATTTTTGCAATTTTTTAAATTATGAATTTTTTTTTCTCTTTTCTTGTTCTTTTTTAACTATTGCCTTCCATGGCGGTCGCCAAGGCCTTGCCAGCATAGCCAAAATTGGTTGGAAAAACTACGTTAACAAATCACTAAAAAGTAAGTTTAAAACTAAATTGACATCCGTACTATAAGTTCATGATTTTATCTATGTCTACCATCTTAAGGATATACTGCTCATGTCCTTTTACAAGTTCATGTTTTATCTATGTCTACCATCTTAAGGATATACTGCTCATGTCCTTTTACAAGTTCATGTTTTATCTATGTCTACCATCTTAAGGATATACTGCTCATGTCCTTTTACGTTCCAAAGAAACACAATTGTATATAATATTTCACGTATAGCTGCCTTCAGTGGATTAACTTATTAATGCCCCGAAACCATATTTCTTTTTTCAATTTATTTTCAGCACAATCAAACACCATATGGCTCGATTTCTTCGAAATTGAATTTTCTGAAGGGAAATCCTAATGAGAGAGATTTTGTCGCCACATTCCGTCGTTAATGTCGTTGCTTAATTTGTCTCTGGAGGACAAACCATTGTTTGGCCGCCTGATTGAGTGCTTGGAATGCTGCTGAGAATGGAAAGCTTGTCTGGCAGGATTTGATTTCCATCTCCCCAACAGATTTCCTATGGGCGCGGATTGTTCTTGGAAAGAATTGGCGGCGTTTTAGGGTTTCTCTGAGAAGCTTGGATGAATAAATTCATCTGTAGTGTCAATATTTTATGTTTTTTAATTGCCATCGATATTATTTAACTAAACATTACGAAATATAATAATCTATATTTGACGAGGGCAGGGCAGGCCTATTCATGCCCCTGTTCGTCTCAATTTTTCGCACTGTCGCAACCTTTCCAAAGGTGAACCACTTAAGAAAAAACTAATGGACAATTAAACGAGAATAAAGGTTCCTCTCATAAGACAATCGTTCGTATTTAGTATGGACTCTCTCAAGTCCTACCGATCATAATTTGATACTCATTTTAACATGCAACTATCTTATCTTTGGGAATCGTCACTAATCAGTTAGGGTAGAGTAAATTAGACACTTAAGTAAACTGTGGAAGAACGCTTCATTTCTGTGAACCAGAAAGTCAATAGATTCTGGAACTTGTTCAATCCAGGGGTGCATGCTACATTTATGCGGAACATGTACGGATAACGCGGGCTCACGCATATTGCACATACGGATTCACAATTCATATACATAGGCTCACTGAACTTACACACACACTCGGCCACCCACACTTCGTATACCGTCACAGTCGGCTATCCCCACTGAACTCTGCACATACCACACTCTCCCACGCTCCCATGAACTCAACACACACATACTCTCCGCGACTTGCTTGGACAGAGGCGGCGAAGGGCCGGCGGCGGCCGGAGCTTCACTGGGCAACCGTGGTTGAACGGCAGGGCGATGGAGTGGTGGCAGTTCAGCCACGGAATGCATGGCAGTGAGCCTCGATTCGAATCTTCTCTGCGCGACCACCATGATTTTCCTGCCTTCGCTCTGAATGTCTCTCTATCCCCCTTTTCCCCTGCCCAACATCTTGCCGAAGACATCTAGTCCTTCAATGATCTCGTGCCGGCGGTGCCAATGGTCTTCTCTTCGGCCGCGAATTTTGACGATATCAATGGCCATGTCTCCATGCGCCGACGAGAAATTCCCGATCTGTAAAGCTTGAACAAACATTGCCTCTCTGTCTGTCCTTCCTTTTATTTCTTTTTCACATGCGCACACGCGATGCCATTTCTCTTTTTGCCCGCTCGTGCACGTTTTCCCTTTAGCCTCTGTGATCACCTGCTACACGCCGATTTAAGCATCTGCCCATGCCCCTTTTTTACCCTTTTTTCATAGCTTGCACCCACCCCTCATCATCCTTCACATACATATTATAATAATTTTCTCTAGTTTCGATTTTATTATTTAATATATCTGAGAAAACTAAATTTCGAGAAACTAATACTAAATGCCTAAGTAATCTGTACGGCGAGAATCAGACATTTAATGACAAAGATATATATATACGGCGAGAATCAGACATTTAATGATAAATATATATATATATATATAAATAAATATATATATATGGTTCTTTTTTATAGTGACAATTATATGTCTCATGATCAAGGATATTTGAGATTTTTTGCTTATATGAGTTTTTTCAATACTTCCATGTTGGGATTAGTTACTAGTTCGAATTTGATACAAATTTATATTTTTTGGGAATTAGTTGGAATGTGTTCTTATCTATTAATAGGTTTTTGGTTCACACGACCTAGTGCGGCGACTGCTTGTCAAAAAGTGTTTGTAGCGAATCGTGTAGGCGATTTTGGTTTATTATTAGGAATTTTAGGTCTTTATTGGATAACCGGTAGTTTTGAATTTCGGGATTTGTTCCAAATATTGAATAACTTGATTTATAATAATGAGGTTCCTTTTTTATTTCTTACTTTGTGTGCCTTTCTTTTATATATATAAAATTTTCCAAAAGAACAGGTCTTAAATTTCTTGACCACGCTTTGGTGCCTTCATTTTTATGTGTGGTTCATACAAGTCTGAAAGAAGAAGAAGAATCACAACCTTTCGCTGCGGGAAACTTCATAAGGATCTGATCAACACACAAAAAACAGGATCCGATCAACACACAAAAAAAAGGATCCGATCAACAGACAAAAAACCTCCGGCGGCTTCGATGACCGCGTTCAGATTCACGCCGCTCGCCCTTTTTCTTTGCGGTTCTCTTGCTGATGTCTGGATCTCCCCGGAGCTCGGCTCGCGAGGTCACCGCGTTCACGGACGAAACCGTTCGCCAGCGGCAGTAGTGGCAACAGCGACAATCGAGCGACGACGTCTGGTCTTCCTTTCGAGCGAGAGAGATCAGCGCTCATGTGAGACGAAAAGTAAGATGAGGCCAATGACAGCCGGCCAAACTCCAGATTTTCCGGTGGCTACATTCAAACAAGGGCGGAAGAAGCAAGCAGTAGACTGAGGGTCAAAGAGGAACTCACGGCGGAGCCGAGCATCGTCGACCGGCGAGACCTGACGGCTGACGACCCAGGAGTCCTGGTGGGAATAGGCCGCACTACGCTCCCCGGCGGCCGCCGGATGGGAGTGGTGCCGCGGCTGCCGCCACCAATGCCGCCACCAATACCCCAGCTCCCACCTGGGGGACCACCGCCACTCCCACCGCCACCACCATCGAAACGACTGCCCCCGCCCCCACTGCCACTTAGCCTTTTCACCACATGGGCATCGTCAGGTCTTGCCGGTCGACGATGCTCGGCTCCGCCGTGAGTTCCTCTTTGACCCTCGGTCTACTGCTTGCTTCTTCCGCCCTTGTTTGAATGTAGCCACCGGAAAATTTGGAGTTCAGCCGGCTATCGTTGGCCTCATCTTACTTTTTGTCTCACATGGGCGTCGATCTCTCTCGCTCAGAGAGGACCAGACGTCGTCGCTCGATTGTCGCTGTTGTTGCTGCTGCCGCTGGTGAACGGTTTCGTCCGTGAACACGGTGACCTTGCGAGCCGAGCTCTAGGGAGATCTAGACAACAACAAGAGAACCGCGAAGAAAAGGGCGAGCGGCGCGAATCTGAATGCGGTCATCGAAGCTGCCAGAGGTTTTTGTGTGTTGATAGGATCCTATTTTTTGTGTGTTGATAGGATCCTTTTTTTTGTGTGTTGATCGGATCCTTATGAAGTTTCCCGTAGCGAAAGGTTGTGATTCTTCTTCCTTCTTTCGGACGTGTATGAACCACACGTAAAAATGAAGGCACCAGAGTATGGTCAAGAAATTTAAGACCTGTTCTTTCGGAAAATTTTATATATACATATATATATCTTTGTCATTAAATGTTTGATTCTCGCCGTATATATATATCTTTATCATTAAATGTCTGATTCTCGCCGTATATATATCTTTGTCATTAAATGTCTAATTCTTGCCGTATATATATATATTTATCATTAAATGTTATGTTTGATTCTCGCCGTATATATATATATATCTTTGTCATTAAATGTCTAATTCTCGCTCTATATATATATATATATATATATATATATATATATATATATATATATATATATATATATATATATCTTTGTCATTAAATGTCTGATTCTCGCCGTATATATATATCTTTGTCATTAAATGTCTGATTCTCGCCGTACAGATTACTTAGGCATTTAGTATTAGTTTCTCGAAATTTAGTTTTCTCAGATATATTAAATAATAAAATCGAAACTAGAGAAAATTATTATAATATGTATGTGAAGGATGATGAGGGGTGGGTGCAAGCTATGAAAAAAGGGTAAAAAAGGGGCATGGGCAGATGCTTAAATCGGCGTGTAGCAGGTGATCACAGAGGCTAAAGGGAAAACGTGCACGAGCGGGCAAAAAGAGAAATGGCATCGCGTGTGCGCATGTGAAAAAGAAATAAAAGGAAGGACAGACAGAGAGGCAATGTTTGTTCAAGCTTTACAGATCGGGAATTTCTCGTCGGCGCATGGAGACATGGCCATTGATATCGTCAAAATTCGCGGCCGAAGAGAAGACCATTGGCACCGCCGGCACGAGATCATTGAAGGACTAGATGTCTTCGGCAAGATGTTGGGCAGGGGAAAAGGGGGATAGAGAGACATTCAGAGCGAAGGCAGGAAAATCATGGTGGTCGCGCAGAGAAGATTCGAATCGAGGCTCACTGCCATGCATTCCGTGGCTGAACTGCCACCACTCCATCGCCCTGCCGTTCAACCACGGTTGCCCAGTGAAGCTCCGGCCGCCGCCGGCCCTTCGCCGCCTCTGTCCAAGCAAGTCGCGGAGAGTATGTGTGTGTTGAGTTCATGGGAGCGTGGGAGAGTGTGGTATGTGCAGAGTTCAGTGGGGATAGCCGACTGTGACGGTATACGAAGTGTGGGTGGCCGAGTGTGTGTGTAAGTTCAGTGAGCCTATGTATATGAATTGTGAATCCGTATGTGCAATATGCGTGAGCCCGCGTTATGCGTACATGTTCCGCATAAATGTATGTGCTTGACGGTGAGCATCCTGAGCGTGTGACACCCCTGGATTGATCAAGTCCCAAAATCCATTGAGTCTCTGGTTCACAGAAATGAAGCGTTCTTATGCAGTTTACTTAAGTGTTCCTAATCCACGAGCCTCACCAATTAGTGACGATTCCCAAAAATAAAATAGTTGCATGTTAAAATGAGAATCAAGTTGCGATCGGTAAGACTTGGAAGAGTCCATATTAAACACGAACGATTGTCTTGTGAGAGGAACCTCCATTCTCATCTAATTGTCCATTAGTTTTCTCTTAAGTGGTTCACCTTTGGAAAAGTCGTGACAATGTTTTCTCTTAAGTGGTTCACCTTTGGAAAAGTCGTGACAATGCGAAAAACTGAGACGAACAGGACCATAAATAGGCCCACCCTGCCATTGTCAAATATAAATTATTATATTTTGTAATGTTTAGTTAAATAATATCGATGGCAATTAAAAAACATAAAATATTGACACTACAGATGAGTTATTCATCCAAGCTTCTCAGAGGAACCCTAAACGCCATCAATTCTCTACCAGAACAATCCATGCGCATAGGAAATGGGTTGGGGAGATGGAAATCAAATCCTGCCAAACAAGCTTTCCATTCTCGGCAGCATTCGAAGCACAATAAGGTGGCCAAACGATGGTTTGTCCTCCAGAGACAAATTAAGCAACGACATTAACGACGGATTGTGGCGACAAAATCTCTTTCATTAGGATTTCCCTTCAGAAAATTCAATTTCGAAGAAAATGGCGTTTGATTGTGCTGAAAAAAAAAATTGAAAAAAAATTAGTTTCATGGTATTAATAAGTTAATCCACTGAAGGCAGCTATACGTGAAATATTATATACGATTGTGCTTTTGTGGAATGTAAAAGAACATGAGCAGTATATCCTTAAGATGGTAGATGTAGATAAAATCATAAATCTATTCTACGGATGCCAATTTAGTTTTAAACTTACCTTTTGGTGATTTTTTAACATAATTTTTCCAACCAATTTTGGCTATGCTGGCAGGGCCTCAGCAACCGCAATGGAAGGCAATATTTAAAATAGAACAAGACAACAGAAAAAAAAATTCATAATTAAAAAAAAATTGCAAAAATAGTTTTCGTTAGCATCGATCGACATTAGCCATGCCACGTAGAAAAACCAGCATTGACTGGATGATTACTCAGTAATATAAGGTCAAATTTGATCAGAATGATCATATTAGATAATAATTACAAGGTTTAGAATTAAATTTATCAAATTGTTTAAAATTGAATTGGCATTTGTATTATAGGTTTATAATTTTTTCGATAATTTTTCGACAAGATTTATGGAGAAAACATACCCAAAAAATAGAGCAGAAAATTATCCAAAAAGTCATAAATCTAATTTAGTCTTAAACCTTTAAATCTTGCTAATTTTTCATCCGGTCAATTTGATTGGAAATTATTAACATAGATATTGATCATCTTATATGGCACAATCGATGCTGACTTTAACATTTTTAGTAATTTTTTTTTATCTTTCTTTTTTCTTTTTCTTTTTCTAACCCTAGGTCAACGAGGTCTCTAGTCAACTCTCGTTGGCCATAGGAGAGGGTCAATATGGTAGTACAAAGGGGGAACAAAATCGTATCTAGCAATCATTCTTCAGATCATCATAGATTCTCGGCCCCCTCATTTGGCTTCCACTCCAATTGACTCTCTTCTTTCCAACCCCATGAAGGTAGAAAGCAAAACTAACCCAACAAACCACTAATGTTATGCCATTAATTATTAGTAAAGCATGTAATTCTTGCAAGGCCTATTGATCTTCTTCATGTGACAAACATCACAAAAGTAATCCATCGAACGATCACCGATAGAGGGCATCGTATGAGTATACAATTTTTTAACCAGTTTCATAGTCAACCATCTAATGACCTTGATTATAAGTTTTGGCATTGCAGCCCTCGTCAATCAACTAGTGAGGGTCGCGACTCTTGCCTAATTCTAAGCGAGAACCCAATGCCCTAAGCAGTCCTCTCTTATGGCCAATGGGGGTCAGTTGGCAACCTTGCCGACCTAAGGTTAGGAAAAACAGAAAATAATAAATAATAAATAATAATAATTTAAACAATATTATCAAAAATTGTCCGTATCAATTATTGCCATGTCACATAAGGCGACTATCCACATAAGTGATTTCCGACCAAAACATAAGAGTAAACGGTAGACCAAATAAATGCGAACAAAGGGCATAATCTTGTCGGGACGAAATTTTACAGCAACAAACTTATAAACATATTAGCACAAAAGAATGTCCAACAACTCCCCTCTTTTCAGGTTGCCGTTCTCCTCTTTTCTATTTTCTCGAGTTGCGTTTCCTGACGTTCAAATAAGCATTGAAGCAAAGAGGAAGTGGGAGGAACAAACAGCGGAGGCAAGCAATGACAGAGGAGGTCCGACCGCGACGGACCTCTGAGTCCCTCCGCCAACACCCACATGTGCCGGATATACAATACCACCGCCTGTGTCGGACCTCTGAGTCCCTCCGCCAGCACCCACATGTGTCAGATATACAGTACCACCGCCTATGTAGCCACCACCACCTGTGCAACCACCTCCTCGACCGCCATCGCCGCCACCACGGCCGTCACCACCCTTCTTCACGTGGATTTCAAATTTTCTCGTTTCTGAGCTAACAGTCTTATGTCACGGCCCGAAAGAATGCTGATCCAAGAGGGTTCTTAGGGACGGCCGTGACACATCCGTGGATCAAGCAACCCTCAACTTGTATCCCCGAAACTAAGGTTTTCTCGAGTCTTCTAGAATACTCCTAGGGGTGTACGATACAGTAATTGTATCCGTATGTAATAAATGCGGGTAGTTGGTAGTTGGAGAGATGTAATCTCCACCGTTAGATCGAGGAGAGATCTATGGATACGGTTTGCCTTGTATTTGTATATATAGGGTCTCCTTCCCCTTATTATAATCATCTCATTTACAAGTAAATACAATCCAGAACTTCTCTTTCTAGAGTTTCTCTCTCTACGATCCTTGTGACTTGAGTGTAAAGGCTAACTTGGGAAAAATGCTAACTTGGGAGAAATTGAAAAGCTAACTTGAGAGAAATTCCTAAGGCCGCACGGGCAAGGAAACGCTAAATCAATCGGCCAGTGACACTTATCTATGGGCTTGATACTTCCATCCGCACTAGCAAGGGAACGCTAGATCGATCGGCCCGTGACACTTATCTGTGGGCTTGGTACTTCCGTAAGCTGGAGAAGGAGACGGCAACATGAGGCTTACAAGCGAAAGAGCAAACACAGCGGATCAGGTCAAGGTGGAAGATGATTTTTTGATAAGAAAAGGAGTGGAGATCTTCGTATTCTGATGGTGATTTTCTTTAGAAAAAGAAGCCGTGGTAGATTTTTACTTGAACCACATTGCTACTTTTGAAAACAGGAGAATGACCTTATAATGAATCGTAACTGTAGCAAGAACAGACCTCTTCTACAACATCCTCTAGAACATTCGTGTCGATGTGTAAAATCAGGTTTTGTCGCGAACAAATTCGCAAGCACAGGTGACCAACTAAACCAATGAGAACTCAATAAGCATGTAGAGAAAACACACATGAGTCCTTTCTCTCGAGAAAGTAATGCACAAACCCAATGGATATACGAGACTGGATTCCGGTATTGTTTGCAATGGTTCGGATTCAATTTGGCACGCGACAGACCACGTCAGGAAGAAGTAGATAGGCTCGTTATAGTATCATGGCAACACAACAGAGACCAAATTGGAAAAAAAGTAGATACCTTTGTCGTCAAAGTCGTTCATTCAAGATCGGCTTCACTACACACGCTATGTAACAAAAATTCCAGGAAAATTATCTAATTTGCCCTAAATTTATTATGCAAATACTAATTTAGTTAAATTTTTTTAATTTTGTCAATGTTATCTTCTGATCAATTTTTCCCAAAATCGTTGATGTGGCGGTCCAATCATCTTCAATCACGTCAGTGATTCTCAACGAAATTTTGCCTAAAGGACGATATTAGGATTTTGCACAAATGTTTGAGATTATCCATTTATACTCATACAATAGATTTGTGACCGGTTGGACAGTTTCCCTTAAAAATTCCCATTACCTATCACTGTCCATATGGGCTGTATTGCTTTTGAAAAGTCACTGGCTAATAAAAGTAATGCGGTGCGTAATTAAAACTTATACCTTCCAATATTAATTAACGAGAAATATTCCACTGTTTAGTCCCCAAAGGAAATTCTTGCGGGTAAAATCGAATGTTCGGCTGGTGGTTCGTGAAATCTGATGTGATATGTCGACATAATATCTCTTATCAATGCAGAAACTTCTTTAGGAGTGTATGGTATTGTTTCTCTTGATATAGAATTTTGGCCATCTAGAATGGATAACCTTATGTCATGACCCTTTGCTTAAATCCGAGTAATACAGAGTTGGAGTTGGATCCATAATTATCGGTTTTTCTAAGTTGGAATAACCGAAAAGCCCTTATCACTAGGTCAATCCTATCCCCGATGCGGGTGTAGTTTCGTCTTTCGACCGTTAAATCCACAGCACTGAATTTTTTTAGCAGAAACGAACATAGGAGAGAATTCTTATAAATAAATAAAAAAACATTTATATATTTATCGAGGAAATTTTCTTTTTCTGGACGACATTTATGGTCAAACAGCAACCGTCTGACTATGCTGTCAACAACAATTTAGGGTTTTTGATATCATATAATTAATGTGGTGTGTAAATAAAACTAGTACAATCTAATAGAGTTAATTAACGAAAAATATTACTAGTGTATAATTCCTAGAGAAAATTCTTGTAGGATATAATCTAATTTTCGGTTTGCAGTCCTTCAAATTTCATGTGATATGTTGACATAATACCTCTCATGTGTGCAAAAACTTTCTTTAGGTATGTTGCGGTAGTATACCTGTGTTCCACTTCTTATAACATTCGCACAAAAGATGTTCACGTCGTTTCAAAACCGACCACCGTTATCAGCACATTACTTTGTAGATTGCACGAGTCACGAGAAGTCGAACTTTGAACCTCTAATGGTAAAATACTTAGTACTTCTATGCATGTTACACTATGTGATACATGATTTTCACTAAAATTTCCATCTTTCACATACTTTTCAAATTTAACAAAAAAATAAGCGTGCCCAATCTAGACAATTTATATATGTATAAAACATGTACTATATTCTACTCCATGCTTCAATTCTTAACTAATTTTATTTTCGTTGGTTATTCACATGTCTATGATCAATAACATTGCAAAAACTTAAAGTCATTTTAAACTCGTGTTAGATATATTTTGGTTTTTATGTTATCAATGTCCATCAGATGTCGAATCAAATTTTCATGCCAAGAATTCATATCCTATTTGCCTGCTGAATAACTCATCAATTTCCAACCACATCCCTACCAAGATTCTCATGATTTTAAATTTCCCCTCCTCTTCATTCTCACAGAAATTTAAATATTTGAAAACTTTAGAAAATTGCGTTGAAAAGCTCTAGATCTGTTCTACGAAGTTTAATTCAGGCTTCAACTTTTCGATTTTACCAATTTAATCTTAAACATTTTAACAATCCTATGAGATGTAGAGATCCTAAACTTGAGACATCCAGTTTTGCTTATCTTAGCGAAATCGATCAATATTCCATGTGACGTGTCGAGAAGATATATCATGTTTGATGGTTACATGACATGACAATCAAATTGAGTGATTTCAAAAATTTAGACACTACATAAAATGAAATGAAATACCTAGCACGTGACTATAATATGATTGATTGGTCACTTCATATCGATCGTGTGATCGACACATGAAATGCTTTTTTCCAACACGCCATTGTTCCCTGCAAATTTAGAAGCAAGAAAACACAATCGAATTTCAAGAAATAGAGGGAACCAAATGATCAAAGTACAAACACAATCAGGAATACTATGGAAAGCCAAGAAATCTTACGCCGCTGCCAACTCTCTAACCCTTTTTTTCTTTCTTTATTTTTGTTTTGGTCTTATCAGTCTAATTTTGAGAACTACGAGCCAAGGAAAAGAAAGAGGAACAAATAACAAATCGAGTGCCGGACAAGATCCGACGGCCGCAGGTCGACATTGTTTTTGCACAACTTGTCTCGCGTGGATGGAGCACGAAATGCCGCCGTTGCCCGGTGACGATCCTACTTCTCCTACTCCTCCTCCTCCCTCTTCTCATTTGCGAGCATCGTTAGCTAACTTAATAGCACTTTCACGACCCCAAGGTCTCGATTTTTCCAAACCCTTTAATCACGCACGTCCTATTACGAGGCCAACATGATTAACAGTTCAAGCGAGCTTGCCCTACCGATCTATGGACCATACGATATTTTCTTTTCTTTTCTTTTCTTTTTTTTCAAAAGAACTTGGATTGATTCTTGATGATCCCTATTTAGAGGCGGAGGGTCTCGAAGAAGAACTTGCTGTGGAACTTGCACGGGATTCGGGCGGGACCCTCCGATTCGGCGGTCGAAACTGCGTTTACCGTTCGGCAAAAGTAGCCACAGGTGAGAGCTGTGCTGAGAGGAACTTTCTTCCTCAAGAACTACTGACGGAGAGTCTTTATATGAAGGATTAGCCTTGAGATTAGGCTTTGTACAACTAGATTTCTGCTCTGATGGAGATCCTGATCTGACTCGACCCTAATTATGAACTCATCAATAAGCGAGGAAATCTTTCGGAATTCACGCGATTACTTCAACGAATTCAAGGGTCGAGGTATATACGGGTCAGGGTTGGACGAATAAATACGTCTATATCTATATCCATCTGGCTAATATATGAATGTGCAGATCTCTTAGACCACATCGTCTATCAATTTTGCCATCATTAAATGCCCGGTAAAACAAGATTTCTGTGCAGACAACTTCATCTTAGCGCATGCTATGAATAGGATTAATTACGATTACATCAATAAGTATGCAAGTACTTATCGCTCACCCTACATAAATGAATGCACACATGTAATTTATAAATATATATATATATATATATATATATATATATATATATATATATGACAGTTGAAAAGGAGAAAAAATAGGCTCATCATAGCACCATGGCAATAGAAACCAAGAATTGTTCAGGGTAGGCATGACAGTATATATTGACATAGTAGTAACACCACCGATGAATCATGTTTCTTAATTATAGTGATCGTTTAACATACATTTAAAACGAGATACTAATTTAGGTGTGTAATATTATATCGATACACTATGTGATATAGCATTGATATAACTTATATAGGAATATTTGGGGGAAAGAAAGAGCTTTGAAAGTATAGCATGTGATTATCAATGACATTATGCGTTAGCTCATCCGGAAATAAATAAAAAGTGTAAGATCATATGTTATTATGCATGGTTTTTGGACAGTGAAGATCAACTTCATGAAGTATTTCTCACTGGACTGAAGGAGTACATTCTATATGGGAGTGCCGAAAAGGAATTGAGCTGTTCATCCAAGCTTTCTCAGCAAAACCCTAGATGCGGCTATTCAGAAATTTGAACCAGAGATTTTATAGAATCAACTCCTGCCAAAGAAGGCTTTCTACTCTCAGCAGTATTCCAAGCAAAATCAAGAAAAACTCTACAGAAACCACTAAAAGAAGCCCAACGACTGCCGCCTAAACTCCTACTTTCAATGACATTCAAACTAGAGCTGAAGCAAGAACAGGAGACCGAGGAGAAGAGAGGAACAGACGGCGGAGGCGAGCGGCGACGATGGGCGAGTTCCGATGGCCGAGGACCTTTGAGTCCCTCTGTGGGGATTAGCTCCACCCCCTGGCCAGACATGACCGCCATTGCTGCCGCCACCACCCACATAACCCCCCCCCCGCCTGCATGACTCCCGCCTCCTGCATGACCGCCGCCGCCGCCGCTGCCGCTTGCGTGACCACCACCACCACCACTGAACTTCTTCACGTGGACTCCAATCTTCCTCGTTTGGAAGGCGGACGAGACGCCGTCGCTCAGCAACAGAAGAATTACAAACGAAAGGGCAAGCCCCAACTTGAACCCCGCCATGGAAGCCTGGAAATCGTGCCCGTCGATTGGTTCACGTGAAAGGCGATTTTCTATGTAGTAAAAAAGGTGGAGATTCCTGTCGTTTGGTCGGATACGAGTGATGGTGATGCTGCAAACATAGTTAAAGACGAAGGTCCATCAAGAAGAAGAAGAGGAGGAGGAGGAGGAGGAAAGTAGGGATGATCAGATACAAATTATATCAGTTGGACCGCGTGACTATTTCAGGAAACAAAAAGAAATCTCTCAGTGATAAGAGGTGATATTGTGTTGGCGAACATTACAGTAAATCTTCAGCAGATATAAACAAGGAATTAATGCAGGAAACTTCTGGTTCACTGCTTATATTTATATCAAGAAGATACGGTTCGGAAAATAACCTCCTCCACATCGGCATTGTTAAAACGACACGGTAAAACGAGGTCGTCGTGCGAACAGATTCGCGTGAGCATGTGCTGTGGACCTGTGGACAAGGATAAATTAGAACTCAAAAACACCATTGCTTCCTCTCGAGAAAGTTTTACCTAATGCGCGTACAAAACTAAATCGGGACGGTTGAGTTTCATGAAATCCATGTAAGACGACAGTGGGGACCTGTCATTTATAATGGTCCAAATTTAGATTAAGCTTTTGACCATTAGCAACAATAATCTATGCACACGGTGACACCAATGTCCGAACTTTTCTGTCACACCGGTTCAAATTTCGGTTATTGGTGACCCCAAAAAACAAAAAAAGAATTGAGATATATGTGCCATGCTGGATAAAGTTTAGGGTTTTTTCAATGATAGAGGGAGGGTACACTTGCCACACCAGCAAAAGTTCGGGATTTTGACAACTCACAAAAAATAATTGGGATATTAACATCGCAATGAACATAATTTAACGCGTTTGGTGGTATTTTCTTTACTTTCAAAAATATAACCATGAATGTTGTTTGTGGCTTAGTTTGTGAGGAAATTTCATGTGATATGCCGACATAATATTTCTTATCGGTCAGATTTTCTAAATATGCATTCAACTACAAAACTTATTTAGGTGTGTGGGACTATATAATCTCCACTTGGAGAACAGGGCGGTTTTTTCTTTCCAAGAAATGGTTTGCAGGGAAATTGCTGCGAAAGGGGCGTAAGTAGGCTCACCTCACCTAAGTAGCACCGACACTGATATGCAACACGCGACACGACACAACACGACACACCGACACGTCATTTCTCATAAAATAGAGAATTTCGATACGTTGGGACATGTATATTATATGCATATTTTATATATAAATAATAAATTATTGTTTTTATGATTATTTCAATCAAATTAATCTAATTCAAATTCAAAAATAAATAAATAATAAAAATATCCCATAATAAATTTAGACTAAAAATATTAATCCATCATTTATTAATATCCTTCATTGTTTCAATTTGACAAATTGAACTCCATTTCAATAAATCCATAAAACTTGGAAAGAAAGAAAAATTCACATTCTAGACTTACGTGTTAGACATGTCGAAAGGAAAAAAAAGAAAAAACTCGAGGGTAAATTGTGTATACGGAAAGTGTGAGTCAAAAAGAAGAGAAAATAAATATTAGGTTTTTATTCTTTTTAATTTGTTGTTTTTATTATTGATTTTTACTTTTTTCTCATATATATTTTAACCATTCATTGTCGCGACCTAAATTTTCGGGAGTGAATTACCTAAAGAAGGCTAATGGATTACTAAGTTCGAAGACTTGGCACGGACCCTCCCAAGTCCTACCAATCGCGACTTGATAGAAATTAACTCATTTAAACATGCAATTATATTCAATTTGAAGCCGCCACTAACCAATTAGGGTTGGTTAGAAACCCAAGTAAAGTATGGGAGAATACTTTACTTTTGCGAACCAGAGATTCAGTAGGTCCGATGACATGGTTACGCTAGATTAGTCTAACGCCATTTCGGTACTTTTTATTTTAATTTCAAAAAAAAATTGCAGGCAATGTTGATTAATTTTAACTTAAGCTACTAACATGCAAATGGTGGTCATGCGGGTGCACAATCAATAAAGTAACATTCAATAAAAAAAAATGATAATAAAAATGCATGCCTTAATATGATTTCTAAATGACATGACACATAATTTTTATTATTATGCAATCTTAATCTAACTTAATATACATTAATTTATTTTAATGACATGCGAGATGCAATTCATATGGTATAACTTAAACTTATCACTATATGTATGCAATCTAATTTATATAATCCTAAATATGCATGTGCTACATGATATGAGATGAATGAAATGGTATTTCTACATGCATGCTCTTTTAAGATTTTTTTTTATGATGATGATTCATTTTTTAATGCATATATGCAACCTATGCTAAATAATGATGATATGAGATTAATTATGAATTAACCTATTAACTAACTAAGGAAATGATCTTTAGTTTTTCTTTCTTTTTTAATGACATAATGTTTTTTATTGAAAAGAAAGTAACTTAATGGTGGAATGATCATCTTTTAGCATTTTCCCTTTTTTATATTTAAAAAAAAATACTACATGATGAGAATGTTAAAACATTAACCTATAACCCACTAATTAAAACGCAACATGTAATGTGTGCATTATAAAATGTATATAACCTAAATAACATTTTTTTTTGTTTTGGTTTTATTAAAGGAAAATCATCCTAATTCTACATGAATCTTAAAAAAACTAAAATGCGTTGCTTCAAATGTGAAATGTGTATAGACCTAAATACCTAATATGACGCATGATATGTGATGAGCAAATAATAATAACATGCCAAAATAAAAATTCATCCATGTAATCAATGGCATATTATTTAATTATGAATCGATGATGCAAAGTAATTCATAAATTTTTCCATAAAAAGTCGAAATAATCAAAAATCTAACCCGACGTCTCGCGGTTCAATATTTTTTATTATTATGACTTAATATAACAAATTTTCTAATCGGATAATGATGAAAATAAATCAGAACAATTCACCAACTATGAAACCTAAAATTTGGACTTAATTTAATCTAAAAATATTTCCTAGCTTAGAAAAATTATTTCCAAGATGGAAACCAGCAAGGAACGATGCCAAGCTCACCCTTCTCAAGCCTCAAGTGACCTGCACAAGGAAAATGGTACCAACGGTACTGAACTTGCTGGACAATTTCGAATGAAGGCTGGTCGGCGTATGAACGAGCGAGGGAGACAGCCGACGTCGGATCTCCGGCGAGGGCTGGGTGGCGGCAGCAGCAAGGAGGCGCGGCGTCAATGACCGGCTAGTAGCGATTGGGTTGTGGGTCGCTGCGGTGATGGTGAGCAGTGACGTCGGGGCGAGCTCACGGGCAGAGGCGCAAGCAAGCTGCAAATCGCGGGTCACGAGAGTGGGTTCAGGTTCTGGCTCGGGGGTCGCTGGAGGCAAGGCGCAGGCGTCGGGTTCTGGTGGTGCTCAGCGACAGCAAGGGAGGGAGCAGCAACGGCGGCGTCAACGGGCTTCGGTGAGCTGCTGGTGTTGCGATTTGCAGCAGCAGGGAGTGTCGGGGCTTCTGTGCTACGAGCTGAGAGACAGCAGCGTGCGAGCAACAGTAGCGGTCGTCAAGGAAGCTCGAAGCCAACACGGTGCAGGCGTTGGACAGGTCCGGCTCGGGTCCGGTTTCGGCAGAGCTTTGGCAGGGGGAAGCAGCGGATCAGTGGCGGTGGCCGGTAGTGCAGTTCGGAGGTGCGGCGTCGGCTAACCGTCAAGGACAGAGGCGAAGGCTGGCCGTGGGCGTCGGGCACTAAGGAGTTGCTGCAGCGGTGGTACTCGGATTCCGGTGGTGTCGGTGTGGCGAGACGGTGGCGTCCGGCGAGCAGGGGACGGAGCACGGGCAGACAGCAGCGGGCACCGGGGAAGAAGAACAGTGTTCTTCTTTTCTTTTTTTCTTTTTTCTCTCACCTGTCTCTATCTCTCTCTGCCGAACCCTCACACGTCTCCCTCACTCTCACTTTTCTGCTTTGCCTAACGTCATCTCTCTCTGTATCTTCTCTTCTCTCCACCTTTTTTCTTTTGACTTTTCTCCTTACCAAAACTCTGTTTTCTTTTGTGAACTTTTTGAAAACCGAATGAAGAAGCCCCCCTCTCATTCAAGGCTTCGTACTCTTTATTTATAGAAAAATACTTGAGTTTGTTTTTTTTTGCAGATGAAGATTTTCCGATATATTTGCACATCCTCACTCAACTTCTCAACAACAAAGTGGCTCCAAAACATTTGGTTGTTGAGTTTTTGAATTCAATTTTTCAAATTTTTTTTTTTAAAATTTCCCTCTAATCAAAGATTATTTTCTATTTCCATTTTTTTTAAAATTAGGTGTCAGCATTCATTTATTGAAAAATTTTAAAATTGACCTTGCATATTGGAATCATGTGTCGGAAATTCACATGTCGGAATTCCGACTCAAATGTTAAAGAGTGTCGAAAAATTTAACCAGGTGTCGAATTTTCCAATATGTGTTGACCGGGTGTTGGAAAGTGTCTGAAAGTATTCGAGAGTGTTGGACATATGTCAAAATTTCTGACACGACACGAAGGCTCTTAGAGTGTGTTGGTGCTTTCTAGCGCCTCACCCTTATAGTTAACTTTGTAAACAATAAGTACAGATAATATATTCGAATATAAATTATTGTGTATTCTTTATATGCCTAGTTTAACAGCATTTGTGGCGATTAAAGGAAAATATAAAAACACATATTATCAATATAAACTATAATATACCACCGCCCGCAGCGGCGCAGCTATCTTGGGCTCTCTCCCCCTCATGAAGAGGAGGAATTCGAATCCCAGAGGCGTCGTTAGGGATTCTTACCTAAAGTACTGTGGTGATGGGTCTTGCAGTCGCTCCCCCAGGGTTTGCTCGCCAGCTATCAGCTTACGGAGTTCCCTGGGTTATCAATATATATATATATATATATATATATATATATATATATATATATATATAAACTATAATATTGAAATTATCGATTCAAAATTACAATGTTTTCCATAATTAAACTATAGGTAATTCAACTACATGAATAAGGTTCCATTTAGTGACATTTCTATTCCTTCCAATTTCTGGTCTTTTATTCTCTAGAATAAAAAAAAAAAAGAATAGAAATCCGTTTGGTAATATCAATTAATTTTTCTATTCCCCGGGATGAAAAATGACCAGGGAATAGATTTGAAACAGAGACAAACGAACAATTTCTAGAAATAAATTATTTTCTCTTATTTTTTTCCCTCTTTTCTTTTTCTTTGCCGACCACCACCCCTGCTGTCACCTACTGCAAGCCAACCATCACCAACTGTCACCCACTGCCGCCTGCTGGCTGGCGGACCGCCGTTGCTGATCGACCACCACCGCCAACGTTGCCCACTACCGCCGATCGCAGCCCGCCAACCCCGACTGGCGGGCAATGGTGATGGCAATCGGCGGTGGTCGACGATAGTTGGCAGCAACACTAAGGAAGAATAAGAAAAAACAAATTTAAAGAAATTATACATTAAAAAAAATGTAAATCGTACCAAACGCATTTCTATTTTTTTTATCCTGAAAATAAAAATTTTGTATAATTACTAAACACATTCTTTTACTGAGAAATTGTTATGGGAAATAAAAATAAAAATAAAAAGACTTTCTAAAAAGAAACTATTCTCCCAAACATAAGCATTACCAAAAGGATCCTAAAATTTTCATGTAATGGAATAAACTTTCACATAGCGATGGCCGGTTGTATTCCTCCGTAGCCGGTTGTGGACGCGACCCCGTTTCACCGCTTGGTGCCTCCCTCCCTTTACTTTTGAAAACCAAAATCCTCTCTCCCTGATTTCCTTATTAAATGAACATGATACACGTAATGAATTGAATATGGATCATTGAAAACGATATTTTCACATGGGGACCGCTCTAACAATGCATTGGCCACTATTATAGTAATCTATGGAGAAGTGAATGATGTGATCTTTGGCTACAATTGATCGTCCAAATTTCTAATCGGGATGGAACTTGATAGGATGGGATATGAAATCCTAGGATGTTTCATATCATATCCATTGTTTGATGAATCGCATTATTAAAATCGGATATATTCACATTATATTATGTATATTTTTTTTTTTATATAAACAGCATATCATTATAAATGAATCTAGATGTTCATAAATGGAGATGGTGAAAATTGCTCATAACACTATTCCTTAATTTATTTTACTTTTAATTTTATTTTATTTTTCCTCTTTTTTATATTATTTTCTTTATTGTTTCTTTTTTCCCCTTTCATCATTCTTTAATAAAATTTTATCAAATAATAAACTGTACTAACATACCTAAATATATAATAAATATAAATATTTAATTTATAGATTGGATATTTATTATGGGATAGAATTAAAGTTGAATATATAAATTAAAATAATATTAATTAAAAATATTTTTAATTTTTAATTTCTTAAATTAGAATTCAAATATTTTTTATATAATTTCAATTTTGTTAATTTAATAAATTTCTAATTCGAGAAAAATAACTTTTCTATTATAGGCGTTAGAAACCCTATCCACCTTTATTCCACCTCTCACGAAACACAGGGCCTATTGCTCTCTTCCTAGCAGCTCTCGGCACTCAATCACTCATGCTATAGCCTCAATATAGATACCTATTTGCAAATTCCAATACCATATTAGAATCTGAGTGACCTCACAACAAGTTAACAAACAACTAAAAATCACTTGCATCAGTATAATAAAAGCATTTCCTACCAACTATCCCATGACTCCCACGCACCATATCACTCCATACATGAACCATGCTATGATACCACTTAAACGGGGTTGTCACGCCCCGAACCCCGAGACACGTGAACAACCCACCATGGTCATGTAAATACGACATTCTCAGGTAGTGTCACCGACCTCATTCAATTATTATGCACATGTGGAATGTACTAAGAAACCCCTGACAAAACTTATGGGATAGGACAGCAGGAAAAGTCAATTCAAAATCAAACCAACATACTTTCATATATCATTATTCCAGAGTTTACATACACCAACAGGATCAGAAACTATATGCACCAAAAATGGGTCAGAGTTTATGTGCATAAAAAAGAATCAGTCAACACAACATGGATCGGTCCACCAAAAAGAGGAACAATCCTATGACTACTAGTCGGACTCGTTCATCGATCTCACATCTTCCACATTTGACTGCACTGGGTCCGGAGACGATGGGTTGTCCACCCTACCATCAGGAAGGTCAACTACACCTTCACCCAAAATAGCATCTACCACAGCAATTGGAATATCAAAATTATCGAGTGGACCAATCCTAAAGCCATTATCCCCAAAATGGAACCATGCCCAAAACTTATGTGGTGCCCTAACATCATCGGTCTCCTGAATCCATACAGTGGTCCTGATCAGCTCGTAAACCCAATAGCTCCTAGGATCAGGAAAACTGTGCACCTGCTCGATAATCTGCACTGGGATGCCATTTTTCTCCAGAGGTCCTGCCATCTACGGCCCTGTAATATTTTCCCACAACAGGGTGAGACATTGTCTCAGCAAGTTCCCCCCTCCTAAACCCCTATTAGAAATAAAATACACCCGAGAGTGGTCTAGCCACACAACACAGAAGACTTACCTCGTCTTATTACCTTCCTGCATATTAGTACAGTTAATATCACTCATAGGTAGTAATAAGAACTTAAACCATTGGAACACAATCAATTTCACATAGTTCGCAATCAGAGCAAGCGTTCCAATTATTATTTACTACCACACAAGGGCATAGCCTACTCGCAATTCGGCTATCTACTGACATATAGCCAGGCACCGCCTCCCCACCTTGGAGTGCGACTTTGTCAGTACGTCGATGACGTTCTCGAAGGAGCATGGGCTCAGAATCAACTCCGACCCGCATCCGTTGTATGGGGCATCCCATATAGGGGTAAATCCAGCTCAATAGCTCAAGACAATTCCTCTTGATCATTACACAACAATTCATACTCAACACAAGGCACTTTGCATATCACTCACATATTCCAATTACAATATTAATCCTTAAAAATCCAATTTCGATGCCGAACCCGACATTTGGGATTTTCTAAATAAAATCCACATTTTTCACAATCAACACCCAATTTATATTATCCACTTACCAAATTTAAATTCTAACTACACAACAACGATCGGCACGAAATTCTAAGCAATTGAGGTCAAAAATAATTTTTCGAATTTTTTTTAAATAATAATATTTTAATAACTTTCGGAATATAATATTATTAAATAATCCATTAATTTTGAAACGTTTATTTAAATCAGAAAAAAATTCCTTTAAGTCACATCAAGGCTTATATTAAAATAAACCTATTTAACTTTAAACTAAACATACTTTAACTTAATTAATCACCTTAATCTAATCCACAACTAAATAAACTAATCTAACCACCTAATCTCAATCAAAAGGCTTAGTGAGCTAAACTCACCGGAATTGCTTTCCGACGAGTCTCCAATGAAGAGCACAACGATGCCGACGACAAACCAAGCTTGGAGGAAGGCGGCACGGTGGTCGGTTAGACGTGAAACCAGCAGAGATAGAGGCGGCAGCTCAAGCAATGGCTCACGGTGGCTAGGCGAGGCCTCTGGCGGCCTTGGTAATGACAAACGGACGGCTGGGACGGCTTGGTAAACGAGATGGAGGCTCGGACGGACGAAGGGGAAGCGGCGAAGGGGCGGCGAGGCGCGCACGCAGGCGTGCGGACGAACGGCAACCGCGACGGCTCCAGCGACGGCAACGAACAGTGGACGATGAGCGACGAAGGAGGCGAACGAAGGGGAGGTCGGGCTACTCGTTCTCCACCAGTTCTCTCTCTCTCCACCAAGTTCAAAAGCCAAGCCAAGGTTGAAGATGATGGAGACAAGGGGGAAGTGACATCCCACCTTTTTGGGATTCAATCTCTGTCATGCCCCGAACCTCAAGCGCACCAACATCCCACCATAGTCATGCAGATGCGACATTCTCAGGTAGTGTCACCGACCCCATTCATTTATTATTGCGCAAGCGGAACGTATTATAAACCCCTGACAATGAAATACGAGATAGAAAAGCAGAAAGCAAAACCACAACATAACACTTTCATAATTCAACAGAATTACAAACAGAGGTCTACGGCCAAAAGTCTACAAAGACTGACTCTTAAAAAGAGACTATCCTACAACCTACAAGTCGGACACGCTCTCCAATCCTTATGACTTCACCTCTGCAACTCCTCAAGGCCAACCAAAGCTATTTGGCCTCTCCATCCACTAGGGACCTAAAATTTTAATCCCCAAACCAGGATGAGACAATGTCTCAGCAAGTTCAACCCCCTAAACCCCTATTAGAAAGAAAATACGCCCCGGGTGGCCTAGCCACATCACACAGAGAACTTACCTCGCCTCAATTCCTTCCTACAGGTTGGCACAATTTATATCACACAATCTCAGGTAATAATAATAATTCAAACAATTGGAAAGCCATCACTTTCATATAAATCACAATCGCACTTAGCACACATTCCAATTATTATTCACTGCCACATAAGGGCATAGCCTACTCGCAGTTCGGCTATCTACTGGCATATAGCTAGGCATCGCCTCCCCACCTTGGAGCGCGGCTTCGTCAATACGTCGACGGCATTCTCGAAGCAGCATGGGCCCAGAATCTACTGCGACCCGCAACCACCGCATGGGCATCCCATATAGGGGCAGGTTCGGCTCAACAGCCCAGGACGATTCCTCTTAATTATCACACAGCCAAATCATACTCGGCCCCAGGACACTTTGCATTTCACTCAACGCTTCCATTTAAAATAATGATCCCGGCCATTTTTCTTCATATTAAAAATATTCCATAAATTACTCACGTGTGTGGGGGCACGTTAATTTCGATCCAGAAATCCAATATCTCACTTTTTCAAATCCCACTATTTAATATAATATTGAAAATCTAATTTTTGCATTAAAATCCGACACTTGGGTTTTTATGAATAAAATTCCTATTTATCACAATCAACACTCAATTTGCCACATCCATTCATCAAATTCAAATTCTAAATGCACAACAGCGATCAGCACGAAATTATGAGAAAATAAGGTTCCAAAATAATTTTCAGAATTTATTAAATAATTAAATTTATTCCGAAAATTAATTAAATAATGATATCTATATCTTTCACGATCCACACTCAATTTATAATATCAAATCATCAATTTCAAAATCTGACTACACAGCAGCGACCGCACGAAATTCTGAGAATTTAGGGTCGACAAAATTTTCGGAATTTAATAAATAATTAAATTTATTCCGAAAATAATTAAATAATAATATTTTAATAATTTCGAATAATAAAATATTATTAAATTATTAAACAATTTTGAAATATTTATTTAATCCAAAAAGTAAGTCATTTATGTCAAATCACCATTATACTAATATAAACATCAATTTAACCTTAAATAAACATACTTTAAGTTAAACCAACCTCTTAATCTAATTCATAATTAAATAAACTAAACTAATCACCTAAGCTTAATTAACTTAAGCTAAGCACACCTAAAGCATAATTAACCCTCTAAGCGAGGTTTAGTGAGCTAAACTCACCTGATTAATGAACCGAGCGAACCAAAACGATGAGGACGACGCGATGATCGACTTTCCTCAAGGCGGGGCGAGCATCTGGGCTCGGGAAGGCGGCCAAAACGGGCCAAACATGGGCTGCCATACCCAATTTTCCAGCCACTGATTTGGGGTTGGAGGAGGCGGATCCGGCGTCAGTTGAGGCGCATAAGGGCCGAGATGGGCTGGGGGACTTCCGGCGGGCTGAGGCGGGGGTGCACGGCTATTCACGGCGGCTGATCCGCGGCCTTGGATGGTCGAACAGCCTCCCAGAGGCGAAGACAAGTGAGAACGACGACGTGAGGGGGGGGTTGAGACGCGCGGGCAGCACCGCGCTCTAGGACGGCATCACGACAACAGTTTCGGTGATGTGCAGCGGCGTCGAGTGAGCGGACGAAGGGACGGACGAGCAGCTGGTTGTTGGACTACGGACGACATCCCGAACGAGCTGGCGAGGGTGGAGCAGCAATGCGAGCTGGCTGGTTACATGGCGGGCGGGCACGGACAGGCAGCGACGACGACAACGGACTCCGGCGACGGGCATGCGGGTGGTCGAGCGAGCGTGCGAGCAGGCCAACGAGCTGCTGGTTTTCTTCCCGTTCGATTCTCTCTCTCCTCCCCCCAAGTTCCAACACAACTCCTTGATTCAAGGAAGAAGAAATGCTTGATGTGAGGGGTGCTTTTTGGGGCAATTGTGCACCCTACACTTGTCCAAATCTCCTCAACTTAGGCCCCGCCATGACTTCATGTGACATCATTTCCCACTCACTCAAATCCTCCACAACATTTCTCCAATGGGTCCAAAATGCTTCCTCCGCCGTGACATACGAATTTTGAAATCTTGTACATCCAATTCTTCAATTCTCTTCTAATTGATTCCAATTGAAGTCCATAAAATTAATCCAATGTCACCACACTTCAATTCACATCTTCACTTGTCCATAGAACCATCTTAGATCTCAAAAGCACAACCAAAGGCGGGCCTACCAATTTTCCGAACCAAATTAACCATACCTTGATGATTTTGCCGAAAAACTCAGCTTGCATGAAAAATCTTCCAAAGATGAGTCAATACTCCTAAAATGATTTGTGACGCACCCAGACTTCCAATTTCTCAATTCGATCTCAATTCCACGGTTAATTTCACTTTGGCACGATACTAGCACGGCCCAACCTACCGGGTAGCCTTTAGAAATTTTCATGCATTCGACATGTGGTTGATCATCTCAAGCCACAATGTACATCTTTGAAACATTGGCGACTTCTAGTTGTCGGGGTAATCTTAAGGTTTCAAATACGAACACAGGGTACCCAATCGATAGAAAAGCCGGTTTAGTGCCAATCGACAAGAATTGTGCGATCTGGTGGAATCACCCACACCTGACCACATGCCTCTGTCGAGTCGACCTATCTCCGATCTCTAATCGATTTTTAATTGTACCGTAATGACCCTTGTAGATTAACTCGGTCGAAAGATCGCTTCCTAGTCAAATTCTCGAGTCTGATGCATTAGAATTTCTTAACAGCTTCACCTGATAGACTAGTTTTCACATGAGTGGCCGACTCAAGGAAAGAACTATATGCGTGCCAACGAAATGCCCGTTTCAATTTATTGAAAATAGAATTGGAAAATCGAGATGTCACAATCTCCACCTTCCAAGTGTCACCACCCTAGCCAATCTTGGCCCACCCCATGACATCACTTGTGATGTCACAATCCACTAACTCTAACCTCTCACAACCTTAGTCCAATAGGTTCAATTTCATTTTCCGCCGAGGCATAGAATCTTGTGTGCTCATTTCTTCAATTCCATTCAATTCCCTTCCAATTGAGTCCAATTAAAGTCCATAAATTAATCCAATGTTCTTAATCAGATTTGTGACACACGATGACTTCCAATTTCAGAATTCGATCTCAATTTCACGGTTAATTTTACTTTGGCACGATACTAGCGCGTCATAATCTACTGGACAGCTTTCTGAAATTTTCATGCATTTGACCTGTGGTTGATCAATTCAAGCCACAATATACATCTTTTACACATTGGCAACTTTCGGTTGTCGGGATAATCTCAATGTTTCGAATACGGACACAGGGTACCCAATTGACAGAAAAGCCGGTCCAGTACCGATCGACAAGAATTGTGCGATTTGGTGGTATCTCCCACACTTGATCACATGCCTATGTCGAGTCGACCTATCTCCAGTCTATAATCGATTTTTATTTGTGCCGTAATGACCCTTCCAGATTAGCTCGGTCGAAAGGTCGTTTCCCGGTCAAATTCTCGAGTCTGATGCATTAGAATCTCTTAACGGCTTCACTTGATAGACTAGTTTTCACATGAGTAGCCAACTCAAGGAAAGGAACTATATGCGTGCCAACGAAATGCCCATCTCAAGTTATTGAAATTAGAATTAGAAAATCGGGATGTCACATTTGTAATCTGCAGATCAACCTGGGTTAAAGTTAAATATGGAGAGAAACATAGGCTTGTCATAGTACTATGGCTATAGACACCGAAATGCGAGAATCGTTCGGCTCATGGAGTAAGAAATTCTTACGTAGGCGCGACAAGATATGTCGACATTCAAGCTTCTTGATTATGGTGATCGTTTCACATGAATTCAAAATAAAGAAGTCTGTTTAGGTGTTATATATTAGGTTGTGGAAATCAATAAAAGTCGAGATCATATGTTAAAAAAACTATGCAAGGCTTTTCGATGTTGAAGATCAACTTAATGAAGTATTATTGTAACTAAACCATGACAATGGTGGTCAGATAGAGGTGAAGGTTCTACGAAAACCACGAAGGAAATCCAAGAACCGCCTAACTCCTGCTCTCATGGCGATCAAACTAGAGATTCGAAAGCCAACAGAACACTGAGGAGAAGGCAGGAACAAACGATGGAGGCATTCCACGACGGGTCAGATCCGATGGCCGCCGAGGACCTTCGAGTCCTGTTGTTGGGTTTACCTCCACCCCCTGGCCAGACATAACCATCGCTGCCATCGCCGGCCCCCCCACCACCCCCACGACTGCCACCGCCACCACCTCCCCCTCGTCCACCACAGCCTCCTCCCCTCGGCTGCCATCACCCCCACTTCCGCCTCCCCCTCGACAGCCGCCTCCTCCCCGCCGCCCCCACCTCCCCCGCCGCCCCCACCTCCCCCACTGCCGCCAATCTTTTTCACATGGATGCCACCCTTTCCCTTTTTATCTGTAGACTGGCCACCCTCGCGAGCACTAGCAGAGCTCTCAGGAGATCGGGACAGCGACAGAAGGATTACGAACGAAAGGGCCAGCGCCAACTTGATTCCTGCCATCGGAAGAAAGGCAATTTTTACGTGGCAAAAGGCGGAGATTTCCGTCGTTTCGGGTCTGGTACGAATGACGGGTGAAGAAGAAGGAAATCTCTGTGATAAGAGGGGGTGACATTGCGTTGGCGAAAAATACCGTGAACTTTCCGCATATATAAAAGAGGAAATAAAGCATGAAAATATATGCTTCTCTGGCCACATATATATATATATTTAAAGAACAGACCTCTTAAGGCAACACTCTCTTGCATATCCTCGAAACGACACGGTAAAACAAGTGACGTACATGTGACAGCGTAAATGAAAGCTATACACCGTCCGAAGAACAAGTTAGCTACAAATTATTAGACGGTGTACGACTGAATGCTCCGGTTTGTCGAATCCGATGCGATCTGTTCACATGGTATATCTTTTATTGATCGATGAAATTTCCTCGATTTTCTAAAACGTGCATACAAATGCGAAAACTTCTTTTAGGTGGGCGGCCAATTTCATTTCCATTACTTATTTTCACGTCTATTACCATTTAAATACAGAAACTTAATTCATTTTAAACTCACATCGTATACATTTCTCATTATCTTATTGTTTACTTATTGAATAGGGGTATGCAACCAAACTGGTTCCACTGAAGAACTGAACCAGACCACCTAAAAAATAGATTCTAAATTCAATTCCTAATGGAACTAGCCCAAGAACAAGTTTCAAATTTTTGGAACCGGTTGAACATTCCGAGTGAATACCCATCAAGGATCCAAACTGCACAGTCCTTTTTTGGAACCCTTTTTGAAACCATTTTTATAAACTAAAAGCCAAAACACTAATTTTTTTCCTCATAAATTCTAATCTCAGCGCTCTTTTGTCCTTTATCCTTCCTCTGAACTCTTCGTCGGTCTTTCCTCTTCTTCTAAATTTTTATGGATGAATGGGAAACGAAATTTTATAACTTATGTTTTATATTACGTGCTTAAACTTTTTATTGTTTATATAATCTTACGTGACAACATGCTCATATTGTGAAGTTTTACAATTTATGTTTATGTTATGTGATTCAAAAGAGCCTTAAACTCAAAGTTCATCTTTTTGATTTATATTCAATTTGTCTCTTTGAGAGCCAATCACGCAATTCTTAACTGTATATCTACATCCCTCAAGAGAATAAATATCACCAATCATCGTAAAGTTTAAACCGTTAAGAGAAGGAAAGCGTGCTAATTCATTCGAGATATGATTGCGGTAAGTAATTCTTCAAATAACCCTAAACTGAGATTATCCAAATCTTGTGTTATTTTTCTTTTTCATTTTTTTTCCTGACAAGGATATGCAATATGTGGAGTTGCGTGGCTTCATCTCCTTTTTTTTTTCTTTTTGATAATTTAATAGCACGGTCGCAGTTAGCCAGCTATCTGAAGGGGAATTGTCAGAGCCCCTTAATTAAAATCTGAGTAAATCAGGGTAGGGATCGGATCCACAACCGTCGATTTTTCTAAGTCGGAGATACAGAAAAAGCCCTTGCCACTAGGTCAATCACGATGTGGGTGTAGCTTCCTCTTTTTTTTTTTTTTTTTTTTTTTGAACGGAAACCCTCATAGTATTAAGAGGAAAAGGCCTTACATCCCGCGGCTAGAGCATCCGCGCATAATAAGTTCAAGAGAGCGGGGGGGGGGGGGGGGGGGGGGAATTAAGGGCCCAATTACAAATCAAAGAGGAGGGGTGATGGGCCTTGCAAGCCCAGTCAGCGACAGAATTCGCCTGTCTTCGGCAAAACCCTAGCGTGAGATTGGGAAATAGGGTTAGGAGAAAAGCTGCTTCGGCGAAAAGAGAACGATCCGTCCATGGTGGCTAAGAGTGGCTGTTCAGAGTTTCAACCAGCGTAAGGTTATCTGATTCAACGGCGATAGTTGCTGATTGGAGTCCTTGGTGCAGAAGATGCCGAAGCGATAATGATAGGGCTTGAATCTCGACCTGAAGAGCAGAGACAGCGGCTACCCCTTCAGAAAACCCATCGGTAAGCCGTCCTTGAGAATCCCTGCATATACAAGCTATCGATCCTTTGTTGCTGCCTTGGTGAAATGATCCGTCTATATTGACTTTCAACACCCCAAGATCTGGAGGACGCCATAGATGGGATCGATTTATGTCGAAACTGTTCCGGTGCAGGTTTGAGGCTGAAGATGATCGGTCCGCTTGAGCACCAGTTAGAGCTGCTTCTACAACTTGATATGATTTGGGATAAGTACCTCGGAAGACGAAGGCGTTCCGAGCACGCCAGATCTGCCACAAAATGTGAGATATAAAGGCTAGCCGAGGTAAACGATTTTCTGATCCAACCGTTGAAGTGATCCATGAATCCATACGGTTGATATTAATGGGAAGGACAGAAATCCGAATCTGGGGATGATTCCAAACCTGTCGAGTCCACGAGCAGAGTAATAGTAAGTGCTCTATAGTTTCTGGTGTTTTTCTTTTACACAACGTGCAACAGGGACTATCTAATATATGTCGTCGATGCAGGTTCTCTCGCGTTGCCAAGGCATCATTGCAGATGGACCAAAGAAAGACTCGGATTTTGGGAGCTGCAGGCATTTTCCAGATAGAGCGCCATAACCAGGTAGGAGTTTGGTGTGATGTTGATGACGATGAGGTTGTGATGGCCGATTGAGTGTGAGTGAGTGCATGGTATGCAGATTTCACCGTAAATATGCCTTGCTTTGTTGCTGTCCATATGAGTGTATCTGTGGTAAAGTGAGGTCTGAAGTGTAGCTTCCTCTTTCGAACAGTTGTAAATGCAAACATTAAATTTCAGCAGATACTAAAATAATATGAACTTTCACAGTAAGAAACATTTATATTATATTTATTGAGCAATTTTTCTTTTTCGGGTATGTGCAGAGTTAATTTTCTGCAGAAAATACTGCACAAACCCAACAGATATACAGGAATCCCAACAGACACGCGAGACTCGTTTCCAGTATCATTTACGATGGTCCAGATTCAATTTGGCACGCAACGAACCACGTCGGGAAAGAAGTAGGTAGGTTCACAATTGTTATAGCATCACGGCCACAGAACAGAAACCAAAATTGTTACAAAAGTAGATGATCCTCCGAGGAGAAGGAAAAAACTTTTGAGTCGTATAGGCTCATAGCAGCATGGCCACAGGGACCAAGATGGGAAAAGCACATGGCTCATCCATTCAAGATTGGCTACGCAACACATTCTATTAAGTAAAAATCCCAAGAAAATTATCCTATCAATCAAAAAATTATTGTGCGGACCCTGATTTAGTCTAAACTTTTCAATTATGTTTGTCCTTCCAATGAATTTTTGCTGGGAATTGCTAACTCAGCGGTCCAGTCATCTCCGGTCATATATGATTTTCAACAAAAATTGGCCAGAATGACAACATTAGACTGCCATATTAGTAATTTCTGGCAATTGACCAGGTTATATTCACACAAAGATTTATAACTAAATGAACAACATTGAAAAATTCAGAAAATAAATGGATATCTACATGATAGGTCTAGTAGGACTGATCGGACAATTTCCCCCTAGAAATTCCCACTACTTATTGCTTTTGAAAAGTCACTAGCTAATAAAATTAATGTGATGTGTAAATAAAACTAATATCATCTAATGAAGAGTTAATTAACCCAAAATATTACTAGTGTTTATTTCCTAGAAAATTCTTGTAGGTTACAACCTAATGTCGGTTCGCGATTGGTTGAATCTAGTGTGATATTTTGACATGATACCTCTTATCTGTGCAAGAGCTTCTTTATGTTGTGGTAATATACCAGCGTTCCAATTGATATGGCATTTTCGCAAAAAGATGTTCTCATCAATTCAAAATTAACCAACGTTATTGGCATGCTTCCTTTTAGACTGCATGCACGCATTGCGAGAAATCATACTTTGAACCTCCTTTTTAAAAATAATTAATACTTATATGTATGGTATGTATATGATGCAAGATTTACACTAAAATTTCCATCTTTCACAAATTTACCAAAAAACGCCCACTTAATCTTGGCAATTTATGTAAATATTAAACACAGCATGTTCTATTATGTGCTTCATTCTTAACTAATTTTATTTTCATTAGCTTTTATTCTTGGTAAATATGAGGTGCAAAACTAAGAAAAATTAACATCTAAAGTCAACAATCCCAATTTTATCACTAGGCAAAACTTGAGATATTTTCGTTAGTTATTCACGTGTTTACTGTCATTTACGTTTCAAAAACTCAAAAGCAATTTTAAACATTTTAGATGTGTCTTGTTTTTTATCTAATTAAAATATAGAGTCCGGTCCTTTCATGCCAAATATTGATATCCCTATTTGCCTCCAGGAAACTCATCAATTTCCAAGACATTTCCGCCAAGATTCTCACAATTTTAATTTAATCAACATCCGTCCTCCTTAAGATGTCAGATGTAGTCCTTTCATGCCAAAAATTAATATCCCTATTTGTCTTCTGGACAAGTCATCGATTTCCAAGACGTCCCTGCAAGTTTCTCAAGATTTTAAATTCCACCCCTAGCCCATAGGTAAAATTTTTTTAGATATTTCAAAATTTGAAAAAAAAATTATTAAAAAAAATTTAAACCCATAGTCAATTCAATTTGAAATTTTTAATTTCTGAATTTTTTTACGATTTGTTAATATAATTCTTATGAATATCAAATATTTAAGATATTCGATTACACTTATAATGTATCATGTTGACAACTATAAGATGTGACATTTGACTACAAGGTTTCGCTTCACAAGAAAAGGTTTGGGTTTAGTTATGGGGACTGTTTCAATCACAGGATCAACATTGTTGTCACATAACTTGTCTCATGTGGAAGGAGCACGAAATGTCACCATTGCCACCCGATGATGATCTCCTCTTCCTCCCTCCTCCTCGTCTCATTCATAGGCATTGTTGAGTAACTTAATTGTGACATCCCGATTTTCCAATTTTATTTTCAATAAATTGAGACGGGCATTTCGTTGGCACGCATATAGTTCTTTTCCTTGAGTCGGCCACTTATGTGAAAACTAGTCTATTTGGTGAAGCTGTTAAGAGTTTCTAATGCATCAGACTCGAGAATTTGACTAGGAAGTGACTTTTCGACCAAGCTAATCTGTAAGGGTCATTACGACACAATTAAAAATCGATTAAAGACCGAAGATAGGTTGACTCGATAGAGGCATGTGATCGAATGTGGGTGATTCCACCAGATCGCACAATTTTTGTCGATCGACACTAGATCGATTTTTCTGTCAATTGGGTACCCTGTGTCCGTATTTGAAATATTGAGATTGCCCCGACAACCGAGAGCCGCCGATGTGTCAAAGATGTACATTGTGGCTTGATCAACCATAGGTCAAATACACTAAAATTTCTAAAAGCTACCCGGTAGATTATGACGCACTAATATCGTGCTAGAGTAAAATCAACCATGAAATTGAGATCGAATTCAGAAATTGGAAATCTGGGTGTGTTACAAATCATTTTAGGAATATTGACTCATCTTTGGAAGATTTTCATGCAAGCCGAGCTTTTCAGCAAAATAATCAAGGTTTGGTTAATTTGGTTCAGAAATATGGTAGGCCCGCTTTTGGTGGTATTTTTTAGATCAAGATGGTTCTATGGTCAAGTAAATATGTGAATTGAAGGATGGTGACATTAGATTAATTTTACGGACTTTAATTTGGTTCAATTAGAAGAGAATTGAAGAATGTGATGTACAAAGTTTAAGAATTCATGTGCCATAGCGGAGGATGGAATTGGAGCTATTGAAGATTGTTGTGGGAGATTTGAATTTAGTGGAAGGTGATGTCATCTTACGTCATGGTGGGTCATTCTTGTTGGATTAAAGAAAAAGCAAAAGAAAACAAAAGAGGTGGCCTCCTTCCTTCTCTCTCCTCCCTCTCTCTCTCTCTCCCGACGGCACCCCCCCCTCTCCATCTTCTTCTCCTTCTTTGCACACCCAGCAACCGAAGAAGCCGAATGCAACAGCCCACAGCTCCGTCAGTTGCCGGTTACCGCCGCCATTTGCATCGCTAGGCCGCTCGCCGCCCGTTCGCGCCACCACCGCGCCATCGCCTCCCTCTCTCCTCCCTCTCCTGCTCATGCTCAACATCCCCAGCAGATCTGAGAGCACTAGCAGCAACGAAGATCGACCAGCAAGCCGGCCGCCGAAGCTAGGACCGCCATCGCCACTCTCTGTCTCGCGCTCCGTCGCTACCCGCGCTTGTCCGTGCTTGGCTGATGCCCGACCATCTCTGTCAGCCTCTGCTCGTGCGTCCAAGAGGCTGTTCAGCCAGCACCAGCATCGGATCAACCACCTCCAGCCACCGTTCGAGCTCCGCCTATGTTGGGTTCTACCCCTTAACCTTCCCCGGTCCTTCTCCGTCTCATCCAAGCCCCGGATCTGCTCATTTTCGGCCTCAACCAGCAGCGGACAACAGCCAAGAAAAATGGGTTTCACAGCTCGGTTATGGCCCATTTTGGCCGGCTTCCCAACCCCGAATGCTTGACCCGCTTTGAGGAAAGTTGTTCCCCTTGGCGTCCCCGTTGTTTTGGTCCGCTCAACTCGCTAATCCGGTGAGTTTAACTCACTAAATCTTGATTAGAGGGTTAATGATACCCTAAGTGTGCTTAGTCTAAGTTAAGTGAGTTTAGGTGGTTAGTTTAGTTTATTTAATTGTGATTTAGATTAAGAGGTTTGTTTAATTTAAAGCATGTTTAATTAAGGTTAAGAGAGTTTATTTAATAATAAACCTTGATGGGACCTAATAAGGTTTTATTTTTGATTTACTTAAATGTTTCGAAATTCTGGAATTTTTAATAATATATTATATTATGAAATTATTAAAATATTATTAAAAAAACTGAAAAATTATTTCTGACCTCAAATTCTTAAAATTTCATGCTGATTGCTGCTATGTATTCAGATTTTGAAATTGATGATTGGATATTATAAATTGAGTGTGGATTGTGAAAAGTATGGATATTATTATTTAATTAATTTTCAGAATAAATTTAATTATTTAATAAATTCCAAAAATTATTTCGGCACCTTAAATTCTTAGAATTTCGCGTCGATTGCTGTTGTGTATTCAAATTATGAATTTGATGATTGGATAATGCAAATTGAGTGTTGATTGTAAAAAGTATGGATTTTATTTAGAAAATCCCAAGTGTTGGGTTTGGCATCGAAATTGGATTTTTAAGGATTAATATTGTAATTGGAGTATTTGAGTGAAATGCAAAGTATCCGGGGGTCAGTATTAAATTATCGTGTACTGATTGAAGGACTCAGTCGCAGTAGTGGCTACGCCAACTGGACCTTTATTCCTTTAGAAATGCCGTCAACAGAGTGACGTGACTCGGGTCGCGGTAGAAGCTAGGCCAACTGGACCCATGCTCCTTCAGGAATGCCGTCGACGTGGTGACGAAGCCGCGCTCCAAGGGGGGAGGCGATGCCTGGATATATGTCAGTAGATAGCCGAACTGCGAGTAGGCTATGCCCTTGTGTGGCAGTGAATAATAATTGGAACGCTTGCTGTGATTGTGAATTATGTGAGATTGATTGTGTTCTAATGGGTTAAGTTCTTGATACTACCTGTGATTGAGTGATATGAATTTTACTAATCTGCATGAAGGAACTAAGGCGAGATAAGTTCTTTGTGTGATGTGGCTAGGCCACCCGGGGCGTATTTTCTTTCTAATAGGGGTTTAGTGGGTTGAACTTGCTGGGACAATGTCTCATCCTGGTCGTGGGATTACAATTTCAGGTCCCTCGTGGACAGAGTGGCTGAATAACTTTGGTTGGCCTCGAGGAATTGCAGAGGTGAAGTCATAAGGATTGAAGAACGTGTCCGACTTGTAGGTCGTAGAACAGTTCCTTTTTAAGAGTCGGTATTTTATAGACTTTTGGTTGTAGGCCTTCGTTTATAATTCTGTTGAATTATGAAAGTGTTGTGTTGTGGTTTTGCTTCCTGCTTTTCTATCCGTATTTCATTGTCATGGGTTTTAGAATACGTTCCGCTTGCGCAATAATAAATGAATGGGGTCACGACACTACCTGAGAATGTCGCATTTGCATGACCATGGTGGGATGTTGGTGCGCTCGAGGTTCGGGGCATGACATTAATAGCACTCTCTCGACCCAAGGTCTCGGGAGATTGACATTGCAATGACGGCAAAAGATAAGGGCAAATTTGATCAAGATTCTTGGACAGTTTAATCATGACAGTTCTACTATGAGGTCAACACGATTAATGGTTTGAGTGAGCTTGTTCTATCGGGGTATGGACTGCACGATTTTTTTCATAATAACATGGAGTGATTCTTGATGGTCCGCATTTAGGGCATTGAAGAAGAACTTGGTGGGCGGGCTTAAGTTTTGGTTGTGCAGCATTACGTGTCTACCCAGCTAATCGATGATCATTTCAAAGATAGGTTAGAACTAAACGAACACATTTGAGGATTCAGAAGAGCCTTCAAGTTCATCTTTTCATTGATTTATATTCAATTTGTCTCTTCGAGAGCCGGTCTCTTTGAGAGTTAATCACACAATGCTTTGAATGTGTATCTACATCCTAAAGAGAACAATTATTAGTAATCGTCATATAATGTAAACAGTTAAATAGAAGAAAAGCACGCTAATTCATTCTACATATATGAATGCAGTAATTTATTCCTCAAATAAACCTAAACTAAGATCATGCAAATCTCGTGCTCTTTTTTTTTTTTCCCTGACAACGACATACAATACGTGGAGACGCATGGCTTCATCTACCTTTTCTTTCTAATGATTTAAGAGAACTGCCTCAATTAGCGAGCTATCTAAAGGGGAATCAAAACGGCGACCCACTATCAGAGCCCCTTAGTTAAATCTAAGAAATTCAGGGTAGGGATCAGATTTACGACTGTCGATTTTTCCACGTCGAGAACACGGGAAAGCCCTAATCACTAGGTCAATCTCGACGTGGGGGAAGCTCCGACTGTTGTAAATGCAAACATTAAATTTTAGCAGATAAAAAGTAGGATAAACTTTCTAAGAAACATTTATATTTTTATCGAGCAAATTTTTTTTTTTTTTGGGAGGACATTTGTGGCACCCCTTGACGGCCCCCGATCCGTTCTGGATCGCCACAGTTCGCTTACCTTTCACTTTCCTTATTAACATATCACTCTGATATCGTTTCTATTGTAGCGGGTCCATACAACCATGGGGGTTTACATCTTTTATTAACGGTCCCTTATGCAATTTACATAACGAAAGCATATCCAACAATTCCCTTCCCTATATTCAGAAATTGATGCACACCAACTAAACATTTATAGGTAAAAGCCGTACACTTTTGTTTACATAGCTTGATGGACGTCATTAGTTGATACATCAAAATGCCATAGTCTTTTTATACTTGGCTATATTTCAAAAGATGACCGACGTCTCTTCCAACAGTCGTATACTTTAAAGTCCATCGATTAGTGTTGGCGTCCAAAAGTTTCCTCCTTTGCTATCCTCCTCCTAACGGTCATATCCAACCGCTCAATCCATCTACTAATCTGAAATGTTGGTCAAAAGGGGTGAGATAACCACTCGTGAGATAAGGAATCCAATAACAACTCAATGCATCATACAAGGCATACATGCATTGCAGGCATAACTTACCTTGAAGTCATGCACAATACTATCATGCATCATCACCACAGTCATAACACATACATGTGTATCATCGTGTCATACTCGTATCATCGTCATCATGACATTATTATATCACACACATGTCATCATCATCATATACATGACACCATCATACCATACACATGTCATCATCTTCATAACATCATCATATCACACATGTCATCATCATCATGACATCATCATATCACACATATATGCATATCATCATGCCATATCATATATCATCATCATATCATGTCATATATCATCATCATCATCATGCATATCAGCATGCCATATCATAAATCATCATCATGCATATCATCATGCATATTATCATGCATATCATGCCATGGATGATCATCATTATTCCATATCACATATCATCATCATCACCATCATCATCATGCATATCATCATGCATATCATGCCATGGGTGATCATCATTATTCCATATCACATATCATCATCATCATCATGCATATCATCATGCATATCATGCCATGGGTGATCATCATTATTCCATATCACATATCATCATCATTATCATCATGCATATCATGCCATGGGTTCAATTTCCACTTTTAGCTTTCAATTTTGATCACCACATCACCCATTTCTCAAATCATCAATTTCATCATCCCCTCGGGCAAAGACCTCCGAGGCTTCAGGCATTCAGCCTCCCAGGCCACCGGGCATCCGGCCCCCCACATTCCGGGCATCTCGCATCCCAACTAGCATCACGAGGCATTCCCTTCGGGCAAAGACCTCCGACAGGGCTTCCGGCCTTTACCCTTCTAGCCAGGCATCTCGCACCCCCAATCCTGGCATCGCGAGGCATCCCTCTAGACAAAAACCTCCAGGGCTTCCGGAATTATGTACCAACATACCACCAGGCCTCCCCTGGAATTACGTACCGTATACCACCGGGCATCCCGACACTCCCGGGGAATCTCCGGAATTATGCCACTAGGCCACCGAGCATCATCATCCACCACAACAATCTCCTCATTTAACATTATTCATGTTCACCAATTTCAATCTTAATTTAGCATGGCATATGACGTGACATCAAACAAGTCATACTTGGCATGAAATTCACACATGCATCTCAATTCAATGTCATGCATACATCAAGACCTCATCATACAATGCAACATGGTATAATTATTTATAAAATTAATGGAATTTATGGCCAATAAAATAATCTATTTTATTTTATTTTTCTTTTAATTATTTATTTATTTATTTATTTAAATTCCAACTTTTGTCTTTTCCATAAATATTAAATTTAATATCAACAAATTTCCAAAATTATAAAAATTACAACAAATATTAAACAAGCCAATAGGATGATAACTTCATACAAAATACATGGCCAAATAGCATTTCACACAATTTCCCAATTTTCACAAAACCTCATATAATTTTCGGATGAAACCAGAATGCACGGTTTCCGAAGAAATTTGATTAAAATATTCATACGGCCTCCAAAAATTATGAAATTTTACCGAGATATAGCGAAGACATTTTCGCATGTCTTTCATGAAGACTTTCAAGCTAGATTCTTTCTAGATTATTTTATACAGTCACACGAAGCTTCTGGATCCATTACCGCATCGTCCAGTGTATGCTTCTCCGAAATACTGAGATTTCACCTACCTATTCTTCTTCATTTCCTATGAAATTTGGATATGTTATACATCAAGATGTTCTCTACAAGTTTCGTGAAGAGATCCAAGTCAAATATCCGGATTATAGTCGTCATCTAGGTCCATGAAGTCTCGGGTGTCCTATAATACATCTCCAGAATCACCGTCTTCAAGATCTAGTCGATTTACTAGGCTATACTTGTTCATTTCACTTCAAATTTGAGTATGTTGTAGTTTAAGATGTCTCCTACAAATTTCATGAGAAATCGAAGTGATATTCTCAACACAAACCAACATGCAGCCACGAATCCAGCAAGAGGTCAGTAAAAACTCTCAAGATCTGAGGTCTCCGTAGAATAAGACTTTAACCCCTCAAATCTCCATCATTTTCCACCAAATTTTAGTATGTTGTAGTTTAAGATGTTAGCTACAACTTTCATGAAGAGACTAAGCCAAAATCGAACTCTAAACATGCATGCAAGCTCTCACAACATTCTGACTCGAGCAGATTCATGCGAAAACATTCCAGATCTGACATCTCCGTAAGATGAGAGTTTTACCCCTCAAATCTCCATCATTTTCCACCAAATTTTATTATGTTGTAGTTTAAGATGTTAGCTACAACTTTGATGAAGAAATTGAAGCCAAAATCGAACTCTAAACAGACATGTAAGCTTTCACAAAGTTCTAACTCAAACGGACTCATGCGAAAACAGCATGCACTTCAAAAACAAACACAATAGCTTCACTCCCATGCCTCCAAACGTCTTAAAATTCGACCATACATGCAAAACATTGGTGCAAGAGTATAAAGTGGATTCCCAACTTGCCTCTAGACCACACGAACGGCGGCACACAGCGGCGAACACGGCGAACGGACGGCGACGACTCCTTCCTCTCCCTCTCGGCCGCACCCTCTCCCTCTCTCTCGCACGGTTCACTCTCTATTTCTCTCGGTCTCTCTTCTCTCTCTTACTTCCGAGAATCCCCTCCCCTTTTCTTGCTTTTTGATTAATCAATTAACTATATTTTTGCATGAAAGAAAATGATGTAAGATGGACAAGTGTCTAATGGCAAGGGACAAGTGTAATTGTGGAGGAAGACAAGTGTCCACCATGCTTCACCTCCTTCATGCCACTTGTCACAACACATGCATGGGCTTGGGCTTTGGGCTTGGGCCTCCCTTGTGGCCGACGGCCACACCTCCTTGGGCCTCAATTGGGCCGGCCAACTTGGCCCATTAAAAGCTTAGGCCAATGGGCCTAAGGCCCAACCTAATTAAACCCACAATTTCACTCTCAATTTTTTTTTTATCTTTAATTATTTCTTTTATAGAGTTTAAATTTTTTAAATTCACATGGCCAAAGAATAAATCATCCTCATAATTTATCCTTTGATACTAATCTAAAAACTTATGATCACAAGCACAATAACACATAGCCTAATGGCTAAAACATAAACCATAGGTAATTTTCATTACCTAATTATTGGCTTTAATTCCTCTAGAGGATGACTTGAATTTTTGGGATGCCACAACATTTATGGGCGAAGAGCTACCAAATGACTCGACTGCTACCAGAAAAAGTGCAGGCACACGAGACACGTGTCGCGCTCCGGCCGCCTTCGTGTTTGCCACGCAAGAGCGTCTTACGTACTTAATATTTTCTCATGATGGTGTGGGAAGTGTACCCTCCCTCTATCATTGAAAAACCCTAAACTTTATCCAGCATGGCACTGTATCTCTATTTTTTTTTCTTTTTTCTTTTTTTTTGGGTCACCAATAACCGAAATTTGAACCGGTGTGACAGAAAAGTTCGGACACTAGTGTCACCGTGTGCATAGATTATTGTTGCTAATGGTCAAAAGCTTAATCTAAATTGGACCATTATAAATGATAGGTCCCCACTGTCGTCTCACATGGATTCCATTAAACTCAACCATACCGATTTAGTTTAGTACGCGCATTAGGTAAGACTTTCTCGAGGGGAAGAAATGGTGTTTTTGAGTTCTAATTTATCCTTGTCAACAGCACATACTCACGCGAATCTGTTCGCACGACGACCTCGTTTTACCGTGTCATTTTAACAATGCCGATGTGGAGGAGGTTATTTTCCGAACCGTATGTTCTTGATATAAATATAAGCAGTGAAGCAGAAGTTTCCTGTATTAATTCCTTGTTTATATCTGCTGAAGATTTACTGTAACGTTCACCAACACAATATCACCTCTCAATCGCTGAGAGATTTCCTTTTGTTTCCTGAAATATCACGCGGTCCAACTAATAAAATTTGTATCTGATCATCCCTAGTTTCCTCCTCCTCTTCTTCTTCTTCTTGATGGACCTTCGTCTTTAAATATGTTTGCAGCATCACCATCACTCGTATCCGACCAAACGACAGGAATCTCCACCTTTTTTACTACATAGAAAATCGCCTTTCACGTGAACCAATCGACGAGCACGATTTCCAGGTTCCATGGTGGGGTTCAAGTTGGGGCTTGCCCTTTCGTTTGTAATTCTTCTGTTGCTGAGCGACGGCGTCTCATCCGCCTTCCAAACGAGAAACATTGGAGTCCACGTGAAGAAGTTTAGTGGTGGTGGTGGCGGTCATGCAAGCGGCAGCGGCAGCGGCAGCGGTCATGCAGGAGGCGGGAGCCATGCAGGTGGCGGGGGTTATGTGGGTGGCGGCGGCAGCAGTTACAAGGGTGACGGGGCTCACACGGGCAGTGGCGGTGTCAGCAATGGCAGTCGTGTCTGGCCAGGGGGTGGAGCTAATCCCCACAGAGGGACTCAAAGGTCCTCGGCCATCGGAACTCGCCCATCGTCGCCGCTCGCCTCCGCCGTCTGTTCCTCTCTTCTCCTCGGTCTCCTATTCTTGCTTCAGCTCTAGTTTGAATGTCATTGAAAGTAGGAGTTTAGGCGGCAGTCGTTGGGCTTCTTTTAGTGGTTTCTGTAGAGTTTTTCTTGATTTTGCTTCGAATACCGCTGAGGGTAGAATGCCTTCTTTGGCAGGAGTTGATTCTATAAAGTCGTTCAAATTTCTGAATAGCCGCATCTAGAGTTTTGCTGAGAAAGCTTGGATGAACAGCTTAGATTCCTTTTCGGTACTCCCATATAGAATGTACTCCATCAATCCAGTGAGAAATACTTCATGAAGTTGATCTTCACCATCCAAAAACCATTCATAATAACATATGATCTTACACTTTTTATTTATTTCCGGATGAGCTAACGTATAAGTGATATAGCTAGTATAAGTACCTAGAGGGGGGTGAATAGGTATATAAAGGATTTTTCTTGATAATTGTGCAATACTAGACAGTTGATAGATTTGAGACAAGTAGTAATCAAATTAAGACTGAGAGAAGAGAAAATTGAACACGCGATTTATAGTGGTTCGGCTTATTTCAAGCCTACGTCCACTCTTCTGCACTGACAGCCTATTGGCTGGATTCCACTATGAACAAAGTGATGTTACAACATTGTTCTTCCTTGACTTCTCGGTGTAGATGATCTACCACACTCGCTCAAGGTATCACTGAGTATAGATACTCTTTGTGTATACAATTTCGCTCAAAATGTATCGACTAATAATCAAGGTGCTTCAGACTCTGGAATTTCTCTATCGATCATTTTCTAAAGCAACTAGAACGTCTTCCTTTTATACTCCTTTATGCCATCATACCCATTGGCACTTACCAAAGGAATTCCTCCAATCTACCCGTTGGACGGAATCAATCAAGAAGATCATTCGAGCTATTAAAGGAACTTGACGATAGCCCATCAATCCTGTTCGCCCATACAATCAGGATCTTGGTTTCCAAGAATAGAACCTTCCAAGAATATTTCGTCGACCATCAGATCTTCAAACGATCTTGATTACGAATAAAAGAATCTGTTATATTTATCCAGCCAAGAGATCTTCTCCAGACGATAGGACTGAATCCCGACCAAATACTTTAGCTCTGGATTGCCTTCGTCACTGGATCAGAAGAACTGTCAATGAGAATAGTCTTGAGTCTTGAGTCTTGAGTGCTGAGTCTGGTGATCTGAAAGTCTTCGGACTCTAAACGAAAGGTACGTATTTATCCGACTAGACTGATAGAAACGTTTTGTCAGCTTCAAAATATTCTGGAAAGATTTCTCCAACAATCTCCCCCTTTTTTATGGTGACAAAACTTTCATGTAGATTTGAACAATTTTGACCTACAAAACATTACTCAAGCAATATGGCTATCTCATAAACATTAATAAATCAACCAGACTCTGCATCCACAGAAAATTGGTTAGTCTTTCATGAGTAAGACCATACAACATTACTTGATATAAATGCAAACAGTCAAATATCAAAATCCACACACAAGTCAGTCAAATTAAAGTTCACACCCAAGTCATACTCAAATAAAATATTAAAACTCGTCAAAGTTTAAAGAGTTTAGAATTTAAAGAAGTTCAAATTGCAATTCTCCCCCTTTTTGTCATCATGAGAAAGGTGAGAAAAGAGTCAAGTTTGCTTGGGAACGCGCACAATCTGGAAATCGCCCATCGACTAAACGATGCCTTCCAGCCTCTTCAAGTCTTCCCGTAGATGAGTCACCTCTTCTCCTTTGGCATTGGCTTGAATTTGAAGAGCGAGGTCTTTCATTTGATTTGCCAGGGTAATAGAAGATGCTTGTCCAGCATTCTTCATGACTTGAAGTTCACATTCCAGAGCATAGATTTGACCCCGCATTTCCGTAAGAACATCAAGGATACGACGAAAATCTGCGGTATTGTCCGTCGTGTGCTCGCTTTTGCTTTTTCGGATGGAGTGAAGGGGGACGATGGAACTTCGTGTAATCGAGCAGATTTGGTGTTGACGTATCATGTCCTTCCTCGCCTGAAAATCTTTGGATTTCCGGTGAGCGACTCACATCTTCACCGTTGATAGCATGTGGTGTAGTTCTTCCTTGCTCGCCATCTCCCCCGTCTCTAGGACCTCAATTGGGGAAAAGTGATGGTCATGCTCTTCGGGGGTCTTGATTCCCTTTTTCTGCGGCTTCATCTGCAGACTTTTCTTTTACTGCTTCTACTTCTTCTTCAGCTTCTTTCTCTTTGTCTTCTTTCTCTTTTTCTTGTTGCTCCTCTGCTTCTTTGTTCTTTGCTTGTCCCTCTTCTTCTCTCTGTTCTTCTGCTTCTTTTCCTTTCTTTTGTAGTTCTGTTGATTCAGGTACAGAACGTCTGGTTCTTTTCAATGCAAGTACAGTGAGATCTTCCTCCTCATCTTCATCCTCCAAGATAAGAGTTCTCATCTTTTTGGATGGAGCACCCATGGGCTCCTTCCCTTTTCTCTTTGATGCAGAAGATATTGGAGTCTTCACTTTGAATTTCTCCATTGCCTTATTAAGCTCTTTCAGACGCATTTTTGTCACCATTTTCAAACCCACCACCATTTTGTCGCATGGTCGAACACAAAGAGTGTGTGGAAGTTCAATGTTTAAGTGTCTGAAGATCTTGGTCACAAGACCGGATAAGGCAAGCGGCCCTTGTCCTTCACCATTGCTCTGTACATGTGAAAGAGAATGGTGTGAGGGAGAGAGAACTTCTTTCCTGAATTGATCGCGTACATCAATTTTGCCTCGGAGTTAGACACGTCAGTCTTGGATGTAGACTTTGGCCTAATACAGTTGATCACAATTTTATGAAGCAATATGTTGATGGCATGCATTCTTGAGTAGGTAACTCTTCCTTATGTACTCATGTCTTTGACAAGTTCCAGTGTGGTACGAGCGATTGAAACCTTGATTGGTTTATATCGTCCTCTTTCAACTCCAATTATGTCTGCCAACATGTCCACATCTACCTCATAGACTTGGTCTCGAACACTTTGAAGGATATTCTATTCGCATCTAAAAAGCTAAGATTCGAATAGAAGTATGCTGTCAATTGCGCATAACCGTCTGTGGTATCGGAGCAAAATTGCTCAAGTTGAAGCAGATTGAACTTCTCCCTTAAGTTCACATTAATGGCATCCAGGAAATCGAAATCAACACTCCTAGGGTTTATCACCCCTCGTTTCAACGGTCTGAAGAACAGATTCTCCTGTTCCTTCGATTTAAACAAATCCATCCTTTTTCCCTTCACCTTCGCAGCAACACCCATTCTAGGTTGAAATTCTTTGAACATTTTATCATCATCGTTCCCATCAGTCGGATTCAGTCCCAATACACGAGGGTCACTTGGAATGTTCGCAAGTGCTTCCTCAGCCTTTCCTTTGGGAGCAATTCCCAAGTCCTCCATTCATCGCAAAAATATATACTCATTCCCATAATTCTTATCTTTAAGGAAATCATCTATATAGTTCAGCGGAGTCCCAATGCTCTTCATCGCACGATAGAGCTTGTAAATAAAAGAGGGTTTTTGGACTCTTACTGAGGTCTGCGTCCTCGATTATTTCTTCCTCCGGTAGTTGACCCGCACCTTGTGGGGTAGATAATGAAGAGTGACGTGGTGGAGAGTGAATCGGACTCTGTTGCTGACTCGGTAAATCTTCCTCTTCGGTGAGATCGAAATGGGTAGGGCCCTTCCTCATTCTCTGTGGTCCGCTGTTCGCGATTCTTGAAGACTTTCTCGAGGAAGACATCCTTTCTTGTCGTTGAAAGATTCCTTTACTCGCTTTCCCAAGAAAAGATGACAACTTTCTCGTAGATAAACACGAAGTAGAGACACGGGATTGGGAGGAGAATGCCTTTTTAGGGTTTTGAAGTTTAAGCGAGGAAAACTGTATATATATAACTCAGTTTAAAAGGAAAAACCAATCGGCACAAAGGAAAAATGAACAGACGTCTCTTTTAAAATCGATAACTGCCAAATAGAAGTTAATCTTTTTGAAAAGACAAGATTCAGTTTTTCACGAAAATTTTAAATTAACTGAACTAAAGATCGTACCTTTTCGAGATTGAATATAACAACTTACAGTCTACAGCCATGAATGTCTGAGTCTGAGGGTTGGAGAGTCTTTAGACTTTAACTTCCTCAAGCTTCAAAATGTTGAGTCTGGAACGGATAAAATCGAATTGATTTTTCTCCAAAGGCTTTGTGAATATATCCGCTAATTGACTTTTTGAATCAACAAATTGAATCGAGATTTCTCCATTTTGAACATGGTCTCTAATGAAATGATGTCGAATCTCTATATGCTTTGCTCTTGAGTGAAGGATTGGATTTTTGATGAGATTGATTATTTGGTGTTGTCACATCTAACCTCGTGCATGAGTCCTCAATTCCAAAGTCTTGTAGCTGTTGTTTTATCCATAGAATTTGCGAACAGCAACTTCCAAGAGCTACATACTCTGCTTCTGTTGTTGAGAGAGCTACAGTGCTTTGTTTCCTTGAAAACCAAGACACCGTTCTGCTTCCAAGCAACTGGCAAGTTCCCAAAGTGCTCTTTCTATCAACTCTACAACCGGCCAGATCTGCGTCTGAATATCCCAAAAGATCAAAGTCTCCCTTCTTAGAGTACCAAAGACCGATGCTTGAAGATGAAGCAACGTATTTAATAATACGTTTCGCAGCAAAGACCGAGATGGGATTCTCTAGGATCGATTGAAACCTAGCACGAGATGCAAACACTCAACAAAATGTCGGGTCTAGAAGCAGTAAGATAAAGAAGTGAACCAATGATGCTCCTGTACAGCTTTTGATCAACTTTCTTCCCTTCTTCATCTTTGTCTATCTTCAAAGAACTTGACATCGGTATGTCGGTCTTTTTGCACTTTTCCAGTCCAAACTTTTTGACAAGATCATTAGCATATTTTTCTTGATAAATAAAAGTTCCTTCCTTCAATTGTTTTACTTGAAGACCAAGAAAGAATGTTAACTCTCCCATCATACTCATTTCAAACTCGTCCTGCATAGACTTAGAAAATTTCTTGCACAGACTTTCATTAGAGGATCTAAAAATAATATCATCCACATATATTTGAACAAGTAGAAAACTTTTGTTTTCCTTTTTGATAAATAAAGTAGTATCTACTTTACCTTTGACAAAACCATTCTGTATTAAGAACTTACTTAGTCCGTCGTATCAAGCTCGAGGTGCTTGCTTTAGACCATACAAGGCCTTTTTCAGTCTGAAGACTAAGTCTGGCTTCTTTGGGTCTTCAAACCCTGGTGGTTGTTCCACATAAACTTCCTCATGGATAAATCCATTTAGGAAGGCACTTTTGACGTCCATTTGGAATAGCCTGAAATTTTTATAACAAGCAAACGCAAGTAATAACGAATAGCTTCTAACCTTGCTACTGGTGCGTAAGTTTCATCATAGTCTATTCCTTCTTCTTGCGTATATCCCTTGGCCATGAGTCTTGCTTTGTTTCGTACGACTCTTCCTTTCTCATTCATCTTGTTCCTGAACACCCATTTAGCTCCAACAACAGTTTTACCTTTTGGTTTAGATGTCAATTCCCAGACATCATTGATGTTGAACTGTCTGAGCTCTTCTTGCATAGCTTCAATCCAGCTTTCATCAGATAAAGTTTCTTCTATGCTCTTTGGTTCAATTTCATAAATGAGAGCCACAAAGACTAGACTCTTCACGCCTTTTGGATCTGGTGCGAATTCCTTCATTAATTTCGCCGATAATGAGATCTTTGGGATGACTGGACTTATGCTTCCAGTTACTGGTTGATTTGTCTGGTTGATGATCTCTTTCTTTATTTGAATCTTCACGAACAGCTTGATGCTGGTCTTCCAGAGTCTGAGATGCTTCTTGAGTTGTAAGCTTTGGAGGGTCTAGAGCGTGTTCGACTCTTCATGATGAGTCTGATGGATTCATCTTGCGTAGAGTCTTGAAATTTGACATTCATTGACTCCTCCACAGACCGGCTCTTCTTGTTATAAACTCTGTAGGCTTTGCTTGATGTAGAATATCCAAGGAAGATGCCTTCATCTGATCTTTCTTCAAATTTACCAACTCGATCTTTTGCATTTTTCAATATAAAGCATTTGCAACCGAACACATGAAAGTATGAAACAATAGGCTTCTTACCTTTGAATAACTCATAAGGGGTTTTCTCTAGAATAGGTCTTAAGAAGACTCTATTGATGATATAGCATGATGTTGAAACAGCTTCAGCCCAAAATCGTGAAGAAATCTTACTTTCAATTAAAAGAGTTCTAGCCATTTCTTGAAGAGATCTATTCTTTCTTTCCACAACTCCATTTTGCTGAGGAGTATATGGAGAGGAGAACACATGCTTAAAGCCGATTCATCACAAAATTTTGTAAAATCTTGATTTTCAAATTCACCTCCATGATCTGTTCTTATACTTGAGATAACACTTCCTTTTTCATTTTGAATATTTTTAGCAAATTTTTCAAAATACGAAGGTTTCGGACTTACTTGCAAGGAAATATACCCAAGTAAAGCGGGAGTAATCGTCCACAATTACTAGGCAATATTTCTTACCTCCAATGCTCGGGTTCTGGTTGGTCCGAAGATATCCATATGCAGCAACGTAGTACATGATTAGTAGAGACATGATTTATTGGCTTAAATGAATTTCTTACCTGCTTTCCCAGAATACATGGATTGCATGGATCAGTCTTTTGGTATGGTAATTTGGGTAGACCTCGAACAAGCTGTTTTGATGAGATTTTGGCTAATTGCTTCATGTTAACATGACCAAGCTTTCTGTGCCATAAGCTTGCTTCGTCTTGAATTGAGATTAAGCATTGCGATTCATTTGGCTTCACATCCAGAAGATAGATATTTCCATGTCTTCGACCCATGAAAGATCGAGTAGAGTCTTTACGGTTCCGTAACATGTTCCTTCTTGAAAGAAGATCTTAAAACCAGTATCACACAATTAGCTAATGCTGAGAAGATTGTAATTGAGTCCTTCCACTAGGGAAACATTACTTATTGTGAGATTTCCAATTTTCACAGTTCTAAATCCCACAATACTTCCTTTGTTGTTTCCTCAAAATGAAACTTTTCCACCATTTACTTGAACAAGCTTAATGAAGCAATTTGAGTCTCCTGTCATGTGTCTTGAGCATCCACTGTTAAGATACCACTTTACCTTTTTCTTGACGGAGACCTACATTTAAAATAGTCTCAAGCTTTCTTTGGTACCCAAATTTTCTTGGGTCCTTTAGTGTTAGTAAGATAAGCAGTATTAGCCCATACTTTCTTAACAGGTTTCCAAACCATAGGACACTCTTTTTCAAAGTGATCCGGACTGTTACATTTTGAACACCTGAGGGCATTTCGACCTACAGACTTTACAAAAACTTTCTTGAAATGATTTTTGTAAGCCTCTCTCGAGGGTCTTTTCTTAATTCTTTCTTTTACTTTAGGAAAATCAATCAAGGGAATTGTTTCGCTGTCATACCGAGACCGGACTTATTGAAGTAAGGTCTTTGAACCGAAAGAATTTTTTCAAGTTTTTCGGACCCTATTGAAAATTTCTTTGAAATATTTGATAAGTCAGTTTTTAAAAGGGCATTATCTTTCAAAAGATTATCTTCATTTTCTTTAAGGGTGGAAACATTCAAGTCTAAACTTTTAACTTTTTCTTCTAAAACGTTTTCCTTTTGTTTTAGAGCTAAGTTTTCCTTTTTAAGTTCGGAAATTCTTTTGAGAGAAGTCTTAAGACTAAAACACAGTTCATCAATGTATTTAGAAACTTTGACAGGAATTTTAAAATTACTTGCCTCAAATTCACCGTCTCGAGTCTCGATCCGAATCGAGTCTAAGTCGATTGTGCCATCAGACATAGGTTGGCATATTCATTATCACTTTCTTCACACTCTGTATCACTCCATATTTCGGCTTTGAGAGCTTTTCGAAACTTTTCAACTTTTCATCTCTTCTTCTTCAGAAGAGGACAATTGGGTCTGATGTGTCCATTTTTCTTACATTCAAAGCAAACTACATCTTTGTTTGGTTCCTCATCATCAACAGACTTGGGCTGCTATCTTTGAAAACTTTGTTTCTTTGAGTTGAACCTCCTTCCTTTTCTATTCAGTTTTCTGAATCTTCTTATCATGAGAGCAAGCTCCTCATCGTCCATATCATCTTCAGAATCTGTATCATCAAAATCATCATTTGATTTTAATGCAATGGATTTCTTACCTTTTGGATCTTCATCTTCATTAATTCGTTCCACTTCATAAGATCGAAGAGTTCCAATCAGCTCGTCGACGATAGTGGCATAATTCTTTGCGTCTCTCTTATTGAAGTCTTTATGTGATTCCACTCCTTGGAGAGTCCACGCAGTAGCTTGTTTACCTTCATGGGATCAGAAATTTTTTGTCCTTGATTCGCAAGACCATTGACAATATCTGTAAAACGACTAAACATGTCGTTATAGATTCTCCTGGTTTCATTTTGAAGGCTTCATATTGACCGAGGAGAATGTTAATTCTGGTTTCCTTCACTCGATCTTTTCCTTCATAGGTGATATGTAATCTGTCCCAAACTTTTTTTGCTGTAACACAAGAAGATATTTTGTTATATTCAGTTGGTGACAAAGCACAATATAAAGAGTAAATTGTTTTTGCATCGAGTGCTTGTCTCTTGATTATCTCTTCCTGAGTCATTCCGCTGGTCTCAACAGTTTCTTTCCCTCTTTCAGAGATTGATGCAGCTGTAGGAGTAATTCCTTTTTCTACAACGTCCCATTCCAGAGGATCCTTTGATCGTAGGAAAGCTTTCATCTTGTTCTTCCAGATGTTGTAATCCTTTCCATCAAAGTAGGGAGGTCTGGTATTGCTTTGCCCTTCCATCAGCCCTGATGCTAGCATACTAGCCATGGATCTTTTACTCTAAAGTAAAACACTTCAAATAAAGTGAGTATACGAGCTCTGATACCAATTGATATAGCTAGTATAAGTACCTAGAGGGGGGTGAATAGGTATATAAAGGATTTTTCTTGATAATTGCGTAATACTAGACAGTTGATAGATTTGAGACAAGCAGTAATCAAATTAAGACTGAGAGAAGAGAAAATTGAACACGCGATTTATAGTGGTTCGGCTTATTTCAAGCCAACGTCCACTCTTCTGCACTGACAGCCTATTGGCTGGATTCCACTATGAACAAAGTGATGTTACAACGTTGTTCTTCCTTGACTTCTCGGTGTAGATGATCTACCACACTCGCTCAAGGTATCACTGAGTATAGATACTCTTTGTGTATACAATTTCGCTCAAAATGTATCGACTAATAATCAAGGTGCTTCGACTGGAATTTCTCTATCGATCATTTTCTAAAGCAACTAGAACGTCTTCCTTTTATACTCCTTTATGCCATCATACCCATTGGCACTTACCAAAGGAATTCCTCCAATCTACCCGTTGGACGGAATCAATCAAGAAGATCATTCGAGCTATTAAAGGAACTTGACGATAGCCCATCAATCCTGTTCGCCCATACAATCAGGATCTTGGTTTCCAAGAATAAAACATTCCAAGAATATTTCGTCAACCATCAGATCTTCAAACGATCTTGATTACGAATAAAAGAATCCGTTATATTTATCCAGCCAAGAGATCTTCTCCAGACGATAGGATTGAATCCTCGACCAAATACTTTAGCTCTGGATTGCCTTCGTCACTGGATCAGAAGAACTGTCAATGAGAATAGTCTTGAGTCTTGAGTCTTGAGTGCTGAGTCTGGTGATCTGAAAGTCTTCAGACTCTAAACAGAAGGTCTGTATTTATCCAGACTAGACTGATAGAAACGTTTTGTCAGTTTCAAAATATTCTGGAAAGATTTCTCCAACAATAAGGTCATTCATAATCACATGCTATACTTTCAAAGCTCCTTTTTCCCCCTATATATTCCTATATAAGTTATATCAATGCTATATCACATAGTGTATCGATATAATATTACACACCTAAATTAGTTTCTCATTTCAAATGTATATTAAACGATCACTCTAATTAAGAAGCATGATTCACCGACGGTGTTACTACTATGTCAATATATCCTGTCATGCCTACCCTTAACAATACTTGGTTTCTATTGCCATGGTGCTATGATGAGCCTATTTTTTCTCTTTTTCAACTTTAGGGACGCGTAAGTTTCGAGAGTGGGTTGCGACTCCCACGCCCTGCAGGAGGCAGGGCACAAGTCTACGAGTGAGTGTAGAGTAGGAATAGAGTAGGACTGACCAAAAAAAAACTGTCATATATACATATATACATATATATATGTATATATATATATATATATATATTTATAAATTACATGTGTGCATTCATTTATGTGGGGTGAGAGATAAATCCTGGCATACTTATTGATGTAATTGTAATTAATCATATTCATAGCATGCGCTATGATGAAGTTGTCTGCACAGAAATCTTGTTTTATCGGGCATTTAATGATGGCAAAATTGATAGACGATGTAGTCTAAGAGATCTACACATTCATACATTAGCCAGATGGATATAGATATAGACGTATTTGTTGGAGAAAACTTCCTTGAGTGTTTTGAAGCTAACAAAACGTTTCTATCAATCTAGTTTGAAGACTTGTACACTCTTTTATCAAAGTCTGAAGACCTCCAGACTACCAGACTCAAGACTCCAAGTCTATCCTCATTGATAGTTTTCTAGACCGTCGAAGAAGGCTTATCCAAAGCTAGATGTTTTGTTAAGAATTGACTTTATCGACTGGAGAAGATCTCTTGGCTGGATGTAGCATGTCGAAATCCTTTATTCAAATCAAGATTGATTCAGGGATTTTTGATCCGTTGATTGGCGAAGTATACTTGGAAGGTTCTACTTATGGAAACCTAAATCCTGATTGTATGGGCGAGCAGGATTGATGGGCTATCGTCATGTTCCTTAAATAACTCAAAGATCTTCTTAATTGATTCTGTCCAACGGGTAGATTGGAAGAATTCCTTTGGTAAGTGACAACGGGTATGATGGCATAAAGAAGTATATAAGGAAGACGTTCCAGTTGTTCGATTGTGTGCGCGATAGAAGAATTCCAAAGTCTGAAGCTCCTTGTTCTTAGTCAATTAAATTGTTGAGCAAAATCTTACACACAAAAAAGAGTCTATATCTTTGAGAGACCTTGAGGAAGTGCATAAGAGTCTCTACATTGTAGAATCAAGGAAGAGCTTTTCTGTAATAACTCTTTTGTTCATAGTGAAATCCAGCCAGTAGGTTAGCAGTGCGGAAGAGTGGACGTAGGCTTGGATTAAGCCGAACCACTATAATCTCTGTGTTCATATTCTCTTCCCTACTCTCTTTTACTTTTATCGTAATTTGTTTTGTTTACAAAAGACGAATTCCCTTTCTATTGTCAATTAGTGCTACTCACTTATCACAAGAAATTGTTTTTACACCTATTCACCCCCCTCTAGGTGCTTATACTAGTTATCACAATTGGTATCATAGCTTGTGTACTCACTTAAGTTGAAGTGTTTTACTTCAGAGTTAAAGATCCATGACTAGTATGTTAGCTCCAGGACTGGTGGAAGGGCAAAGCAATACCAGACCGTCTTATTTTGATGGAAAGAATACAACATATGGAAAAACAAGATAAAAGCATTCCTAAGATCAAAAGATCCTGTGGAATGGGATGTGGTAGACAAGGGAATCATTCCTAAAGCTGTACCTGTCTCAGAAAGAGGAAAAGAAATTGTTGAGTCTAACAAAATGACTTAGGAGGAGATAACCAAGAGATAAGCTATTGATGCAAAAGCAATTTATTCTTTATATTGTGCATTATCATCTACTGAATATAACAGAATATCTTCTTGTGTTACAGCCAAAGAAGTTTTGGATAGATTACACATCACTTATGAAGGAACTGATCGAGTGAAAGAAACCAGAATCAACATTTTTCTCGGTCAATATGAAGCTTTCAAAATGAAATCAGGAGAATCTATCGCTGACATGTTTAGTCGTTTTACAGAAATCGTGAATGGTCTTGAAAATCAAGGTCAATCAATTTCTGATCCCATGAAAGTAAACAAGCTTCTGTGTGGACTCTCCAATGATTGGAATCACATAAAGACCTCAAAGGAGACACAAAGAATTATGCCACTTTCTGTCGATGAATTGGTTGGGACTCTTCAGTCTTATGAAGTGGAGCGAATCAATGAAGATGAAGATCCGAAAAGGTAAGAAATCCATTGCATTAAAATCTAATGATGATTCTGATGTTACAGATTCTAAAGACGATATGGATGATGAGGAGCTTGCTCTCATGATAAGAAGATTTAGAAAGCTAAACAAAAAGGGGAGAAGATTCAATCCAAGGAAACAGAGTTTTCAAAAGCAACAGACTAAGTCTGTTGAGGATGATGAATCCAATAGAGATGTAGTCTCGCTTTGAATGTAAGAAAAAGGGACACATCGTAATCTAACCGTCCCATTCGAGGAAAAAGAAAGAAAAAGCTGAGAAATATCGAAAGGCACTCAAAGCAGAAACTTGGAGTGATACAAAATGTGAAGAAAGTGATGATGATTATGCCAATATATGTCTCATGGCACAATCGGATTCAGATTCAAACTCCGAGACAAACTCAGATTTAGACAATGAATTTGAGGTAAGTAATTTGAAAATCCCTACTAAAGTTTCTAAATACATTGAAGAATTGTGTCTTAGTCTCAAGACCTCTCTTAAAAGAATTTCCGAACTTAAAAGAGAAAAATCTGCACTAAAACAACAAGAAAATGTTTTGAAAGAAAAGGTCAAAAGTTTAGATAAAAGTATTTCTGCCTTGAAAGAAAATGAAAACAATCTTTCAAAAGAAAATGCTTTTTTGAAAAATGACATTTCAAATATTTCTAAAAGATTTTCTATAGGATCTGAGAAACTTGAAAAAATTCTTTCAGCACAAAGACCTTCCTTCAACAAATCAGGTTTAGGAATGACGGCTGAAACCATTCCTCTAATTGATTTTTCTAAAGTAAATGAAAGAATTAAGCAAAGACCAATAAGAGATGCTTATAAAAATCATTTCCAAAAAGTTTTTGGAAAACCATTAGATCGCAGTGCTCTTAGATGTTCTAAATGTAATAATCCAGATCATTTTGAGAAAGAATGTCCTACGGTTTGGAAACCTGTTAAGAATGTATGGGAAAAGACCGTATATCATACTAACATCAATGGACCCAAGAAAATATGGATACCAAATAAAGCTTGAGTCTCTTTTCTAAATGCAAATCATTATCAAGAAAAATGTTAAATGGTACCTGGATAGTGGATGCTCAAGGCATATGAAAGGAGATTCAAATTGCTTCATAAAGCTTATTCAAGTTAATGGCGGAAAAAGTTTCATTTGGAGGAAACAGCAAAGGAAGAATTGTGGGATTCGGAACTGTAAAGATTTGAAGCCTCACAATCAGTAATGTTTCCTTAGTGGAAGGACTCAACTACAACTTGCTAAGTATCAGTCAGCTGTGCAACACCGGTTTCAAAATCAATTTTCAAGAGGGAATATGTTCAGGAACCAGTAAAGACTCTTCTCAGTATTTCAAGGGGTCGAAGACATGGAAATATCTACCTTTTGGATGTCAAATCAGATGAAACCCAATGTCTAATCTCAATTCAAGAAGAATCAAACTTATGGCATAGAAAACTCGGGCACATCAACATGAAGCAAATAGTCAAAATTTCAGCAAAGAAGCTTGTTCGTGATTTACCAAATCTGTCATACCAAAAAGTTGATCTATGCACACCATGCGTGTTGGGAAAACAGGTAAGAAACTCATTCAAACCAATAAATCAAGTTTCCACTGATCGTGTACTGCAGCTTCTACATATGGATCTCTTTGGACCAACCAGAACTCAAAGCACTGGAGGTAAGAAATATTGTTTAGTGATTGTGGATGATTACTCACGATTCACTTGGGTATATTTCCTAGCAAGTAAGTCCAAAACTCTCTCTTACTTTACAAAGTTTGCTAAAAATGTCCAAAATGAGAAATGATATGTAATTTCAAGAATATGGACAGATCATGGTGGTGAGTTTGAAAATCAAGATTTTACAAAATTCTGTGATGAATCTAGTTTTCAGCAATGTTCTCTTCACCATATACTCCAGAGCAAAATGGAGTCGTGGAAAGAAAGAATAGGTCGCTTCAAGAAATGGCTAGAACTCTTTTAATTGAAAGTAACATATATTCATGTTTTTGGGCTGAAGTAGTCTCTACTGCATGCTATATTATTAATAGAGTTTTTCTAAGGCCTATTCTGAAGAAAACTCCCTATGAGTTATTCAAAGGAAAGAAGCCCATTGTTTCATATTTTCATGTGTTTGAATGTAAATATTTTATATTGAAAAATGTAAATGATCGAGTTGGTAAGTTTGAAGAAAAATCAGATAAATGTATTTTCCTTGGATATTCTATCACAAGCAAAGCTTACAGAGTATACAATAAAAAGACTCAATCTGTGGAGGAATCAATGAATGTTAAATTTCAAGACTCCATGCAAAATGAATCGACTCAACTTGAAGAATCTGAACCTGCTCTAGACTCTACAAAGTCTAAATCTCCAGAAGAAGCTCAGATTTCAGAAGACCAGCAACAAATGATTGTCGAAGATTTAAATGAGGAAAAAGGTCAACAGTCTGACAAATCAACCAATAAGTGGAAGCATAAGTCCAGTCATCCCAAAGATCTCATTATTGGTGATATTAATGAAAGAATTCGTACAAGATCCAAAAGGCGCGAAGAATCTAGTGCTTTGACTCTTATTTCTGAAATAGAACCTAAGAGCATAGAAGAAGCTTTATCTTATGAAAGTTGGATTGAAGCTATGCAAGAAGAACTCAGGCAATTCAGCATTAATGTTGTCTGGGAATTGACTCCCAAACCGAAAGGTAAATCTATCATTGGAGCTAAATGGGTTTTCAGGAACAAGATGAACGAGAAATGAAAGGTCATAAAAAACAAAGCAAGACTCGTGGCCAAGGGATATACGCAAGAAGAAGAGATAGACTATGATGAGACTTACGCGCCAGTAGCAAGGTTAGAAGCAATTAGATTATTACTTGCTTTTGCTTGTCATAAGAATTTCATGTTATTCCAAATGGACGTCAAAAGTGCTTTCCTAAATGAATTTATCCAAGAGGAAGTCTATGTGGAACAACCACCCGATTTTGAAGACCCAAGGAAACCAAACTCTGTATTCAGACTGAAAAAGGTTTTATATGGTTTAAAGCAAGCACCTCGAGCTTGGTACGACAGACTAAGTTTTTAATCCAAAATGGCTTTGTCAATGGTAAAGTAGATACACATTATTTATCAAAAAAGGAAACAATAGTTTTCTACTTGTTCAAATTTATGTTAATGATATTATTTTTGGATCCTCTAATGAAAGTCTGTGCAAGAAATTCTCTAAGTCTATGCAAGATGAATTTGAAATGAGCATGATGGGTGAACTAACCTTCTTTCTCAGGCTTCAAGTGAAACAACTGAAGGAAGGAATCTTTATCCATCAAGAAAAATATGCCAACAATCTTATCAAAAAGTTTGGGCTAGAGAATTGTAAAAAGACTGATATACCAATGTCAAGTTCCTTGAAGATGGACAAAGATGAAGGAGGAAAGAAAGTTGATCAGAAGCTATTCAGGAATATTATTGGTTCACTTCTTTATCTTACTGCTTCTAGACCTAACTTTTGTTTAGTGTTTGCATTTGTGCCAGATTTCAATCAGACCCTAAAGAATCTCATTAAGTGCTGCAAAGCATATTATCAAATACATTGCCTCAACATCAAGCTTGGGTCTCTGGTATCCTAAAGAAGGAGACTTTACTCTTCTTGGATACTCAGACGCAGACCTAGCCGGATGCAGAGTTGATAGAAAGAGCACCTCGGGCACCTGTCAACTACTTGGAAGCAAGATAGTATCTTGGTTTTAAAGGAAGCAAAGCACAGTAGCTCTTCCTACGGCAGAAGTAGAGTATGTAACTCTTGGAAGTTGTTGTTCACAAATTTTGTGGATAAAACAACAGCTGAGAGATTTTGGAATTGAAGATTCATGTACTGAGATCAAATGTGACAACACCAGCGCAATCAATCTCACCAAGAATCCGATTCTTTATTTAAGAGCAAAACATATAGAGATTCGACATCATTTCATTAGAGATCATGTTCAAAATGGAGAAGTTTCGATTCAGTTTATTGACTCAAAGAATCAACTGGCGGACATATTTACAAAGCCTTTGGAGAAAAATCAATTTGAAGTTATTCGTACAAACCCATAAGGTTTGAGGAAGTTCAGACTCAGCACTGAAAGTCTAAAGTCTCTCAATCTCGAACGATCAAGATTCTCGACAGTAAGTAATTTCTATTTATTTCTCGAATCAAATCTCGAAAATGTACGATTATCTATCCGAAATTCATTATTGCTATTTTAATTTCCGTGATTATTGCAAACCTACCTTTTCGAAAAAGAAGTAATTTTTGAAATGACAATTATCCAAAAGGCAGTTATTTTTAAAAAGATTAATTTTATATTTTCTTTCTTTACGACTGTTCGTATGCCTTTTTTTTACTGCCTTATATATTGTCGGTTCCTCTTCGTTTTACTCACAAAAACCCTAAGAGAGCACCAATCTTTCACTTCTGTCTTCTTCTCTTATTTAATCCTCGAAAATGTTTTTCATCTTTCTTTGGAAACAAGCTTGGAATCTCTCAAAGACTGTGAAAAATGTCGTCTCAAAGGAAGTCTTCGAGGATCGCGAACAGGGGACCACAGCAAATGCGTGAAAGGCCTACGCACTTTGATCTCACCGAAGAAGAAGAATCTCCTAGACAGCAGCAGAGCTCACAACATTCTTAGAAGCATCCAAATCCTCCATCTAGACCTCAGGATGTTGCACATCGAGAAGAGGAAGAAATCATCGAAGACGCAAAACCCATAAGAACTCATAAGCCCTCTTTTACTTATAAGCTTTACCGTGCTTTGAAGAGAAGCGGTACTCCATTGAACTACATTGATGAGTTTCTTAAGGACAAAGGGTATAAGAATGAATCCTTCTTCTTACGTACAATGGAACGTTTGGGAATTACCCCTACGGGGTCGGCTGAAGAAGCCTTTGCTAATATTCCAAGTGATCCACGGGTTGGAGAATTTAATCAACCAGATGGGAACGATGATGACAAGTTGTATAGTCAGTTTAAACCTAGAATGGGTGTTGCAGCGAAAATTCGAAGCAAAATGACGGATTTATTTCGATCGGAGGAACACAAGCAACTATACTCCAAATTGCTGAAGCGTGGGGTAATACACCCTAGAAGTGTGGACTTTGACTTTCTTGACTCTGTGAATGTTAATCTGTGGGAAAAATTCAGTCTACTTCAACTTGAACAGTTTTGTTCTGAATCTACAGAAGCGTATGCTCAACTTGCTGCTTATTTCTATTCGAATCTCAGTGTTTTGGATGCGAATAGATTCTCTTTTAGTGTCCAAGATCAGGACTATGTGGTGGACATGAATATGTTGGCTGATGTGATTGGGGTTGAAAAAAGGAGATATCAACCTATCAATGTGTCTATTGCTCATGCAACGTTGGAGCTTGTTCAGGATAGAAGAACGAGAGGAAAGATTTCTTATGTGAGAATGAATGCGTCTAATATTTTGCTTCACAAGATAGTGATTAACTGTCTTAGACCAAAATCAACTTCAAAGACCGACGTTTCAAACTCGGAGGCAAAGTTGATGTACGCCATCAATGCTGGTAAAAAATTCTCTCTTCCACACACTATTATGTTTCACATGTACAGGGCAGTGGTGAAGGACAAGGGTCAACTTCCTTATCCAGCTCTTGTGACCAAGTTATTCAGACATTTGAACGTTCAGCCTCCTAGGATTCTTTGTGTTCGAACGTGCGATCAAATGATGGTGGGACTGCGAATGGTCTCAAAAATGCGTCTGAAGGAACTTGCCAAGGCTATGGAACAGTTCAAGGAGAAAACCCCTGTCAAGACTCATTCAGTCTCTTCTGTGGCAAAGCGAAAAGGGAAGGCACCCATGGTTGCTTCATCCAAGAAAAGAAGAGCTCTCATCATTGAGGATGAAGAGGATGAGGATGATATCACTATTTTTGCAATGGCATTGAAGAACCTGAGTCATTATGTTCCAGAATCAACAAAGAGAAAAGAAAAAGACCTAGATGAGATAGAACATAGGACTGAAGATTTGGAAGTAGAGGAGAAAGAAGCAGAGGAGGAAAGAATTGAGGAAGAATAAGAAGAAGAGAGAAGAGATCAAGCGGAAGCAGAGCATGAGGAACACTTTTCTCCACCCGAAGGCATGGAAACAGGGGAGATCCTAAGAAATGAGGAATGTCCTCATTTCCTGCCACTAGTGAAGGAGTAAGTCGTTCTCCAGCATATCCAGAGGACATCTATGCAACTCAATTTCCTGAAGAAGGACATGAGGTTTCATCGCCCAATCTGCGTGATCGTGCTGAAATGCCATCATCTGCCAATACTCCGTCTGATCATGCAGAAGCAAGTACTCAGACAAACAATTCAGCAGACTTTCACAGAATTCTTGATGTTCTTTTGGAGATGAGAAGCCAGATTTATGCTCTAGGATGCGAAGTACAAAATTTGCAAAATGCAGGTCAAACCTCTTCAGTTTCTTTGCATGATCAAATTCATGCCATTGCTCTTCAAGTTCAAGCAAATACCGAGGGTGAAGATGTAACGCAACTGAAGGAGGATTTGAAAAAGCTAGAAGGGATTGTCCAGTCAATGGGAGATTTCCAGCTTGTTTGTGTTCCCAAGCAATCTTAATACATTCTCTTTTCATCTCTACCTTTTTAATGATGACAAAAAGGGGGAGAGATGTGGTGCAGATTTCAATCTTTGAACTTTGAACTTTTGTGACTTGTCTTTTGTGTTTGGCTGTTTAGATTTGGGCTAGATTTGGATTTGACTGTTTGAACATTTGTTTATCTTAAGTACTATTGATATCTCATGGCTTTGCTCATTTACAAGATTAACCTACTTTCTGTGGATGCAGATTCTAGTGTTATTACTAAGCCATTTATTTTTGTGAGATATTTATTTTTGCTTGAGTAATGTTTTGCAAGTCAAAGTTATCTAAATCTACAAGAAAGTTTTGTCACCATCAAAAAGGGGGAAATTATTGGAGAAAACGTCCTTGAGTGTTTTGAAGCTGACAAAACGTTTCCATCAGTCTAGTCTGAAGACATGTAGACTCTTTTATCAAAGTCTGAAGACCTCCGGACTACCAGACTCAAGACTCAAAGTCTATCCTCATTGACAGTTTTCTAGACCGTCAAAGAAGGCCTATCCAGAACTGGATGTTTCGTTAAGAATTTGACTTTATCGACTGGAGAAGATCTCTTGGCTAGATGTAGCATGTCGGAATCCTTTATTCAAATCAAGATTGATTCGGATATTTTGGATCCGTTGATTGGCGAAGTATACCTGGAAGGTTCTACGTATGGAAACCTAAATCCTGATTGTATGGGCGAGCATGATTGATGGGCTATCGTCATGTTCCTTAAATAGCTCGAAGATCTTCTTAATTGATTCTGTCCAACGGGTAGATTGGAAGAATTCCTTTGGTAAGTGTCAACGAGTATGATGGCATAAAGGAGTATATAAGGAAGACGTTCCAGTTGTTCGAGTATGTGCGCGATAGAAGAATTCCAAAGTCTGAAGCTCCTTGTTCTTAGTCAATTAAATTGTTGAGCGAAATCTTGTACACAAAAGAGAGTCTATATCTTTGAAAGACCTTGAGGAAGTATAGAAGAGTCTCTACACTGTAGAATTAAGGAAGAGTTTTTCTGTAACAACTCTTTTGTTCATAGTGCAATCTAGCCGGTGGGCTGTCAGTGCGGAAGAGTGGACGTAGGCTTGGATTAAGCCGAACCACTATAATCTCTATGTTCATATTCTCTTCCCTACTCTCTTTTACTTTGATCGTAATTCGTTTTGTTTACAAAAGATGAATTCCCTTTCTATTGTCAATTAGTGCTGCTCACTTATCACAAGAAATTGTTTTTACACCTATTCACCCCCCTCTAGGTGTTTATACTAGCTATCACAGTAATTATTCGTTCAACCCTGATCGGTATATACCTCGACCCTTGAATTCGTTGAAGTAATCGCGTGAACTCCCAAAAATTCCCTTGCTTATTGATGAGTTCAAAATTAGGGTCGAATCAGATCAGAATCTCCATCGGAGCAAAAATCTAGTTATCCAAAGCCTAGTCTCAAGGCTAATCCTTCATAAAGACTCTCCGTCAGTAGTTCTTGAGGAAGAAAGTTCCTCTCAGCATAGCTCTCACCTACGGCTACTTTTGTTGAACGGTAAACGCAGTTTCGACCGCCAAATCAGAGGGTCCCGCCCGAATCCCGTGCAAGTTCTACAGCAAGTTCTTCTTCGAGACCCTCCGCCTCTAAATATGGACCATCAAGAATCAATCCAAGTTCTTTTGAAAAAAAGAAAAAATATATATATAGTATGGTTCATAGACCAGTAGAACAAGCTCGCTTGAACCTTTAATCATGTTGGCCTTGTAATGGGACCCACGTCATTAAACGGTTTGGAAAATCAAGACCTTGGGGTCGTGAAAGTGCTATTAAGTTAGCCAACAATGCTCGCAAATGAGAAGAGGAGGAGGACGAGTAGGAGAAGTAGGATCGTCACCGGGCAACAGCGACATTTCGTGCTCCATCCACGCGAGACAAGTTGTGCAAAAACAGTGTCGACCTACGGCCGTCGGATCTTGTCCTGCACTCAATTTTGTTATTTGTTCCTCTTTTCCTTGGCTCGAAGTTCTCAAAACTAGACTGATAGGACCAAAACAAAAATAAAGAAAGAAAAAAAGGGTTAGGGAGTTGGCAGTGGCGTAAGATTTCTTGGCTTTCCATAGTATTCCTGATTTCGTTTGTACTTTGATCATTTGGTTCCCTCTGTTTCTTGAGATTTGATTGTTTTCTTGCTTCTAAATTTCAGGGAGCAATGGTGTGTTGGAAAAAAGCATTTCATGTTTAGATCACACGATCAATAGAAAGTGACCAATCAATCATATTATATCCACTTGCTATATATTTCATTTCATTTTATGCAATGTCTAAATTTTTAAAATCACTCAATTCAATTGTCATGTCATGTAACCATCAACATGATATATCTTCTCAACACATCATGTGGAATATCGATCGATTTCGCTAAGATAAGCAAATCTGGATGTCTCAAGTTTAGGATATCTACATCTCATAGGACTACATTGATGGATTGTTAAAATGTTTAAGATTAATTTAGTAAAATCAAAAAGTTGAAGACCGATGACATCAACATGATATATCTTGTCACGCCCCAATCCTCAGGCACACACACATCCCTTACTTTTGGTCAATTTTAAAATGCAATATTCCAGGATTATGTATCGCCGACCCTTTCATTTATATATGCACATGCGGAAGCAATTATAAATCCCCAGACAATAAAACAATGGGATAGAAAAGTAGGCCATATTTTTTCATACTGAAAATTCACAACCACACCTTTTTACACACATCTCATAGTACTTTACAATACTATATAGACGTAAGTCTGATCTAACATCTATTCACATGCAAACAAGGTCTGACAAGACAGGACGGGATCTCAGTCCTCATCCGGGTCGTACTCGGGGTCATCCTTGGGGTCCTCCTCCACGTACTCCTCTTCGGGTCCCTCATCAGGGTTTTCCTCATCAGGTTCCTCCTCATTAATCTCCTCATCTGGGTCTTGAAATGGTTATTCAATAACCACTGAGACAATGTCTCAACAAGTTCTACCCCCTAAGACCTGATTAGTAAACTAATATACCTTAAGGCTGCCTATGCACCACACGAGTTAGAGGACTTACCTTGGCCTCAGATTCCACCTGCATATTAGCTTAGATCAAATAAGCATCTAAGCAATCACATCACAAATCGAAGCATCGATCAAATCGACCTAGTCGATTTCACGTCAACAAGACCACTCACGGTCATTCTCATTCAATCAATTGAGTCACAACAATCAAGGCAAAGATCAATCGCCTTAGTCGATTACATGCCGGTTAGACTATTTCTAGGTCATTCACTCCATCCCATAAAACCTCCAATAATACACTTAGTCACAGAGCTCCATTAATTCTCTCGAGCGTCACTTTCGCCAAGGTGACATAAGTAACAGGCAATCTATGTGCATTCTTTAAGGTGCCGTTTTCGCACAGTAATATTCCTTATCACCGAACCACGCCCATCACGATTCATAGGCAGTCTACATGCGTTCTTTAAGGCGCCGTTTGTCACGGCCCGATCCTCGGGCACATGCACATCCTTCTATTTCGTCGATTTTATAATGCGATATCCCAGGACAATATATCACCGACCCCTTTCGATTTTTAAGCACATGCGGAAGCATTTAAGATCCCCAGACAATAAAACGATGGGATAGAAAAGCAGGGCCATATTTTTCATATTGAAATTTATAACCAAACATTTATACAAAACACAAACCACTTCAAAACTATTCACATCAAAATGGAGACCTCAAAAGAAGACATTTAAACTTAGACGAACCGGGCCGTACTCAAGGCCCCTCTCGTGATTGCCTTCTTCCTCCAAAAATCTTTCTCCTTAAGATTCGCCTCCGAGTCCTCCTTCTCGGATTCCTCTTTCTCAGCTCTTGCGGGGTCCGAAATAGTTTTCCCAACCGGATGAGACTACGTCTCGCGAGTTCTACCCCACTAAGCCCGATTAGATAAACTATTATACTAAAGGCTGCCTAAACACGCACGGGCGGAGGACTTACCTTGGCCTCGAGATCTCACCGTAAGTCGTCAAGACAATTCATAATAGGCACCCATTTACTCAAAACAAATCGAACTTGGTCGATTACATGCCACGCAAATCACTCTCCACGAAGGAGTATCTAAAAGCGAGGCCACGTGCATTCTCTAGGACGATATTCCAAGTCTCCGAGTCCACGTGCCTCGAACCTCGGGCCCACGTGCATTCTCTCAGGCGACCTCTTCGCCAAAGTGATACATCAAGTCACCGAGCCCACGTGCCCTTTTAGATGCCTGGGCCCACGTGCATTCTATTAGGTGCTATCTCACCAAAGTGATGCATCAATTCACCGAGCCCACATGCCCTTTTTACGAAGCCCCGGGCCACGTGCATTCTCTTAGGTGCTATCTCACCAAAGTGATGCATCACTTCACCGAGCCCACGTGCCCTTTTTTACGATGCCGGGCCCACGTGCATTCTCTTAGGTGCTTATCTCACCAAAGTGATGATCAATTCACCGAGCTCACGCCCTTTTAGATGCCAAACTCGTCACCGAGCCACACGCATTCTCCAGGACGACATACCGAGTCTCCGAGCCACGTGCATTCTCTCAGCGACCTTTTCGCCAAGGTGACATATTCAACCACTGAACTCACGTGCATTCTCCAGGTAACATTCCAATTCACCGAGCCCACGTGTTTTCTTTCAAGCGGTTACCAATCTACTTTCAATATCGACGACCAATGCCCAACGATTACTCAAACAAATAATTAAATCAACTCAACAAAGCATTATAATTGCTGAATAAACATACTTGGCCATTCACCAATCAATAATTCAATCTCAATCGATTCCAATCAATTTAGGGTAAATCCCTAAAATATCACAATTTATTCAATTCCATACAACGTGGAGCTCAAATAAATAAACGGATCGCACCACGACGATCAGCACAAGATTTTGGTCGTCGGCCATCAATTTCTTAATTTCCGAAAAATAATTAATTTATTTATTAATTTCGAAAATTAAATAATTAATATTAAAAATTCAATTTAGCTCAAAATAAAGCCCGATTAAATAAACGGACTTCACCACGGTCATCAACATAATTTTCTGGTCCCGGGCCATCTCAGTTGAATTTTCGGAAAATAAATAATTATTTAATTTAATTCCGAAAATTAATATTTAAATACTAAAAAATCCACTTAGGCCCGAAAAGCCTAATTGGAGCCCACAAAGGGTTGGGAAAAATCCTGATGCACTTCCAATAATTAGTAGACCATGTCTACTTGCTAATTACACATTCAATTTATCTAAATCGCATAACAATTGGCTAATAATTGTTAATTTATTCTAATCTAACAACCTAAACATAATTAATTAAGTCTAAACCAACCTTAAGCATAATTAGCCAACTAATCCTGGATTAGTGAGATTACTCACCAAATCGCGCGCAAATCGGATCAATCCGACGGCGGCGACGCGAGGAACGATTGTTCCCAAAGCACGGCTCGGGTTCGGGGCCGGGAAACGGCCCAAAAGCGGGCCCGAAGTGCTGGAAACCCACTTCATGGGTCTGCTGGACGGGCGGATCGGGGCTGCTCCGGCGGCTAGGGCGGCGAGGGGAAGCCGGCGGAGGGCGAGGGGGTCGCGGGGGTGGTCCGGCGGGGCTAGGCGGTGGCCGGAGGTGGCCGGATGGAGGCTTGTCGGTGCGGAACAGGGGCGAAACAGGGCTGGGCCGAGCGGGAGAAGGACGCCTGGGCGCGCGCGAACGGCGGGACGGCGGCGGGCAGCTGTCGCGGCGTGCGAGCGGCGGTGCGGCGGCGGGACGGGCGGCGACGGCTGAGGGGCGAGCTGGTTTTGGTTCGGGCTTCTGGTTCGCTTGCTCGATCGTGCAAAGGAGAAGAAGAAGAAGAAAGAGAGAGAGAGAGAGAGAGAGAGAGAGAAGGATATGCATTGACCGGTCAAAGAGGAAAAGAGAGAGAGAGAATAGGCGGTGGGGGCAATTCGCACGAGGGGGAGGGGAGAGGAGAGAGGAGAGAGAAAGAAAAGAAAAGAGAGGGAGAGAGAGGAAAAAGAAAAAAGGAAATGCATAATTTTTTATTTCAATTTTCCTTTTCTCTTTTCCTTTTCCTTTCTATTTTCTTTTTGGGCTTCAATTTTTCTTCCGATAATTTCTTTCTTGAAATTTCGCAGGCCAATAAATCGAAATACGGATGAGCGAGGATCCTAAAAAATAAGAATTATGACGCGCTTAAAATTCGATTAAATCGAGTTCAATTTCGTGGTTAAAAATCAATCAGTAGTGATTTTAGCTCAATCCAACCAATTAGGTAGCTTTTAGGGATTTTACGGTGATACATCCCTTAACTAGCTTCACTCAATAGGTTAGTTAACTCGTGAGTGATCATTTCGAGAGAAAAAGGGCCATAAAGACGCGTCGATTTAAACGCCCATTTCACTTTATCAAACGGTCGAATTTCAGAATGTCACACCATTTTTGCACAGTGATATCCTTAATCATCGAACCACGCCTGTCTATACTTCGTACATAATCGGTCTCAGCCAATAGAGTTCTCAGTTTACTCTCACAATTCTTTCCGCTTTACAACTCATTAAAGCATTGTTAATGCTAAATAGCCATATTCGGTCATCTACCAGTCAATCATTCAATTCCACTCAATTTCAATCAATTAAGGAATAATTCCTTAAATTGCACAATCAATTTAATTAATCACAATGTGGAGCTCAAATAAATAAATGGACTGCACCATGACAATTAGCATGAAATTCTGGTCACCGTCCATCCCGGTTGAATTTCCGGAAAATAAATAATTAAATAATTAATTTCGAAAATTAAATAATTAATTTCGAAAATTAAATAAATAAATACAATAAATTCAATTTAGCACAATATAAAGCTCAATAAAATAAACGGACTGTGCCACGATCATCAGCATAAAATTCCGGTCACTAGCCATCCCAGTTGAATTTCCGGAAATTAAATAATTAAATAATTAATTTCGAAAATTAATATTTAATTCCTAAAAATTCCAATTAGGCCCCAATCGCCTAATTAACACCCGATAAGGGTTGGCAAAAATCCCAAGAAGCATCCAATAAATACTATAGGCAATTCTCTATCTAAGCACACTAACCACCTAACTAATATGCAATGCAATCAACTAATAATCGTTAATTCATTCTAATCTAACCACCTAATTACACTTAATTAACACTAATCAACCTTTAAGTATAATTAGCAAACTAAAAAGGCATTAGTGAGTAAAACTCACTTGCGCAAAGTGAAGACCGGGGCATTGTGGGGACGACGCGACGACGATCGAATTCCAAAATTTCGGCGGCATCAATGGACACTCAGACCAGGCCTGGCTCCGCGGGCTTGGGCTCGGAAATGGGCTTGACTGTGTGGGCCTCAAGAACTCACTGGGCTTCAAAAAGCTGGGCCGAGTTACTAATTCTTTGGGCTGAATTTGGGCTGAAATGGGCTGACTTCAAATTCTGCTGGAGATGGGCTGAGCTGATTTCAACCAACTGTGGGCTGAACAAGATGGGCCGATGTTGCTACTGCTATTTACGTGGGCTTCGGTCTTCAATTGAGCTGAATGAAGAAGGAGAGGGGCAGCTTCGTCTGAGCCACGAGAGACGCACGCCAGCTTCGGTCTTCAAGGCTAATTGATGACCGAACGCGCTGGCATCCAAGGAACGAACGGAGAGGGGATGATGGCAGATGGAGAAGCGGACGAGTGGCTGCAAGCTAAGCAGAAATTGAAGACGTTGGAGCGGTGCTTCTTCAGTCAAGTTGACTGAGCGTGAGGGAGAAACAGACAAGCGGCGAGCGGCTTCGGTGGACGCGGCTTCAAGGGGTCAACAAATCGCCTGGGAGCTTTGCTGTGTTGACCTCATGAGTGGGGTTCTTCGGTGGGGAACAAAAATTGGTGGACGGCGTGGGAGCTTGGGGTTTCGGTGAGTGGAGCTGTTCATGGGAAAAGATGAAAGAAATCCAAAGAAGCAAATGAAGGGGTGAAGAAGCGAATGAGGAAATTGGTGAAATGGCTGAGGGAAATCAACAAAGAAAAATGAAAGAGAAGCATATGTGCGAAGGAGGGTGTCGGCTAAGAAACGTGCAAGGAGCCAAGGTGGAGGGGCCCAAAGTCAAACATTTATCCCTTCCATTGATTACATGTCTCCCCCATAATTCTTTCTTGCTCAATAAATCACAAATAATCCACTTTTAATGCCAAAAATGCAGCCTCCTTTCATAGCTCCGAATTTCACCAATTTATCTTCAATTTCTTCATTTAATTTCTTCAATTGGGGTCCAATCTTAATGAAAAAAAAATCCTGTATACTTTTCTATAAGTCCCTGACATTCAAAGGCTTGACTGGGAAGTCCAAATTTCCTTTAATTCAGCCCATACAAATTTTCGCTAATTTTTCGCAACGTCTGAAACGGTTTTCTGCAAAAATCTCGGAATTTCTGAAGAATCTTCGAAGGATGAGTCAACGTTCCCAAAATAGCTTGTGAATGACAAAATCTTCAATTTCTAAAATCGGACTCAGATTGGCAGTTAATTTTACTCGGGCACGTTTTTAGTGTGACCAGGTAGTTTTCAGAACTTTTCAGGACAAATGACCCGTGGTCGATTTTCTTCGAGCCACGATGAACCCACTCGACAGATTGGCCACTCTCGATTGTCGTGAAAATCTCAACGATTCAAATACAGACAAAGGGTACCAAAATGACAGTAAAATCAAATTAGTGCCAGTCGACGAGAGTTTTACAATTTAGTGGAGTCACCCACGATCGGTCATTCATCTCAATCGAACCGACCTATCTCTGATCTTAATTCAATTTTTAACTGTGCCGTAATGACCTCTAAAGATGAGCACGGTCGAGAAATCTATTTTTGGTCGAATTCTCAAGTCTATCTACCTTAAAGTCCTTAATAGTTTACCCAGCTAGTCTAGTTATCTCGTGAGTGGCCAACCTAGAGAAAAAACACTGTAGTCGTGTCGATGAAATGCCCAATTTAATCAATCGAAATCAGAGCCTGAAAATCAGGATGTCACATATCTTCTCGACACATCACGTGGAATATCGATCGATTTCGCTAAGATAAGCAAATCTGGATGTCTCAAGTTTAGGATATCTACATCTCATAGGACTACATTGATGGATTGTTAAAATGTTTAAGATTAAATTGGTAAAATCAAAAAGTTGAAGACCGAATTGACCTTCCTAGAACAAATTTAGAACTTTTTAAGGTAATTTTCTAAAATTTTAAAACATCTAAAAGTTCTGTGAGAATGAAGAGGAGGGGAAATTCAATATCATGAGAATCTTGGCAGGGATGTGGTTGGAAATTAATGAGTTATTCATTAGGCAAATACGGATATGAATTTTTGGCATGAGGATTTGATTCGACATCTGATGGACGTTGATAACATAAAAAACAAAATATATCTAACATGAGTTTAAAATGACTTTACATTTTTGCAATGTAATTGATCATAGACATGTGAATAACCAACGAAAATAAAATTGTTAAGAATTGAAGCACGGAGTAGAATATAATTCGTGTTTTATACATATATAAATCGTCTAGATTGGGCGTGCGTATATTTTAGGTAAATTTGAAAAGCATGTGAAAGAAGAAATTTTAGTGAAAATCATGTATCACATAGTGTACCGTGCATAGAAGTACTAAGTATTTTACCATTAGAGGTTCAAAGTTCGATTGCTCGTGACTTTTGCGATCTAAAAAGAAGTTTGCTGATAACGGTGGTTGGTTTTGAAACGATGAGAACATCTTTCGTGCAAATGCTATATCAAGTAGAATGCTAGTATACTACCGCAACATACCTATGGAAAGTTTTTGCACACCTAGGAGGTATTATGTCAACATCTCACATGAAATTCGAAGGATTGCAAACCGGAAATTAGATTATACCCTACAAGATTTTCTCTTAGAATTAAACACTGGTAATATTTTCCATTAATTGACTCTATTAGATTGTATTAGTTTTATTTACACACCACATTAATTATATGACATCAAAAACCTTAAATTATTGTTCACAGCATAGTCGGATGGTTGCTGTTCGACCATAAATGTCATCCAGAAAAAGAAAATTTCCTCGATAAATATATAAATGTTTCTTTTTTCATTTATAAGAATTTTATCCTATGTTCATTTCTGCTGAAAAATTCAGTGCTATGGATTTGCTATAGCCGAAAGACGAAACTACACCCCCATTGGGGATGGAATTGACCTAGTGATAAGGGTTTTTCGGTACTTCCAACTTTGAAAAACCGATAATTATGGATCCAATTCCTACTCTGCATTACTCGGATTTAAGCAAAAGATCGTGACATAAGGTTACCCATTCTAGATGGCCTGTGCTCCCCAATTATCAAGCACTTCCACAGGTTATCCATTCTCGTCACTAGAAAAGTAAAAAAAAAAAAAAAAAAAAACACGAGATTTGGAGATTCTCGGTTTAGGGTAAAAACACGAGATTTGGAGATTCTCGGTTTAGGGTTATCTGAGGAACAACTCATTGCACTACATACATATATCGAATGAATTAATGTGCTTTTCTTTTTCTAACGGTTTAAACTTTATGACGATTAGCAATAATTATTCTTTTTAGGGAATGTAGATACGCGGTCAAAAGAATGATCTAGTGATCAATGATTATCTAGCTGGATAGACACAGTAATGCTTCAGAGGCAAAACTAAAACTCCCTCAGCAAGTGGCCATTAAGTTAGCCAACAATGCCCGCGAATGAGAGGAAGAGGAGTAGAAGGATCGTCACCTGGTGGCGGTGGCAGCGTTTCATGCTCCTTCCACATGAGACTAGTTGTGCAGCAACAATGTCGGCCCTTTGGTTGAACAAGTCCTCATAACTAAAACGCGAACCTTTCCCTGCGAAGCCAAACCCTGCAATTAAAATGTCATGTCATGGAAAACCGTCAAAGCCATTAACATGAAATATCTTCTCGACACGTTATAATGGAATATTAATTGATTTTGCTAATGAAGTTGAATCGAATGTCTGAAGATTAGGACATCCGGAATGACTATATTGATAAATCGTCAAAATTTTTATGAATAAAAAAATTAAAAATTTAAGATTAAATTGGTCGCCATTGCATGACATGTTGATTTTTTTTTAGACAATTTTCTCAAATTTTGAAATATCTAAAATTTCCATGACTATGAAGAGAAGGGGAAATTTGAAACCGTGGGAATCTTGACAAGGATGTCTTCGGAAATTGATGAATTATCCAGCAGGCAAATAAGGATATCAATTTTTGGCATGAAAAGACTTGATTCGATATCTTTACGAGGGTGGATATTGTTAAAATTAAAAAATAAAACATATCTTACATGAGTTTTAAATAACTTAAGTTTTGGTAACGTAAATGATCACAGACATGCGAATAACTAATGAAAACAAAATTAGTTAAGAATTGAAGCACATGGTAGAATGAGATATGTGTTTTTTGTGTATACAAATCATCTAGATTGACCGGGTATTTTTTGGTAAATTGGAAAAGCATGTGCAAGATGGAAATTTTACTGAAAATCACATATCACATAAATGTACCGTGGCATGAAAGTACTAAGGATTTCACTATTAGAGGTTCAAAGTTCGATTCTCATGATGCATGCGATTGAGAAAGAAGTATGCCAATAACGTTGGTTGGTTTTGAATCAATGAGAACATCTTTTGTCAAAATTCTATATCAAGTGAAACAATACCATACACTCCTAAAGAAGATTTTGCATTGATAAGAGGTATTATGTCAACATATCATATCAGATTTCATGAATCACAAGCCGAACATTCGATTGTACCCGCAAGAATTTCCTTTGGGGACTAAACAGTGGAATATTTCTCATTAATTAATATTGGACGTTATAAGTTTTTAATATTGCGAAATCCTAATATCGTCCTTCTAGCTAAATTTCATCAGAAATTACTAATTTGATTGGAGATGATTGGACTGCCATATCAATGATTTTGGCAAAAATTGATCAGAATTACAACATTGACAAAATTAAAAATTTAATTGCATCGGTATTTGCATAATAAATTTAATGCGGATTAGATAATTTTCTCGGAATTTTTGTTACATAGCATGTGTGGTGAAGCCGATCTTGAATGAACGACTCTTACGACAGAGGTATCTACTTTTTTTCCAATTTGGTCTCTGTACTTTTTTTCCAATTTGGTCTCTGTTGCGTTGCCATGATGTTATAACGAGCCTATCTACTTCTTCCCGATGTGGGCTGTCGCATGCCAAATTAAATCCAGACCATCGTAAACGACACCTCGACACCGGAATCAAGTCTCGTGTATCCGTTGGGTTTGTGCATTACTTTATCGAGAGAAAGGTTTGTGAATTACTTTCTCGAGAGAAAGGACTCCTGTGTTTTTTCTCTGCACGCTTATTGAGTTCTCATTTAGTCCGTCACACGTGCTTGCCAGAATTTGTTCGCAACAAAACCTTGTTTGCCACAACAAGGCAAATGTTCTACAGGATGTTGTAGAAGAAGTCTGTTCTTGTTATAGTTACGATTGGTCATTCTCCTGTTTACAAAAGTAGTAACGCGCTCCAATTGAAAATCTACCCCTGCTTCTTTTTCTAATGAAAATCACCATCGGAATACGAAGATCTCCAGTCCTTTTCCTATCAAAAAATCATCTTCCACCCTGATTTGATCGAGAAAGCCATCTTGATCTCCAAGACCTGATGGCAGGGATCAAATTCGCCATGCTTGCCCTTTCGCTTGTAAGCCTTATGTTGTTGTCTCCTTCTCCAGTCACTGTGCTTGCCCTTTCGCTTGTAAGCCTATGTCTCCTTCTTAAGCCTTATGTTGCCGTCTTAAGCCTCGTGCTTGCCTTTTTGCTTGTAAGCCTATGTTGCTGTCTCCTTCGCTTGTAAGCCTTATGTTGCTGTCTCCTTCGCTTGTAAGCCTTATTTTGCTTGTAAGCCTTATGTTGCTGTCTCCTTCGCTTGTAAGCCTTATTTGTTGTCTCCTTCTTAAGCCTTATGTTGCTATATTAAGGCTCGTGCTTGCCCTATTTGCTGTCTCCTTCTTAAGCCTTATGTTGCTGTCTTAACCCTCGTGCTTGCCCTTTCGCTTGTAAGCCTTATGTTGCTGTATGCTTAAGCTTCTCCTTCTTAAGCCTTATGTTGTTGTCTTAAGCCTCGTGCTTGCCCTTTCGCTTGTAAGTCTTATGTTGCTGTATGCTTAAGCTTCTCCTTCTTAAGCCTTATGTTGCTGTCTTAAGCCTCGTGCTTGCCCTTTCGCTTGTAAGCCTTATGTTGCTAAGTCTGCTGCTTAAGCTTGTTGTCTCCTTCTCCGGTCACACTTAACTCACAAGTATCGTAGAGAGAAACTCTAGAAAGAGAAGTTATGGATTGTATTTACTTGTGAATGAGATGAGTACAATGAGGGGAAGGAGACCCCTATATATACTAATACAAGGCAAACCATATCCGTAGATCTCTCATCGATCTAAAAGTGGAGATTGCATTTCCCCAATTACGAACTACCCGCAATTATTATATATGAATACAATTACCGTATCGCCTACCCCTAGGAGTATTCTAGAAGACTCGAGAAAACCCTAGGTCTCAGGATACAAGCTAAGGGTTGCTTGATCCACGGATGTGTCACGGCCGTCCCTGAGAACCCTCTTGGATCGGCATTCTTTTAGGCCGTGACATAAGATTGTCAACTCAGAAACGAGAAATTTGAAATCCACGTGAAGAAGGGCAGTGGCGGCTGTGATGGTGGTGGTGGCAGTAGCGGCGGTGGCCAAGGAGGTGGTTACACAGGTGGTGGTGGCTACACAAGCGGTGGTATTGTATATCCGGCACATGTGGGTGCCGGCGGAGGGACTCAGAGGTCCGTCGCGGTCGGACCTCATCCATCATTGCTCGCCTTCGCTGTTTGTTCCTCCCTCTTCCTCTTTGCTTCAATGCTTATTTGAATGTCAGGAAAGGCAACTCGAGAAAACAAAAAAGAGGAGAACAGCAACCTGAAAAGAGGGGAGTTGTTGGACATTCTTTTGTGCTAATATGTTTATAAGTTTGTTGTTGTAAAATTTCGTCCTGACAAGATTACGCCCTTTGTTTGCATTTCTTTGGTCTACTGTTTACTCTTATGTTTTGGTCGAAAATCACTTATATAGACAGTCGTCCTATGTGATACGGCAATAATTGATACAGACAATTTTTGATAATATTGTTTAAATTATTATTATTTTTTAATATTTTCTTTTCTATTTTTCCTAACCGTAGGTCAGCAAAGTTGCCAACCGACCCCTATTGGCCATAAGAGAGGATTGCTTAGGGCGTTGGGTTCTCGCTTAGAACTAGGCAATAGTCGCGACCCTCACTAGTTGGTTGACGAGGGTTGCAATGCGAAAACTAATCAAGGCCATCGGATGGTTGACTATGAAACCGGTTAAAAAATTGTATACTCATACAATGCCCTCTATCAGTGATCGTTCGATGGATTACTTTTGTGATGTTTGTCACATGAAGAAGATCAATAGAAGTACATGCTTTACTAATAAATAGGGGCATAGTATTAGTGGTTTGCTGGGTTGGTTTTGCTCTATACCTTCTCACGGGGGGATGGAAAGAAGAGAGGTCAACTGGAGTGGAAGCCAAACGAGGGGGCCGAGAATCTGTGATCGATCCGAAGAACCACTGCCAGATACGATTCTGCTCCCCTTTGTACTACCATATCGACCCTCTCCTATGGCCAACGAAGGTTGACTAGAGACCTCATTGACCTAGGGTAAGGAAAAAGGAAAAGAAAAAGGAAAAAAAAAAGATAAATAAACAATCAAAAAAATATTACTAAAAATGTTAAAGTTTGCATCGATTGTGCCATATAAGATGATCAATATCTATGTTAATAATTTCCAATCAAAATTGACCAAATGAAAAATTAGCAAGATTTAAATCTTTGAGACTAAATTAGATTTATGACTTTTTGGATAATTTTTTGCTCTATTTTATTTTTTAGATGCTTTCTCCATAAATCTTGTCGAAAAATTATCGAAAAAATTATAAACCTATAATACAAATGCCAATTCAATTTAAAGCAATTTGATAAATTTAATTCCAAAACCTTTTAATTATTATCTAGTATGATCCTTCTGATCAAATTTGACCTTATATTACTGAGTAATGATTCAGTCAATGTTGGTTTTTCTACGTGGCATGGCTAATGTCAATCGATGCTAACGAAAACTATTTTTGCAATTTTTTTAATTATGAATTTTTTTCTCTTGTCTTGTTCTTTTTTGACTATTGCCTTCCATTGCGGTTGTTGAGGCCCTGCCGGCATAGCCAAAATTGGTTGGAAAAACTATGTTAAAAAATCACCAAAAGGTAAGTTTAGAACTAAATTGGCATCTGTAGAATAGATTTATGATTTTATCTACGTCTACCATCTTAAGGATATACTGCTCATGTTCTTTTACATTCCACAATATAATATTTCACGTATAGCTGCCTTCAGTGGATTAATTTATTAATACCATGAAACTATTTTATTTTTTTTCAATTTATTTTCAGCACAATCAAACGCCATTTTCTTCGAAATTGAATTTTCTGAAGGGAAATCCTAATGAAAGAGATTTTGTCGCCACAATCCGTCGTTAATGTCGTTGCTTAATTTGTCTCTGGAGGACAAACCATCGTTTGGCCACCTTATTGTGCTTCGAATGCTGCTGAGAATGGAAAGCTTGTTTGGCAGGATTTGATTTCCATCTCCCCAACCCATTTCCTATGCGCATGGATTGTTCTGGTAGAGAATTGATGGCGTTTAGGGTTCCTCTGAGAAGCTTGGATGAATAACTCATCTGTAGTGTCAATATTTTATGTTTTTTAATTGCCATCGATATTATTTAACTAAACATTACAAAATATAATAATCTATATTTGACAATGGCAGGGCGGGCCTATTTATGGTCCTGTTCGTCTCAGTTTTTTGCATTGTCACGACTTTTCCAAAGGTGAACCACTTAAGAGAAAACTAATGGACAATTAAACGAGAATGAAGGTTCCTCTCACAAGACAATCGTTCGTGTTTAGTATGGACTCTTCCTAGTCTTACCGATCGCAACTTGATTCTCATTTTAACATGCAACTATTTTATTTTTGGGAATCGTCACTAATTGGTGAGGCTCATGGATTAGGAACACTTAAGTAAACTGCAGAAGAACGCTTCATTTCTGTGAACCAGAGACTATTTTGAGACTTGATCAATCCAGGGGTGTCACGCTCAGGATGCTCACCGTCAAGCACATACACTTACGCAGAACATGTACGCATAACGCGGGCCCACGCATTTTGCACATACGGATTCACAATTCATATACATACACTCACTGAACTTACACACACACTCAGCCACCCACACTTCGTATACTGTCACACTCGGCCATCCTCACTGAACTCTGCACACCACACCCTCCCACGCTCCCATGAACTCAACACACACATACTCTCCGCGATTTGCTTGGACAGAGGCGGGGAAGGGCTGGTGGCGGCCGGAACTTCACCGGGCAACCGTGGTTGAAAGGCAGGGCGATGGAGTGGTGACAGTTCAGCCACGGAATGCATGGCAGTGAGCCTCGATCGAATCTTCTCAGCGCGACCACCATGATTTTCCTGCCTTCGCTCTCAATTTGGCAAGTGAAAGGGCGCCGGATGTAAAAGGAACTGCAAAAGCGGGCTAAAGCAAGGAGAAGCCTAAACAACAGGCTAAGGAGAAGACCACGCAAGGCCAAAAGGACTCCAAAACTCAACTAAACCAACCAACCAACAACAAGCTAGGAAAGAAGGAAAAGAAGACCGCTAAGTCAAGCACCTCCGTCGAAGACGATGAGCGACCAACCCAGCGAGATATGAATAACCAACGAAAATAAAATTAGTTAAGAATTGAAGCACGGAGTAGAATATAATTCGTGTTTTATACATATATAAATCGTCTAGATTGGGCGTGTGTATTTTTAGGTAAATTTGAAAAGCATGTGAAAGAGGAAATTTTAGTGAAAATCATGTATCACATAGTGTACCATGCATAGAAGTACTAAGTATTTTATCATTAGAGGTTCAAAGTTCGACTTCTCGTGACTCGTGCGATCTAAAAAGAAGTATGCTGATGACAGTGGTTGGTTTTGAAAGGATGAGAACATCTTTCGTGCAAAGGCTATATCAAGTAGAACACTAGTATACTACCGCAACATACCTAAGGAAAGTTTTTGCACACATAAGAGTATTATGTCAACATATCACGTGAAATTCGAAGGGCTGCAAACCGGAAACTAGATTATACCCTACAAGAATTTTCTCTGGGAATTAAACACCAGTAATATTTTCCATTAATTAACTCTATTAGATTGTACTAGTTTTATTTACACACCACATTAATTATATGACATAAAAAAACCCTAAATTGTTGTTGGCAGCATAGTCGGATGGTTGTTGTTCGACCATAAATGTCATCCAGAAAAAGAAAATTTCCTCGATAAATATATAAATGTTTTTTTTTTCATTTATAAGAATTATATCCTATGTTCATTTCTGCTGAAAAATTCAGTGCTGTGGATTTGCTACGGTCGAAAGACAAAACTACACCCTCATTGGGGATGGGATTGACCTAGTGATAAGGGTCTTTCGGTACTTCCGGCTTAGGAAAACTGATAATTATGGATCCAACTCCTACTCTGTATTACTCGGATTTAAGCAAAGGGTCATGACATAAGGTTATCCATTCTAGATGGCCCGTGCTCCCCAATTATCAAGCACTTCCACAGGTTATCCATTATTGTCACTAGAAAAGTAAAAAACACGATATTTGGATATTCTCGGTTTAGGGTTATCTGAGGACCAACTCATTGCACTACATAAATATTTCGAACGAATTAATGCGTGTCGCGACCCAATTTTTTCGGGGTGTGAACCACCTAGGGTTTGGCTAATGGATTGTTAAGCCTAGACTTAACTCGAGCTCTCCCAAGCCCATACCAATTCGCGATTTAGGTTTAAGTTTTTTAACATGCAGATAGATTTTATCTAGGAGTCACCACTAATCTATTTTTGGTGGGTCGATTAGAAACCCAAGTAAAGTAACGGGAGTTTTACTTTACTCCTACGAACCAGAGATTCATGAGTTCGGGGACTTGATTACGCTAGATTTCTCTAACGCCCTTTCGGTACCTTTCTCTTTTATTTTGAAAAATGTTTGGCAAGCAGCTTGAATTGATTTTAAATTATCTCCCTAACATGTGAGGTTATCATGCGGATGCACAAACCACCAATTTAACACCCAAGTAAAGCAGTAAATAAATTGCATGACTTACCTTATAGCAACAAAAGCATCTGCATTGTTAGATCAGAATTCACATCAGAAATCCTAAATATGATTTCTAATTAACATGCAATTTCTTTTTTTTTTCACTTAATTAATGAGAATCATGCTTTATGCAATGCATGCCACTAAATGACCTAATTCTAATGACATGTAATTTCTAATTAAATGGGCCTAGCAAAAATCACTAAATGACGTGCATAATATGAACCTAATTCTATAAAACGTGCACATGATTTTTATTTTCCTAATAAGTATGCAATCTATCATAATATGCAATGACGTGCAAAAATGCCCTAATTCTAAATTTTTTATGAAATTCGAAATTTAAAATTGCCAAATAATTAAACGTGCAATTTAAATTAATGAGAAGAAAATATGATATCCTAAATTAATGTTTTTGGTCTTTTTATTTAAGAAATTCGAAATAAATTTCCTATCCTAAACATGCAACATAACATTAAAACCAGTAACATCCTAACATGCATTTAACCTAACTCAATTATTATTATTTTTTGGGTTTTTCCTTTACGAGAGCAATCAAATAAAGGCATCGAGAATAGCAATGCAACAAATCAAGCAAGATATCATCCATGTCCATTTAATTTTGGAAATAAATTGACGAATCGTATCTCGCGCATGAGATCGGATCGGCCAATTTTTAAATAAAATCACGAATCGTATCTCGAGCGTGAGATCGGATTGGTGATTTTTCCGTGCGATTGCGGGTCGTATTTCGAGCATGAAATCGGACCATCAATCATATGCACGTTGCGAAATTAGGAAGATTTCCTAATTTGAAAGGCCACTCGATCGGGAATTTCCATCACGTGCATCAACGGATATTTCAAATGAGGAAACGAAATATTCGGAAATCAAATAAAACGAAATTTTTACCTAATTCAAATATTGATTTCCAATTTTGGACTTTGCGCAATCGGACCGGGATCACAATCGGCAGGCAACAGGGTGGTGGATGGTGACTAGCGGTGGATCGTGGTGGCGATCTGCTGCTCGGACAGCAGCCGAGATGGTGGACTCACGGTGATGGAGGGGCGAGGCTAGTAAACGGTGCAGGGACAGCAATGTTGATGATACCCGCGCTGGATGGCCAACAAAAATAGTATGGCTGTTTTTCTTCACTGAAATTTGCACATCGCCACACGCCCGAGCTGCTCACGCTCATCTGGCCAAGTAAGATTCTTTTACATGATCACAAAGAACCACACGTGTTATTGTCCAATCTGGACAACATTCAAAAGAAGATAAATCCATCACTTGAAATTATTCAATCGAGATTCGAGTAATTCTTTTGACCGTGAACTTTAGGCTCGCCAACGGTGATTGGTGGGATTCTTGGTGTGTGGACGATCACCGGAAAACCTACAAAAAGAAGAGCACAATGAACTCCATGAATTGAAGTGCACCGAGAAACAAAGAAGGAACAATTTGTTGGCTTTTGCTGAGGAGCTTGCGGGATTGTTCGCTGAATCTGCAGTGATTGGCGTCGAGGCTTCACAATATGCTTTTCTATTTTTTCTTCTTTTTGCTTGCATTAAGCGAGGCCATAAAAATCACAACTTTTGCTGCCTTCTTCCATCGAAGTTTGGACAAAGACCAAAAGACAACAACATGCACCGCCTTCTGCTTTCCTTTGCAAGTGCACGTGTGATGCCCCCACTATTCTTTTCACTCGCAGTCTGGTGTCTTCTTGCTTGGCCGAGTCTCAAGCTCCGCTCAATCCCTTGAAGACCTCATCATAACCTCCCTTCGACGTCCGAGCCGCCGTTGCCAGTGATCTCTCAATTGCAGGCTTGTGGATATTGGTGAAACGTGTTAAGGTGCAGCAAGCTGCCGTTGCCAATGTCAAGCGAGTATTGGACGCGGCGAAGTTGATGAACCGCGAGCGAGCCGTCGATTGCATTTAGGAAGGAGGCGCATCGACAGATGGGGACAAGCACCGAGAGAATTTTTTCTCACTTTCCACGTCCATCCCTAGGGTGAAGACTGGGGTCTTCTGCCAAGGAGGTGGAGGCGTGAATCACTCTCTCTCAATTGTGGCCGTATGTTCAATTGTGTGGCCTCCCCTAAACCCTACGTATGTTTTGTTATTTATAGGGCACGGATTAGGGTTTTTAAATTTTCCAAATCCATATCCACGAATATTTCTTTTCAAAACGCAATATTTGTTTTTTCCAAACGTAATATTTGCTTTTGAATTGAAATCTCACAAAGATAAATCCGTAAAATATCTCTGAGGATACGGACTTGGACCGATTTGCTTTCTTCGTGGGCTTAGCCCGACTCATCAACTTAAAGTTTCTGAACCATCAATTCAAATCCATCCTTCACCGACCAATGTAAATGCAAATAAAAAATAAATGTACCTAAAACTATATGCTATGCAATTAACTATTTTTTTAGGGGTAAAATTAACCCCTAATGTTTTAATACGATAAATGACTAAACAGATCGCCAAAATTTAGGTGTCAACAGCTGCCCCTCTTTGAAGGTGAGCTCGTAGAGGTTGCCTTCAAAGACAAATTGAGACCTAAATTTTGACCATGCACATGCAATGAATGATTTTTTTTGTCGGAACATGAATTCCATTTTTTAATGCAATTTGTATGATGCATGGAAATGCTAATGCAAATGATAGATGAACCTACCTGGGATAACTTACCTTCGAGGATGATAGAGTAATTCGAGGTAGTGGGTGTTACTTGTCCAGGACCCGTACCATTCTACGGTCGCCTAGAATAGTAACATGACTTTGTGAAGATGCTGCTTTCCTAGGACCCGTACCGTTCTACGGTCGCCCAGTATGGCAGAAAGGAGCTGCTTTCTCAGGACCCGTACCATTCTACGGTCGCCCAATACGGCAGAAATGTTTTGTAAGGAACTGCTTTCCCAGGACCCGTACCATTCTACGGTCGCCCAGTACGGCAGAAAGGTTTCGTCTAGGACCCGTACCATTCTACGGTCGCCTAAACGGGGATTCATTTTCCAGGACCCGTACCATTCTACGGTCACTTGAATAAGGAATAGGTGTTGTTAAGGACCCGTACCATTCTACGGTCGCCTCGACGAAGAAAATTATTTTTCCAGGACCCGTACCATTCTACGGTCGCCTGAATGAAGAAATTGCTTTTCCAGGACCCGTACCATTCTACGGTCGCCTGTTAAAGCAATAAATGTTGTCTAGGACCCGTACCATTCTACGGTCGCCTAGATTGAGGTTTTGCTTGGCTAGGACCCGAACCATTCTTCGGTCACCCAGCCTTACGACAGAAATCATCTGACCAGGACCCGAACCGTTCTTCGGTCGCCTTAATCAGATTGAATTTAGAGGAAAAATCTTTGGGGGACAACTCCATTGAGTGTCGGTGTAAAGGACTCTGGGCTACGAAAGCACGCCAGGTCGATAAAAGAAATCCTGGCTACGAAAGCACGCCGATTCGATAAAACTGGACAGCTTGACCAAGTCAAGTGTCAATGCACTTGAGAGAGAATACCGGCATAATGACAAGTATTTTAGAGTATGGTAGAGATATACTTACCTGTTGATATCTCTGATTCTTGGGGATATGTCTTTTGGAATTTAGATATCCTGTGGAGGTCTTTTACCTCATGATGGAGGTTTCTCATCCCCTAATATCATGAAACATTCTGAAAGGAACTTGAATTACCTGTCAGACATGATTTAGAGCAAAAACTGATATGCATTCATCAAAGAGATAGACAATTTGAGCTATTCTAGAATGCACATTTCAAAATTCAGTGAAATTCTTACTAATTCAATCGGGGTTCATGCATAATGACATTTGCATCACCCAAATTTCCACTGGAGAGAATTATCATTCAAGACAATCTTCACTCATAACATGGATTTCCTAAGAATACCAAATGAGAGACCTTCAGTTAGAAAGGACTTTCACTCACTCTCATTTAGAGGCTATTTTATGAGAATCACTCCATCTCACTGTCATCATACCAACAAGGGTCCGAGTATTCTCGCAAGCGGTACAACCTTACCAATCTGAGAGGTCTTTAACAAGGACCGTAATGTGGGCTTGGTCAATGGCTTAACAAAGGGACTCTTTGAGTCAAGGCAATTGAAAGAACAACTCTTGCAATCATCTCCGGGTTTACAAGTCAAGAACCCTGCAAAATGAGAAAGAAATAATCTTGCTCGCACTTCTTCGAGTGATGCATATGACATGTGAATCCATATGTTAATTCAAGTGCCCTAATCTGAAGAGACTTTGTAAAGGACGCAACGTAGGCTGAGTTCATGGGTTGAGAAATGAGAGGATCATTAGGCTCAAAATGTGTGTGAATGGTGAGAGTTGGTGATCACCTTGGCATTGCCACCAATTTTCTTTTTCATCATCGGGGATTGTCTTCATGAAATGCCCCATTGATTGTAAAAACTCAACTTTTGAGTCCTTTGAGTATTGCTCCATCAGGATTCAATTCTTGCAATTGACAGTCACCTTATCTTGACTCTCTTTTTCATCTATGGGCATTGGCCTTGCTTTTACCAGGCACACTGCTTTTTCATGCCCCTTAGTTCTATTTTGATTTCAATTCTTACGCACAATGCATGTGTCAAGCAATTACACTTTGAATGACACTTGAACTTTCAAGGGTCTTGATCTGCCTTTTGCCTTGCCCCAGTGTGGGGGATGATCACCAACTGGGTTTAAAAAAACGAAATTGCAGGCTCAAGTGGGCTATGCAAAAGATATAAGTATGTGGGATAGAGAAAGAAATGCTCTTCGTCATCCTAAGGCACTTAAATTACCATATGAATTCAATGTAATAGCACGACTTGAAAATTGATGCAAGTGAAAGCAAGAAAATTTCAATCCATTTTCTTCACTTTATGGTGCTGTCTTACCCTCCAATTTGCCCCAATGTGGGGTGGTTCTTGACAGGGATAACTTTAAAAAAAAAAAAAAAATCTTCACAGGTGTATAAGGCTCAAAGTGGTTAAGCAATGGATCACCTGTAGAGTTTGGGATAGAGAAATGAACTGCCCCTCATCATTTCGGTCATCGTACCTTTTGCGAGAGAACTCTTTACCTTGTAGATATGGAACTTCCTACACTCATCTCACAAGTGTATAAGTAGAGGATTGTGTATAGGATAAGGCTTGCCTTTCATCACACTGACACGTCTCATTTAGCATTCTTAAGCATTGATGCCACTCCATTAAGTTGTCTATCTTGACAAATCTCCACGTGAATTTGGTGAGCTAAATCAATATGAAATTTCTTTTTTCAAAAGAGTCCAGCAACTTTAAACATGAAACACTTTTTGTGACTTCAAAGCAAACAATTTATCGCACTCAAAACATGATTTTAAGCATTCATTCAAGGAATTGTCCCATGAAGGGATTTTCTCAGCAATGGATGTCCCTAGATTGCCTCTATCGAAAGGGAATAAACACACAAATTGATCAACCGATGATGAAAATCCGATCTTTGATTTGATGAAATCTTGCTTTTGCCCCTGCACAAAACAACGTGCATGAATAGGATACTATGCAACATCAAAGTAAATTCAAATTGCACAACCATTTTGGCTCGAATCGAGATTTTGTCTCAATCATGTCACTACTAGAATCTGTAGTGCCCCAATTCGTCATCTGCAAGGAAAAGAACAGAGTGTCAATTCCAAAATTAGTTATATTCATGAACACAATGTATCCATTTCATCCAAGATGGATGATTCTCTTTTGACTTGTTCCATCATTTTCTCATGGAAATGAGAAACTTTATTTGGCTTTTGAGAATGACATCTCACACAAATTGTAATGAGATGTGTCACACATCACACTTTGGAATCTAGATGATCTTCTTTTGACTTGCCCTCGGTTTCTTATTGATGTGCAAGAAAATCGCTCGGGACAAGTAAGAGGATAAGTAGTGCTTAATGTCTTCTTCATTCTTGGAAGATGTCATCAAGATTAGCTAAAAAATGATCCCTTGCACCCATGTCTATTTTTCCTTCAAATGTATGTTCCCAAATCAACAGGCCCACTATCATTGGAAATTGACGTGTTATTTTCAAACGCCTCTCTGTTATGTTCTGAGACATGAAGTAAATGAGTTAGAAAAACAAACAAGGGTAACCTAATGCATGCTTTTGAAAATGGCTTCAAAAATGATTTTGTTTATTTGGGAATTTTTGGATGAGGAAACATGAAGAAGCCCAGTCCTCGGGATTTCTCCGTGGATAATAGTTCATTTTTCATGGTAGGATATCGTCATTGGACTGGTTTGGAGTACCCCGTCACGTCCTCAAAATTTTGAAATAAAATTGTAATTTTATTGATGTTCATCAATCGAATTACATCTATTGGAATGTATTGTTCAAGCACAGAAGAAATTGACATCAATCCCTAAAAGGCGATAAAAATTATCACGCAAGGGAAGGTGTATGCCCCTAATTAAATGAGGAAATCGAACTACTCAGGACCATGAATCATGTGTACATGAATTCTTCACCCTTCTTGATCTTGTGATGCAAACCCTTCAGGTCAGATATCCTTCCATCTAGATATGTCACCAGTCTCTTCATGATGACATCAAATTCGGCTACCTTAGAAAAATGAGACAGTTCAAAAAGTCTTCTTGGCTCTCTTCTTGGAGTCGCAATTTATCATTGAAGATAGATTGCAGCATTTTTGCTTGACGAGATAAGCTCTTTTTGATCTGCCATTTTGGCTCTTGATCGTGAACGGATGGGTGAGCTAGATCGTTCCATAATCACCTAGTTCAAATGAACGGGAACATGTAAGAACGAGGGTAAATAGAAAGTCAATCCATGACAATGATCTAGTTGAGTTTTCCATTTTTTTTTTCATTTATTCATGAAAAGTTCGTACAAGAAGGGCATTTCCTAAAAATAGACTAAGAAAATAAAGATAGACACCCTAACAAAACCAAATTTCCTAGAGATAAATTGAAAACAAATTCTCAAAAGTGTTTTTTTTTTTTTTTTTTTTTTTTTTTTGCAAATGATTCATTGCATGGCAATTTCCTCATTTCATTTATAATTGACAAATGAATTAGATCAAACGACTAACCTAGATTGTCATGGACAGACCAAAATCACGACAAAATAAATTGCATGGTATAGGGAAAGAAGACTTACTTTACCAAGGAGAATCAATGGCAATCACATAGACATGCGCATGGTAAGTGGCTCGATTTCTAATCTATAAGGCTTATCAAGGTGGAGCCACAAGGATGATCGGACTAGCCACGGGCTTGTGGACTATGTCGGGTCCTCATGACTCCGGCTTGGTCAAAGAGCCGACCCGGGTCGCGGGCATGCGGACCGAGGTGGGTACTCTTGACACCATGAAAGAAACTTCGGGATTGAGATGGGCGACTCGTACCGCGAGCATACGGTCGGAGTGGCAAACATCTCAATACCATCCTAGATGATCCTATGCGGCCCAGGTCCGGCGGCAGGTTGTGTGTGCAAAAGTGTAGTGTAAATGCAAAGCATGCACAACAATTTATATCAAACAACACTTCGTTCATGAAAATAAACCATACATTCCTACACCTCCCTGCAAAATAAAGGTTAGCAAACACTTCCCCTTATACCTCACATCCTACAAAAACATTTAACACCTTAAATGTTAGGGACGTACCTGGAATCCTCGCTGCCAAACAAAAAATTTTCAAAACAAAAGGAGAATTGGCCTAAGTCCACTAAGAATATTAACTCAAGTCCCCAGCGGAGTCGCCAAGCTGTCGCGACCCAATTTTTTCGGGGTGTGAACCACCTAGAGTTTGGCTAATGGATTGTTAAGCCTAGACTTAACTCGGGCTCTCCCAAGCCCATACCAATTCGCGACTTAGGTTTAAGTTTTTTAACATGCAGATAGATTTTATCTAGGAGTCGCCACTAATCTATTTTTGGTGGGTCGATTAGAAACCCAAGTAAAGTAACGGGAGTTTTACTTTACTCCTACGAACCAGAGATTCATGAGTTCGGGGACTTGATTACGCTAGATTTCTCTAACGCCCTTTCGGTACCTTTCTCTTTTATTTTGAAAAATGTTTGGCAAGCAGCTTGAATTGATTTTAAATTATCTCCCTAACATGTGAGGTTATCATGCGGATGCACAAACCACCAATTTAAGACCCAAGTAAAGCAGTAAATAAATTGCATGACTTACCTCATAGCAACAAAAGCATCTGCGTTGTTAGATCAGAATTCACATCAGAAATCCTAAATATGATTTCTAATTAACATGCAATTTCTTTTTTTTTTCACTTAATTAATGAGAATCATGCTTTATGCAATGCATGCCACTAAATGACCTAATTCTAATGACATGTAATTTCTAATTAAATGGGCCTAGCAAAAATCACTAAATGACGTGCATAGTATGAACCTAATTCTATAAAACGTGCACATGATTTTTATTTTCCTAATAAGTATGCAATCTATCATAATATGCAATGACGTGCAAAAATGCCCTAATTCTAAATTTTTTATGAAATTCAAAATTTAAAATTGCCAAATAATTAAACGTGCAATTTAAATTAATGAGAAGAAAATATGATATCCTAAATTAATGTTTTTGGTCTTTTTATTTAAGAAATTCGAAATAAATTTCCTATCCTAAACATGCAACATAACATTAAAACCAGTAACATCCTAACATGCATTTAACCTAACTCAATTATTTTTTTTTTTGGGTTTTTCCTTTACGGGAGCAATCAAATAAAGGCATCGAGAATAGCAATGAAACAAATCAAGCAAGATATCATCCATGTCCATTTAATTTTGGAAATAAATTGACGAATCGTATCTCGCGCATGAGATCGGATCGGCCAATTTTTAAATAAAATCACGAATCGTATCTCGAGCGTGAGATCGGATTGGTGATTTTTCCGTGCGATTGCGGGTCGTATTTCGAGCATGAAATCGGACCATCAATCATATGCACGCGTTGCGAAATTAGGAAGATTTCCTAATTTGAAAGGCCACTCGATCGGGAATTTCCATCACGTGCATCAACGGATATTTCAAATGAGGAAACGAAATATTCGGAAATCAAATAAAATGAAATTTTTACCTAATTCAAATATTGATTTCCAATTTTGGACTTTGCGCAATCGGACCGGGATCACAATCGGCAGGCAACAGGGTGGTGGATGGTGACTAGCGGTGGATCGTGGTGGCGATCTGCTGCTCGGACAGCAGCCGAGATGGTGGACTCACGGTGATGGAGGGGCGAGGCTAGTAAACGGTGCAGGGACAGCAATGTTGATGATACCCGCGCTGGATGGCCAACAAAAATAGTATGGCTGTTTTTCTTCACTGAAATTTGCACATCGCCACACGCCCGAGCTGCTCACGCTCATCTGGCCAAGTAAGATTCTTTTACATGATCACAAAGAACCACACGTGTTATTGTCCAATCTGGACAACATTCAAAAGAAGATAAATCCATCACTTGAAATTATTCAATCGAGATTCGAGTAATTCTTTTGACCGTGAACTTTAGGCTCGCCAACGGTGATTGGTGGGATTCTTGGTGTGTGGACGATCACCGGAAAACCTACAAAAAGAAGAGCACAATGAACTCCATGAATTGAAGTGCACCGAGAAACAAAGAAGGAACAATTTGTTGGCTTTTGCTGAGGAGCTTGCGGGATTGTTCGCTGAATCTGCAGTGATTGGCGTCGAGGCTTCACAATATGCTTTTCTATTTTTTCTTCTTTTTGCTTGCATTAAGCGAGGCCATAAAAATCACAACTTTTGCTGCCTTCTTCCATCGAAGTTTGGACAAAGACCAAAAGACAACAACATGCACCGCCTTCTGCTTTCCTTTGCAAGTGCACGTGTGATGCCCCCACTATTCTTTTCACTCGCAGTCTGGTGTCTTCTTGCTTGGCCGAGTCTCAAGCTTCGCTCAATCCCTTGAAGACCTCATCATAACCTCCCTTCGACGTCCGAGCCGCCGTTGCCAGTGATCTCTCAATTGCAGGCTTGTGGATATTGGTGAAACGTGTTAAGGTGCAGCAAGCTGCCGTTGCCAATGTCAAGCGAGTATTGGACGCGGCGAAGTTGATGAACCGCGAGCGAGCCGTCGATTGCATTTAGGAAGGAGGCGCATCGACAGATGGGGACAAGCACCGAGAGAATTTTTTCTCACTTTCCACGTCCATCCCTAGGGTGAAGACTGGGGTCTTCTGCCAAGGAGGTGGAGGCGTGAATCACTCTCTCTCAATTGTGGCCGTATGTTCAATTGTGTGGCCTCCCCTAAACTCTACGTATGTTTTGTTATTTATAGGGCACGGATTAGGGTTTTTAAATTTTCCGAATCCATATCCACGAATATTTCTTTTCAAAATGCAATATTTGTTTTTTCCAAACGTAATATTTGCTTTTGAATTGAAATCTCACAAAGATAAATCCGTAAAATATCTCTGAAGATACGGGCTTGGACCGATTTGCTTTCTTCGTGGGCTTAGCCCGACTCATCAACTTAAAGTTTCTGAACCATCAATTCAAATCCATCCTTCACCGACCAATGTAAATGCAAATAAAAAATAAATGTACCTAAAACTATATGCTATGCAATTAACTATTTTTTTAGGGGTAAAATTAACCCCTAATGTTTTAATACGATAAATGACTAAACAGGTCGCCAAAATTTAGGTGTCAACAATGCGCTTTTCTTTGTTATAAGGGTTTAAACTATATGATGATTAGCGATAATTATTCTTTTTAGGGAACGTAGATACGCGGTCCAAAGAATTATCTAATGATCAATGATTAGCTAGCTGGATAGACACAGTAATGCTTCACAGGCAAAACTAAAACTCCTTCGGCAAGTGGCCATTAAGTTAGCCAACAATGCCCGCGAATGAGAGGAAGAGAAGGAGGAGGATCGTCACCGTGTGGCAGTGGCAGCGTTTCATGCTCCTTCCACGTCAGATTAGTTGTGCAACAACAATGTCGGCCCTTCGGTTGAACAAGTCCTCACAACTAAAACCCACTCCTTTCCCTGCGAAGCCAAACCCTGCAATCAAAATGTCATGTCGTGGAAAACCATCAAAGCCATTAACATGCAATATTTTCTCGACACGTTATAATGGAATATTAATTGATTTTGCTAATGTAAGTAAAATCGAATGTCTGAAGTTTAGGACATCCGCAATAACTATATTGATAAATCGTAAAAAAGTTTATGAATAGCAAAATTGAAAATTAAGATTAAATTGGTCGCCGTATGACATGTTGATTTTTTTTTATTTTATTTTTTTGAGACAGTTTTCTCAAATTTTGAAATATCTTAAATTTCCATGACTATGAAGAGCAGGGGAAATTTGAAACCGTGGGAATCTTGACAAGGATGGCTTCGGAAATTGATGAGTTATCCAGGCAAATAGGGATATCAATTTTTGGCATGAAAAGACTTGATTCGATATCTTGACGAGGATGGAAAATATTATTAATAAAATCAAAAATAAAACGTATCTGACATGAGTTTTAAATAACTTAAGTTTTTGTAACGTAAATGATCATAGACATGCGAATAACTAATGAAAACAAAATTAGTTAAGAATTGAAGCACATGGTAGAATGAGATATGTGTTATTTGTGTCTATAAACCATCTAAATTGACCGAGTATTTTTTATTAAACTGGAAAAACATGTGCAAGATGGAAATTTTAGTGAAAATCACGTATCACATAAACGTAATGTGGCATAAAAGTACTAAGTATTTCACTATTAGAGGTTCAAAGTTCAATTTCTCATGATGCATGCGATTGAGAAAGAAGTATGCCAATAATGTTGATCGGTTTTGAATCAACGAGAACATCTTTTGTCAAAATTCTATATCAAGTGAAACAATACCATACACTCCTAAAGAAGTTTTTGCATTGATAAGAGGTATTATGTCGACATATCACGTTAGATTTCACGAACCACAAGCCAAACATCCGATTGTACCCGCAAGAATTTCCTTTGGGGACTAAACAGTGGAATATTTCTCGTTAATTAATATTGGACGGTATAAGTTTTAATTACGCAGCACATTACTTTTATTAGCCGATGATTTTTTGAAAGCAATACCACCCATATGGACAGTAATAGGTGATGGGAATTTCTAGGGAAGTTGTCCAACCGGTCACAAATCTATTGTATAAGTATCAATTCAATTCTTAAATATTTTAATTTTACCAATTAATCTCAAACATTTGTGCGAAATCCTAATATCGTCCTTCTAGCTAAATTTCGTTGGAAATCGCTGATGTGATTGGAGATGACTGGACTGCTATATCAACGATTTTGGCAAAAATTGATTAGAATGACAATATTGACAAAATTAAAAATTTAACCGCATCGGTATTTGCATAATAAATTTAACGCGGAGTAGATAATTTTCCTGGAATTTTTGTTACATAGCGTGTGTGGTGAAGCCGATCTTGAATGAACGACTCTTACGATAGAGGTATCTACTTTTTTTCTCTATTGCGAGCCTATCTACTTCTTCCCGATGTGGTCTGTCGCATGCCAAATTAAATCCGGACCATCATACATGAAACCGGAATCGAGTCTCGTGTATCCGTTGGGTTTGTGCATTACTTTCTCAAGAGAAAGGACTCCCATGTTTTTTCTCCTCACGCTTATTGAGTTCTCATTTAATTAGTCCATCACATGTGCTCGCCAGAATTTGTTTGTGACAAAACCTCGTTTGCCACAACAACGCGAATGTTTCTAGAGAATGTTGTGGAAGAGGTCTGTTCTTGTTATAGTTACGATTCATAAGGTCACTTTCTTATTTCCAAAAGTAGTAACGCGGTCCAACTGAAACTTTACGCTGCTTCTTTGTCTAACGAAAATCACCATCGGAATAAGAACATCTCCAGCCCTTTTCCTATCGAAAAATCATCTTCCACCCCGATCTGATCGAGAAAGCCATCTCAATCTCCAAATGGCAGGGATCAAATTCGCCGTGCTTGCCCTTTCGCTTGGAAGTCTTATATTGCTGTCTCCTTCTCCCGCTTATGGAACTACCAAGCCCACAGACAAGACTGTCAGCTCGGAAACGAGAAAATTTGAAATTCACGTTAAGAAAGGCGGCGGTGGCAGCCGTGGCGGTGGCGGTGGCAGCGGTGGCGGCAGCCAAGGAGGTGGTTACACAGATGGTGGTGGCTCCACAGGCGGTGGAATGATATATACGGCACATGTGGGTGCCAGTGGAGGGACTCAGAGGTCCGTCGCGGTCAGACCTCCTCCGTCATTGCTTGCCTCCGCTGTTTGTTCCTCCCTCTTCCTCTTTGCTTCAATCCTTATTTGAACGCCAGGAAACGCAACTCGAGAAAACGGAAAAGAGGAGAACAGCAGAGGGGAGTTGTTGGACATTCTTTTGTGCTAATATGTTTATAAGTTTGTTGCTGTAAAATTTCATCCCGACAAGATTACGCCCTTTGTTGGCATTTATTTGGTCTACCGTTTGCTCTTATGTTTTGGTTGGAAATCACTCATGTGGACAGTTGTCCTAGGTGACACGGCAATAAATTGATATGAACAAGTTTTTATAATATTATTCGAGTTAGTATTTTTTTTTTTCTGTTTTTCCTCACCCTAGGCCGGCAAGGTTGCCTACCGGCCCTCACTGGCCATAAGAAAGGGCTGCTGAGGGCGTTGGGTTCTCACTTAGAACTAGGCAAGAGTCGCGACCCTCACTAGTTGGCTGACGAGGGCTGCAATGCGAAAATTTATAATCAAGGCCATCAGATGTTCGACTATGAAACCAGTGATCGTTCGACGGACTACTTTTGCGATGTCTGTCACATGAAGAAGCTCAGCAAGCCTTGCAAGAAGTACACGCTTTACTAATAAATAGGGGCATAGTATTAGTGGTTTGCTGGGTTGGTTTTGCTCTATACCTTCTCACGGGGGGATGGAAAGAAGAGAGGTCAACTGGAGTGGAAGCCAAACGAGGGGGCCGAGAATCTATGATGATTCGAAGAACGATTGCTAGATACGATTATGTTCCCCCTTTCTACTACCATATCGACCCTCTCCTATGGCCAACAAGGGTTGATTGGAGACTTCGCCGACCTAGGGTTAGAAAAAAAAAAGAAAAAATAAAGGAAAAATAAAGAAAAATAAATAAATAATCAAAAAATTATTACTAAAAAGGTTAAAATCAGCATCAATTGTGTCACATATGATATTAATATCTATGTTAGTGATTCCAATCAAAATTGATCGGATGAAAAATTAGCAAGATTTAAATGTTTAAGACTAAATTAGATTTAAGACTTTTTAGATAATTTTCTACTCTATTTTTTTTTATATGCTTTCTCCATAAATCTTGTTGAAAATTACTGAAAAAGTCATAAACCTATTATACAAATGATAATTCAATTTTAAACAATTTGATAAATTTAATTCTAAACCTTTTAATTATTAGCTAATATGATCCTTCCAATCAAATTTGACCTTATATTACTAAGTAATGATCCAATCGATGCTGCTTATTCTACATGGCATGGCTAGTGATCGGTGCTAATGTAAACTATTTTTGCAATTTTTTAAATTATGAATTTTTTTCTCTTTTCTTGTTCTTTTTTAACTATTGCCTTCCATGGCGGTCGCCAAGGCCCTGCCAGCATAGCCAAAATTGGTTGGAAAAACTACGTTAACAAATCACCAAAAAGTAAGTTTAAAACTAAATTGACATCCGTACTATAAGTTCATGATTTTATCTATGTCTACCATCTTAAGGATATACTGCTCATGTCCTTTTACGTTCCAAAGAAACACAATTGTATATAATATTTCACGTATAGCTGCCTTCAGTGGATTAACTTATTAATGCCCCGAAACCATATTTCTTTTTTCAATTTATTTTCAGCACAATCAAACACCATATGGCTCGATTTCTTCGAAATTGAATTTTCTGAAGGGAAATCCTAATGAGAGAGATTTGTCGCCACATTCCGTCGTTAATGTCGTTGCTTAATTTGTCTCTGGAGGACAAACCATTGTTTGGCTGCCTGATTGAGTGCTTGGAATGCTGCTGAGAATGGAAAGCTTGTCTGGCAGGATTTGATTTCCATCTCCCCAACAGATTTCCTATGGGCGCGGATTGTTCTGGGAAAGAATTGGCGGCGTTTTAGGGTTTCTCTGAGAAGCTTGGATGAATAAATTCATCTGTAGTGTCAATATTTTATGTTTTTTAATTGCCATCGATATTATTTAACTAAACATTACGAAATATAATAATCTATATTTGACGAGGGCAGGGCAGGCCTATTCATTGCCCCTGTTCGTCTCAATTTTTCGCACTGTCACAACATTTCCAAAGGTGAATCACTTAAGAAAAAACTAATGGACAATTAAACGAGAATAAAGGTTCCTCTCATAAGACAATCGTTCGTATTTAGTATGGACTCTCTCAAGTCCTACCGATCATAATTTGATACTCATTTTAACATGCAACTATCTTATCTTTGGGAATCGTCACTAATCAGTTAGGGTAGAGTAAATTAGACACTTAAGTAAACTGTGGAAGAACGCTTCATTTTTGTGAACCAGAAAGTCAATAGATTCTGGAACTTGTTCAATCCAGGGGTGCATGCTACATTTATGCGGAACATGTACGCATAACGCGGGCTCACGCATATTGCACATACGGATTCACAATTCATATACATAGGCTCACTGAACTTACACACACACTCGGCCACCCACACTTCGTATACCGTCACAGTCGGCTATCCCCACTGAACTCTGCACATACCACACTCTCCCACGCTCCCATGAACTCAACACACACATACTCTCCGCGACTTGCTTGGACAGAGGCGGTGAAGGGCCGGCGGCGGCCGGAGCTTCACTGGGCAACCGTGGTTGAACGGCAGGGCGATGGAGTGGTGGCAGTTCAGCCACGGAATGCATGGCAGTGAGCCTCGATTCGAATCTTCTCTGCGCGACCACCATGATTTTCCTGCCTTCGCTCTGAATGTCTCTCTATCCCCCTTTTCCCCTGCCGAACATCTTGCCGAAGACATCTAGTCCTTCAATGATCTCGTGCCGGCGGTGCCAATGGTCTTCTCTTCGGCCGAGAATTTTGACGATATCAATGGCCATGTCTCCATGCGCCGACGAGAAATTCCCGATCTGTAAAGCTTGGACAAACATTGCCTCTCTGTCTGTCCTTCCTTTTATTTCTTTTTCACATGCGCACACGCGATGCCATTTCTCTTTTTTCCCGCTCGTGCACGTTTTCCCTTTAGCCTCTGTGATCACCTGCTACACGCCGATTTAAGCATCTGCCCATGCCCCTTTTTTACCCTTTTTTCATAGCTTGCACCCACCCCTCATCATCCTTCACATACATATTATAATAATTTTCTCTAGTTTCGATTTTATTATTTAATATATCTCAGAAAACTAAATTTCGAGAAACTAATACTAAATGCCTAAGTAATCTGTACGGCGAGAATCAGACATTTAATGACAAAGATATGAATATATATATATATATATATATACCGCGGTGAGAATCAGACATTTAATGACAAAGATATATATATATATACGGCGAGAATCAGACATTTAATGACAAATATATATATATATATATATATATATATATATATATATATATATATATATATATATATATATATATATACGGCGAGAATCGGACATTTAATGACAAAGATATATATATATACGACGAGAATCAAACATAACATTTAATGATAAAGATATATATATACGGCGAGAATCAGACATTTAATGACAAAGATATATATACAGCGAGAATCAGACATTTAATGATAAAGATATATATATACAGCGAGAATCAAACATTTAATGACAAAGATATATATATGTATGTATATATAAAATTTTCCGAAAGAACAGGTCTTAAATTTCTTGACCACACTCTGGTGCCTTCATTTTTTCGTGTGGTTCATACACGTCCGAAAGAAGGAAGAAGAATCACAACCTTTCGCTACGGGAAACTTCATCAACACACAAAAGGATCCGATCAACACACAAAAAACAGGATCCTATCAACACACAAAAAAAAGGATCCGATCAACACACAAAAACCTCTGGCAGCTTCGATGACCGCATTCAGATTCGCGCCGCTCGCCCTTTTCTTCGCGGTTCTCTTGTTGTTGTCTAGATCTCCCTAGAGCTCGGCTCGCAAGGTCACCGTGTTCACGGACGAAACCGTTCACCAGCGTCAGTAGCAACAACAGCGACAATCGAGCGACGACGTCTGGTCCTCCTTCTGAGCAAGAGAGATCGGCGCCCATGTGAGACGAAAAGTAAGATGAGGCCAACGATAGCCGGCTGAACTCCAGATTTTCCGGTGGCTACATTCAAACAAGGGCGGAAGAAGCAAGCAGTAGACCGAGGGTCAAAGAGGAACTCACGGCGGAGCCGAGCATCGTCGACCGGCAAGACCTGACGACGCCCATGTGGTGAAAAGGCTGAGTGGCGGTGGGGGCGGGGGCGGGGGCGGGGGCGGTCGTTTCGATGGTGGTGGCGGTGGGAGTGCCGGCGGTCGTTCAGGTGGCGTTGGTCCCCCAGGTGGGAGCTGGGGTATTCGTGGCAGCATTGGTGGCGGCAGCCACGGCGCCACTCCCATCCGGCGGCCGCCGGGGAGCGTAGTGCGGCCTATTCCCACCGGGACTCCTGGGTCGTCAGCCGTCAGGTCTCGCCGGTCGACGATGCTCGGCTCCGCCGTGAGTTCCTCTTTGACCCTCAGTCTACTGCTGGCTTCTTCCGCCCTTGTTTGAATGTAGCCACTGGAAAATCTGGAGTTTGACCGGCTGTCGTTGGCCGCATCTTACTTTTCGTCTCACATGAGCGCCGATCTCTCTCGCTCGGAAGGAAGACCAGACGTCGTCGCTCGATTGTCGCTGTTGCCACTACTGCCGCTGGCGAACAGTTTCGTCCATGAACACGGTGACCTCGCGAGCCGAGCTCCGGGGAGATCCCGACAGCAGCAAGAGAACCGCAAAGAAAAGGGCGAGCGGCGTGAATCTGAACGCGGTCATCGAAGCCGTCGGAGGTTTTTTGTCTGTTGATCGGATCCTTTTTTTTGTGTGTTGATCGGATCCTGTTTTTTGTGTGTTGATCAGATCTTGTTTTTTGTGTGATGATCGGATCCTTATCAAGTTTCCCGCAGCGAAAGGTTGTGATTCTTCTTCCTTCTTTCAAACTTGTATGAACCACACATAAAAATGAAGGCACCAGAGCGTGGTCAAGAAATTTAAGACCTGTTCTTTTGGAAAATTTTATATATATAAAAGAAAGGCACACAAAGTAAGAAATAAAAAAGGAACCTCATTATTATAAATCAAGTTATTCAATATTTGGAACAAATCCCGAAATTCAAAACTACCGGTTATCCAATAAAGACCTAAAATTCCTAATAATAAACCAAAATCGCCTACACGATTTGTTACAAACGCTTTTTGACAAGCAGTCGCCGCACTAGGTCGCGTGAACCAAAAACCTATTAATAGATAAGAACACATTCCAACTAATTCCCAAAAAATATAAATTTGTATCAAATTCGAACTAGTAACTAATCCCAACATGGAAGTATTGAAAAAACTCATATAAGCAAAAAATCTCAAATATCCTTGATCATGAGACATATAATTGTCACTATAAAAAAGAACCATATATATATTTATCATTAAATGTCTGATTCTCGCCGTATATATATATATATATATATCTTTGTCATTAAATGTCTGATTCTCGCCGTACAGATTACTTAGGCATTTAGTATTAGTTTCTCGAAATTTAGTTTTCTGAGATATATTAAATAATAAAATCGAAACTAGAGAAAATTATTATAATATGTATGTGAAGGATGATGAGGGGTGGGTGCAAGCTATGAAAAAAGGGTAAAAAAGGGGCATGGGCAGATGCTTAAATCGGCGTGTAGCAGGTGATTACAGAGGCTAAAGGGAAAACGTGCACGAGCGGGCAAAAAGAGAAATGGCATCGCGTGTGCGCATGTGAAAAAGAAATAAAAGGAAGGACAGACAGAGAGGCAATGTTTGTCCAAGCTTTACAGATCGGGAATTTCTCGTCGGCGCATGGAGACATGGCCATTGATATCGTCAAAATTCGCGGCCGAAGAGAAGACCATTGGCACCGCCGGCACGAGATCATTGAAGGACTAGATGTCTTCGGCAAGATGTTCGGCAGGGGAAAAGGGGGATAGAGAGACATTCAGAGCGAAGGCAGGAAAATCATGGTGGTCGCGCAGAGAAGATTCGAATCGAGGCTCACTGCCATGCATTCCGTGGCTGAACTGCCACCACTCCATCGCCCTGCCGTTCAACCACGGTTGCCCAGTGAAGCTCCGGCCGCCGCCGGCCCTTCACCGCCTCTGTCCAAGCAAGTCGCGGAGAGTATGTGTGTGTTGAGTTCATGGGAGCTTGGGAGAGTGTGGTATGTGCAGAGTTCAGTGGGGATAGCCGACTGTGACGGTATACGAAGTGTGGGTGGCCGAGTGTGTGTGTAAGTTCAGTGAGCCTATGTATATGAATTGTGAATCCGTATGTGCAATATGCGTGAGCCCGCGTTATGCGTACATGTTCCGCATAAATGTATGTGCTTGACGGTGAGCATCCTGAGCGTGTGACACCCCTGGATTGATCAAGTCCCAAAATCCATTGAGTCTCTGGTTCACAGAAATGAAGCGTTCTTATGCAGTTTACTTAAGTGTTCCTAATCCATGAGCCTCACCAATTAGTGACGATTCCCAAAAATAAAATAGTTGCATGTTAAAATGAGAATCAAGTTGCGATTGGTAAGACTTGGAAGAGTCCATACTAAACACGAACGATTGTCTTGTGAGAGGAACCTTCATTCTCGTTTAATTGTCTATTAGTTTTCTCTTAAGTGGTTCACCTTTGGAAAAGTCGTGACAATGCAAAAAACTGAGACGAACAGGACCATAAATAGGCCCGCCCTGCCATTGTCAAATATAGATTATTATATTTTGTAATGTTTAGTTGAATAATATTGATGGCAATTAAAAAACATAAAATATTGACACTACAGATGAGTTATTCATCCAAGCTTCTCAGAGGAAGCCTAAACGCCATCAATTCTCTACCAGAACAATCCATGCGCATAGGAAATGGGTTGGGGAGATGGAAATCAAATCCTGCCAAACAAGCTTTCCATTCTCAGCAGCATTCGAAGCACAATAAGGTGGCCAAACGATGGTTTGTCCTCCAGAGACAAATTAAGCAACGACATTAACGACGGATTGTGGCGACAAAATCTGTTTCATTAGGATTTCCCTTCAGAAAATTCAATTTCGAAGAAAATGGCGTTTGATTGTGCTGAAAAAAAATTGAAAAAAAAATTAGTTTCATGGTATTAATAAGTTAATCCACTGAAGGCAGCTATACGTGAAATATTATATACGATTGTGTTTTTGTGGAATGTAAAAGAACATGAGGAGTATATCCTTAAGATGGTAGACGTAGATAAAATCATAAATTTATTCTACGGATGCCAATTTAGTTTTAAACTTACCTTTTGGTGATTTTTTAACATAGTTTTTCCAACCAATTTTGGCTATGCTGGCAGGGCCTCAGCAACCGCAATGGAAGGCAATATTTAAAAAAGAACAAGACAACAGAAAAAAAAATTCATAATTAAAAAAATTGCAAAAATAGTTTTCATTAGCATCGATCGACATTAGCCATGCCACGTAGAAAAACCAGCATTGACTGGATGATTACTCAGTAATATAAGGTCAAATTTGATCAGAAGGATCATATTAGATAATAATTACAAGGTTTAGAATTAAATTTATCAAATTGTTTAAAATTGAATTGGCATTTGTATTATAGGTTTATAATTTTTTCGATAATTTTTCGACGAGATTTATGGAGAAAACATACCCAAAAAATAGAGCAGAAAATTATCCAAAAAGTCCTAAATCTAATTTAGTCTTAAACCTTTCAATCTTGCTAATTTTTCATCCGATCAATTTGATTGGAAATTTTTAACATGGATATTGATCATCTTATATGGCACAATCGATGCTGACTTTAACATTTTTGGTAATATTTTTTTATCTTTCTTTTTCTTTTTCCTTTTTCTAACCCTAGGTCAACGAGGTCTCTAGTCAACTCTCGTTGGCCATAGGAGAGGGTCAATATGGTAGTACAAAGGTGGAACAAAATCGTATCTAGCAATCATTCTTCAGATCATAGATTCTCGGCCCCCTCATTTGGCTTCCACTCCAATTGACCTCTCTTCTTTCCAACCCCATGAAGGTAGAAAGCAAAACTAACCCAACAAACACTAATGCTATGCCCTTAATTATTAGTAAAGCATGTAATTCTTGCAAGGCCTATTGATCTTCTTCATGTGACAAACATCACAAACGTAATCCATCGAACAATCACCAATAGAGGGCATCGTATGAGTATACAATTTTTTAACCGGTTTCATAGTCAACCATCTAATGACCTTGATTATAAGTTTTCGCATTGCAGCCCTCGTCAATCAACTAGTGAGGGTCGCAACTCTTGCCTAGTTCTAAGCGAGAACCCAATGCCCCAAGCAGTCCTCTCTTATGGCCAATGGGGGTTGGTTGGCAACCTTGCCGACCTAAGGTTAGGAAAAACAGAAAATAATAAATAATAAATAATAATAATTTAAACAATATTATCAAAAATTGTCCGTATCAATTATTGCCATGTCACATAAGGCGACTATCCACATAAGTGATTTCCGACCAAAACATAAGAGTAAACGGTAGACCAAATAAATGCGAACAAAGGGCGTAATCTTGTCGGGATGAAATTTTACAGCAACAAACTTATAAACATATTAGCACAAAAGACTGTCCAACAACTCCCCTCTTTTCAGGTTGCCGTTCTCCTCTTTTCTGTTTTCTCGAGTTGCGTTTCCTGACGTTCAAATAAGCATTGAAGCAAAGAGGAAGAGGGAGGAACAAACAGCGAAGGCGAGCAATGACAGAGGAGGTCCGACCGCGATGGACCTCTGAGTCCCTCCGCCGGCACCCACATGTGCCGGATATACAATACCACCGCCTGTGTCGGACCTCTGAGTCCCTCCACCGGCACCCACATGTGTCGGATATACAATGCCACCGCCTGTGTAGCCACCACCACCTGTGTAACCACCTCCTCGGCCGCCACCGCCGCCGCTGCCACCACGGCCGTCACCACCCTTCTTCACGTGGATTTCAAATTTTCTCGTTTCTGAGCTAACAGTCTTATGTCACGGCCCGAAAGAGTGCTGATCCAAGAGGGTTCTCAGGGACGACCGTGACACATCCGTGGATCAAGCAACCCTCAACTTGTATCCCCAAAACTAAGGTTTTCTCGAGTCTTCTAGAATACTCCTAGGGGCATACGATACGGTAATTGTATCTGTATGTAATAAATGCGGGTAGTTGGAGAGATGTAATCTCCACCATTAGATCGAGGAGAGATCTATGGATACGGTTTGCCTTGTATTTGTATATAGGGGTCTCCTTCCCCTTATTATAATCATCTCATTTACAAGTAAATACAATCTAGAGCTTCTCTTTCTAGAGTTTCTCTCTCTACGATCCTTGTGACTTGAGTGTAAAGGCTAACTTGGGAAAAATGCTAACTTGGGAGAAACTGAAAAGCTAACTTGAGACAAATTTCTAAGACCGCACGGGCAAGGAAACGCTAAATCAATCGGCCAGTGACACTTATCTATGGGCTTGATACTTCCATCCGCACTGGCAAGGGAATGCTAGATCGATCGGCCCGTGACACTTATCTGTGGGCTTGGTACTTCCGTAAGCTGGAGAAAGAGATGGCAACATGAGGCTTACAAGTGAAAGAGCAAACACGGCGGATTAGGTCAAGGTGGAAGATGATTTTTCGATAGGAAAAGGACTGGAGATCTTCGTATTCTGATGGTGATTTTATTTAGAAAAAGAAGCCACGGTAGATTTTCAGTTGAACCACATTGCTACTTTTGGAAACAGGAGAATGACCTTATAATGAATCGTAACTGTAGCAAGAACAGACCTCTTCTACAACATCCTCTAGAACATTCGTGTCGTTGTGTAAAATCAGGTTTTGTCGCGAACAAATTCGCGAGCACAGGTGACCGACTAAACCAATGAGAACTCAGTAAGCATGTAGAGAAAACACACAGGAGTCCTTTCTCTCGAGAAAGTAATGCACAAACCCAATGGATATACGAGACTGGATTCCGGTATCGTTTGCAATGGTTCGGATTCAATTTGGCACGCGACAGACCACGTCAGGAAGAAGTAGATAGGCTCGTTATAGCATCATGGCAACACAACAAAGACCAAATTGGAAAAAAAAGTAGATACCTTTGTCGTCAAAGTCGTTCATTCAAGATCGGCTTCACTACACACGCTATGTAACAAAAATTCCAGGAAAATTATCTAATTTGCCCTAAATTTATTATGCAAATACTAATTTAGTTAAAAAATTTTAATTTTGTCAATGTTATCCTTCTGATCAATTTTTCCCAAAATCGTTGACGTGGCGGTCCAATCATCTTCAATCACGTCAGTGATTCTCGACGAAATTTTGCCTAAAGGACGATATTAGGATTTTGCACAAATGTTTGAGATTAATAGAATTCCATTTATACTCATACAATAGATTTGTGACCGGTTGGACAGTTTCCCTTAAAAATTCCCATTACCTATCACTGTCCATATGGGCTGTATTGCTTTTGAAAAGTCACTGGCTAATAAAAGTAATGTGGTGCGTAATTAAAACTTATACCTTCCAATATTAATTAACGAGAAATATTCCACTGTTTAGTCCCCAAAGGAAATTCTTGCGGGTAAAATCGAATGTTCGGCTGGTGGTTCGTGAAATCTGATGTGATATGTCGACATAATATCTCTTATCAATGCAGAAACATCTTTAGGAGTGTATGGTATTGTTTCTCTTGATATAGAATTTTGGCCATCTAGAATGGATAACCTTATGTCATGACCCTTTGCTTAAATCCGAGTAATACAGAGTTGGAGTTGGATCCATAATTATCGGTTTTTCTAAGTTGGAATAACCGAAAAGCCCTTATCACTAGGTCAATCCCATCCCCGATGTGGGTGTAGTTTCGTCTTTCGACCGTTAAATCCACAGCACTGAATTTTTTAGCAGAAACGAACATAGGAGAGAATTCTTATAAATAAATAATAAAAACATTTATATATTTATCGAGGAAATTTTCTTTTTCTGGACGACATTTATGGTCAAACAGCAACCGTCTGACTATGCTGTCAACAACAATTTAGGGTTTTTGATATCATATAATTAATGTGGTGTGTAAATAAAACTAGTACAATCTAATAGAGTTAATTAACGAAAAATATTACTAGTGTTTAATTCCTAGAGAAAATTCTTGTAGGATATAATCTAATTTTCGGTTTGCAGTCCTTCAAATTTCATGTGATATGTTGACATAATACCTCTCATGTGTGCAAAAACTTTCTTTAGGTATGTTGCGGTTGTATACTAGTGTTCCACTTCTTATAACATTTGCACAAAAGATGTTCACGTCGTTTTAAAACCGACCACCGTTATCGGCACACTACTTTTTAGATTGCACGAGTCACGAGAAGTCGAACTTTGAACCTCTAATGGTAAAATACTTAGTACTTCTATGCATGATACACTATGTGATACATGATTTTCACTAAAATTTCCATCTTTCACATACTTTTCAAATTTACCAAAAAAATAAGCGTGCCCAATCTAGACAATTTATATATGTATAAAACATGTACTATATTCTACTCCATGCTTCAATTCTTAACTAATTTTATTTTCGTTGGTTATTCACATGTCTATGATCAATAACATTGCAAAAACTTAAAGTCATTTTAAACTCGTGTTAGATATATTTTGGTTTTTATGTTATCAATGTCCATCAGATGTCGAATCAAATTTTCATGCCAAGAATTCATATCCTATTTGCCTGCTGAATAACTCATCAATTTCCAACCACATCCCTACCAAGATTCTCATGATTTTAAATTTCCCCTCCTCTTCATTCTCACAGAAATTTAAATATTTGAAAACTTTCGAAAATTGCCTTCAAAAGCTCTAGATCTGTTCTACGAAGTTTAATTCAGTCTTCAACTTTTCGATTTTACCAATTTAATCTTAAACATTTTAACAATCCATCAATGTAGTCCTATGAGATGTAGAGATCCTAAACTTGAGACATCCAGTTTTGCTTATCTTAGCGAAATCAATCAATATTCCACGTGACGTGTCGAGAAGATATATCATGTTTGATGGTTACATGACATGACAATCAAATTGAGTGATTTCAAAAATTTAGACAGTACATAAAATGAAATGAAATACCTAGCACTGACTATAATATGATTGATTGGTCACTTCATATCGATCGTGTGACCGACACATGAAATGCTTTTTTCCAACACGCCATTGTTCCCTGCAAATTTAGAAGCAAGAAAACACAATCGAATTTCAAGAAATAGAGGGAACCAAATGATCAAAGTACAAACAAAATCAGATATACTATGGAAAGCCAAGAAATCTTACGCCGCTGCCAACTCTCTAACCCTTTTTTTCTTTCTTTATTTTTGTTTTGGTCTTATCAGTCTAATTTTGAGAACTACGAGCCAAGGAAAAGAAAGAGGAACAAATAACAAAATCGAGTGCCATACAAGATCCGACGGCCGCAGGTCGACATTGTTTTTGCACAACTTGTCTCGCGTGAATGGAGCACGAAATGCCGCCGTTGCCCGGTGACGATCCTACTTCTCCTACTCCTCCTCCTCCCTCTTCTCATCTGCGAGCATCGTTAGCTAACTTAATAGCACTTTCACGACCCCAAGGTCTCGATTTTTCCAAACCCTTTAATCACGCAGGTCCTATTACGAGGCCAACACGATTAACAGTTCAAGCGAGCTTGCCCTACCGATCTATGGACCATACGATATTTTCTTTTCTTTTCTTTTCTTTTTTTCAAAAGAACTTGGATTGAATCTTGATGATCCGTATCTAGAGGCGGAGGGTCTCGAAGAAGAACTTGCTGTGGAACTTGCACGGGATTCGGGCGGGACCCTCCGATTCGGCGGTCGAAACTGCGTTTACCGTTCGGCAAAAGTAGCCACAGGTGAGAGCTGTGCTGAGAGGAACTTTCTTCCTCAAGAACTACTGACGGAGAGTCTTTATATGAAGGATTAGCCTTGAGACTAGGCTTTGTACAACTAGATTTCTGCTCTGATGGAGATCCTGATCTGACTCGAGCCTAATTATGAACTCATCAATAAGCGAGGAAATCTTTTGGAATTCACGCGATTATTTCAACGAATTCAAGGGTCGAGGTATAAACGGGTCAGGGTTGGACGAATAAATATGTGACATCCTGATTTTCCGATCCTATTTTCAATAAATTGAGACGGGCATTTCGTTGGCACGCATATAGTTCTTTTCCTTGAGTCGGCCACTCATATGAAAACTAGTCTATCGGGTGAAGCTGTTAAGAATTTCTAATGCATCAGACTCGAGAATTTGACCAGGAAGCGACCTTTCGACCGAGCTAATCTGCAAGGGTCATTACGGCACGATTAAAATCGATTAGAGATCGGAGATAGGTCGACTCGACAGAGGCATGTGATCAGGTGTGGGTGATTTCACCAGATTGCATAAAAATCTCTAAAGGCTACCCGGTAGGTTGAGCCGCGCTAGTATCGTGCCAAAGTGAAATTAACCGTGGAATTGAGATTGAATTCAGAAATTGGAAGTCTGGGTGTGTCACAAATCATTTTAGGAATATTAACTCATCTTCGGAAGATTTTTTCATGCAAGCCGAGTTTTTCAGCAAAATAAACAGAAAATGGCTAATTTGGCTCAAGAAATTAGTAGGCCCGCTTTTGGTCGTACTTTTGGGAATTAAGTTGGTTCTACGGATCAGTGAAGATGTTAATTGAAGTGTGGTGACATTGGATTAATTTTATGAACTTCAATTTGATTCAATTGGAAGAGAATCAAGTGGAATTGAAGAATTGGTTGTACAAAATTTTATGCCCCGGCGGAAAATGAGATTGCAACCATTGGAAAAGGTTGTGGGGGATTGGGTGAGTGGAGTGTGATGTCACCCATGAGGTCATGTGGTGGGCCAATTTGTTGGATTAAAGAAAAGGGAAAAAGGAAAAGAAATTGGCCTCCCTTCCTTCTCTCTCCTCCCTCTCTCTCTCTCCCGTTGCCTCTCTTCTCCATTTCCATGGTGCGAAGACCAGAAAAATGCAGAGAAGAAGAAGGCGCAGCCATGGCCGGCCACCCGCTCGCGCGTCGTCGTCGCCTCTCGCCACCGTCGCCGCCCACGCGCCGCCGCTCGAGCACCTCGCCGTTCGTGCATCGACCGCGTGCCTCCGCCTAGGGGTGTAAACGGGTCGGGTCGGGTCGGGTCTTGATGTTACCCGACCCGACCCGAAACATACAGGTCACATACTGTGACCCGACCCGAAACACAGTAAACTCGCATAGGAAATTCGGGTCGGGTCGGGTCGGGTTTCCGAGTTTTTTTTTTTTTTTTTTTTTTTTTCGGGTGAGAGTCGAACGGGCATCGGGCCACAAATGAATGTATCTTCTACAAATGAGCACAAGCATAATTTAGTGCCACATTGATGTAGAATGTCAAATAATGGACACCCACATGCCCTAGTAATCCCTTCTTCATCCAAAAAACTTGAATGGTAAACTTGCCCCAATAGCAAGTTCTAAGCATAATCGGAAGAAGACACTATATATCCTAAAATTGCAGGAACACAACCGAAGCAATGTAAAATGCAATCTAAATGGATGATTTATTCACTAATCAATGTAAAACCAGTATAGTATAGCAGCCATGAGTCAAAGTAGGTAGAGCTGTAAGGTAGCTATCAGCAGACCCTCAATTAGTGGATACGTAATGATCTATTCACTAATCAATACCCCAGGCAAGCACAATCTAAACCAACATAACAGGGACCTCCCATGGAGACGGAGACAGAGACAGACATTAAAAACCAGCGAATGCCCAGCTGCAACCAAACATGTACCAGAAGTGAATGTAGACAAACTTTGATCTCATCATAAACATGGGCATCATGTGCACATGGCTTGTTCTAAAATTTACAGACTTAACATGCATCTCTGTGGAAATACAAAGTAAGCAAAATCAAATGAAATGTACATGAAACATTACTCTAAAACAATAAATCAATTCAACATAGTTTGATTACATATATAACCTATTCCGTATGTGACAACTAACACAAGCAAAGGCATCAAGCTATTTTCTAAGCTTGTCTAGGTGGTGTGGCCCCCGGCCACTCAAGCTAAGATCATGACACATCACGCAAATCTAAACTTTGGTGTGTTCAATTATCAATTGCTTGTCCACCTTAAGTAATCCAGAGATTCGTGGTTAAAGCCATAGTGAACAAAGCGCAATGCCAGGAACAGAAATGAAGAAATTTTGACAGAGATCAAAAGAATAATTAAAGGTAGATCAATGCTGATTGGCGCATTTGTATCATACAATTAGGAGGACAATACGATTCCACCGCCTCTGAAAAGAGAATTTTAGTTGCCCAGATAGCTAAATTAAACCATCAATAATTTAAGGGGAAGTAGGGCCTCCATCCCAAGCAAAGGCTTGTTTAAATAGTAAGATAACGAAATCTTGTTAGCATTTTACATGTTGATTCACATTTAACTAGTAATGTACCTCTGAATGAGTGCCTGTGTTCACATGCTTATCACAACGTGTGCCCCGGAAAAAAAGCTCTCCACCAGAAAATTGCTTACCCAAGCACACATTTAGAGTTACTTCTGAGTCATCAACATGAAAACCTGCAATTCTAAGTGGAAAAATCAGTATCAGAGAGAGAACTTCAACAGCTTATTGTAACCATAGATCATCTTCAACACCTAGTTACTGCACTCCGTTTGCACCCACTTAATACAACCAGCACAATTTCTAGCACAACACAGCACATGAAGAGGATGTGATCTCATGCTCGTTGGTACACAAACACTCGATGAGTGAGCAATTCCGTATGAACAGAACAAATTATCTCAACCTTGAAGCACCCATCTCCTTTAATTTCAGTAAAGATACTTGCTTTCTATAAAAAGTCATAATTAATCTTGCAGCATACCAGGGTATATGCGGGACCACGATATGGAGAATCGATAAGCATCAAACCCAAGCTTTGCAATAAGATCTATGTCTTCCTGCATAACCAGTAATCAGATCAAAGAAAGGAACTTTTAGGGAGAGGCCAAAAAAAAAAGACGACGACCCAGGACGACTGTCAGACGAGGAAGAAAGGCAACGAGAGATAGTGATGAAATTAGAGCTCAAACTCAAAACTAAGAACCACGCATCTAGCACTAGCAGCCCACTTTTTTCTCTGTCAAATACAACAAAGAAAGGATAGAGAAGATCCCTCACATCTTAATACAACAAAGCAAGGGTTTCGGCGTCGGCGAGGCGGAGGCGAGGGGTGGCGAAGGCGACGGCGAGGCGGAGGCGCGTCGATCGGAGGGCGGCAGCGGACTCCACGAGAAGGTGCACTCGTCGGAGAAGAAGGCGGAGCCGACGAGGTATGTGCTTCAAGTTTAGCCTTCAGTGCTTGAGTTGTGTTCAACTGTCGTGTTTTTGGGGCTAAAGTCTAAACCCTAAAGCGTTTGTGTTTTTGGGTTTTGAACTTGTTTCGGGTCGAACAATGTTCGAACACGACCCGAACACGAAACACATTTTATTTGCTTGTTTTATATTTGTTACCCGAACACGACCCGAACACGAAACACGTTAATACATGTTTTGTGTTCGGGTCGTGTTCGGGTCGGGTCGGGTCGGGTCGGGTCGGGTCGGGTCGGGTCGGGTCTTTTTGACACCCCTACCTCCGCCCCCTTCTCCTTCTCTGTTTCGTTTGGAGACAGCAAGTGCGGAAGCAGCAACCTCATCCCACCACAACCGGAGCCAAGGCCGTCGTCGCCATGCGCCGTCGCAGCTCCGCGATTGCCCAGCCGCGCCGTCCACCCCCGTCCAGTCGAGCTGCCGTCCACGAACCGCCTGGCCAGCTGCTGTTCGGTGATCTTGAGGGACGGTAGAGACCCACCGGAGCTCCCTCCGACCACCTCCGGCCACCGTGAAGCCCCGCCTAGGTCCGGTTCAACTCCTCCGCTCACTCCCGACCCCAACCAGCCCCGGATCTGCCCTCCTTCGCCCCCAACCAGCAGCAAACAGAGAAGAAGAAAATGGGTATGGCAGCCCCTTCGTGGGCCGTTTTGGCCGCCTTCCCGAGCCCGGATGCTCGGCCCGCCTTGAGGAAAGTTGATCCTCGCGTCGTCCCCGTCGTTTTGGTCCGCTCGGCTCGCTAATCCTGTGAGTTTAACTCACTAAACCTTGATTAGACGGTTAATGATGCCCTAAGTGTGCTTAGTCTAAGTTAAGTAAGTTTAGGTGGTTAGATTAGTTTAATTTGTTGATGATTAGATTAGGGTGTTTAATTAAGTTAAAGTGTGTTTAGTTTAAGGTTAAGTATGTTTATTTTTAATATAAAGCCTTGATGTGACATAATAGGATTTTAATTTTGAATTATTTAATTGCTTCGAAATTCTGGAAATTATAATATTATATTATAATCCGAAATTATTAAAATATTATTATTTATTTTAAAAAAAACGGAAAAATATTTTTGACCCCGGTTGCTCAGAATTTCGTGCCGATCGCTGCTGTGTAGTCGGATTTTGAAATTGATGATTGGATATTATAAATTGAGCGTGGATCGTGTAAGATATGGATATTATTATTATATTAATTTTCGCAATAAATTTAATTATTTAATAAATTCCGAAAAATTATTTTGGGACCCTAAACTCTCAGAATTTCGTGTTGATCGCTGCTGTGCATTTAGAATTTGATATTGATTATTGGTTGTGGCAAATTGAGTGTGATTGTGATATATATGAATTCTTTATAAATTCCTAAGTGTGGAAATTGATAGGCGATTGGCCGTGATATGCCACCTATTAGAGGTCGCGCCCAATGGGGCCGTGATATGCCACCTATTAGAGGTCGCGCCCAGTGGGGCCGTGATATGCCACCTATTAGAGGTCACGCCCAGTGGGGCCGTGATATGCCACCTGATAAAGGTCGCGCCCAATGGGGCCGTGAATTGCCACCTGATAAAGATCGTGCCGAGTGGGGCCGTGATGCCACTAATTCTAATTTTGCTGAGTGAGCCGTGATTGAGAGCAATGATTGATTTGCTAGAATGACATGTAATCGGCCGAGTCGATTGATCGCTGAGACGATTCAAGTGGTTGAATTGTTTTGATAATGTGATTGTGCCATAGCTGTTTGGTTATCATAATTGTACGTGGTTGAATTATATAAATTGTGCTAACCGAGATGAAGGCCGAGGCTAGGTAAGTCTTCGTGTGTGATGTGGCTAGGCCACCGGGCGTATTTTCTTTCTAATAGGGGTTTAGGGGGTTGAACTTGCTGAGACATCGTCTCATCCCGGTTGTGGGATTAAAATTTCAGGTCCCTAGATGGCGGTCGTGGAGGACCCGAAGCCCTAAGTCTGGTAAGGTGGAGACTGAAGTATCGGTGATCATGTCCTGCTAGTTGGTTTTAGGATAGTTCCCATTTTGTCAAGTTGGTCTATTTCGTAGACAGCCCAGAGTTGTATTTAAGCCTATGTGCTTGTAAATGAGTGTTTGGTATTGTGATTGATTGACTGCTTTTCTATCCCAAGTTAAATGTTGTCAGGGGATTTGTTTCGCTTCCGCATGCGTAATAAAATGAATGGGTCGGCGACGTATCCTGGGATGTCGCATATTTGATCGACCGCAGTGGGATGTGCGCGCGCTCGAGGTTCGGGGCGTGACATCCCAGTTTAAGTGGTATCAGAGCATGGTCTGTGTATGGAGTGATAAGGTGCGATGAGTTATGGGATAGTTAGTAGGAAAGGCTTTTAATATGTTGATGCATGTGGTTGATAGTTAATTGGTAGTATGTTTGTGGGGTCACTCAGATTCTAACCTGGTGTTGGAATTGGAAAACAGACGTCTATATAGAGTCTGTAGCATGAGTGACCAGGAGTGGAGAACTCCTTGGCGGAGGTCGGTAGGACCTATACCTCGGGTTAGGATGCTGACAAGAGTTGGTACCCGAGGTAGAGTGCAGGCTTAGACCAGCGCGAGTGTGAGAGTACCACTGCAAGTCGGTACTTAAAGTGTAGCAGCATCGAACGATCTTAGGTTCGTTGGGATCATTCAGGCGCTAGTGTCCCTTGGAAGCTTGTTGAGTCAGTAAGTTCAGGACCAAGCCGTTGATGTTGCCGTTGTGTCTACTGCTGCCAGTGTTGTGACCGTTGTTGTTGCCGTGCCTGTTGAGGCCCAATCTAGAGTTGTGATCGAGGATCAAGTCTCCGTATCTGAGTCAAGGTTCAGTCTAGACAGAGATGAAAATTGGTTGGGGAGAAAGGCCGATGTCAGAAGAAAGATGCCCTGTTTCACCCAACCGGAAGAGTAGAGTTGGAAAGTCAGTACTCAACTCGATCAATGCGTGTGTGTCTATAATAAAAGACATGGATCTGTTCCGTGCTGTAAGAGGGAAATGACTTGTTACAAGTGTCGCCAGTAAAGCCATTTGATCAAAGATTGCTTGTATAGATGGATGGAATCACAGCTTTTCAGTCACCGCCGTTGATAAGATAGAACAGAGGAAGTATGCTTCAGGATGTTCAGTAGGGTACTTGGAACGGACCTCAGTGCAAGGAAGGGTACATGATGCTCCTTGATGGGAAGAGGACTCATCGATTGTGTGCCGAGTTTGTGGAAAAGAGGCTTGAATCAGCCCAGTGCCAGAGTAAAAAGGGGAGCATGCTTTGAATGTGGCTAGCACGGCCATCGAGTTAGGAAATGTCGGCGTAAGTCCATGAGAGTGTAAGTCATGTTATTACAGATAGAACGCCACTAGGATGGCGAAAGGAATAATAATGGACTGACCATGCTTCGATCAAGGGAAGAATGTTTTTGAGATGTTTTTATCAGAGTAGTGCAGCAGAATTTTCAGTGAAGGTTGTAGGATTTTCGTTGTGGTAATAAGTAATAGGAAGATGAGTCTCTGACTATAGTTGTACCTGATGGGTTTGCTTATGTATGACTTGGAAGTCATTTATGAAAAGGGTTTGGCTCGAGGAGCTTTCTGCTGTTATGAATCGTAGTAGTGATATAACTCAGTTTGTTCAGTTAGCGTATGAAAGTTTTGAATTACTGAAAGTTAGAAAGGACCTTCGATCCCTGTTATTCGTCATTGAAGATGACTTGGTTCAGGTTGTTGGTTATCGAATCTACATGGCAGCTGTAATGGATGCGTCAGTTGAGGAGCCGAATATGGAGAATATAATTGTGGCACATAAGTTTTCTAAGGTATTTGCTGAAGAATTGTCAAGTTTGCAGTCAGAAAGAGAAATGGAGTTCGCGATCGAATTAGCACCCGGAATAGAGCTAGTCCCTAAGGCTCCTTACCGGATGGTGTTACCCAAATTAAAAGAACTAAAGGTGCATATGCATGAAGTGTTGGATAGGGGATTCATACTTTCCAGTGTATCACCTTGGGGAGCACCTCTTCTATTCGTGAGGAAGAAAGTTGGTTCATTGTGTTTGTGCATCGATATTTCTTAAGATCGACTGGAGGTCATGGTATCATTAGTTGAGGATCGGGAAAAAAAAGGGACATACTGAAGTTAGCATCTCGCACTCGATACAGCAGTTATGAGTTCACTGTAATACCGTATGGTTTGATGGACACCATAGCTATTTGTTTGGGTCTAATGAGCAGAATGTTTAAGGGTACTTGAATCAGTTATGATCGTGTTCATTGAAGTTATCCTGGTGTGTTCAAAGAGTGCTGAGGAGCACGAGAGACATTTGAAGATGGTACTTCAGACCTTGAGTACTACTGGATCTTATTTGAGAAAGTTAGAAATTCGGTTTTCAAATCTAAGACAGGCCACCTTTTGAATCTTATGACTACCCTCAGAATTGAGCCGAAAGTTCATATCATAATCAAAACGCTACAGTGGACAGATTCAGAAATTTAGAAGATTCTATAAAAGAATGCAGATGAGAGAGGTTGATTTTCAAATTTCTAAAGACAGGATGCAAAGGTTCTGAGGACGATTGTGTGTAGTTGATGATGCCGAGATTAAAGAAGATATCTTATGGGGAGCTCATTATAGCAATTTTAGCGTTGTTCAGACAGTACGAATAGACCTTGTTTTGAGTGTTTGACATCCTGATTTTCAAACTCTGATTTCGATTGGTTAAATTGGGCATTTCATCGACGTGATTACAGTGTTTTTCTCTGAGTTGGCCACTTACGAGATAACTAGACTAGTTGGGTGAGTATTAAGGACTTTAAGGAAAATAGACTTGACAATTCGACCAGGAATCGACTTCTCGACCGTGCTCATCTTTAGAGATCAATACGCCACAATTAAAAATCGAATTAAGATCAGAGATAGGTCGGTTCGACTGAGATGAATGACCGATCGTGGGTGACTCCACTAAATTGGAAAACTCTCGTCGACTGATACTAATTTGATTTTACTGCCGTTTTGGTATCCTGTGTCCGTATTTGAATCATTGAGATTTTCATGACCCTCGAGAGTCGCCAATGTGTCGAGTGAGTTCATTGTGGCTCGAAGAAAATCGACCACGGGTCATTTTTCCTAAAGAGCTCTGAAAACTACCTAGTAGCCTACGTCACACTAAAAGCGTGTCGGAGTGAAATTAACCGCCAATCTAAGTTCGATTTCAGAAATTGGAGATTCTGTTTTGTCACAAAGTGGGTATACCGAAGTGTGTGTATATCATATAATTCATCTGCATGGAGTGCCGGGGATGAATTGTTTTTCAAATATAGATCAAATGTTCTGAGTTGGCAGAGCTTTCAGATGGTTCTTTCTTAAGCAGTGCATAGCAGAGAGAGTGTAGAATTTCAATTGCTGAGATGAAGTCAGGAAGAGAAAGATCAGGTCAGGGTCAGTACAGTAGTCAGTGATTGCAGTTACCAAAATCAATGTCAGAGTTATATCAGATCTTGGACAGAGGTTCCCGGTTTAAAGCAGATTAGTCGAGATAGTTTCTTTTTAATCGGTGCGGAAGCGAGTGTACAGAACTTCAGTTGGTTGAGATGAGATCAGAGATTTGAAAATCGCAGGTTCAGAGTTGGTTCAGAAATCGGTGATTCAGTTGCAGTTATCAGAGACAGTTTAGAGACTACTCGAAATCGCCAGTTTAGCTTCGTAGATTTTTTTGTGTTGAAGACCTTTGGAATTTTAAGTGGGCAAGTGTTTAGCATTTTGAACCCGAAGTGGTTTAGGCAAGATAGCAGTGATCTTGCAGCATTGGTACAGAAGGAGCAACCTGAGAAAGAGAAGATTGTATGAAACGACTGTACCCCCACCTTTTTGTCTAAGATTTGGTAAAGGTTTAAATTTCGAGGACGAAATTTTTATAAGAGGGGAAGAGTTGTGACATCCTGATTTTCCGATCCTATTTTCAATAAATTGAGACGGGCATTTCGTTGGCACGCATATAGTTCTTTTTCTCGAGTCGGCCACTCATATGAAAACTAGTCTATCGGGTGAAGTTCGTTAAAATTTCTAATGCATCGACTCGAGAATTTGACCAGGAAGTGACCTTCTGACCGAGCTAATCTGCAAGGGTCATTATGGCACAATTAAAAAAGAAAAATCGATTAGAAACTGAAGATAGGTCGACTTGATAGAGGCATGTGATTGAGTGTGGGTGATTCCACCAAGTCGCACAATTCTTGTCGATCGACACTGGACTAGCTATTCTGTCGATTGAGTACTCTGTGTTCGTATTTGAAATCTTGAGATTACCTTGACAACCGAGAGTCGCCAATGTGTCAAAGATGTACATTGTGGCTTGAATTGATCAGGCACAGGTCAAATGCATGAAAATTTTTAAAAGCTACCCGAGTAGGTTGCCGCGCTAGTATCGTGCCAAAGTGAAATTAACCGTGGAATTGAGATCGAATTCGAGAAATTGGAAGTCTGGGTGTGTCACAAATCATTTTAGGAATATTAACTCATCTTCGGAAGATTTTTTCATGCAATCGAGTTTTTCAAAGCAAAATAAACATAAAATTGCTAATTTGGCTCAAGAAATTAGTAGGCCCGCTTTTGGTCGTACTTTTGGGAATTAAGTTGGTTCTACGGATCAGTGAAGATGTTAATTGAAGTGTGGTGATATTGGATTAATTTTATGAACTTCAATTTGATTCAATTGGAAGAGAATCAAGTGGAATTGAAGAATTGGTTGTACAAAAATTTTATGCCGGCGGAAAAATGAGATTGCAACCATTGGAAAAGGTTGTGGGGGATTGGGTGAGTGGAGTGTGATGTCACCCATGAGGTCATGTGGTGGGCCAATTTGTTGGATTAAAGAAAAGGGAAAAAGGAAAAGAAATTGGCCTCCCTTCCTTCTCTCTCCTCCCTCTCTCTCTCTCCCGTTGCCTCTCTTCTCCATTTCCATGGTGCGAAGACCAGAAAAATGCAGAGAAGAAGAAGGGCAGCCAGCCATGGCCGGCCACCCGCTCGCGCGTCGTCGTCGCCTCTCGCCACCGTCGCCGCCCACGCGCCGCCGCTCGAGCACCTCGCCGTTCGTGCATCGACCGCGTGCCTCCGCCCCCTTCTCCTTCTCTGTTTCGTTTGGAGACAGCAAGTGCGGAAGCAGCAACCTCATCCCACCACAACCGGAGCCAAGGCCGTCGTCGCCATGCGCCGTCGCAGCTCCGCGATTGCCCAGCCGCGCCGTCCACCCCCGTCCAGTCGAGCTGCCGTCCACGAACCGCCTGGCCAGCTGCTGTTCGGTGATCTTGAGGGACGGTAGAGACCCACCGGAGCTCCCTCCGACCACCTCCGGCCACCGTGAAGCCCCGCCTAGGTCCGGTTCAACTCCTCCGCTCACTCCCGACCCCAACCAGCCCCGGATCTGCCCTCCTTCGCCCCCAACCAGCAGCAAACAGAGAAGAAGAAAATGGGTATGGCAGCCCCTTCGTGGGCCGTTTTGGCCGCCTTCCCGAGCCCGGATGCTCGGCCCGCCTTGAGGAAAGTTGATCCTCGCGTCGTCCCCGTCGTTTTGGTCCGCTCGGCTCGCTAATCCGGTGAGTTTAACTCACTAAACCTTGATTAGACGGTTAATGATGCCCTAAGTGTGCTTAGTCTAAGTTAAGTAAGTTTAGGTTGTTAGATTAGTTTAATTTGTTGATGATTAGATTAGGGTGTTTAATTAAGTTAAAGTGTGTTTAGTTTAAGGTTAAGTATGTTTATTTTTAATGTAAAGCCTTGATGTGACATAATAGGATTTTAATTTTGAATTATTTAATTGCTTCGAAATTCTGGAAATTATAATATTATATTATAATCCGAAATTATTAAAATATTATTATTTATTTTTAAAAAAACGGAAAAATATTTTTGACCCCGGTTTGCTCAGAATTTCGATCTTAGATCGTCTGCTGCTGTGTAGTCGGATTTTGAAATTGATGATTGGATATTATAAATTGAGCGTGGATCGTGTAAGATATGGATATTATTATTATATTAATTTTCGCAATAAATTTAATTATTTAATAAATTCCGAAAAATTATTTTGGGACCCTAAACTCTCAGAATTTCGTCTTTGATCGCTGCTTTGTGCATTTAGAATTTGATATTGATTATTGGTTGTGGCAAATTGAGTGTGATTGTGATATATATGAATTCTTTATAAATTCCTAAGTGTGGAAATTGATAGGCGATTGGCCGTGATATGCCACCTATTATTAGAGGTCATACTAATGGGGCCGTGATATGCCACCTATTAGAGGTCGCGCCCGGCCACCTATTAGAGGTAGTGATATATGCCACCTATTAGAGGTCGCGCCCAGTGGGGCCGTGATATGCCACCTGATAAAGGTCGCGCCCAATGGGGCCGTGAATTGCCACCTGATAAAGGTCGCGCTGAGTGGGGCCGTGATGCCACTAATTCTAATTTTGCCGAGTGAGCCGTGATTGAGAGCAATGATTGATTTGCTAGAATGACATGTAATCGGCCGAGTCGATTGATCGCTGAGACGATCCAAGTGGTTGAATTGTTTTGATAATGTGATTGTGCCATAGTTGTTTGGTTATCATAATTGTACGTGGTTGAATTATATAAATTGTGCTAACTGCGAGATGAAGGCCGAGGCGAGGTAAGTCTTACGTGTGATGTGGCTAGGCCACCCGGGGCGTATTTTCTTTCTAATAGGGATTTAGGGGTTGAACTTTGCGAGACATCGTCTCATCCCGGTTGTGGGATTAAAATTTCAGGTCCCTAGATGGCGGTCGTGGAGGACCCGAAGCCCTAAGTCTGGAAAGGTGGAGACTGAAGTATCGGTGATCGTGTCCTGCTAGTTGGTTTTAGGATAGTTCCCATTTTGTCGAGTTGGTCTATTTCGTAGACAGCCCAGAGTTGTATTTAAGCCTATGTGCTTGTAAATGAGTGTCTGGTATTGTGATTGATTGACTGCTTTTCTATCCCAAGTAAATGTTGTCAGGGGATTTGTTTCGCTTCTGCATGCGTAATAAAATGAATGGATCGGCGACATATCCTGGGATGTCGCATATTTGATCGACCGCAGTGGGATGTGCTCGCGCTCGGGGTTCGGGGCGTGACAAAATACGTCTATATCTATATCCATCTGGCTAATATATGAATGTGCAGATCTCTTAGACCACATCGTCTATCAATTTTGCCATCATTAAATGCCCGGTAAAACAAGATTTCTGTGCGGACAACTTCATCTTAGTGCATGCTATGAATAGGATTAATTACGATTACATCAATAAGTATGCAAGTACTTATCGCTCACCCTACATAAATGAATGCACACATGTAATTTATATATATGACAGTTGAAAAGGAGAAAAAATAGGCTCATCATAGCACCATGGCAATATAAACCAAGAATTGTTCAGGGTAGGCATGACAGTATATATTGACATAGTTGTAACACCGCCGGTGAATCATGTTTCTTAATTATAGTGATCGTTTAACATACATTTAAAACGAGATACTAATTTAGGTGCGTAATATTATATCGATACACTATGTGATATAGCATTGATATAACTTATATAGGAATATATGGGGGAAAGAAAGAGCTTTGAAAGTATAGCATGTGATTATGAATGACCTTATGCGTTAGCTCATCCGGAAATAAATAAAGAGTGTAATATCATATGTTATTATGCATGGTTTTTGGACAGTGAAGATCAACTTCATGAAGTATTTCTCACTGGACTGAAGGAGTACATTCTATATGGGAGTGCCGAAAAGGAATTGAGCTGTTCATCCAAGCTTTCTCAGCAAAACCCTAGATGCGGCTATTCAGAAATTTGAACCAGAGATTTTATAGAATCAACTCCTGCCAAAGAAGGCTTTCTACTCTCAGCAGTATTCGAAGCAAAATCAAGAAAAACTCTACAGAAACCACTAAAAGAAGCCCAACGACTACCGCCTAAACTCCTACTTTCAATGACATTCAAACTAGAGCTGAAGCAAGAACAGGAGACCGAGGAGAAGAGAGGAACAGACAGCAGAGGCGAGCAGCGACGATGGGCGAATTCCGATGGCCGAGGACCTTTGAGTCCCTCTGTGGGGATTAGCTCCACCCCCTGGCCAGACATGACCACCATTGCTGACGCCGCCACCGCCCGTGTGAGCCCCGTCACCCTTGTAACCGCTGCTGCTGCCACCCACATAACCCCCGCCACCTGCATGACTCCCGCCTCCTGCATGACCGCCACCGCCGCTTGCGTGACCGCCACCACTAAACTTCTTCACGTGGACTCCAATCTTCCTCGTTTGGAAGGCGGACGAGACGACGTCGCTCAGCAACAGAAGAATTACAAACGAAAGGGCAAGCCCCAACTTGAACCCCGCCATGGAAGCCTGGAAATCGTGCCCGTCGATTGGTTCACGTGAAAGGCAATTTTCTATGTAGTAAAAAAGGTGGAGATTCCTGTCGTTTGGTCGGATACGAGTGATGGTGATGCTGCAAACATATTTAAAGACGAAGGTCCATCAAGAAGAAGAAGAGGAGGAGGAGGAGGAGGAAAGTAGGGATGATCGGATACAAATTACATCAGTTGGACCGCGTGACTATTTCAGGAAACAAAAGGAAATCTCTCAGCGATAGAGAGGTGATATTGTGTTGGCGAACATTACAGTAAATCTTCAGCAGATATAAACAAGGAATTAATGCAGGAAACTTCTGCTTCACTGCTTATATTTATATCAAGAAGATACGGTTCGGAAAATAACCTCCTCCACATCGGCATTGTTAAAACGACATGGTAAAACGAGGTCGTCGTGCGAACAGATTCGCGTGAGCATGTGCTGTGGACCTGTGGACAAGGATAAATTAGAACTCAAAAACACCATTGCTTCCTCTCGAGAAAGTTTTACCTAATGCGCGTACTAAACTAAATCGGGACGGTTGAGTTTCATGGAATCCATGTAAGACGACAGTGGGGACCTGTCATTTATAATGGTCCAAATTTAGATTAAGCTTTTGACCATTAGCAACAATAATCTACGCACACGGTGACACCAATGTCCGAACTTTTCTGTCACACCGGTTCAAATTTCGGTTATTGGTGACCCAAAAAAAAAAAAAGAATTGAGATATATGTGCCATGCTGGATAAAGTTTAGGGTTTTTTCAATGATAGAGGGAGGGTACACTTGCCACACCAGCAAAAGTTCCGGATTTTGACAACTCACAAAAAATAATTGGGATATTAACGTCGCAATGAACATAATTTAACGCGTTTGGTGGTATTTTCTTTACTTTCAAAAATATAACCATGAATGTTGTTTGTGGCTTTGTGAGGAAATTTCATGTGATATGCCGACATAATATTTCTTATCGGTCAGATTTTCTAAATATGCATGCAACTACAAAACTTATTTAGGTGTGTGGGACTATATAATCTCCACTTGGAGAACAGAGCGGTTTTTTCTTTCCAAGAAATGGTTTGCGGGGAAATTGCCGCGAAAGGGGCGTAAGTAGGCTCGCCTCACCTAAGTAGCACCAACACGGATATGCGACACGACACGACACAACACAACACGCCGACACGTCGTTTCTCAAAAAATAGAGAATTCCTATACTTTGGGATATGTATATTATGCATATTTTATATACAAATAATAAATTATTATTTTTATGATTATTTCAAACAAATTAATCTAATTCAAATTCAAAAATAAATAAATAATAAAAAAAATCCCATAATAATTTTAGACTATAAATTTTATTTCATCGTTTATTAATATCCTTCATTGTTTCAATTTGACAAATTCAACTCCATTTCAATAATCGAGGGTTCGCCATAGTAGCCACCCTTCCAACTTGGAATAGGAAGGTGGGGGGTTCAAATCTCCATCTTCTCAAAAGGGCTTGGGGTGGGACGATTTCATTTCATGAGTGGGTTTCGACTCTCATGCTCGCAAGAAAAGTAGGGCAAAAGTTTGAGAGCGAGTGTTAGAATAGGATTAGAATAGGACCGACCAAAAAAAAAAAATCCATTTCAATAAATCCATAAAACTTAGAAAGAAAGAAAAATTCACATTCTAGACTTGCGTGTCAGACATGTTGAAAGAAAAAAGAAAACCCCGAGGGTAAATTGTGTATACGAAAGTGAGAGTCAAAAGAAAATAGAAAAAAAAAATTAGGTTTTTATTCTTTCTTAATTTGTTATTTTTATTATTGGTTTTTATTTTTTTATCATATATATTTTGACCATTCATTTATTGAAAATTTTTAAAATTGACCTCGCATATCGGAATCCTATATCGGAAACTCACATGTCGGAATTCCGACTCAAATGTTGAAAAGTGTCGAAAAATTTAACCAAATATCGGATTTTTCGACACGTGTTGACCGAGTGTTAAAGAGTGTCCGAGAGTGTTCGAGAGTATCGGACATGTGTCGAAATGTCTGATACGACACAAAGGCTCCAAGAGAGTGTTGGTGTTTTCTAGTGCCTCACCCTTATCGTTAACTTTGTAGACAATAAGTACAAATAATATATTCGAATATAATTTATTGTGTATTCTTTATATGCCTAGTTTAACGGCATATGTGGCGATTAAAAGGAAATATTAAAACACGTGTAATTAATATAAACTATAATATCGAAATTCAAAATTACAATGTTTTCCATAATTAAACTATAGGTAATTCAACTACATGAATAAGGCTCCGTTTAGTGATATTTTTGTTTCTTCCAATTTTTAGTCTTTTGTTCTCTAGAATAAAAAAAAAAAAATAGAAATCCGTTTGGTAACGTCAATTAATTTTTCTACTCCCCGAGATAAAAAAATGACCAGGGAATAGATTTGGAACAGAGACAGAGGAACAATTTCTAGAAATAAATTATTTTCTCTTCTTTTTTTTTTCCACTTTTCCTCTTCTTTGTTGGCCGCCACCCCTGCTATCACCTACTGCAAGCCAACCATCACCGACTATCACCCACTACCGCCCGTCGGCTGGCTGAACGCCGTTGCTGACCGACCACCGCCGCCAATGCTACCCACTACTGCCGATCGCAGCCCACCATCCCCGGCTAGCGGGCAATGGCGATGGCAATCGATGGCAGTTGACGGTGGTTGGTAGTGACAATAAGGAAGAATAAGAAAAAAAAAATTAAAAGAAATTATACATTACAAAAAAATTTGTAAATCATACCAAACGCATTTCTATTTTATTTTTTTCATCCTAAGAATATAAATTTTGTATCATTATTAAACGTGTTTTTTTACTAAGAAATTGTTCTGGAAAATAAAAATAAAAATAAAAACTTTCTAAAAAGAAATTATTCCCCCAAACATAAGCATTACCAAACGGATCCTAAATTTTCATGTAATGGAATAAATTTCTGCATAGCAGTGGCTGATCGTATTCCCCTGTAGCCGATTGTGGACGCAACTCTGATTCACCGCTCGGTGCCTCCCTCCCTTTACTTTTGAAAACCAAAATCCTCTCTTCCTGATTTCCTTATTAAATGGACATGATACACATAACGAATTGAATCTGGATCATTGAAAACGATATCTTCACATGGGAGACTGCTCTAACAATGCATTGGCCACTATTATAGTAATCTGTGGAGAAGTGAATGATATGATTTACGTTTGGTCGTCCGGATTTCTAATTGAGATAGGATTGAATAGGATAGAATATGAAATTTTGGAATTTTTTTATATCCTATCCATTATTTGGTGAATCGCAGTATTAAAGTCAGATATATTCACTTCATATTATGTATATTTTTTTTATATAAAGAGCATATCATTATAAATGAAGCTAAATATTCATAAACGGAGATGGTGAAAATCTTTCGTAACATTATTCCTTAATTTATTTTATTTTATTTTTCCTCTTTTTATATTATTTTCTTTATTATTTATTTTTTCCCCTTTTATCATTCCTTAATAAAATTTTATCAAATAAGTAAACTGTACTAACATACCTAGATATATAATAAATATAAATATTTAATTTATAGATTGGATGTTTATTATAAGATAGAATTAAAGTTGAATATATAAATTAAAATAAGATTAATTAAAAATATTTTTAATTTTTAATTTCTTAAATTAGAATTCAAATATTATTTATATAATTTCAATTTTGTTAATTTAATAAATTTATTATTCGAGAAAAATAACTTTCCTATTATGGATGTTAGAAATCATATCCACATTTATCCCACATCTCCCATTATAGGATAAATCATATCCTATCTCAAATTTTATCCCGACTACCAAACGTAGCCTGTTTTACTAATAAGGCTCTTCTTGAATGGGCAAGGTTTATAATCTGCAGAATCAACCTGGGTTAAAGTTAAATAAGCAGAGAAACATAGGCTCATCATAGCACTGTGGCTATAAACACCGAAATGCGAGAATTGTTTGGCCCGCATTTGGCCCGCGAAGTAAGAAATTCTTACGCAGGCACGATAAGATATGTCAACACTCAAGCTTCTTGACTATGGTGATCGTTTCACATGAATTCAAAATAAAGAAGTCTGTTTAGGTGTGTAGAACTATCTCAATATATCACGTGATATAGCATTCAATATAACTTGATTTAACAATATTTTGAAAGAAAGAAAAAATTTGAAAGTAAACCACATGATTGTGAACAACGTTATATATCATATGTTAAAAAAAATTTATGCAAGGCTTTTGGATGCTGAAGATCAACTTAATGAAGTATTATTGTAACTAAACCATGACAATGGTGGTCAGATAGAGGTGAAGGTTCTACGGAAACCACGAAGGAAATCCAACAACCGCCTAACTCCTGCTTTCATGGCGATCAAACTAGAGATTCGAAAGCCAACAGTACACTGAGGAGAAGGCAGGAACAAACGATGGAGGCATTCCACGACGGGTCAGATCCGATGGCCGCCGAGGACCTTCGAGTCCTGTTGCTGGGTTTACCTCCACCCCCTGGCCAGACATAACCATCGCCGCCGCCGTCGGCCCCCTCACCACCCCCACGACTGCGGCCACCTCTGCCACCTCCCCCTCGTCCACCACGGCCTCCTCCCCCTCGGCTGCCGTCCCCCCGCCCCCGCCCCCGCCTGCCCCATTACCACCGCCTCCTCCCCCACCGCCCCCACCTCCCCCGCTGCCGCCAATCTTTTTCACATGGATGCCACTCTTTCCCTTTCTATCTGTGGACTCGCAACCCTCCCGAGCACTAGCAGAGCTCTCGAGAGATCGGGACAGCGACAGAAGGATTACGAACGAAAGGGCGAGCGCCAACTTGATCCCCGCCATCAGAAGAAAGGCGATTTTTACGTAGCAAAAGGCGGAGATTTCCGTCGTTTCGGGTCTGGTACGAATGACGGGTGAAGAAGAAGAAGGGAATCTCTATGTGACAAGAGGGGGTGACATTGCGTTGGCGAAAATTACCGTGAACTTTCCGCGGATACAAAAGAGGAAATAAATCATGAAAATATAATGCTTTCTCTGGCGACATATCTATATAATTAAAGAACAGACCTCTTAAGGCAACACTCTCTTGCATATCCTCGAAACGACACGGTAAAACAAGTGACGTAAATGTGAGCGTAAATGAAAGTTATACACCGTCCGAAGAGCAAGTTAGCGACAAATTATCAGACGGGGTACGACCGAATGCGCCGGTTTGTCGAATCCGATGCGATCTGTTTACATGATATATCTTTTATTGATCAATGGAATTTCCTCGACTTTCTAAAACGTGCATACAAATGCGAAACGTCTTTTTGGCGGGCAGCTAATTTCATTTTCATTACTTATTTTCACGCCTATTACCATTTAGATACAGAAACTTAATTCATTTTAAACTCGCATAGCATACATTTCTCTTTATTTTTATTTATCAACTTTCATCTCATTGTTTACTTATTGAATAGGGGTGTGCAACCAAACTGGCACCACTCGAGAACTTAACCAAACCACTTAAAAAATAGATTCTAGATTCAATTCCCATTGGAACTAGCCCAAGAACAAGTTTCAAATTTTTGGAACCAGTTGAACGTTCCGAGTGAATACCCATCAAGGATCCAAACTACACGGTCCTTTTTTGGAACCCTTTTCGAAACCATTTTTATAAACTAAAAAGCCAAAACACTAATTTTTTTCCTCATAAATTCTAATCTCAGCACTCTTTTGTCCTTTATTCTTCCTCTAAACTCTTCGTCAATCTTTCCTCTTCTTCAAAATTTTTATGGATGAATGGAGAATGGAGTTTTATAACTTATGTTTTATGTTACGTGTTTAAACTTTTTATTGTTTATAATTATACGTGATTACATGCTCATATTGTGAAGTTTTACAATTTATATTTTATGTTACGTGACTAAACTTTTTATTATTTATAATTATATGTGTCTCCGTGTTCATCTTGTGGATATTTATTTTTTGCGGATAAGGATTTTTATTGTTCATCTTTTATATTGAGCCGTTTTGTTGCTCTTAATCTCTTGTGATTTTGCTGTAAAAAAATGAACCAAAAAGGGAGAAAAAAAAAGGTTCTTTGATACACCTTGGAACCGATCACCCTCCAAGATAATTCATCAATTTCCGGAAACAAACCCCCCCCAAAAAAAAAGAAAAAGAAAAAGAAAAAGAAAAAAAGAAGGCAAAAAACTCAAGCTACTAATTCTATTTTCCACCAACAATATTATCCTTCAATTAGCGAATGGAAGATCGTGGCCATATTAAACTTTCTTTGCTCTTTGCACTCACAGAAATTTTAGATATTTCGGAAAAATTTTCCACTCCAATTTTCTTCACCCCTATTTTCACTAACTTCCCTTAATTTTCCTCCCAACCAGAGTTACCTAACATAAACATGTACCTGGTGTAACAGCAACAGTACCTGCGAGGAAGTCAAGAGCCTCGTGAAGACAGCTGATCTATATTCACAAAGGACATTTCAATCTGAATCCGGACGAACAAAAAGAAAATGCAGAAGGCTTCAGGGTTGGGGAAGAGAGAGAGAGAGAGAGAGAGAGAGAGAGTAATAATGTGATCACAAATCATGATTGGCTAAGTTGAGGCTAATTAACTGCGGATATTAACAATAGACAAGCGACTCACAGCTTCAGGCTTAACCTGATCAATGGAAGCTGCACACCGGTTGTTGACAACAAAGGAGTATAATATGAGGCAAGCACAGGGGTTGAGAGTGACAACAGTATGATGCAAGATGCAGTCAGAGGAACAGGTTGATTAGAACATCTGGATTCAGCTTGTGGTTTGATGAAATCTGACCCAATTGTCTCGCCAATTCTCCGACCACCCGATCCATGTAAAGCATGTAGAGACTATTGCTGCTTTCCAGGACTCCCAGCGCTTTCCGGGCATGGATAATTGATGTCAACCACTCTTCAAACAACACTGCACAAAATAACGCTTAATGCTTACTCTATCAAAGAGCTTATAATGCTTATGATATTAGTAGTGCAGAACAATAAAAAATTGTGGCTTTAGTCTTGCAGAGCTAAAGTGAAGTTAAAGAGCAGCATAAGATGCAAGCAACAGATAAAGTACACTCACATTGGTCAAAATTTTCATCCCTTGACCATGTTAGCAAGTAATCACATATCAAGAATTCGAGAAGTTGGATTCTGCATGCACAAGAGTCAGCAAATGAATTATAAACTCAATGAAACCAACAATATCCAAGACTCATCAGTTAAAGCATTCTCTTTATGAGGCCATTAAAGGAAAAGCATGATCTTAGCTCTGGATAGCATCATGTTTAGCCTACGAAATTCAGGAAAGACCATATGCCCTGACACAATCATCCACTATATTATGCCAAGTAGGATGCAGGCAAATAGATCTCATTCCACCAATCATCTGATGTGAATATCTGCTACGTAAGTCCATATGGTTAAAAAAAAGTTCAGGAATCTGCATAATGACATATGATCCGCTAGAGGAGAAGTAATGGTTGATTTACTTACAAGATGAACATATACTGATGCATGTCAGAAAATTTATCATCAAAAGGATCTGAAAAGAGTATACTTTCTGCCACAACAGGAATCTTTTGAGAAACTACAACTAATGCTCTTTGTCCTAGGTAGACCGCCATTCCTAGTTTCCGAAGCAAATGCTGAACATGGAACTGTACATCATTGCCAACATCATCCCGCCCTAAAACAAAATGATGCAGCAGAGGAATAAGTATTATGAGTCACTAACAAAATGGAAACACCAATGATCGACTGTAACTGTAACTGAGGAAAGTGAACGATTGTGTACATATAAGTCACTCATCAATCATACAGTTTAAGGTGTCATTAAATCAAGAGGAGAAGGATTGGAATCAGAAAGACTTACCACCATCTTTTCCCAAAAGAGAGGTCATCCTTCTAACCAAACGCAATATCAAACTGTTGACAATACCTTCAATGCTTTCCATGTTCTCTTTCACTGATAATAGATTCTTCAATGAAGCTTCGGAGAGACCATTGTTAGAAAATTAACCAGAGGACCAAAAAAGGCATTTGGCAGGAATGCCAAATTGCACAGACAATCATCTTCATAAATTTCTATTGGCAAGAAACCTGGACAAACTAACATCAAATCATTGACCTCAAAACTTCCAGAAAGTACTTGCTGCAATTCTAGTGCCATTTAGATTTAGCCAAATACTAACCACCTTGCTCAAAACCATGAATGGTTCACTCTAAAAATTTCTGTGTGAAAATGATTTACAGCTTCAAATTAAGGGTGCTGGCATATTACTTGGGCACATCTCTCAACTTGTCACAATGACACTGGTGCAGTAAATAACATTCATCCTTGCAGCAGACATCCCAATACTTAGACCACCATGTGCAAACTCTAATAAACATAGGTTCACGGAAGACAAACAATCTCTTTTTTACTTTTGATACGTTATTTGATGACTTCACGACTGAGTGTTTGGGTTCTTCTCTGGACTTCCTCAACATATCAATGAACCAGCAACACAGCTTACAAGGAAAACACCCAAAATTGAAAGTGGCAATTGCAGATAATGAAATTGAGAAGTGAAGGTGAATGCAACTTACAGAAATTTAAATTCAGGAATAATTATGCAAGCTCTCAATACCTAGGATGAAGTCTACAGCTTGATGTGACCAGTTAGCAAAATTATCCTCCTCAACCTATGACAAAACAATTCGGATACAATTTATTTATGATAAATAGAATGTAATCACAGAGTATACAGAGAGAGAAATCTCACAGATGAAGTAGCGTCACAAAGCTCCACAAGAAAATCAGCAGCAGCACAAAGATGCTCCACTTCATCTATAGTTGTTACATCTGAAATTGATGTGTACAAGGACTCCAGAAAATCAGATATAGCCATACATAGCATATTCATACTGCCAAAGTCATGGGTTAACAAGAATTATATGTTAATACAGGGAAAGGCCAACTACAAAGAAACTTTTGGAAGTCCCTTGATGGGAGGGTACTAGCTTTGTGAAAGAGATATCCAGATCATTTGTGCTATAGGAAGGAAAACGAAAACGTCTCGTGGTTTTCAAAGTCAGTCATTGCACCATTCTCTCAAGTCCAAATCCCCAATTCATTCTAAGGGTTTTTCTCAATCATTACATAAAAACAAGTACATAAAATCCTCCACCATTACTCTTGCCCAGTCACTACCAGTACCATAATCCATTTGGTGAAAACTTATCATATAAAGCTGTATAGCGCAATCATTCAACTTAGTTAAAAATGAAAGGTGAGGATGTGATGCCTCAGGAAGTCTAGTTTGGATTATAGCAACAATTGAGGCTAGCAACATCAGAAGTTTGACAGCTAAGTACAACTACAGAAGGACCTTATATTCCAAACCGTGGTACAATTTGAACTATCTGATCAAAATTCACTAATTACTCCTTAACACTGACAATATCGAGATATTCGTGAAGTTCATGGATAGACATTTTGAGCATGCTGAAATTATAAACATCAACCAAAAGAAAGCACCTGAGAGATGCCGGCGCTGATGCGAATCATCTCTTCTCCTCTTACTTTCCCGGAACCGCACTGCAAAGTGAGAGAAGCAAATCGAGTCCTTGAGATCGTCGAAACTCAAACTGGCGTCCCATGGCGATGATCACGATATTAATGTGAGGAAAACCTTGTCTGAGAAATCTCCGGCGAAGAACATCGCTGAATCGGTGATCGGAGCCGCCTCCGAGCCGGTCGGGGCTCAGCTTCCCCAAGTCGTCGAAGAAATAGCACTTGCAGGACGCGACCTGAGGGAATGCAGCGGAGTGCGATGCTTCTGGCGCGAAACAACCGATCAAAACAGAGTCTCTGATCACGAAACTCTACCAATAGAAAAGCAAAGACACAATCGGGAGCAGCGACAGAGAGAGAGAGAGAGAGATTCGAAGAACGCGAACCTTCTGCTTCCTTGAGATCCTCTCTGAGACGCAAGAGCTCCTGCTTTCGCTCCTTAGCCTTAAAAAGCAAAGGCAACGACAGCGGCACGGACAGCATTACTTCCGGTGAGAGAGGAAGACGCGACGAAGGCGATTTGAGCGAAGTAGGAAGGAGCGAGAGAGAGCAGACCTTTCGCTTCCATCGCAGAACGTCGGATTCAGCAGGAGGAGGAGGAGGAGGAGGAGGAGGAGATATGCGGTTCTTCAGGAACTTGGAACGCAGGAGAGAAATGGCGACGGCGAGCTTCAGCCGGTCATCGGAGTCCCCCGCCGTCGTCGTCGGCGGGGGCGGCGGCGGCGGCGGCGGCGGTTGATGTCGCCGTTCGCTCGAACCAGAAGACATGCTCGCTCCCAAATGAACGAGACGCGAGAGCGGGAGACGATCTTGAGAATATCTTGCTACGCTTTTTTAAGAGATAATGACGCAATCATGATTCTTTAATTTTTAATTAATTTAATATATTCTTAAAATATTTAATATTATCTCAAAACTTATAATTTAGAATTAAATTTTGAAAAACTCTAAACAAGACACCTTTTAATAAATTTACCGTAAACTAATTTTTTAACCACCAAAAATCCCAAACTAGTACACCATTAAAAAATTACCTCAAATTGTTATAATTGTGATAAATTTATCATTTATTATTTTTCATTAAATTTTACTATCAAATTATTAAGCTAAATAATACGCGATAGTTGACTGGTATGCCGGTTTGGGATTTTATTCTCCATTTATTACAATTATACTATTTAATTTTTCGTGATATTAATCTAATTTAATGGATGATATATTTGTCACAAATATACAAGTTTGAGGTATTGCCTAATGTACTAATTTAGGGTTTTTTATTATAATTGAGATAAATTTATTACAGGTATATAGGTTTGGAGTTTTCATTATCAAAAAATTAGTTTAAGGTAAATTTGTCACGGATGTATTAATTCGGAGTTTTTCAAGATATTAACCCTATAATTTATTGAATGTGAAACTTTTGTTGTATATTTAATATAGTTCTTAAACTGTACAAAAACGTTTAGTGTAATCATGTCACTAATTAAATATTAAGAATAATATTTAGCATTTTAAATTAAATATATAAAAAACGTTCAAAAATTATATTGAATAAATTAAAGTTTTAGGGATTATATTACACATTAAATTAAATTTTAGGGATGATTGAACAAATCAAAATTTGTAGAATACATTGCACATTAATCAAAGTTAAATTTTAGGGATGATTGAACAAATCAAAATTTGTAAAATACATTGCACATTAATCAAAGTTCAAAACCACTCATATCAACCTACTGATGGGCAGCACGATTGGTTGGGCTTTACTACCTCATCACCGATTTATTATCTCATCGCTAAGAGAACGAGTTCGAATATCTGCATTGCTAACGGGTCTTAAGCAATGAGCTATGGTCTGTTGGTGGGTCGTGTGATCCTGTAACGGGACTCCGGTGGTTCCTCGGTATAAAAATAAATAAATAAATCACTAGTATCATTTTCCAATTTTTAAAATCTTTTGATTTTCGGCCAGCATTCCAGCTGGGCGGGCCTGTCCAAGCCCATGAAGAAACGGGCTCGGTGGCCCTTTCCGGCCCATTCGGAGCCCCGATTCTTCAGCGAAAAGGAGTCGTTGTGGATAAGGAAGACGATGATTGCAACGGCGAGTGCGCGAATGCAGATGAAGACGAATTGAACAACGAATTTTCGCTCGAGCTCCCTCGCTACGACGCCATGGCTGCTGTCACCGGAACCTTCGCCTTCAAGCCCGTCCTCACGAGCTTTACGGCGACGCCGGCGTCAGCGTCGGCGGCGGCGGCGGTGGCGGCGGCGGCGTCTCCGCCTCTCTCCCTCTCCTCGCTCGAGTCGTCGAAGCTCTTCGGAGTCCGCCTCCCCGAGGCGACGGGCCTCGCCAGATGCTCCCTCGTCCTCGCCCCCCGCGGAGGCTCCGTCGCGTGCCGCTACGGCGGCGGCGGAGGCGGAGGATCGCGTTTCTCGGGGTCCAGGGACTGGAGGCGGTCCCGGCAGAGCGATTCCGAGGACGACCAGGCGCTCGACATGTCCACCATCAGGTGACGTGCTCCGAGCTTCTCTTCTTTGGATGATTTGTTTGAGCATGTTGGCCAAATCTGAGGTTAATCGGATTGATGTTCGCGAATGATGGTGTTCAACGTCCGTGTGGTGGATTGATGCAGGTCGGCTACTGTACGCTTGATTGATCAGAAACAAGATATGGTGAGTCGGTTTCCTTCTTCCTTCTTTTCTCCTTCGTTTCTGCATTTTGGATTGAAGTCGAGGTAACACTCATTGTTCTCATCAGTGTAGTTATAATAACGAGCCTTTGAGAGGGTTTTGTATTTGAAATTGAATGGCTGCAGTTGGCTTGAACTTAGTTAGGGATGCTTTTCGGGACTGTTTCTGTTCCTTTTGTATGCATGTTCTTGTTAAAGCTGTGGCTCATTGACTTATATCTTGGTGTAGGTTGGGGTGATGTCTAAAAGTGAGGCAATTAAGATGGCTGAGGATGCTGAGCTCGATCTGGTATGAATTATAGTCGTCAAATTCTTGAACTTTTTCTTTTCTTAATCTGAAATGCAATAGGAAGATATGCTAGATTTCGGTACAAAGGTCTCATGCTTGTGTTGCTTTTCTATCTATCTGCGCTGATAGCATATACCATGAAGTACTATATTTTAGATTTATTCTCACAACAAAATGGGTGGAACACTCCAAAATTGAAAATTGTTCTTGGAGAATATATGTCTGTCTATAGCTTCTTGTGTCGGGGTTGGCAAAAGATGTAAAATCTTGGGATCACATATGAGAAGTATGCCTAACTACGAGCAGTATATTGTATAATGCTCACGAGTTTGCATATTTAGTGTTTGGGAATTAGCTTTCAATAGAATCCAATATTTTATTTTTAATGGTCGTGAATGATGTATGAGAAGTTAGTCAACTTTTAATGTGTACTCAATGACGGTACTGACACGTGATGAAAGAAGATTGCACTTGGAAAATTGGAATTTGTGACTTCAAGATTTGTATCAGGTTGTCAGAATTTTTTCCACCAATGAAAACTCATATTTTGGGGAATCTTGATACCTAAACTACTATTTTCAATATAATCTCCATCAGTTCTTCCTTCTTGGTCAGTACCTCGGGGTTGGCACTAAGCATTGGACGTGAGATCAACTATGGTCTATCACAAGATGTATTAATCTGCATAGACATGATTTTTTTAATAATCTGCTCCATATCTTGGGAATATCTTGGTTGTAATTTTTGACGAATTAATTGAGGAATGGAGTTTTGCAATTTGCATGTTTGCTCATGAGCAATTTGACATTTTCTGCAAAGATGCATTTAGGATATCATAGCCTTATCCTCCAAGTTTTCTCGTGGAAAAGATTAGCAATGTCTTTCTTTTGGTTGCTTAAATGCAGGTCATATTGTCCCCTGATGCAGATCCCCCAGTGGTCAGAATCATGGATTACAAGTATAAACCTCCGATATCCCTCTTCATATTCTGGAAGTGCATTGGACATGGAATATGACATATAATCAACACACTGCGATTAATCTGCATAGACATGATTTTTTTAATAAGCTGCTCCATACCTAATGATTGAAGAAATTTATTTTTGTTTTTCCCATCATTCTGTTGGTACTGCTTGGTGTTCTCACTGAACTTCCTTTCTGTATTTACTCATCAGTGATAACTTGCAATTGTGCATATTTTTTTTTTTTTTTACGGTTTGATCATCTCTTTTACCAACCCTAATTTTCCTACTCCTCTTTCTTCCTTTGTGTCTTTATGTTTCTTTGCTAGTGAGTTTGCAATGCTTTTGGTCTTGTCATGATTTTTTCAGAACCTAAGCTCGCTAAGTTTCTGGTTTAATCTGATGATGTAGTGATGTTTCTAAGCCAATTTAATGTTATACGGGAAAATTTGTCATTCGAAGATTGATTAAAGCTGTCACATGTGGCAAATTATGTTATCAGAATTCCGGGAAAAGCCCTGCCTTTATGAAAAGTTCTGCAAATAATTGTACTGACCTCACCTATTGGTTTAAGAGTGTAGCCAACTTTATTTGTCATCTAAGGAAAATCTAAGGCTACTGTTTTTTCTTGTCAATATTTTTTATCCTCCCAGGAAATTCAAATACGAACAACAAAAGAAGAAACGGGAGCAGCAGAAGAAAAGTGCTGGTGAATGTCTGCTCTGCCTAACTTTAGGAGTTCTATAGTGATCATGTGCAGATTTTCATTAACGATAATGTGTACTAATAAAATTATCGTTTGCGTTTTTAGCTAGTCGTATGGATCTGAAGGAGCTGAAAATGGGGTAAGGATTTACTCTGAAATTTCAAAATATTTAACCCAACTGTATGCTCTTTTCTTTTTTTGCATCATCTCCACCTTTGATCTCCAGTTATTATTAGTTGGTAGACTTCCTGTATATGTTACAGGTTATTTGGTGTGTTTGGAATGTTCTTTAAGAGGAAGTCTACTGATAATTTAAATGTTAATTTCAAGTGTGAGGAGTGGGTCAAACTCACAATCTCCAGTCTATGCAAATCAAACTGAGGTATTAAGTGATTCGGTTAATCCTCTCCACATACATAAGAATTTGCTTGTACTCTTTTCAGCTCAAAATGTATAAAAAATTTATAAACAGAGTGTGGGTGGTAGCAATCCTTATATATACTGACAGTCCGAGTGTGGTTATTGAGATTCTGCCCATGTCTGTCTCCCAAATGCACTGGTCTGTCTTTTAATTGTGTGGCATTTTGTGGACAGTTACAACATTGATCAGCATGATTATTCTGTACGTTTAAGAGCAGCACAGAAGTTTTTGAAAGATGGTGATAAGGTTGGTTGGATCATTCTTTATGATGTTGGCACATGTTGCTTATTTATATACTAATATAATGGGACCTCTATGTGTGAAACTTTCATATAATTCTTGCAGGTTAAAGTTATAGTGAACTTAAAAGGTCGTGAAAATGACTTCAGAAATAATGCCATTGAGCTAATCAAACGTTTCCAGAATGACGTTGGAGAGGTATTCCTAATACATGCACTTCGTGGGATGTATATGTTCAATAATTTTGGCTGTCAAAAAACCTCCTTGCATTTTCTCATGAAGAAAAGTTCCTGTCTGATGCCCCGAAACCGGGACAATGCCTTGTGCGAATCCCAAGGGGCGATGAATACATAAACAAATTCTATTAGTGTTGTTATTATTATTCTTGGGACAGAGTCACCCTTATATTTTGTGATATGTTAATTAGCTTGTAATATCACAAATGTAAAAGTAAAGCAAAATTGAGTTTCGGATCATATACGTAAGAAATCTCTCAAGAAGCTATTTGTCCGTTTCTACAGATCAATGCTTATCTCAGTCACAAGCTTAACAGTAATTCTGCATATTCTACCTTCCTATGAGTTTCCGCTTTGGCTAATCATGGACATGAACCTACAGCTTGCAACCGAGGAGAGCAAGAACTTTAGAGAAAGGAACATGTCCATCGTTTTGGTCCCAAACAAAGCTCTTCTGCAGAAAGGTCAAGACCCACCAAAGAAACCAGATAAATCATCTGCCAATGAAGTCTCAGCTGGCATCTGAGAGCCAAGCGCTGAGGTGGAAGACTCGCAGGCCATTTTTGTTTTACTTAATGTATTGAATTTTCTTTAGATTGGAAAATTTTTGTAACTTGTGTACAGTAACGTGTACCACGCAGCCTATTTCGAGAACTGGCTAACTAGGTTTAAAACAAGTTCAGCAAATAGCAGCACTTTGCCTGCTGGACTAGTCCTAAGTTGAATACAAAATGTACTTTGTCAATGAAGTGTATTACCTTAAAAGCACAGTTATGAAGCAATCTCTTGCCAATGGAGCTCTTGTACATCAAAGCAAGAAGCATGTGTTAGTCCATGCACACTTTGATTTATTTTTGCTCCCCAGGAAGTTCTGCTTCTATCTGCTTTGTTTTTACTCGCAAGGACATGTTTATTAAAGGAATTGAGGCTAACTAGAATGGGAATGAAGGTCCAATTCCCTTTGTTGGCACGTTTGGTTACTTTTTTTCTTTTTTTGGGTCATAATGAAAGCCCAATTCCCTGTACTTTTTTTTATTGGCACGTTTGGTTACTTGGAATGATGCAGAATGGAAATATGAATTGATTTGCATCGAAGCATGTTCGTTAATATGGTGGGGGAGGTGCGGATGAATAAGAACCAATGGGAATGAGTTAATATATTCAAAAAAAAAAAAGGCAAGTAGATATGTGGATTTTTAAATTAGCCTTGTATAAAGATAACTAATGTGGTAAGCTCGCTTGTCTAATGTCCCATTATGTATAGCCAGTTGAAACAATTAAATTCAAAAGATTAAGATTAGTAATTTCTAAGTTCGATTTCTATTGGGATTTCTCATATCTTGTCCCCGTTATTTCATTCCCACATATACCAAACGGGGCCCGACCGTCAGATTTTCTGGCCACTTGATCAAAAGGAGCAAAACGAAGAACAAGAGCAAAGGAAGTGATTTGGGCTTGGATTGTAAACTTCTTCAGTGGTCTGATTTGGGTCTGGCACTTTCCCGAATCACTAGGTTCAATTTCGGTCTAACATACCTCTAAATCAAAGGTAAACCGAACCTTGAACCCATAGATCGCACCATCCTTCGACTCGTGGAGAGATCTGAGGCCATTGTATTCGGCCCGGGACATAGCTTGCTAGAGAGCTCTTGCAAATTGGATATGGAAAATGATATAAATAATCCCTAACTTTTGTCCCAATGTGTAATGTAATTTTCGAGATTTTAGTGTGTTTAATTTGGTCCATGGACTTCACTTCAATGTGCAATGTATCTCTGAACTTTAAAATTATTCGATGTAATCCATGAATTTTTGATACATGTAAAATTTAGTTTATAGATTATATGAAAAATATCTTATATTATTTTTCTATTAATTCAAGTTACAACATTGAATATTTTCATATAAATTCAAAGATTAAATTGGACATACACCATTAACAATTTGAATGCCGTCCCACATTTAGATAAGGTTCATGGATCATGTTGAATAAATTAAAAGCTCAATGATTACATTGTGCATTTTGCAAAAGTTCAAGATCATTTGTATTATTATCCCAATTATCCCGATTAGGTACTTGCGATTTTTATACAAATTATCCCGATTAGGTACTTGCGATTTTTCGGGAGGTAATCGATTGAACGACTAAAGAAAAATATCAGAGATTTTATTTTCATCAAATCACTAGCTTGCCTTTCGCTTTGTCAAGCCACAAGCAATCCACAAAATCTTCACCCTCTCATTCCTAAATTTTGCTCTGGACATCATTCATTTCAATCCCTTTGCTCTCTCTGCATTGCTTTTTCTAATTATACTCAAACCGTTTGATCAAAATTACACTGTGAAGGTGGGGCCTGGTGGTGCCACCACGGCAGAAGAGGAAAGCCGAAAAAAAATTAATGGAACAAAAAAAGAAAAAGAATTAAAGGAAAAAAAAAAAGGCGGGGTATGAATATACAAGCGTCGACGCCGGAACAGACCTTAGTCGATCTGCGGAACGTGTTATATTAAGGACAGTCAAGAAGGCAATCTCGACGGCCGGAATAGGGTGCTCTTCTTCTCCAGCGTCTGCTTCAATTGCGAGAGATGCGTCCTGAGGCTGCATTCCTCCACCTTTCCGAATTGACAAAAGCAAAAACCAAACATCTGAGTAAGAGAGCTCACGCTACAAATTGATGTTACGCAAAGGAAACACTTTCGAAGCTAGCTAGCCGTGCACTACGAAGAGATCTTTCACAAAGCAAACAGGTTGCATCTTATGTTGTGCTAAGACTTGCCCTAGGCGCGAAGATGTGGGGTACACTTTATCAACTTCACTGAACTTTAGATTTTGCGATCGAATCACTAAATTATGATTCCACTATGATTTCAACAACACGTTCAAACCAGTCAAATGTGTATGGGATTATACTTTCAGTCTGTAAGCATTATGCAGCAGACTATATCAGACTTGATGGAAAAATAGAGGTAGATTTCAGCGTAATATTTATGTCCCGCACCTGCATGGCAGCTGTTGAAGCCAATAAAGTTTCGCATTGTTCGAGCATTGCCCTTTCACGTGCTGCTGCAAGAGCCAGTTCGGATACCAGCTCATTCATTTCCTCAACCTGTAAATTCAGGGACAAGAAGAGGGAAACGACGTTAGGCTTTGCAAGAATATTCAATCATGTTTTAAGAGCATCAGACAACAATCTGAGTACCAATTAAGTCAAAAAAGGGGTTATGATAAACATATACATCATATAATTTTGTAAACCCAACGGTATATGGGTATGGAAGACAGCACAACGGGCAAGTCTCCACAAAATGCAATTTCCCTCCCCAGAGATACTTGTTCAACAGAACATCTGAACTACTAAACTTTGAATAATGACCAATGGTTTGCGATGAACTAATAGCCATTTCCCTCCCTCAAGACATGGTTCCTCTGTAGTACAATCTGATTGTGCTATAAGTCAAACCAATTACAATGAAGCAAACATGTAAAAAACTTTTTTGCTTCCTTACACTATCACAGAATGGAATTTCTTGAGGAAAGAGACCTTACCAACAAATCCCATTCTCAAAGACCCTAGAACACTCTACAAATGAGTAAAGATAAAAAAAATAATAATAACTAGGTCTTACTTTTGAAAAAAGGGGATACATAGAGGATCCTGTAGCGTGCATCACATCAACAGCAGAGCAAAGAGCACCTTTCAAAGATTCTATATCTACCTGTGAATAAAAATTTGCCATGATCAGATATTATACAGATCAGCAATTATTCTTTCAAACCAACAAAATAATCTTTGCAAACCAACTTACTCTTGCTCCTCCAGTAACAGGAAGACGAAGAGTGCTAGCCTCTAAATCTTCTACAGCTCCAGATAACGAGCTAATGTGATCTTCCTCAAGCAAAGCCCATTCATCGAGGTAGGTCATCTGAATTGGTCATTAAGGATACAGGAGAGTTCATAAAAAAGAATTTCCTCTAAAAGTGCAGAAGTTTAAGCTAGAATCAAAAAGCTTAATATATGTTTGAACAGGCAGAATAGCTACATGCAACAGAAGTTGTCCTCCTTATAAATTGAAGCTAGGTATAAAATCAAACAGAATTTTGTCAATCGATCGAATAGCTTGGACTTCTGTCAGTTTTTACACGTTTCTCAATATAGTAAAGAAATCAAACATAAACCTCATCAAAATACAATCATACCAACCACTTCTTTTGTAGTATCCTATTTTAGACCATAAGGTCTGGACTATTTTTAGTATAAAGTTATTAAAAAAAAAAATTCCATAGCAGCTTCTCTTCAAAAAAGTCCCCCAGCATCTTTTTCATGAAAACATCAGAAGTGCTCTTACCATATTTCAGCCATAAACAAGTAAAAAACATAGAAGCATGAAACAGATGAGCAAATGAAATCTAAAAGCTAGTAATGGGTGAAACAACAGACTCAGCCGATGCTGCTCATAGCATGAAAGCTTCTTTAACAGAAAGTTCTTACTTGATTATTCAGAATAGAGTTCAGCTTGAGCTCTAGCCGCATCTGCTGAAGAATAATAGTCTTCATGATAACAGAATCCCAGAGCTCAATCATAGCAACCCAAACATTGAATAAAGTCTTCTGCAGAAGTTAGTCAAGTATTACGGAAATCAGTAAAAGTAATCAAGAGACAGTAGGGAGTAAACACTTAAATGACTGTAAAGTATACCGCTCACAGACAATATAGTACAGGTACAAGTCACCACTTACACACACGTGCACGCGCAACGCGCGCGCGCACATGCACGCAAGCACGCTCACTCAAATTACATATGCATACCAATTCAAACGTTTCCATGTTTATCTGATTTTAACACAGTTCCATGCGTCTCAGTGCAGAAAGCTTGAGAACATTTCTTTCCTAATCTCAAGGAAAAATCTTGAGCATATATACAAAAGGAAGTAGGCTAGACAGAGAAACAGGGTCACTTTAAAGTTGCAGAGGGAAATCGGGCAGAAAAGTAATCAAACCAACCCTCTCCCTCTCAAAGCCAACCTGAAATTCAGTATTACGATAAAATATCACTGTCGATAATTTCTTATGATAAAAATAATATTAGCTTTCTATGGAAAGAGAAGCTTCCCCCTTTGCAAATTCTCACTTCCATTGCTTGCATGAGCCAAAATCACTTATATGACCATAAAGTAATGCTCAGAAGCATCTTCAATGGAATAGTAGATCATCTACTAATACAGATATCATTTTGATTCAAAGTAATTTTTCATCCCTGAGAGCATCATAACTGCTGATACAAATGCAGCTTTAGTTTCCACAGTCAATTCTAAGCAGTTCATAGAATGGTGGAACTTTGAGCTTTAGGAGTGAATAAACACCCAGAGCTTTTTTATCAATTTTTTTTCATACCCTTTGAATCAATAAAGACAATAAAATAGTATGAATCTCATAAAGCATCTTCAATGCAGTAGTAGATCATCTAGTAATACAGATATCTTTTCGATTAAAAGTAATTTTTCATACCCAGAGAGGATCATAACGGCCAATACAAAAGCAGCTGTAGTTTCCAAAGTCAATTTGAAGCAGTTCACAGAATGGCAGAACTTTGAGCTTTAAGAGTGAACAAATACCCAGAGCTTTTTTATCGACCTTCTTTCGTACTCAGACATTGAAATAGTATTAAATCCCACAAGGACCATATGCACCAAAGTTCAATCACAGCCAATCACTAATAACAAAAATTTAGGGACCATCTCACTTGGGCTGTCATGACGACTATTGGAAGTAAACAGATCTAAGCTGGTCTTGAGTAATAATTCTGTGTGGCAGTAATTTCTACAGCAAAATGCTCTCTTGCCAGGGATGAAAGCTAATGCATGCTTGACAGGAATATTAACAGGCTTCCACTTAACATGAAGCCAAAAATATGTATAGAGCTGATCAAGAGGCAAAATTCTTGGAAGGTAGCTTTTTGAAAAAAATAAAGTGTTCTACCTCTGCTAGTGCTTTCTGATCATGAAGTACTGCCTCTGCCCGTGCATTAGCAAATCGCCACTGCAGATATCTATTGTGCATTAGCCTGAGATGATGAGCATCTTCTATAAAACCAGCACTCTTCTTCCCTTTGCGAAAATCGACAATAAAACTAAGAACAGATGATGAGCTGCTGGATTGAGTACCAACATTTGCTGATCTTATCCGAGAGGGGCTTATTCCTCTAGAAGGGGGTGTCGACGGCCTTGTCCTTGATGGACTGGCACCTCTAGAAACAGAGGACAATGGGATAGATGTTCTACTTGGTGACGGTTGACGAGATCCAGGCAAAGACTGAGATCTAACTGCAGGAGTTGATGAAGTCACTCTGTCAGTTAAACTCGATAAGAGAAGCCTTTTTGGGCCAACGAGCAAATCATCCTCAAATGAATTTCCATCAGCCTCTCCTCTGTTGGATTCATTAGTTGACAGTCGCCTTTCAGCATCACTGCTAGATCTTCGCAGAGGTTTCATCGAAACATCAAAAGAAGGCATTCTCCTAAGTGTTGATAACCCAATTCCTGATATCGAAGCAGAACCTCTAGTAATCTTGTCGGATTGATCCGAGCTACTATTTAAGGCATTCAAAGACGCTTTCCCACCTGCTCTACTAGGCCATCTATGTTGATCAATCAGACGAGCATTTATACCATCAATTGGCTTGGAATTCTCCAACTGATCAGATAAATTCTTCCCTTTGAGCGGGCTTCGTTTTCTCTCTGGCGTAGGCTTTCGGACCATAGTTGGCATCTCAGATTGCTTGTGTACTCCATTTGAAGTGGGTCTCAAGGTGCGGTCCGATGGGGTGCTACTTACAGATTTCTCCTTCTTGGCAACAGGAATGGAAATAGAATCGGACTGGAAGGAAACACTCAAACTTCGCATTGTCGAAGGCCACAGACTCTCTGCTAATCTACTGGCGCTAACTTTTCTAGATGCCAATTGCATATCTACAGATGAATCATGTACAGGTGTGGACGGACGTGACGGTGTGGACGGACGTGAGGGCGTGGATGGACGTGAGGGCGTGGATAGACGGGACGGTGTGGACGGACGAGAGGGCGTGGACGGACGAGAGGGCGTGGACGGACGTGACGGTGAGGCTGGTGTCGATGGGCGGTTCCTCTCGGCTGAGTGGGCTCTCTTTGGCACCAATTGAGAGGGCGTACTTGCGGTCCTTGTGAGGTGTGGAGATGGGCAACGCCTAACCGAAGGGGTCGACGGAGCGGGTGACTTGAACCTTGAGCTAACATCCCTTGTTCGAGGGCGGCGTGCGGCGGCGGCGGCGGCGGCGGCGGTGGCGGCAGCCGCATTGTTCCTTTCTGCAGGAACCAGGGGTGGCCTTGGGTTCTCCACGGTTGTGTGCTTCTGTATTGCTGGACGGGATTCACATAGATCCATTCGCTCCCTCTAAATAAACCCACATTGATGAATTCACCCATATACTAATCCATACTTGACAGACCAGCCAGTCTTGTATCCCACATGCAACAGAATCATATCATCAATCGCTCAAAAAAGAAGATCCTTTCCTCTGCAACCAGTCTGGCAGAAAAGCACAACGGAAAAAGTAAGATGCCACAGCGGGGAACCGCTAAGAAAAGAATAAAACCAGGACCAAAATCTGAAAACAGAGACCCTCTTCTGATTCACTATCAATTGGTTGAGATTAGCGGAATTGGGTACCGGATCCTTTATCACCAGTACCCCCAAAATAACCAGATCACGCAAAGGAGGAGACTTCGGCAAATGGGCAAAACTCATCAAAATCGCAATTACGGAGGACAATTCTCGACAGCGCATCGACAACCTGCGCTGAGGAGCAATCTCCAAGGATGCCAAGGGGGGAAGAAGAGAGCGAGGTGAAAATGTGGGATGGGGGTGAGGGAGGGTGCGCAGGATAACAAAACGGGGGGTGCGCAGGATTGGGGGGGGGGGGGGGGGACGCCGTACTCTGTTGTCCCTCTCACGGGAGTGCCATGGTCTGCTGGGCTGTGAATGGGGGGGGACTTCCACTCAACAACAAGGCACGAAAGCCTGGCTCGTTCTCATCTCCTTTCTCTAAAAAAAAACTCACTTTCAATGAAACAGCGCTTGAAAGTGATTTCAGCCATGTCTCTCCAGCCCCCACCGTCTCCCATACGAAAAGAAAAGAAGGAAAAAAAAGAAAGAAAGAAAGAAAGCGAGAAAAAAAGACTAGAAGCCTCTCTGTAAAGTCTCCTCCTTCCTTCCTTAACCACGTCGTGTCACAAAATGGGTTAGCGCGTAGTAAACTATTTCTAAATGATGAGTTCAAGTTTTGTCCGTATCCGGAAAAACTATTCTAATCCTCGATTAAAAATGGAGATTTGAAGCTGCAGGTGCTAGTGTTCTCGGAAGTATCGGAAGAGACATGGCCGCCCACGTGCGAGCGAGCGAGAGAGAGAGAGAGAGAGAGAGAGAGAGATCATTGTCCCATCCCCATGAAATTCAGCGTCTAATCTCAAGCAAGAAAAACAGAGAGAGGGAGAGAGAGAAATTTTAGAAACCTCAAGCTAAACGATTCATTACAAAAAAACTGTCAGGGGAAACAACACGATGTGCAGAGTCCAGCATACAAAAAAAAACGCTTAAAAAATATGGTGGGGGAGTAACTCCAAAATTAAGGAACGGGAACCGACGAACCTGTGAGGAGATTACGGTTGTCGGTTAGGAAGATCAAACCAAAACCAAAACCAAAACCGAGGTGTTATTTTTTTAAGCTTATAATCAATTTGGCTCGCGGTGGAGAATCCAAAGCGAAAGACGAAATCGTCCGCGCTGCTTCCGACATCGAGGACGACACCAGAACTGCGATCAAACACAGTTCGGGAATCGCCTCCGCGCGTCTCAACGGGAAACTCTCAGGCCATCGCGCAGAGCGAGGGATGGAGAGAGAACTATTTATCATTGAAAGTCCAAGTTCCTAAAAATAGCAAAAACCACCGAAAATCCGATACATTCCAAAATCGATCCAACCAAATCAAGCGATCAATCTAACGCCGAATCCCTAGTTTGGAAATTATCGGAAACGAAATCCAGAAGCTTATCTCCCCCGATTAATTCAAGAAATCGCAACCGGACTTCGAGATGATCGAGCGATCAGGCGACAGAAACTTTCCGCCGCTCCGAAAAAGCGGCCGCGGAAAGAAACCGAAATCCGCCGCGCGGGAAACAACTGACCTCGATCGACGGAGCACGCGGGAATCCGACCGTAAAAGCGACGAGAAGCCTCGGAAACCTCCGGGGAACCGACCGGACGATCTGCGGAAGAAGCGCGAGCTCGGCGGCGGCGATCGGCGGCGGTGGCGGCGGCGGCGAATCCGAGCGCTCCGGTCCGTCGGAGGAGATGGATACCGGAAGTCCCGAGCGGAGGACCGGCGGCGGCGGCGGCGGCGGCGGCGAGGAGAGAGAGAGGGAGGAGGAGAGAGAGAGAGAGAGAGAGAGGAGGAGGGAGGGAGGGAGAACGGTTCCAAATGAGGAGAAAAAGGGAAGGGCGTTGTTTTCGCGCCACTTACTTCAATATCGACGTGGCTTTTATTTATTTTTATTTATTTAATTAATTTTTTCCAATATAAAATAAATTCGAATTTTGTTGTTTTTTACCGGAAAGGTGAATGATGAATATTCTCCCAACCCCCCACAGAAAAAAAAAGAAAAATAAAAAATTAATGAGAAACGGCGATTATTCTTGTGGTTAGCGTCTCTATTTGGAACTCAATTTGATATTGACCGGGGCCCCCACAAGGAAGGAAGGGCTGAAAAGGACCAAAGTGGGTCCCGCTTTTCACAAGTGCCAACTCGACAGGGGCCTAACACTTCCTTTTTACGAGAAAATATTGGCTGCAGCTCTGACTCCAACGTGGCTTCCTCCGAGTCCATTCACCGGGCGACACGTTTCGCTCGGCAGCCACGCTGGAGTCCGAGCTTCGGCCCTTTTATTTTCGTAAATATTGGAGCCAGCTCTCGAAAGTTTCTCTCTCCTCCTCCTGCACGTATTGTCCTGTTCTGCAAGGAATCGAACAGACCTAGCCTGCACATTCTCTCTCATTGCATTTATTACGAAGGAAAGAGAAGCAAAGCTTTACGTTGCTCTCCAAGAAAGAGAATTTTTACCATTTTCCATTTCTTTCACCCGATGGAGGTTTCGAAATTTTGAATCTCAAAATCTCTCTACGCTCGTCACGCCGCTCGCTTCTCTCTCCGGCCTCTCCCTCCTTCGATCTTCCCCCCACCCAGTGCTGCCCCTCCGTGGATCACGCTCACAGCCGTGCCGTTCGAGAACTCGAACCCCAGAAGTTGGTGTTCCGGAGGACGGCCTCCCCAACCGGTGACGCGGTCGAGGGAGCTGAGAAGGAGGCCACGGTGGAGTAGTCGAGGGACTTGATGTTGACGCGGCGAAGCCTGAGCTCGGGGCTCTCGACGCAGACGGTGAGGGCGAACCCGAGGAAGGCGGCACGGAGGATGACGATCGGGGCGAGGGTGTAGACAATGCACTTGCAGCTGCTGCGCCTCTGGTTGTGGCGAGGCGGCGCCTTGGCGAAGTGGGCAAGCTCCACATCGTCGCTCCGGAGGCGGGGTCCGGAGGGCACGATTGGGCTGGTCGGATCTTCTTTAGGCAACGCGAAAGTCGGAGTTCAAGTGAATGCGAGAGAGCACGGTCACTCATTGAGAGAGGCTGTTCTTGATGGTGGTGCTTTCGCTTTTCATTTTGGGTTTGCATGATGATTGTCATCGTGTTCATACGATTCAGGGAATCATGAATAGAGAGCTTTTTAAGGCATATAATACTATATCTGTTCTATCTTCCTCTCCAAATCTTTTTCTTGCTACTTCTCGTTCTTTTTCAATCTATATATGGGAGAGCAGATTGGATCATTTGTCTCCAGAAATCATTTCCGGTCAATTTCGCTCAAGGGTCAATCTTTATAACCAGAGGAGCTGTCCAGATTGATGCAGATAAATGGACAATGATCTGAGAATCTTTGATCTTTCACTATAATCAAAGCAAATAACTATACCGAAGCTAAAATTTTCGATCCCAGATTTCCAGCAAATAAACAGTTAAGAATGCGATAAAATCAGAACAAGTGCTAACTAAGACGGCCTTAAAGCGCAAGACTTGCTGGCGAGGGGTTTGCATTCCGACGAGGTTTTGCTTTTCCGGTGAACCCAGCATTTGATGCATATGCCATAAAAATCGCAGGTAAACAAAGAGAGAAAAATGATATCAGACGTAGATTCACAATAAAGAACAAATGCATTAAACTAGGCTTCTAACGATCGATCCGACTATGTGGGATTCGGCCATTCACTCAAGCATTTTGTCGAACATCTAATATGCACCGCTGAAACGATAGATTTTAGACTAGATCAAGGCTCGAACACAGGTCTGGGTCCCTAACAGAGGGCGCCATAACGCGTTACAACACCGATGAGGACTGGAAGAACCGAAGTTCCCATGAAAACGAAGTGAGCATGCTTCGGGAAACCCACTGGGTTGAACGGGAAAAGGGCTGCGGCGGACGGCGGCTCTCTGGCGGACGACTAGCGACGGCGAGGCGTTCCTTCAAGCTCCCTCTCTCTCTCCCTTCGTTATTTGATTGCTTTGGTTATAGTAGTCGCCGAAGTTAGGTGTTGTTGGGAGATCAAAGATTCTCTGCGTTATTCAATTGCTTTGGTTATAGTGGTCGCCGAAGTTAGGTGTTGTTGGGAGATCAAAGATTCTCAGATCATTTCCTACTAAAGTTGCGCATGAAACCCAAAACAAGCCAGTTGATCTTTCCTCATTGCACACCCCCAACATATTCATACAAGCACACAGACATGCAACCGTATTCACACGCGCAGGAGATTATGAGCTCGGAGAGAGAGGGAGATTACATAATACAATCAATCGCTATTTACATTTGCAAGATTTTAGGAGTTAGTGTGGATGACCAGATCCAGATCCAGCAGAAAGTCTTATTCCTCTCTGTTTCCCAAAACCAAATGAATCTCGTCCTCAAGCTTCAATCTGTTTCCTATGTGGTGAGATGATCCTGAAAACATGCTCTTGGCTGATGCAGTTGTCCACCATAACTACCCATCTGCTCTTCTTCCTCCACCCTTCGCAGCCGTCGATCTTGCCTCGGGCTTTAGCACCTTCCTACGTGGCCTCGAACGCCCTGCGCGGGTCATCACGGGCGGAGGTTCAAAGAGCGACAGCAACAGAGCAGCACAGCACAGCACAGACCCACTCAGACCCAGCTTTCACACGGTCCCGCACGTCTAACCGTCAAAAACCTCGGACGACGGCACAGGAACACATCAACCCCCTCAGTGAGTGACCCGTGCTCTCTCGCATTCACTAGCTTGCCCACTTCGCCAAGCCGCCGCCTCGCCGCAACCAGAGGCGCAGCAGCTGCAAGTGCTTCGTCTACACCCTCGCCCCGATCGTCATCCTCCGCGCCGCCTTCCTCGGGTTCGCCCTCACCGTCTGCGTCGAGAGCCCCGAGCTCAGGCTTCGCCGCGTTGACATCAAGTCCCTCGACTACTCCACCGTGGCCTCCTTCTCAGCTCCCTCGACCGCGTCACCGGTTGGGGAGGCCGTCCTCCGGAACACCAACTTTGGGGGTTCGAATTCTCGAACGGCACGGCTGTGAGCGTGATCCACAGAGGGGCAACACTGGGCGAGGGGAAGATCGAAGGAGGGAGGCCGGAGAGAGAAGCGAGCGGCGCGACGAGCGTAGAGAGATTTTGAGATTCAAAATTTCGAAACCTCCGTCGGGTGAAAGAAATAGAAAATGGTAAATTCTCTTTCTTGGAGAGCAACGTAAAGCTTTGCTTCTCTTTCCTTCATAATAAATGCAATGAGAGAGAATGTGCAGGCTAGGTCTGTTCAATTCCTTGCAGAACAGGACAATACGTGCAGGAGGAGAGAGAAACTTTCGAGAGCTGGCTCCGATATTTACGAAAATAAAAGGGCCGGAAGCTCGGACTCCAGCGTGGCTGCCGGGCGACACGTGTCGCCCGGTGAATGGACTCGGAGGAAGCCACGTTGGAGTCAGAGCTGCAGCCAATATTTTCTCAGGATTTTACAACGATGAAAACGTAGGGCCGCTAAAGTTACTTGTCATGAGCGTAACTTATACATTGAGCATATAATACACATATATATATATATATATATATATATATATATATATATATATATATATATATCTTAAATTATATCCTTTCTTTCTACCACACATATCCCAAAAAAAATTCATGTCATCAAACATCTTAAACTTACTCATTATGGGACAAATACTCCCAACATTTTTGTGGTGTGAGAAAACTCTTACCAACTATTTTAGTGTAATTTATAAACTTGAGTTCGATGTGTAATGTCGTCTTTAAATTTTGAATTTACTCAATATAATCTCTGAATTTTTAGTAAATATTTAAATTAGTCTTTAAACTATATGAAAAATATAAAATATTATCTTTCTATTAATTTAAGTCCTAGAACGGCATTGAACATTTTCATATATTTCATGGACTAATTTAAATATATACTAAAAGTTTAAATATCACATTGAATAACTTTAAAAATTAGGGACATTATTGTACATTGGATGAAAGTTCAGATATCAAATTGAACAAATTAAAAATTCAAGGATTAAAGTTTGAGACTATTTATGTCGTTTTTCCTATTTAATGCAAAGATACAAAGCGGTCTCCAAAGTTAAATGTATCGTAAGTAGTCATTGGGTGAAAAGTGAGGAATGTATTTTAAATTTTTCCAAAAACATATGCTCGGATGTGTGTCTAATTTTATATTCTATGTAATTATCTTTTCAAAATAAATTATACAGCTATCGAATTTCTTAGCAGAAAAGTGGTGGGTCGACTTCTTTCCAAGAAAAGCCATACTCCTATTACACGTTTATCCTCATTATATACAACTCAAAAGACATTTAACCAAGAATATTTAGAGAAGATAACAGAAAAGTATCTTCTTTTCTTGGCAAATGGAAAGTTCTACTTAATATTCTTGAGAAAGTTATGACATTTATATAGTCATATAACTCTAAACCTTTTGCGCGATTTCTTTTATTGTTTCTAATTTGCATTTATTGTAAGCTTGGTCGTTTTTTTTTTTTTTTTTTTTTTTGGGTCGAAGTAAGCTTGGCCTTTAGAAATGGCTTTTCCTCTAAATCCTTCCGGCAGTTTTCTTTAAAAAGTGAAAGATTGAGTTGCTTTAGTAAAGTGTTCAATTATAATTAGACCCTCACTTTTTGACTTCCTATTTATTTTATGTAAAGTTAATTAGAGAGGACTTAATAATTGAACAAATCTCACTTTTCACTTAATAATATAGATAGACTTAAAAAATTTACTGGGTCATTTAGGAAGAACGAAGGAATAATAAAATTAATAAAATGTAGAAACCCCTTCTTTATTGAAATATAGTTTGGTCCATCCACGCACGCGGTTGCTTTTGAGGCTTTCAACTCAACCAACAAAGTTTTCTTGTTTTATATAGTTTAAGTGCAAATGACAATTAATATTCTAAAACCAACAATAATTGTGTATTTGTGAATTGCTTTTTTTAACAGAGTTTATCCGAAAAGAAGAGAAAATAGAGAAGAGTAGATATCCCAAGATTGTGGGAATCACTATCTTATTACATGATAATTGACAAATAGGTGGATATACACGATAGGTTTAAAAAAATTACGGACTATTTTTTTAATCTAAATTCGGCCATGAATTTTTTGTCGCACACTATTATTTACCAAAAAAAAATTAATAATGCATTGAAAAAGCACTCTAAATAAATGCTAATATGACAGTTAATTATGAATAATTATCCAAATTATTCTCTTTCGCTCACCCCTAACAATCTCGCTACTTTTATAATCTCTTCTCTCTACCCTTCAACTCGATCCAATCTCATTTTCTTCATTTTAATCTTGTGTACACGTATGGCTTGAGTCATTGTTCTCGTTATCCGTATCTATCTATCTATCTATCCATCAAGTTTAAATTACGAGTTAATGGCTTAACAAAAGTGTTTTTAAAGTTATGTCTTTTCGGATCATATCTCTTTAGTTTTCTATAGCAATTATGTCTTTTCGAGTCATGTCCTTTTAGTTTTATGCATTACTTGTGTCTCTTCAGGACATATCCTTTTAATTGTCTACGACAGTTATGTCTTGTTTAAATAGTGCTAATACAAACAGGATCAAGGTCTTGTATCTTGAGAAGCGTGGTTTATAAGTCTGCAAAGCACCGTTGATTGAAACTAATTACCTTAAGGAGAATAAGTAATCCGTACCTCATATCCTGTTTAATTATGTTACAATTTTATAGCAATTAAGTAAGTCTATATTTAATTTGTGTTTTCACTTTCTCAAAGTTATTATTTCTGTTTAATATTACTGTTTACAGCAGATAGGATAGTATTGTATTGACAACATATCTATCTCCATTTGGAGAAATACTTAGTCAACCTAATGTCTAACTGAGAACTCCAAGCTTAGAGGGTCCGATAAAATCATGTCACCTCGACTCATTTTTTTTTCTAGTCAATAACAACTATCAAAGTTTGGAAGATATTTTTCGAATTGCTAATTAATTTTCAAGGAACAAGCGGGACCTCGATAACGCCGTCGTATCGCGTCAAACCGGTAGCAAAAGGCGAGGAGATACTATCGAAAAGCGCAGCATTAAATTTCACCCACATGCAGCATTTTTTTTTTTTTTTGTCAGTCCTACTCTATTCCTGCTCTACACTCACTCGCAGACTTGTCTTTGCCCGCTCTTGCTGGGGCGTGGAGAATCAACCCACACTCGAAACTTACGCGTCCCTACCCCCATCCCCCCTGAGGAGGTGGGGATTTGAACCCCTCACCTCCCCCTTCCATGTTGGAAGGGTGGCCACTGGAACAAACCCCCAGTGGTTCATGCAGCATTCAAAAGCATAGAAACCCACCAATGAATCTGATCTCCGTCGCGTCTCCTTCGCGGTGGTCCTGTACAATGGAGCAAAGCCATGCATTGCATACTTCTTGAAACTCTGGAACGACGGCTATCGGCATCGGCATCGGCATCGGCCATGCCGAAACCATTCCTCCATAGATGCTAGACCTTACTGTTCGATACGCACGCCGGCCGGCCAAATGAAATCCAGACAAAAGTTCACGGTTTCATGCAGACGCATCTGTATCGTCGCTTTCTTCTGGTTTTTTTTATCGATGCGAACGATGGATATTCCCCGTTGGCGCATTGCATGGCTAAGAAAAGATGGTGATTGCGATGCAGAAAGACTCGGTAGCAGAACAGAAGACAAGCCGACGAACATCTTGGCAATCTCTCTCTCTCTCTCTCTCTCTCTAGAAAGACGAGATTAGGGTGCTGTTAGGGAGGCGACATTAACGTCGCAGTCGAGCTCTCATCGTCGGGTCGCATAGCAAGGGGAAGTAATCAACACATTCAAGAATACCCAACACAGCAAACCCTAACCCTATCTCTGATCTTTCTCCTCCTGATCCTCAGCCTCCCACGTCGTCGTCGACGCTTGCTACCGCCTCCTGCGTCGTCGGCTGGCGTTGCCTCCCTAATGGACATTTTTGCTACAATTAAATTATTATGTGGATGTCGTTTTTACCTAACAAGAAAACAATCGAACGGACATATTCAACCCGCCAAAATAGAGAGACCGAGCCCTTCTCACGTCTCGCGTGCTTTTAGTTCTTTTTAAATCTGGAACCCTTGAAACTTTCGCAACGCTCGAATCATGACATTTTAAATTTCGACGGGAAAACAAGAAATTGGCTTTGTATTTTTTTTTTTTTTAAAGTCCGAAGAAAGGAACCTTCATTAGACAAGTCGAGGGCCGCGACAAGGATTTAATGTTTTATCTTCTAATTTTTTGAAAACGAGGGTGACCACTTGATCACGTGACGTTCATTGATGCGTCACCACTCCGTGAAGTCGATGCATCCGCGAGCCCGGGAGCGAGGGCAAGGCCAAAGGAACCAGCACGTTGCTGGGGAGCTGCTGTGAAAGCGTATTAAATGGAGCGAACTAACGTTGCATAAGTAGATAAATCCCATGCGATCTCGAAGTGTTGATATGCACGACTTTTCGTGAGGCCAGCCCGAGCGGCCGTGCCTTCATGAGTCATGAAAGATCTCAGTTTAGAGCACCTAATCCCATCATCCTACACTAGTCTTCGCCCCGCCCCCGTGGTCTACAAAGGATGGCTCCAGAAGAGATTTTTTCCATAGAGTTTTAACTCGTGAGTCCATGATCATGCTTGTTAGAATATTTAAATAATAAATTTATGACTTCATCTAACAAATTAAGTTTTTAAATGTCTTTCCAAATCTCACTTAATATCATAAATTTAGAGAACCCGAATTCGAAATTTTTCAAACCACTAATTACCTCTTTAAGGGGAGCGTTAGAATGTATCTAACAAAATATTTAGGGCGTGCATAATAGAATTTATACTTCTCTATTTCTCTGTTTCTTTGTTTCTCAAAATAAGTTTGGAACAGAAATCTGTTTAGTAACACAATTTAATTTTTCTATTTCTAGAACAAATTTATATTCCAGAAATCAAAACTAAAATTTTTAACTTCTTAATTTCCAAAATAAAATTGAAAAATCAATTTTTGTTTCAGAAATTTTATCATACGCATCCCATCCACCAAATTTAAGGTCACCGCCCACCACGGTAGCCCGAGACACGTTGTCGGCACGGCCCTATGGAGTTCTAAAGCAAGAGGGACACGTGTCGTGATCCAGGAGACAAGGACAATCAGGGGGGGATCTTGAGCTCGCCGATCGAGGAATAAGCGGTCAACGCGAGAGCAAGCTCGTTTTCCGCGCGCGACTCTGAAAAGTCTTCCTCCCCTTCTCCGCACGCGATTTTTGTTCGGTTGACCGGAACGTAGACCCGGCCGCACCCGATTAGGCCCCACGTCTCCTCGGAAACGCCCGGATAGGATCCTCCTCCTCCGGAGCTTCGTCAAACTCCCGGGATCGCCGCCGAAAAAAATGCAACGGTCTAACTTTTTCATATTATCTTTTCCTTTTTCTTTGTTTCGGAAACTTTAAGGTTGATGGCCGTTGTCGAGAGAGAGAGACATAATAGAGATCCGAGGTTACGTAAGATCGGTGTAAAAAGACCGAGGCGGGTGGGACAGTTTCGGCCGTTTCCAAGACGCCTCGGTTATCGCGCGGCCTGTTCCGTGGGGGGCAGCATTTTGGAGATCTCGGTCAATCCGATGGTGACTGCCTACCTCTCTGGATTCGGTTCGAGTCTCTACACTTGAATTTTCTAATTGGAAGAAAAAGAAAAGTACACAAATTGAAATTTCCAATTGACTTCCTGCAGATCCATGCCCTAACTTCGATCTTGATTTGGAGGATTTTTCATCTAGTGGATGGATTCGAACTATGACGATGATTACATGAGCGTGTGCATCAAGTCACATCACGAGTCATTAATTCTTTCTAACTTGAATGACGGGTCAATTCCATAGGATATGCCCAATTCTAGGTCTAATTCCAATTTTGTCACGAACCTTCTTATTTAAAAAACTTATCAACTTTTACTTTAATCTCAAATCCACTCACATTTCTAAAGATCGGCACTAATTTCTTCGAGATTATCAATATCAATAGGTTACTCTTGCTTCATACGAATTTGAGAATATTGATGAAGACTGACTCCAATGTTAGTGATTTTGTGGCAAGTAGTGGTAATTTTTGGACACGTGGGTAGATTTAGGATTAGAGAGAAAGTTAAGATATTTTTTTGATAAAAAAAATCATGATAGAATTGGAATTAGACCTAAAGATGATATTTTTTAGAGAATTAGGCACTCGAATGATTGCCCAATGATCATAACAAGTTTTTTTTTTTTTTTTTGGTCGGGGATCATAACAAGTTAAAGACTTGTTATTAAGGGAGGTCTATGATGGACTTTAGCAAGCCTTTCATTGGTTTCTTTTTATTTCTTATTTTATTTTTTAGACATGAAAAATAAAATTTATTGTTATGCTTTTTGTGATTTTCACTTGATGGTACTTGTCTTTTGTTATTTTGCTTAACTAACACACACACGTGCTTGAGGTTGAGCTATAAGTCTTATGCTGATTTATTTTGTATTGATCCAATATGCATATCATCTTTCATACTGTGGAACTTTTTTTAGACTCCAATTATTTTGTAGAAAATAGATGATTTGGAGAGTATTTTCCCAAAAAAATAATTATTCATATTGCTTGAAATAATTATCAATAAAAAATATTTCATTATCGATAGCAATTTATGTCTTAATGATATCGTGGATGATTAAAAAAAATTTCATTCATTTAATATTATAAGCGATCCAAGTGAATAGTTTGAGGAAAATAGTTTCTTAACAATTCATTTTTTCTTGAAACAAGTGCACCCTAAACTCAAAATACTTAAACCTTTTACAAATATTCTTTATTAAAGCAATTTACATCTAAACAAATGCACCCTGAACTCAAAATACTGTTAAAGGGGAGTCAAGAATAAAAAATAAGGGCAAGCAAATTGGCCAATTTTTTTATAAAATATAGGCTTTTCGTTATGGTCATCCCCTCTCAAGAGGCATTATTCTTCATTTCATGGATTAATGTGATAGTGAATCTGCTGGGGAAAATAAGGTGCGAAAAAGGAAAATAAAACGTGCGACAGCGCATTGAACTTTTTTAACTCTGGCATTGCATTAAAAAAAAAAAAAAACACATCATACGCCCAAAGCCAATAATAAAAGTCACTTCGAACTAATTAATTAATTGCTCGAAAAGCAGCCCCTAGGACACTTTCCGCAAAGCAAAAAGGTCGACCAAGGGGAGACCAAGGGGAGCAGTGCCAGCATAGAAAGCCTGGAAAAGAAAAAGAATAAAAACAGAGGATCCTCCAAATAAAAAATTGATTTTAATATAGGATTAATATCTTAGAAATTTCAAATTAATAATTTAATGACACATTTATGTCAAACTAATTTTTTGTTTCTGGGAAAATTGCAAACTAGTACCTTATCATACATTTAGTTCAAGGTGTGCTTATTTGAGTGAAAAAAATTCCACAAATTAATTTTTTAAATTTTCACGATTTTGGTTTGTTGAAAATAATCGGTCAATGAAATACTATACATGGTCAAATAAAATATACATTCTTAAAGTCAGAAAATGTATTTTCTAACCAATAATGAAGATTTTTTTTTAAAATATTTTTCTAAAAAATATTTTCCTTTATCATGAAATTTTCCTCCAAATAAAACTAAACTTTCTCACTAAAAAGTCTAAATCAATACTCCTAACCGAAATCCACCCTTCATTAAAATGCATAAATGTAAAGTACATGGTGTTTTCCACATTGGATTTGGCATTCTATACATCAGATCTGTCCTGCAAATGTCTGCTTTGTATTTATTTTAATAGGATATTGAATTATTGAATCAAGGCTACCGGTTCAGATTATTCCATGACACAAAATTTAGTTTGTGTTTTTAACCTTTAATTTAACATCATTTTTCACTGAGTTCTCCATAGAATTTCTAGAGCAATGTGAAGCCGAGTCACGAGACTTGCCGATGCTGTCCAGCATCACAATGACGTGGATAATTATATGGTGTTATATAATAAAAATGACTAATTTGGTCTCAAAGCATGGATATTTATGGTGTTAAATTAGCCATAAAGCAAGTTACAAAACGGCGACGTTTTCCATCCATGCTCATGCCATTTGGTCCCTTTTCCTTTCAAGCTGGCTTTCGCAATTTGGTCGCTGGCTGCTTTTGAGCTCAAGAAAGCGATGCCTTAGTGTAAGGCAGCCACTTTCACTGAGTGATCCTCTTCCTTTCTACAGTGAATTGGTACTAGAAATTAGGTCCTCTCGCCCCATCATCAGTGATGAGAATCGACTTCGGTTGGACAAATTCGAAGAGACGGGTGGTCTTTAAATTAGAATTCAGGCATGTCATATCGCACAATTTGGAAGCTCCGGGGTGAGAAGATTATATGTTTTGTTATGACAAATGAGCTCCTCGAAGCTTGCTTTTCCAACATAATATTCGCGTTAATCACATGCAAATTTCAATTTGAAAATTTTTGAATCATGGGTTCGCACAAAATTATCACAAGGCTACTACTTAATTTACAATTTAAAATTTTCGTGTGATTTTTTTTAATTTTTTTATTTGGTTGGATACAAAAGTCAAATGGTAGGAGTTCATCCTAGTTGCATTCATAGTTGGTCACCCACCATCACCTAAACTCAAGAATGGAATGCCGCGAGCACATGCCTAGCAATACTATGGTGCTTTTGCTTTCAATATACCATGAATCACATGTAAGGATGTCTTAGATAATGATACTTCTTCATTCTTCTTATTACTATTTTTTTTTTTTTTTTAGATTTTCTCATTCCTTAAATAACTATTTTTTCAGTTTCAAGATTAATTACAGATTAATAATTCGTCAGTCAATAGTACTCACTTTACATATTATATGGAAGTCAATTCTTTAGTCTTGAACTTTTCGGTCTTGCTAATTTAGTCCTAAATTTTTGTGCAAAATTCCAATTGCAATTCTTTTAATAAATTTTCGAAAGAAATCGCCGACAATAGTGATTTGGTTAAGGTTAACCATTCTACGTGGCACACTAGTACGTCGACGATTTCTAGGCCATAAAGATTACATTGGAATGTCAAGCCAAGTTTGAGAACTAAATTAGTGAAATTAAAAAGTGTATGATTAAATTGGCACCGGTACCGTAAATTTATGATTGGTTGGCGAATTTTTCAAATAATTCTTATTTTTGGATTCAATTTGAAGGGCTTTGGCTAAGACCAATTAATAAACCATCATTACATTCTAATGAAAGGCCTAACACAAGTGCAAAGAGAATGTGAATAATTCCTGCGATATATGTCGCCATGTGAATGGATTTGGACAGCTGCACGATACGTGACCCTCTCACTCGAGGGCAACATCAGCTTTTTTTCGTCCCATCACTACTTTGGTCCCCCAACACTCTTTGCTTCCCTCATTCATTTATTCACTTGTTTTTCCGTTTCACGTGCAAAAAAAAAAAAAAAAGCCCAATAAAATCGAATTTCCATTTCCATGACAAAAGACACTGCGATCGGATTTTTCTTTATTTAGCTTTTATTTCGTGGAGCTTCCTTGCACCCGTCGCGACGTAGTTATCAGGAATCATTAAAGAGAAAATTCGAATTGTCATCTTCTCGCATTTAATCGACGAAATTTGTGAATATGCTGTCTCGGAAAACGTTGAGTTGAGCTGAAGTTTAACTGATTCCGGCAGAAAGGAGATGGCCACCTCCCACCTCTCGTTAGCTCGAACTGAAAATGACAATTGCTGCGAAATTCGGTCGGTCCACATGTGATGAGGTGACCCATGAGTTCATAACTATAGGAACATAGTATCTTGGATCATTTACAATAAATAAAAAAAATATGATCCCCCCACTTCTTCTTTTTTATATTATTTATCCATGCATGCATTCGAGGATGCTTTTCAAAGCAACTTCAAGCACCGAAAGTTCCTTGAATATAAGATTTAGTATTTGGTAACTACTTTTATGAAAGAATTCGGGTTCGAAGCTGCTTTGACAATGCTCGAAACTCAATGCTCAAAGCAAACCCCTCTCCTTCCCGTCCCAAAAGAATAATTTGACATTTCGGATTTTCCGATAAGAAAGTATGCCCTTTGATGAGAATTTTCATTTTTCAATTATGAATATCCCATGTACCGACTAAAGATGTATCCTCTTCTGCCCTCGTGTGTGGATTTGGGAAGGAACTAGAGAGAGACAAGCGATGGCACCTTGCTCGTTGGAGGGCGGGGTCATGCAACCTCAAATTGACCACTTGCTGCGGTCGTGCGACCCCTAGGTCTAGGCCTTGCCCCACTTAGGCGAGGTTGGATATTTGTTGAGATCACGCGACCTAGGTCAAATCTCGTAGGTCAGATGTCGTGGGGGTTGTCCAATCCTACCAATGCCATGCCTATGGTCACGGCTTCGATAGCATTGTAGCTGGGGTCTGGTAGCTCTTGCAACAACCTTTCACACCTTTGCTTCCTCTCTCTCTGCCTTTTTTTTTTTTAATAAAAAAATTGCTTACTTTAAAGTTGATCTAAAGAAATGTTCTGTATACCAATTATCAAGAACCATTTGCTTTTCCAACCAAGAAAAACACTATTTGGTTTCCATTGAATACATTTTCCTTTTTCATGAAATTTTCATTGACATAAACACACCTTAAATTGGGAAATCAGCTTCCCTTAAAGTTACTACTATAAATAAATTGAACATTAGGGTGTCTTTGTTTCAAGGAAAACTTTGAGGAAAACGTCATAATGTGAAAAAATATTTTCCCCTTTTTAGGTTAGGGAATTCCATTTTCCTAAATTGAAACATGCATATTTCCTTTAACCTTAGATAGTTTTCCTTTGACGAATCATTTTTCAACAAATCAAATGTGCGAAAGACCATAAAACTAATTTGCAAAAAATTCTTTCACTCGAAAAAATATGCTCAATCATGGATAACGATCACCTTTTATCACCTTCACTTTGTTGTGCTAGCCATATGATTGGGCGCTATGAATGTGTGTCAAGGGGCATTGAATCTCCCACACTCCACACAAGATACAATCAACCAAACGTTTTATCTATTTCTAATTTCTGTGGGCATGTGCGCGTGCAAATACAATGATTAAGCAAAACAATCATTTTTTGGTCATGTTCTCTGGCCAATTTGGCTCCTATGGAATAGCAATGCCCCTCCACATTAGACACTGATTTGAGAAGTGCATTATGGCGTGCATGAGCAGTGATTTTGTATAAAGTACCCAATACTCAAATGGAGGTTCCTCACAGCCATCTTCTTTTTTCTTCTTTTTTTCGATTCTCTCTTTTTTCCTTTTTGGCAATTATAAATGGACCCAAGGATGGGCAATCATGTGCAAGAAAAATGCAAACCCCAATTATGGTGAATCAAAGGCATTGCATCTTCCTGTGCTCTTCATCTCTTAAACAATTCATTTTCTCTTTTCTTATTCGAGGTTTGCAAAGATCTTCAGATTTTATGTAATAAAAAATATATGTATGTATGTACATGCATATGTATATGTATTGTTCTTTATTGAAATTTGTCACCTATTGTGAGTACTCTCAGTCTCTGTCTGTGAGTTTTCTCCATAGGCATTAATTGTGGGGGACAAGGAAATTGGCTCAGGGATGGTTTTGTTTCAGCACTGTTCCCGCCTCATGTTTTTGTCTGTGTATCGAGGTTTAGGGCACATTGGATGCCCTAGATAAATGGTACATAGAGAAATACCAAAAGGACTTTTGGCATGGCAGGAGGCAGTGAGGAGATCTGCAGATCCGCAAGAACTGAGAATTTCTGGGTGTTTTGGCTTCTCTCTGTCAGCAGATGCATTTGATCTTTGTCCATATGATGGCATGGTCTTGTCAATGTCACGAGCTCATGCACCGAATGTCCACAAGCGTTCCCTTCTTTCGAGAAAGTCTTGCTCGAGTCGAGGACCGGGTGGATCGGATTGCATACAGTTCAAATTTATTTGGCAGGTGCGGTTGCGCCTGGTCCATATACTTAGGTCCTTTGGAAGAATTTCTCCATTTCTATGATGAAGCTGCACATGACCGGGGATATTTAGTGAGATCATGTAGCAAGAGAGAAAAAATCACTTCCACGCGCAATGTTGGACCGACAGCAAGTGTTTGTTTGCACAATTTAGGATAGTTCATAGGCATGCATGATACAGATCAAACATCGCCCGTGGACAGTGTTTCCTATCACTCAGATGCACAAAATCCTTGAGTCCACTTGGCCTTACTAGAAGCAAGTAGGCCGACTGGGGTAACAACATTATGCCCGATCTCGGCCTGCCGTTTAGCCTTAGGTCTTAGATTGAATGAGCTTTAGTCTATGGTGACTGCTTATGTTTTTCTCCTCCTTTTGGGTGATAATCTATCGATTTTCCGTATGCAGTTCCAAACGAGCTTGAGCTGTGTTATTAGGTTTGAATCAAAACGACCCCATTCAACAAGCCTAGGCAGAATAAATTGGAGTGCTAAAGAAAAGCCATTTTGATTTACCCAAAGACCATCCAACCTAAATTTCCATTGGCACTAAATGAGCAGATTCGAACATTGTATAATAGTTCAAGGAGGTAACTCAACCAATTGGAAGTTCCAACTTGAAAGACGACATTACATTTTGTTAAAAAACTCGAGAATTGGTTGGTGTCCTCAAACCAGACATTCAACGACACGATGACTTCAAATTCCTGAACTAAGGTGATCAAGAACATTGGTTGATCACAGTGAGATTCGAATTGGATATGAGAGTCTCCAGTACATTGACCTTCAAATGCTAATGGTGATCACAGAGAACATAAAATTAAATGTGACAGTCTCTGGAAAGATTTATCATTCTTCCTGTGTAGCTTCCACTGTCATTACCACTCCAAGCATATCATACATGGAATCTGACTTCATCTCTAACGCCAAGGTCAAAAGTATAATGATCCTTCATCACGATTAGAAAAGAGTTTGACATGATATGGGGCAACTATTGAATCAAGATCTGGTCGACAGACATTTCCATAGGCAAGAGTCAGTCAATGTAAAGGGCATTTGTAGTTAAGGAGGATCTAGACAACCGCCAAATTAAAAAGGGGTTGAGTTTGGTGCAATCATTTTGACAAGCCAATTAATCCTACTACGGAGACACTAACTAATGTCAACTATGGGACAGTTGTGAGACATGACAAATTGAATCCAAGCCCAGCACCACGTATGAGTTTTTATGTCGAGATTCATATCTATTGTAGACAAATATTGATCTTTTACACAGATATTTGAATGACCTTCTAATGGTTATGCTCTGACTCATCAGAGTTACATTATTCATCATGCTGTCCAATATAAACTGACATCAAACAAAGCAAGAGAGCTAAGATGATTCTTATCCTCATAAACTTAAAGCTATGTAACAAAATTTTGCATGATACCTTGAAATAACAGAAAGCAGGTCTTCAGTCAATCTTGGTTGAACTTTAGCTCCCATCAGTCAATCTGTACTGTAAATGATCACGGTGTCCACTCAAGGTGACAACAAACTTGTAAACTTTTCTGGCATCTGATTCTTCAAGTCTGCCAATTACATCTCAAACAATTCCTCTCCCACCAGAATAAGCTCACTTGCATCTGTGCTCCAAAGATCACCATATACTGGTGATGCTTGGTCAAAATTAAGCAAGATAGATCCAACTGTTATAAAAAATCGACAGCCCAAAACGTCTCATGGACTTCTCTTCCAATGCACCCTCCGAATCTTGTCGACAACCCATAACCAAGTATATCGCATTGCAAAGTCCCATAAATCTGCAGTAAGTGCATCATATAGATTATAAGGACATTAAGCACATGAAACAATTGATTATAAGCTATGGCTCTAAGCAAGAAAATTACAAAGCATATGGTTGGAGAAAGGCGTGGTAGAGTGCTGAAGCCAAAGACCAACTCATACCTTCCTCAGCTACGATGAGCAAGAAGATTGGCCAAAGTATATACAGCCTGCACTTTCTAGTTCATACACCAAAAGGGATCTTAGTAATTAACAAATCCAGTGCCATAAGCCCTCCCCAGAGTTGCTTCAATGCCATCAGGAAGTAGATCAAAATTTTTAGCGACAGCTAAACCAGCATACATGCCATCAACAGCAGCACTAACAATTCCACCAGCATAACCTGCTCCTTCACCTATTGGATAAAGTCCTCTGAGTGACACACTCTCATAAGTATCAGAGGAACGTGGAATCTGAACAGGAGAGCTCGTTCTAGTCTGGAAAATTTACAGAAAAAGAAAAGAAGGAAACGATTTACAAGCTCTGAAGAAACATTGCTAGCACAAAAACAGAAAACGTCAACAGAGTAGTAAATGTATATTACCTCTACCCCATGAAGAAGTGCGTCCTTGGAGATAAAGCCTGGTAACTGGAGGTCAAGAATTTGGCCATAAAAGTTATTTTGTGACACCACATCTACTGAATAGTCTACAAGGAAAAATGTTAACAGATGACTAAGAAACTAAGAAAGAACTCAACCTCCTGGTCAAATGCGACAATCGAATGCTTCAAAGCCTCTGTTATATGGATAGGGAAGAGATTGTGAAGATTTGCTGCTTTTACTCCTAACCGATAGCTCGAGGGTGGCACGGATGTTCCTAAGAAAATTAAATATTCCCAAGTTAAATGACAAACAGACAGTTTTCTTTCCATTACTTAACTCAATTGTAATTTATACTAAGACAAGTGGGATAATGATATGAGAAACTACCTGATAACTTATTCTCAAGAAAATCAGTCACTGTTTGCACAGGCACAACAAAATTTCCCCCACCCATAATAGCTGCTTTCTTTTCAAGATCCCTCTGAAATAGTAAGATATTTGAATAAGAAAATGAACAGTTCCTAAAGACTGACAAGGAATAGAGATTAAGTCCTCTCAATTGAGGTTAAATTTTGAACTAAACTATTCCCTTTGACCTATTTCATCCATCTAAGGACTTGAGTTTAAAGGATCAGTAAGCGGAGAGTATAAACGTCAACGCCTTGAATGAACTTGGACTTAAATGAGCACATGAAAATAAATAACATAACAGTGGAAGCAGAACAGCAATGAGAAAGCACCTGAAAATAGACCCCGGCCATGGGTCCAGAGCAATTCAATGAATTAAACTCTTTTCCAGACACAGTGACAACTAAAGCAGCATTTGCCCATTTGGATGAACGCCGGGAAAAAGACATCCCGTTGATACAAAGTTCTGATGGATCAGTACTTGTGAGAACCACCTGAAAAGTGTTCTTCAGTTACACCAACACATGAAACCAGCAAACTTTTTTCTATGCTTTCAATATGCTCTTCCAGTCCAAAAACTTTTGCACTGTTTCATTAATATACTACGCTATCTATCTACTAGCTACTCTTCAATTTGTGTCACAAATCCACTGGAAAGATTTATCAATCTGTCAGGGTAACTCCTCATTAAGTTAGCCATATGATCACTAACTTCTGCAGAAGCCCACTGTCTCCTATACTGAAATGAGGAAAGAAAGTCTAATGGACCACCATAAAGCATTTCAAACCATCCTTTCAACAAAAATAAGATGTCTATCAGGCATACCTGTCCACCAGGACACATGCAGAAGGAGTAGCAAGCATGGTTTGTCCCTAAACTTGGGGGAGAATCAACATCCTCACCCCTGATATGCTTGGCAACCTTGTAATCTGCCACTGGTACTTTTCCACGTCCACCACGGACTTCTGATGCCAGTTTTGAGTACTGTAAAGTAAAAAATTAACTCCATGATAACCTTGAGAAAAAGAATTGTTTCACTAAAAATACTAAATTATGCAAGGAATACAAGTTACTCTTACTAATATTGTAAAAAATGAAAATGAAATATACTACCACTGGCATAAGGTTAGATAAGATAGAAAAATCATACTAACATTGTGCAGTGCAACAAAAGCACCGACATGGTACATTAATAACTCCACACAGTTAACCACACCCAACAATGAAGCCTTTATTTATTTCACAATTGTTGCCACCACATATAGGTCTCATTGATAGCACCATCCTCCCTGATTTGTTCCATTCATCCCACATCTGATATACTTTCAACAACCCAGATCCACTAGGAGCATCCTCCAAGAAGCACACACCATATCCCTCATTTCTTCTCTCTTCGTGTTATTTTTCTCCAGTTGGCTTCCGGTCTTAGCAGTCTCTAAGACATAGATCAGAGATGAAAAGATCCCTGAACATAGACTTAATCTCCCTAGCCCTCCACCATCGCTTTCTGTACACCCATCTCTCTGTGGTAGGGTCATCTAGCTTCATCTCCCTATGATTCACTACGGTCAAAATCTCCTTCCCACAAACAACTTTCCTTAAGCAGAAAAACCTCCAATCTCATGATCTTCTAATGATTAAAACTACATTCCTCATTCTTCCCAATAACTCCAGCCCAAGCCTAACCAGTCCCTGCTGAAGTCAAAGGTTTAGCAGCACCGCAGCATGGGCTGGGGAAGGCAGTGCCAAGTGGACCAATTTCAGGGAAGCATGTGAGGGAAGCGGAGGGATGGCTGGCCTAGCAAATTCTGAGAGGTGACTGATTCCACAACAGTATTGGAGAACAAAGAAAGGGAAGAAAGAATGAGAGAAGAGCATATGCGGATACCATTCTGTTCCAGGCATGGTAGTACATTAAGTCTTGAGCAAAAAACAACACATAGGATTTTTTCTAAAGTCTCACAGATTTACCTGGAGAACCTCAATTGCAAATTTGTAACTTCATCGAGAACCTAATTGAACTAACAAAACTAAAGAGCTCACTTGACCCTACTTAAAAAAGATCGAATTTCTGATGCAGTTATCCCATCTAACAAATGTAGAAGGTGACAGCAGAGATTTATTCCCATTTTCAATTGTATTAGGGATATCACAGACCCAAGACTTTCCATAAATTTGGGGGGGGAGGGAGAAAGAAAATTACAGATATCAGGAACAACAATAGGTGGTTACTCCATCCATCTTGCTAATCAATTGATACACTAGCAAAGGGAAGTGCATCACCAACCTGTATGCTGTTTATTAGTTCCTGAGGATGTTCAACCCTCAAACCTACCTGCAAGACATCATAGAAGGAAAAACGACAGTTAATAGTTTCATTCATATTACCAGTATACAAACATTTGGAATGACCTTATTATGCATACAGATCAAGTTGCCAAACAAGGTGATTCCGGAGATGCCCAACATTTTAGTGACCGGACTATATATATTTGAGATCAAGGGTCGCAAGTTAAAACAAGGCTGAAGTAGCAATCAAGATCGCAATGCAACAATATAACATTTAATTTAATATTAATTTTATTAAATGGAATAAAAAGGTCATATCATTGTAGCAACAACAGAAATGATCGCTATAAAGAAGATGAGAGGATAATATTAGCACAACAGCTGAGAAATTCATTGCCAAATTGCTTCTTCATGTACCTTGACACAATCAATCAAATTTCAAATCTTTGCATTCACATAGCATTTGCATATTGAAAATCACAATGTTGAGGGACCAGTTTGACACAATTAATTGAATTCTCAAACCTTTACATTCCAGTGTATAGCATTTGCATATTGAAAATCACATTTTCGAAGATCAGATTGAAAATCTCTATCTGATCCAGTGCTGGTTTTGATCATTCAAATTTTAAATGCTATCTTTTCAGTAAGTGTTTAGATGTTAATGAACAGAACTGGACTTCAGCCATCTCCAGGTTTATTCAACTTAAATGGTCAACATGGTACAGTACAGCTTTCAACAACGCAAGAGGGGTTACATGCTTGTTAAACAAAATATCTAACGGTACTATATCCTATCAGGGATGAACCTGTGCACAATATTGACCTAGAAGGTGATCCCTCACCACTTACAATAGCAATGAAAAAATCATCCATCTAATCAGGAAATCAAAGGCACGGAATATCCAGATGTGAAACCACAAAGGACATAATACTACATTCAGGAAAAAAAGCAATTCAAAAGTGATGAATTTGCCCAGGCTAATTTACTCACAGCAAAATCTTTAGGAACCAACTCCACATTATGAGAAAGAAGCATCTGGTACACATCTCGAGCAGAATGGCCAACAGCAAGGACAACTGCATCACTTGTAAGCTTTTCACTGTCAAATAATGATTTGTCGCTTGACTGAGAGACTTTGACCCCCACAACCTGCCCATTCTCTACTAGCAAATTATCCATTCTCGACCCAAACATGATGTTAACCTGTGCAAAATTATGTTAGAAGACCAAAAAAAAGAAAAAAAGAAAAAAGAACACCCACGAAACTAGTTATGAGCTAATAAGCAATGACCTAGTGCAATTGATTTCATTATTGCATGCGCAAAGGATAGCCCAAAAAAAAACAAAAAAACTGACTTACACCAAGTTGCTGGAGATACTGCCGAAAATTCCGAAGCAAAGGAACCAACCGATCCGTTCCCAAATGAGGCTTTCCATTGACCAAAATGCTTTTGGGAGCTCCAAAATGCACCAATGTTTTCATAACCTGAGATGGAGCAGTTATCAAAGTGCTGTAAAGCAAGTGAAATTTCATACAAGGGCTGGATGGCCTAAAGGATGTTGAGGGAGGCACAAAGTAAATGAAGAATACTAGCCAAACCTTTTTCTCCCCTCTGTCCACATTATGATGCAATACTCAGCACAATAGAGTACACTAGAGCAATTAGCTCAAAAGAAGTGATATGAGGATTGAAGTTTTAAGTCCCACCTAAATAAAGTAAAAAAGTAAAAACAAAGAAACCCAAGTGTGGTGATATAAATACATCTTACTCTTATTTTGAGACAAAATAGATTTTAATATTTATCATGCCTTTTAATAAGTAGAAAATATATGTAACTGTAGTAAACTCCGCATCTGGGTAAACAAATATCCTTTAACTGGAAGAAAATAAAAAATAAAAAGAAAGAAAGATTTAAATTTTCACCTTCCAATAAACTATTACACGGCCAACAAACTTTAATATTGACCAATATTTCTCCCACGAGCTGAAAAAAAAGAAGTGAGATGCATATTCAAGGACCCTCTCTGAGTTGACCTCACTATTACCTTGCAATGAAAACAGTCACACCAACTCTAGCACTTGATTCAAGGTTTTCTTTTTAGACTGCCTCAGCATCCTAGTGTCAATCAAGAAGTCCTCAAGTTTCTCTAAGTGAAGGAGCAGCTTTTCATCAACATACATCAGTTCAGTTCACTGACATAGGCAGACCTAACTGAAAAATAAAGACTAAAAAACGTGCGCTAGGAAATGACTATGCATCCGTTGCCTAAACTCATATCCGGAAAAGGCAACATTTAAATGATATGAGAGCTTGCCATTATGCTTCCAGAGAAGTAATATGATCTAGATTAGCAGATACTACATTCTGGTCATTGCGGCTGTCCTATTCACCCTGTGATAAGGTGATTGGAAGGGAAATGTTAGAAGAGTAGATAAGAGGGTGAAGATGCACCATTTAACATCCAAGTTAGAGGTTTTCTGAAAAAAGGATGCCACTGGCAAATTACAAGGAAGGGTGATGAGCTATATCACAGCAACTTATGAAAATATTGCTTATGAATGCACAAGCTTCACAGAGGAAATAAGGTCATGGATTATTACCGCTAATACACTTTCGCTGTTCCTTCCAATTCTAGTTACCAATTTTCCATCACTCCAGGTACCTGCACCACCCTGCCATGCATAAGTCCTCACATAAATGACTCTAACAGCAGACAGTAGATATGGACCACAAGAACTAGTATAAGAAACTCAGCAGCCAAAAGGAATTTCAAAATGGTAGATAGGACAAAAAGGTCATGTTCTCTGCAAAACTACACCCTATTTAGGCTGTATAAATTAAATAAGTGTTAAAAACATGAGCATCCTATCAAGAGAAATAAAATTTAATTAATAAAAAAAATGACAATTCTTTAAGACAACTATTTTTACTTCTTTTTACAATGTTTAGATCTAGTAAATTAGGCAAATTGTCAAAACAGAGAAACAATAATAATGAATTTCTAGACAAGAAAAAGCAAGTCTGAAACAAATAACTGCTTTGCTCATAAAATATAGCCTCATAAATCATACTACAGAACAATGAGATGGACAAAGGTTTAACCTCTCCAAAGCAAAAGTTGCTATCTAGCTGTAAAATCCGACGCACTATGAGCGCACCAATGTCACGCCCCCTTTGCTCAACAGGCTGGCCTCTTTCAATTAAAGTAACATCTGCACCAAGTTCAGCGAGCACAAGAGAAGCAAAGAGACCAGATGGCCCACTACCCACCACAGCAATTTTAGGTACTTTTACGGAATTGGATGTGCAATGTCTCCTAGATCCAGCATTATGGTCATTATCGTTCTCTCTTGACAATGCAGCTTCATGGGTCTTCTTACGATCATGTAACATGCTGATCAAATCACCTGTATCCTTTTTATTTAGCATGTGTTCTACTACACCAACTTTGGGCTCCAACCGAGAAATAAAGTCCCATGTACGAGGCTCTAGGTGCAGGAGCTTATTTGCATCCATATCCACTGTGTACACAAATTTGGGCTCCTTTAGCATCTGGGACCAAAAAAAAAGGAGAAAAGTTTAATTAATTATTAAGCAATTATAAAGTTACGCTTTATAGCATTGCATAGTGTACGGTTCATTGCAGTCATTAATTGGTAACTCTTACTCTAAACAGAAGACGATGCAACTTGGAAAGCTTATTCTTCAATTCAGTAGTCCCAGGCTACTATCATTCAAACCATACCTAAAGCTAGAGTAACAGAAAAGGACTGAGCACAAGTCTCGCAAGCACTGCTGGAGATAGCATTATCAGTTTGATTCACCATAATGTTTTCTTTTTCCTTTTCAAGTTGGTATCTTCTGAGTCTGCAGAATGATTAAACAGCTGACTCATCCATCTTTAGGAACCATTTCCTGATCTGTTGGTGCACTATTCGATTTCTTACCATCATGTATATTCATTACCATTCTATAACTATAATGCCCTTTCCAATAAGCAAACAATCGTCTTGTGATCCTTAAAAAAATACGTTTTTCCAGATAGCAACTTATGAAATGCATTAAGAACCGAGTTAAAAAGTGCAAAATAATCTCAAGTGAGGAGTATGCCAAGGAGATTCCAACACAAACCAGATACCACACATACACATAAATATACATTATAAAAGGCTCTCGAATGCCATATTACCTTATTGTACTTGACATACGACATGGAACAATTCAAGACCAACAACTTCCGTTTCAAACACGTACCTTTCTCGCATCAAACGATTTCCTCACCACGCAAAAAGCTTCTGCGGGCAACATCGAAGCGACCTTATAACACAAGAAAAAGTCTCAGTCAACGAAGCAAAATGGCTTCCCCACCAGCGCAAATTCAACTCTACGATGAATAGCGGAACAAATCATTTTCAAAATTCCAAACTTCCGATGAACGCCAATTCTAAAACCGACCCATTCCCGCTCAATCAACAGGCGCACCAACCCAACAGAACCCAACTGAAAAAACCCACAGAAAAAAAAAAAAAAAATTCCCACAAACAAAAAAGAGACAAAAGGATCACAAAGTTTCACCGGAAACTCGAGGACTTCGGCGATTTCTCGGAGCAGCCCATCGGAGACGCCGAGGAAATCCTCGCCGGGGTCGTCGGCGACCGGGACGGCGAGCCTCGAGAGCCTCCAGGTGCCCTCGAACTTGTTCTTGACGTCGCCGGGGGCTCGTTTCTGCTGCCTGAGCTTCTTCTTCTCGGAAGGGTACCTCTGCTTGCCGGTCCTCTTGGCGCAGAGGACCCCCCGGAGCGGTTGGCGGGAGGGGGAAGGGAGCCGGGGGCGGGGATGAGGGAAGCTCCGGGAGAGAGAGCGGTGGACGAGGGGGAAAGGAAGGAGCTTGGAGGGAGCAAGCGCCATGGTTGGAGAGAGAGAGAGAGAGAGAGAGAGAGAGAGGTTGTGTTTTTACAGTTGCAGAGGTTGAGGGGATAAGGGAGGTTTTGGGCTCCATGATCCATATTTTAATGGAAAAGGAAAAAGGGAATAATCCATAAGTTCTTATTTCTCTTTTTTTTCTCAGACTGGATAATTTTATACAAAAATTTTGACTAAAATCCAAGGAAATTGGGATAATTTACCCTAAAAAATTAAATCATTTGGCTTACATTTAAACGCTAGAATGATGTCTGCGCTAAGTAGGAAATCACGTGGTAGCATAAGGTTAATCAACAATCTATTTCATTTGAATCAAGGCTCTATTTGATTGGTAAATAATGAAGGATTTGGAAAATATTTTCTTAAAAATGATCATTTATATTATAAGAAATAATTAGTTGATGAAAAATATTTTCACTAACAATTTATATATAAATATTTTAATTTTTAAAGCTTTTTTTTATTTTTTAAGCGATACTACTGGCCACACGATGGCCAAGGTTCGATTCCCCTCTTCATCACGCGTGACTTAAGTGAGGTTCCATGGGAGGTGGGTCCTCTCGCTAGTGCCTCCGAGTTTACGTTGCTAGCTGTTAGCTATACGGTGGTTCCCGGGTTACCAAAAAAAAAATCATTTTTTGAAAAGAAAATTTCAAATCTTTCAACTTTCACGAAACAAATAGAGCCTAAATGATAGATTACTATCTATCTTATAGTCATAAGATACAAAGAATTGCTAAGTTTTGAATAGGGTTGTATAAAATGGACCCACTCAAACTTGTCGGTTCAGTCTGATTCCCGATTCTTAAAAGTGGGATCAATGTTCGAGTGATCTGGTTCCTAGTTCCAAGGAGGAATCAAACTAGATTGGACCAGACAAACTAAATATACTTTTTTATTTTATTTTATTATTTATTTAACAAAATTAGTAAAATGCGAACTAAACACTATTCCAATTCGATTCCAAGTACTTGGAAAAAAAAAATAAGTGAGCAGTTCCATTGGATCGAACGGAATCGGATCTAGTCCCCGATTCTGATTTTTGAGAATTGGGAACCGATCATCCCTAGTTTTGAAATCATAAAATTGTATTTTTTTTCTTTTTAATTATTAGCTTAGATTATACTATTGCTCTTACTGAACTAATATATATATGTTGCTATACATGGGAACGTATGTATCATATAGAGTTTTAACTATAAAAACGTAGTCACATATTCATCAGTAGCATATCTAATTGTCTTGCTTTAAATCACATCTTTATCATATGTAGATGGGTTGATAATCATATTTTGAAATTTTTCCTAAGTGCAAAGACCAATCAGCACAATAAAATACCTCGTTTAATTTCTTTTTTATATTACACAAAACGCTGAGTTTTGACCCAAACGAAATCACTTGAAAATCAAATAGCTAAAACTTGTAAAAGTGAGAGAACCCATTGGAAAATTCTAAAGACACTTATAATCAAAGCATTACAAAAAAAAAAAAAAAAAAACTCTATTCATTTACTTTTGAAGTCATTAGGAAAAAGAAATATCATTACAAAAGAAAAGGTGAAAAACCAAAAATGAATTTTCTCACCTCCTCGCTAGACTTGGGGAAACCAAATAAGATACTTCCGAAGGAGGCCCCATCATCGTTTTTCTATTCACCAACCAATCATCTTAATATAATTAGAAATAGCAAAAATCTAATCAATGTTGCGCAACAAAATTACCTTCTTTATTTAACACACAATTCCTCAATCAAACCAAAATGTTGTATATATTTTTCTTTAAAAAAAGGAAAATAAAAGAAGTCTACCTAAGATGTCGAGATTGGCATTTCTTAAGAATGCTTTCCACTCATCTTATTTTGAGATCATAAACAAATGACATTATGTGAGTTTTCCCTTTGTACATCATATATACGATGAAGAGACTAGTTAAACGTAAATAATATAGTACCATAGCATTTGACCGTAACACCAAAACACATCCATTATATCCTATCTTTTTATTCACAAGTAGAACTAAGGAAAAATAAAATAAAATGAATTACTTGCATTTGCCATTTGGATTTGATTGCAAATTTTTCGAAAGACTATGAAAAGGTAAAAAAAAAACATAAATAAACAGTAGAATCATAAAATACACACGGATGAATAAATCTGATATATGAAATAGAAAGCACAATAATATTTTCAGTGATAGGTCGAATAACCAAATAAGGAAAAAATCTTATATTAAATTGCAAGAAAAAAAGAAAAAGAAGGAGGCAAAAAAGCAAAAGCAGGATGATGAAAAATGGGCCTCTTCTTTACTTAGAGCAGTATTAAAGAAAATGGAAAAAAATAATAATTCCAAATGATTATAAAAGTTAAAAGGAAAATAAAAAAACCAATTGCAGGGTCCGAGGTGTATATATATGCCACGTCCAACTCCATTAGACTATAAATATGCTTTCTACTCCCTTACGCAACTTCTTATTTTATATAAAAGAAACGCATATTAATGGATCGAACGAATAATCGACATACAATACGGCAAATTCCAATAGTTGCATTGGGCTTCTTCTCTTGGTATCGTAGTAGAGATATCTTTATTTGCCGAATGTAAACATAACCTATACATGCACAAATAAATTTGGTTTAAGATCTAGTTCCGCAATCCATGGGAAAGGGAGTGTACACTTCCGGATAGAATGAGTAGTTATGGCTCCAATTAAATATTTCTTGACGGATGTGTAATCCTTATGGTTGGCCTCAGAAGAGTAGCTCATCCCTCCCCGAACTTTTACTTATCCAAAAAGGGCAAGTCTTAAAACTGGTCAATTTCTTGCGTTTTAAGTTCTAAAATTTTCATTTCATCCATCAAGTCCTAGACCTTGCAACGTCACTAGGCTTTTGAGTCCGTCCTTCTATCGTTGAACAGGCTCCATTGGAAGAAAAGACGAGTTTCAGGACATCAAAGTGGAAATGAAAGGTTAAAAACTTAAGTGCACGAAGTTCTACAGAAGAGCTCTTCTGCATCGTCTTCAGTTGGTCTGTACCATGTACACATTGTGCATTATCTTACTCGAAGAGGAAAGCCATGAACAGCTCTTCATATCTGATTGGCAGCTCAAAAATGTCAACCGTGTCAAGGCAGAATGTCCTTAATAACATTCGTCCAATCCCTACTGAACAAGCGAATTGAAAGAGGTAATATCTTGTCATAGTTCGGTCCTCATGAACTAGAAATGAAACAGGGTGATAAATAAGAGTGCAAAACTATGGTCAATTCACTTGGATGTCCAAAAGGGTGAATCGCTTGAATTCAAGAGCAGACCGGCAGAGCGCTTAGCGGACACTGGATTTTCAAGATGTTCGAACCAAATAGTCATAGACGTCAAAAGTCTGGTCTAGCTCGATCGACAATAAATCGGCACAATGCACTTGAAAAGTCATCAACTTTTGTTGTCGAATCCCGAAAACAGAAATGCTTTTAATTAAGAAACTTTGTGCCAAAACCCTTTCCTCAGATGACTAAAGCATTCTCAGAGACTCCTTTAGTGCAGTACTCCAACTCATCCATCATAGCCATCGAGCTCTAAAACACAGTCACTTTTAGATTGACTGAGCTCATTTCATCTTTTAACAGTCATTAGTTTCTTTTCCTGGCAAAAAAAGGAGTTTGGGGTGAAACCATATTAATGGTGCATGCATTCTCCAAACAGAACTAGCGCGATCCGCAACAGAGTAATCAAAAATTCCAATGAACTACAGATTGTCAACTGACGATTATCTGACATGCCGACAATCAAATACATGTCGAACTTTCAAACAATTATTTACCATCTTATGATCCCTAGGTCTCTCAAGTGCATGCTCTTCTTTTCAAGATAATTTATCACAATTCCCTCAAATAAGTGAGGAAACTTTTGATACAGAGCCTAGAGAAGAGTGTCCACTACGTTCACCATTTGCTTCCATCTCCATCGACAGATTGGCAATAATCGGTTGGCCGAACAATGTTCACTTCCTCGAACTCATTGTCATCTGCCCACAAAAGGATGAGTTACCAAAGTGACGACGTAAAGGAAATCGATGTTCAAAATGCGTCCACGGATAAGATTGGAGGGAGCAAAACTCCACTGAAGAAGCCAATAATTACGTATTACAAAATAATTCCGGGGATCATACAATTAAAAAGTCAAGCTTCCAGGGATAAATCATCAGTTTATACTAGACAACTATCAAGTTATGCTACACAAAACTTGCATCCCTATATGGTTGTGCTTATCAATACTAATCAGTAAGAAGCCTGCAGACACCTCATTTGAAAGTCCATTGATTATTATTCATCGACACAACAAGATTGTCACAAGTTCAATTGGGGTCCAGAAGGGCTTTATCATATAAGCAATCAAATGAAACAACAGTGATTGGAACACAAATTACTAAGACGATGACATCATGAATTCAACTTAAAGGAAGGAATGTCACAGACATGGCAGGAAAATATTTGTAAATAAGATAGAGCTCAATAGTCTGAAGACGATGACAAACCAGTATAAGCAGCATAACCCATGCTAAACAGATAGATAGATTATAACAATAAACATAGGAGGAATAGAAAAGATTAGGCTTAATCGATGTTGTTTATTCCAGATAATCCTAAAGAATGTGCCCAGCAATAACCAGATCTTGGAAGTCGTGCAGTACACAAGTATGTGGAGAGATTCCCTTAAGTATACCAAGTGTTTGAATTCTGGTTGAACTTCAATAAGTTAAGAAAAGGTTTGCTGGAAATTTAGAGATTTAACAAGCAGAGGGGATAAAAAATTCAAGAGTCGATGACATTAACTTATAGTATTATACATTAAGTAAATTAGGACAAAGAATTAAACTACGTAAGCTCAAATGCAGGCTTAAGCAAACCGAGACTTAGCATTCAGCATTAATGACATGTCATTTCTTGGAAAACAGAGAGATTGACACTCCACTTTAACTGCTTCAAAAGCTTTAAATATTCAGCTCATAGCATTTTTGCTTGCTTTGCACTTGTGTCCTTCTTTTAGAGACATGTTGCATAAATTCACAAACAAAATGATAGATGAAAATGATATTGGTCCAACACCAACCATCAGAAAGGAAAACATCAACCAGTGCGATTGCTCATTTCCTTTTTTTAATGTACTGTACAGCACCCTCTTCAATAAATCCTGATCTAAGAGGAGCTAGAAGGATATACAGACAACGATATCACACAAGTAAAACTTAGGTTTGACTTTGCCTCGTCCCCAAAAGCTTCGGGTCCATCTTACATTACCTCCGTGATGTTTTAATTTTGTGGTTCAGACTTGACCTCTACATTTTGTAGAATTGTTTGATATGCAACATATTATCAGCGTGGACTGCAAACTAGCTAGGTTTTTTACCATCTAAAGCATTATAGACAAATGTTAAATGCTCAATTGACTCAAAGAGCATTGGTGATATGGTATTAACAAATGCAACTGAATTTTGCTGACTGGCATGGCAGTCTAAAGTTAACTCTGATGATGATCAAATTCCATGTGGGAACAGGTGGCCAAAAGGAGGCATGAGGACAAGTTATGGCTATTCTCCTATGGGCAGTAAGAAGAGTTAATTAGAACAATATCATGAAGTCAAAGAGGTGAGCTAAGAAGAAGAAAAAAGAACAAGGGTCATAGTGAGACAATGAAACAGAAAATACAAACCATAATTATATGTGGCGACCCATCATAGTCAGGAAAGCTCATCGAAAATGAACCAAAATGAAACAGACCCAATTTGATCTAATTCCTGACTAAACCAAGCACCCCACTATGATTTCTACTCTGCTGGAGTCGAGTCTATTTCAATTTAGTTCCATTCCATAAGGGGGTGCTATGGTCTCTTATGGACTTTTATGTGGACTGATTACTTCACATCCACATTTCTGGTCCACTTGGATTAAGAAAAAGACACAAAATGCAAAGTCGGAAAGATCTCATAAATTTCGGTTCCAATGAGACTGTCAGTGTAATTTTAAAGAGTGTCAGGATGTATTAGACAAAACTCAAAGCATGTAACTAGTGCTACTGTTTTCATTATAATTTTTTGGCGATGTAGGATCATATCAAAAAGCAAATCTGAATTCTAAAACTTTTAGACCGTTGAAAAATTTGTAAAAGTTTGACGTACTTGAGAATCTAAAAAGGAGTTATAAAGGCTAGATAGAAATGTGGACAAAGCTATACATGCAAAATCTGTCTTTCCCAATGATATTAATGTCCGGTGAGACTACACTTGTTTAACACTCGCAGACAAAAAGAATGAACTCGGATGCAAAAACTTAACTAATTCTCCAAGCCAAAAATAAAAAGGAGCTGCTGCGCTACAAAAGTCATAAATCTGCAAAATAGAGGGGCTGAGAACATACAAGTTGATATAGTAAGAGAAAATCAAGAACAAGAGACAACCTTTCCTCAAGGTCAGTGCAACCACAGCATCATTTTCAACCTGAATAGACATCATTGGATAAGTGAGATGCATGAAGAAAGAAACATCTCACCAGTACTACTATCTATGAAAAACTTGGACTATCTAAGCATAACATAAACTAATATGATGTAATGAATAGCCAAAAAACTGACATGAAGAATTAGTACCTTTTGATCTGCTAGTGATTTTGAATCCTCCAGCACTTCCCCAGTCCCTACCAAGATCAAACGTTGATCAGTAGCAGGTTGGTCTATGAGGTTTTGCAGTTTCTCCTTGACATTAAGAATTGTCTCAGTTGGTTCACACTGGATAAAGTAAGTCGTCTTACTCCGCTTAACGCGAATGTACATACTCTGCATGATCGACTACAGTGTCAGTAGAGCAGTACCAAAGTAAAGGGCAGTTAAGGTATCAAAAGTTGCAGTCTAAAGAGCAAATTATGTGGCAGTGGAATATAAGTATAGAGCAATCGCAATTAACTATGATGTCTGGGGAAAAAAGTCTCCAAATGCCTTCTATATTGACGGCACTCTGCATATGTTAACCTTTATGCATAAAATTGACAGATCTAAAGCCATTAAAAAATTTTACTTCCAGAATCAGTTGGACTGATTTCATGTATGGGGTGACTCTCTCCTGTGATCAAAATGGCAAAAGGCAGGAAAGGCTAATATTCCTACTCCATTTCACAAGATCCAATTATTAAAGATTTTCCCTCAAAGTTTCCTTTCAAAACTTTTTTCTTCTTTGGTAACCAGGATCCTCATATATGTTCATACCACCTCATATATGAGCTTCTCTCATTTCCATTTCAGTCACACTCACATAAAGTTGCCCTTATAAATGCTAATTTCTAATCTCTGTCCTTTTTCCAGTGCCCAGCCATCTAGCAGGCATTGTCACATTTCAAAACTCATTTTGTATATAGACTGTTGCTCACTGTGCTGCATTACATGCCATTAAGCTTCATTGCCAATAGAGTTCTTCCAACTTTTCTCCTTAAATTTAAGTTCCATTTCCCGGTAAAATGTAAGATGCTTTTCCACTTCATTCATATTGCTTGTATCACATGGAAAACCAAAATCAGTTTCTCCATTCCAATAATATGGTTTTCCACTTTATCCATATTGCTTGAATCATATGGAGAGCCGATATCAGTTTCACCAATTATTGCTCACTTTTTCAAACTTCCCGATCTCCAATTTTTATCACTATGTTGCTGAACTTTTCTACTGAACTTAAAATTAACCTACTTTGTCTTTTGAGCAACTAAAAAAAAACAAACCCTCAAATGGAAAAGCTTCTCTCAATGGTCGATGTTCCTAGCACAATATTGATTTTTTGAAACATGTTCTCTGGCTCAACCTTTATGAGTTTCTCTATAATTCCCTCAACACACCTCAACACATCAACACTCCAGCAATTGTTCTTTCACAAGAATAGTTTTCCTATGTTTTCAAATGAACAAAGTTCTGTAAAATTCAACAAATAATCCTGACATACTACTCCGACAGATAACTGCTGAATTCCAGCCATTTTGCACAGACTCTATTTTTTCCAAGAATGCTCTTTACCTCCCCCAAGAGACTAGAAGATAATTCGACAGACAACTGCCAAAGTCCAGCCGTTTTGCATTGACTATGTTCGCCTATCCATAATAGGAAATAGTTTTTCTTTAATGAATCTAATTTGGCACGATATCCTCTTGACATACTAAAATCACAAACTTCATCTTTTGTCGAAAAAATCCAGCACAAGAGCGAGAATCAATCCACTTGGGCATACCCATCAGGCCCAAACAGTGTTATGGACTGAACTCCGCAATTCCAACTAAATTCAGATTCATCCACATATGGAATTCACAATGAAGTCCATATCCTCAGCTTTTGAGCCGACAAACTCTGTCCTAACAATAGCAGCAGATCCAGCGAAGCAAGCGATGAAGTACACAAACCTTAAAACAAGAAGCACTAACAATGGCTCTAAGGGTTTTCAGGCTATTAAGGTAAATGAGGAGGTGGAGGACGTGTCCAGCTATTGAGGAACCATGCAAATATAAAGGGAATTCAACAATATTCAAAGAATGTCATGTTAAAGCAGTGCTGCTGGACTTCAATTTTCTAATTCCCATCAACTGAAATTGTAGGGTCCAAGTATGATGCCAGAAGACACCCACATTAAGTGCGCACGAACCAGCACCAGAAAACAACTCAAACGTCACGGGCACGGAACCAGAAACCCTGTAACCAAACAATTCACACCAATCATCAACCAACAAGACATCATATCTAAAGCCGCACCATTTTGAAGGGCCCCCACACGAAGCAATCAGGCGATCACTTCCGACGCTCCCGTCTCCGAGCTCCTGCACCTGTCCACGAGAACCCAGATGCCCAGAGTGAGAAAATCCCATCACCCAAGAATACCCACGAACTCCATCGGCAATTCTTCCCGTCAATAGAAACCAAGAACGACGAAACGATCCCGGAGAAGAACGAAAAGGGCAGCAAAATTCGAAGCCCGCAGAGCGATCTGAGAAATGGGTAAAAGTACGTGCGCGTTACCTAGAAGGACTTCATGTCGTTGTCGCCTCGAGTGCTGCGAAAGTACAGGGCACTGGATGCTTCCTGAGCGGGGGAATTGGGAGCACCAGTCGGTCGTCTGGCTTTCTATGTAAGGACACGCCATTGCCGTGACAGCTTGAAGAAATTGGGATCCGGTCGATGTCGGGGAGGAAGGCCAGCGGATGGGCTTAGATGAGGGAGACAGGCCCATGGACCAAGTCCCAAGGCCCAATAGGTGGGTTGATTTTGTTATATTGGAGAAAGTTGGTGGGTTTAGCCCAAATTTTAAGCCCAGAATCTAGGGCCCGCGTGGCGGAAGCTGAAAATAGCACACGTTTTTCTCCTCCTTCTTTTGGGCCATTAGTACAAGGTGGTTCGGGTCAACCCGTTTTGATCCCGATTAAGTGGTCATGCCAGGTTTTCAAGCGATGATGTTTGTTTAGAATGTGTTTGGTAACCATTCTGTTTTCGAAAATAATTTTTAATCATAAATGATTCTTTTTTATTATATTCATTGGAACAATTTCTAAACATTTTAAAACGTTTGATAATTGTCAAAAAAACTACTATGGGATAGAATGCATTTAAGATCGTTTCAAAATTTCTAATCAAAATCATTTTCTTTTAATTTTTAAATAATTTTATTTCTTTTTTCTTTTCTTACTCTTCTTCTTCTTCAAGCTTTGGTTGGTCGCCAATTAGGGGATGACCGATGATTGACCAAATGAGGGCCAACGACCTTGTTGATCCCTGATGAGGTTGTGCCTCATCGGCCGAGCCTCACTGGTAATTGAGCAAGGTCGAGCCTTGCCCACCCGACCAGGCGAGACTCACTGGTGGCTGGGCAAGGGGGAGACTTGGGCGAGGCCCATCTACTAGTTAAATCATTTGCTAGTTGAATTCGATAACTTGCCCATCTACACCGGTTCATCCGCTAAGGGTGCATTTAGCATCGGCCAAACAGTAAAAATTATTATTCTTTTGTTCCCAAAAATATATTTGAAGCGAAAATTTGTTTGGTAAAATTTGGAATAGAATCAATGAATTGAAAAAAGTTGATTTTTTGTTATAGGGAATAATTCCATAATCAAAGTCAATGCTTTTTTTTTTTTTTCTCTTCTTTCTTCTTGTTCTCCTTTATTATCTCTTCTTTTGCCGCCGCCACCGCCGCCACCGCCACCATTCATCACTACCATTAGCTGCTGGTTGCTAGCGATTGTTTAGGTGAGGACCGGTGAGCTTGTCGAAGGCTCATCCAATCACTAGCGAGGCCCACTTGGCCACCAATGAGACTCTGCTTGGCCCAGCCACCAGTGAAGTTTGCCCAGCCACCAACGAAGTTTAGTCTCGCCAAATCTAGCGAGGTCGAGCTTTGTTGGTAGTTGGGTGACCTCCAATGAGCTCATCAAATCTCGCCCAATTGATCGTTGACAACCGGCCACTAGTGGTAGCGGTGAACAGCAGCGGCGACAACGGAAGAAGAAGAGAGAATGAAGAAGAAAAAGAAAAAAGAAGAGAAAATATACATTTATTAATTGGCTTTGATTTTGGAATTGTTCTTCCGAAACAAATAATCGGTTTTTCTTTTTTTTAACTCCTTGATTCTGCTCCAAGTCTATTCTCGAGAAAAAAATTTAGCAAACAAATTTATGTTTCAAATTTAATCTCGGAAAAAAATAAAATAAATTTTTATTGTTTGAACAATTGCCAAATGCACGCTTAGCGGATGAACCGGTGTAGATGGGCAAGTTCTCAAATTCAACTAGCAAATTATTTATTTATTAAATAAGTTTGTTATGAGTGACTTTAATCTTTAATTGCTATTTCACGTCTTTTTTTAACAGATCTTGTAGCTCCCGATTTGATTTAACGGGAAAAGCTTGCATATTTCAAAACAAACAAATAATAACATATGTAACAATGTACCATAGCATAACTTTTTCGAAGGATTGGCAGCCTAAATTTAAATAAGTAACTTTTCACCTAAAAAATAATAATAAACTCTAGTGCTTTAACTTAAAACTTTCATTACAACTCACGTGTCATTTAATCACAATGATAGGAAGAATATGCAAACATCGTACTTTTGAAAAGTCGAAAATAAATAAATATCAAATTAAATTCAAAAAAAGTCAATTTTATTGATCAGGTTTTTTAAATTATTTTTTCAGACAATTTAAGAATGAATGTAACTCATTCTATCATTTTCTGTGGCGGAATTTTCTTTTTTTAATTCTTAACAAGTGGGATTCTTCCTCAATAAGTTCTTTCAATAAAAAAAACTATATTTATTAATTTAATTTGTCAACGTGGCGCAGTTGACTAGGTGTTCTTTTTTTATTGGAGTCAATATCGGGCTCGTTACTGCCACGTTTCTCGCACCGACTTTCGGATCGTCCTAGGGTCCACGGCGGGGTGGGCCCCGCTCCGCACGCGGGGTCGACACCCCATTAGTAGCCGTTGGAAGCGCCATAATAACTGCTTTTTAAAGTCGGGAAAAAGTTTGACCGAAAAAAAAATGTCGGAAAAAGAAAAATAAAAGGAGGAAAATGGTGGAGGAATCAATTGATGTCGCGTACTTGTTGGCTCTTAAACGCTCCTCGCGGCCAAGGAGCGGCACGTGCGGGGTCCTCACGTTCCCCGCACACTCATTTAATTAAGGAGTAACGACACGAATAATTATTGAACTTAAGTCTCGATGTGTAATATGATCCCTAATACTATTTTAGAACTTTGACTCAATATTTAATACAATTTATGAATTTTTAATTTATTTAATACGATTATTAAATTTTTGGTACATTTTCAATTTGATCATTGAATTATCTTTTTTTATTGATTTTATTATATTGTTATTCTAACTCTCATTCTCAAATTTTTGTTCTATTTCTTTACAGAACATAAGAATTGAAAATATACTTGAGATTACAATTATGCTCACCCTCATCTCTCCTAAAACCCTTCACATCTCCTTTTCATGTGAGAAATATGGAAACCTATTGATTATCCTTAAATTATGTGAAATTGTTCAATATTTGTCATTTTATTAAGGGTTATTACCCTAAAAAACCCCAAACTGGTACATTTGTGACAAATTTACCAAAAACTATTTTTTTTACCATCAAAAACCTCAAACTGGTACATTTTTGACAAATTTACCCCAAATTGGTACACTTGTGACAAATTAAGTCAAATGACACGTGACAGTTAATTGGTATATCGATTTGGAATTTTACACTATGTTTGTTACAGTTTATAATTTTTGTGATTTTTTTGTGGCATTAATCCAATTTTTCATAGGTATAATTGTCACAAATTTACCAGTTTGAGGTTTTTGTGGTTGAATAAATTAGTTTGGGGTAAATTTGTCATAAATGTACCACTTTAGGGTTTTTTATGGTGATCGGGGTAAATTTGTCGCAGTGTACTGGGGTTTGGAGTTTTTTATGGTCAAAAAAATAGTTTTTGGTAAATTTGTCACAGGTGTACCAGTTTAGGGTTTTTCAGGGTATTAACCCTTTTATTAATTCAATTTCAGGGACAATATTGATTATGATTTTTTTTTTTTAGTCGGTGATTAGGAATTATATTGAAATATGGCGAAATTCGATGGTAATTTTCCCTTTATTTAACGGATAAACTCCAGGGCTCATCCGATAAGACGGAAAGAGCAAAGGGTGGGGCCAACCGTCATTTATGGTAATCATGGATTCAGGGACGCAAATTACGACAATGCCAACACAGATGGAACGCAAGTCAAGGATAAATGTTCCAAAATTAGACCGAAGGGGCATATCCCTTTTGGATTTTATCGCCAATTAGAACCTGATTTGCTGTAGTCAAACCAGGTATCATTTCCCTGGAAGAACTAATTCGTTTTTTTTCTCATAAATTAAAAAAACCCTAATGCATTTATACACAACAAAATAAAGCGCTATCAAAAATGAAATCTTCAGCTCTAAAAACGTGTAGGACAATGGTCGCTTCATCAAATGAGAACACTATCTCATCATAATGCAAGCAGTAATTACCCAAATCAGATTACAAGCTAATAAGATATGAATGAAATCTTCAAGTCTCAATAGTTCTTTTAAGGGCATTAACTAATCCTATTGGATGGCAAGTTAATAAAAGAATCAAATTGTTTTTTTTTTTTTCTTTCGCCAGAATCCTCAAACAATAATTACTAAAAGTCCATTTTCCGACCTGTTTTTATTATTTTCTTGTCTTTTCTTCTAGATATTGATTCCATATTCCCCCCACCTCTCAGCGCCAATACCGTTTCTTGATAGGGAAAGTGAGTTGGTTCTTGCGGAAGTAGTTCGTGAGTTCTAATCTTCGTTTCTCCGTCAGACCACCCCCTCTCGTCCATTGAATAACCTGCTTTGCAATCAACGCAAAGATCCGATCCTTTCCTCTTCTTCTTTTCCTCTTCTTCTCCTTCTTCTTCTTTGCAAAAAAGCAACCATCTGGGGCTGCTATGATACCTGCAAGACTGAGCCTTCCAACGGCCAAATCGATCGCTTTTCGCAGTCTCTTCTTGTCGAGCCTTTAAGCGCCACCTTTCCCGCCGGCGAGCTCTCTCCTTTTGCTTTCTTGTTGGGTCCCTTTGTCCTCCTTTGTTCCTCTGCCGAGGCTTAACGGGCGGTGTTCTTGGCTGCGTTTCTTGGACTTCTCGGGGGCGTCAGAGGAGATGGGCGTCGTGGGTGTTGCGTTTTCGTCTGCATTCCTTTGAAAGAAGGCGGGGTTCGCGTGGAAAATCGGTACTGGGAGAGGGAGCTTCTCTCTGCCAAAGGAAAAGGGTATGTATAATGGTCCACACCCTCGTTTTCCACTTTTCCTCGTTTAGAAATTTTCTTGCGTTTGGTTGTCTTCTTGTTCCCGTGATTTGTTGAAAATAGGTGTGAACGTTTCGTGTTCCGTTCGTCTGTAGTTCTGCATAGATAAACGTAGATAAAAAAATCTTTTGAGAGGGTCAAGATTGGTCACTGAGCCTGTGACACTGGGTTCTTGTTGATTCGAGTAAGAAAATCTCTTCGTTCTTGTCCTATACAGAGGCGGGTTGGCTCGATTCCAGGCCGATACATGGCCGAGATTGGCGTTTGTTTGGGGATGCCTGAAACGGATGCTGCTGCCCTTAAAGAAACGCTCTTTGCTCAGCAGCAACTCCTGCAGAAACTCTACGATGAATTAGATGAAGAGCGGGAAGCGTCTGCTACTGCGGCCAGCGAGGCCTTGTCAATGATACTGCGCTTGCAGGGTGAAAAGGCGGCAGTCAAGATGGAGGCCGACCAGTACAAGAGAATGGCCGAGGAGAAGATGTGTCATGCCGACCTCTCCCTGGAAGTGTTTGAGGATGTTATTTACCAGAAAGAGATGGAGATTGCTTCGCTCGAGTTCCAAGTCCAAGCTTATCGGTATAAGCTTCTGAGCATGGGTTACACTGATTTGGGACCCAGTGAAAGTAGATTTCTGGATAATCTGTTTTTGCAAAGAGGAGATGTCTCCAATGGTGGGAAAGGATTGAATGGCGGCAGTGTGAGGAGATTGAACTCTTCACCTCCAATTTGCTTGAAGGATCCTATTCCACAGAAAGGCATCATGAAAAGGCCAAAATCTGTTTTTCCTAATCTAGACGTGGTTTCAAGAATAGTTGAAGAGAATCCCGATCTGGGAGGTACGGTCGAGAGCTTGAATTCCGAGAGCAAATCGAAAAATTCGTCAAATGGGGATTTCATTCCAGTTTGGGAGCAGATCAGAAGATTAGGGAATCACGTGAATGAAATATCGGAATATAAGGACACTAATCAGGATAATAACGACTACTCTAATGGCGTGTCTAGCTCCTGTGCTATTGTTTCCTGTGTGAGTGCACCACCTTGTTATGCTGCAGGTGAATGGGACAATGCAAAGTCTGATCAAATGAACCATTGTGAAAACCTCTGCACAGAGGAAGCAGTTGAGAACTCTGCTAGTCCGACAACTATTCAAGATATTTTTGAAGTACCGCAGAGTGACAAGAGCTGTAAATGTCATGACGTTCAGGTGAAAGAATGGAGTAAGAAGGAATCTAAAGGCGAAGATCGGCTCGGGAAGCCGGATTTGGTCACTGATCAAACTGACTGGATAAAGAAGATGCTGCTTTCGCTAAACCATGATAAGATGCCATCTAACTCTGGACTGAGAGAGAAGATGAGCGCTGACTGTGATGGGTTTCAAGAAGCCCATAAAGCCAGGGTACCCAAACATAGGTCTGAGTTTCAACAGCTGACTGAGAGAATTGAACAGCTTGAGACAGAGAGGAATGCTAGAAGCTGTGAAATCGTCCATGAAAATGAAGAGGAAATGAACTTACTGAAGGAGATACGAGAACAACTGAATTCAATACAGCATGAGATGAGGCGTGAGAACAAAAGGAAAGACACTCAACTTTACGACTTGCCCCTTCTCACCATAACAGAAGTACGGGCCTCTCTTACTTTTCTTTATCTTGGCATGTTTCCATTTGTAAACCTGCATCCAAAGTTAGTATTAGCCTGCTTTTGCTTTTATGTTGCAGTAGCTTTCCGACAGATCTTCTGCTTATCATGAATCAGAATCATAGACTATATGTTTCTTTCAGCAGGCTATGTTGCACTTCTGGCTCTGATCAAGCAAGAAATTATGGCAACAGCTCTTCAACTAACCTCAATGTATTCCCTGCATGATCTTGGATTTGGAATGTGCTCTTGATGGACTTTGCACAAAATCGTCTTGCCTCTCTTCCCGTGTTGGTAATGAAAGATTACTTCGATTTTTACTCCGGTTGATGATGTACAGAATCGAGATTTTCAGTTTGAAATCTGTAAATTGATACATGTGAGACAGATGATTCACTTTTGCTAGGATATTGATTTTCATTCTCCTGTTTTGTGAATTGTGAAGGACGGATAATGCTCTATGTATTCATAATTGATATGAGTGTATATTGGTTTTTGTGTGGGTCTTCGATGGAGTTGCAAGGTTTGAGCTCGAAAAAATAATTGTTGAGGACCCTTTTGGTCGCTCACTGCACTTTAAATTCGTTCTTCTTTTCTCTATATCTTTATCTGCAAGCTAAAAGCTCATCCAGGACATGATTAGGATTAGGATATGAAACAGCCTTATTAGAATGCTCAACTGTGAAGTTCTGTCTGATTCTCTGGCCAGTTCTATGACTTCTATCGAAAAAAACTGATTGATGATTCATAGAAGCAGCAGACCACTGAGGCTTTAGATCATCCAAGTGACATTGAAGGCATATCTCTGTCCTATGAACATGAGAGTTATGCAGACAAGGAGAATTGAGGTTACTGAACTATCCAAGCAAGTGTAGCATTAAAACATATATTCATCTAGTACAAGTATTTCATTGTTTATCAACTCAAAATTGCCATTGCGACGCTCTTATAACAGAATGTTACGGGATGATGATTTATGTTGAGGGATTCATAGGTTGTCCAACATTGCATAACTGAATTCTGCTTAGGCCAGATAGTAGACAGATTATTATTGCGTGCATGATGTAACACTTACCTGTACTGTACATGCATCCGACGGTATTTACACGATACAAGAAACTCTCAGGACAGCGTTGGTGAGCTAGGATTCTCGATTGGGTCTTATTATACTTACGAAAAATATATTAATTGCCTAAGAATGGCTAATACTTATATGGCGGAACAGTGCTTAACCGGGCTTGCTCGGGTCTGGTGAGTCCCGAGCTTTTTCTTTTACTGTCGAAAGTTGAACAATACCATTGAGTGTACAAGCCGGGGGGGCCTCAAGATCAAGATAAATGCAGATAACAGCTTCTCTGCTGCGAAAGAACTTCTGAAGGTACCGGAAAGCATGTGGACTTCTGGCAGCTCACGAGTATAAAAGCTCTCTCAGTGATCTTTCCAACATACTTGAGCCTGCAGATCAAGGTAGTTTTGCCTTGAGTTTTGCTATGCAAACTGTTTTACTGATCTATTTTTCGGAACCGTGAACCAGTGTTCCGACATGAATAATTGACGATGTGCAATTGGGCCCGAGCTGGTCCCAGCGGGTCGAGTGTCTTCAAGTAGGACAGTTCTGTGCATCACAGAGAGGAGGTCCTTTCACGCCTCTTTTGGGGAACTTCTGGGGCCTCACTTGGCCCACTGCAGCTGGGAAACTAATAAAATTATGAATTGCATTGCTAAGGCCCAGCAGATAAATTGCCTAATTATAAATCTCCCGCCTACCCTGTTTGATTTATTAAGTTATGAAGCTCTAGACTTTTATTCACTAAACTTTTTTAAGTGAATGGTATTCTTTCCAAAAAAAAGTCGGACAAGTGCATCAAGCAAGAGAGAGGCGAGATATAGGACTAGAAATTTTGTACAGTTTTCCCCCTACTTTGCTTTCCCCTCCCCCCAAACATACCGTAGAAGTAAGATTCAAGATCAAGCAAAGTTAAGGAAAATGAGTAGACCTGCCGTTAGCTAGTAGAAAATGATGTCACCTCAGAAGCATTGACCGATCGAGGCAACCGGTATGATGCGTGACCAAGTTGCTCCAAATGGTGAAACCATGCTGGATGTGCCTTCGCATGCCGCTATGGCACAAACCCGTACGAATTTGTGCATTTCTAACCTGCTGACCTCTAGATTGTGCTTGGCCGCAAACCATCCACTAGAATAGTAATTGAGTCGTTCAATCTATCAGATGCTGGCAACCCCAACCGTCGGGACAAAAATTTGTCACTTCATTTGTTCAAGGGATAGCCACATCATTGATCCAAAGGGGTTTCTTAGAGCCACTGGATTAATGAGGGGATTCAATCTTTGCCATTGGATTTGTTCAACGAGGATTGATGCCCTCAAAAATTGAATAGATTTAATCTCCACTATGGCAATAATTAGATCAAGTGAATCTCTACTGTCATATTGATTAGAAAAGTATTGAGATCTTATATTGTTAGATCACATAGAGATCAATAATTGTAATTAAAGGACCACTTACCTGGGTGGCGTTGCTGGCTTTGGGTCCTCTCCCCCTCTTGAAGGGGAGGGGTTCGAATCTCCAATGCATCGTAGGGTGACTTAACCGCTGGCGTGAGTATGGTGGCCAGCTTGCATCAGCCCCAAGTTCTTCCCGCTGATTGTCGGCTTTTGGCATCAGCCCCAGGTTCTTCCCGCCGGTTGTCGGCTTTTGGGGTTTCCTAGGTCACAAAAAAAATAAATAATAATAATTGTAATTAAAGATACTCTTGTATAAATAGGGAAGCTCTCCCCTCACTTGTATAATTTACTCTCATTTGAGTAATAGAGTATTCTTGAGAGCTCCTCTCCACAAAATTTCCTTTCAAGAATGTGAGCAATAATAAAGTTAGTCAGGTCGGGTCGAGATCTAAGTGCCATGGTAAGAATCGTCAATCGATTCCGTAAAGACCCACTTTGATCTAGCTCGTGCCCCACCATACTAGTTTCCATATGTGCCCTCTATGTGTCACGTGTCAATCTCTCATTGAACCACCAATAGAGGAACTAACCCCTACCAACCTGAGCATAGTTGAAGCGAGGTCCTTCCTAAATGAAATCTTGATGATGGAGAATTATTAACTTATGAATCACCATATACGATTATTTGAGAAAAAATAGCTAAAAATAAACTTTCAATCGATAAATGTTGCTAGCAATAAGTGTAATATGATTACAAGGAGTTTAGCCCATTTACCAGGTCAGTTGGGATGAGTTTGAGTTAATGCACTATTCTATTTGGAAACTACCAAGCCTAGGCATTGTCATGATAGCACAATTTAGAGCTAAATTCTTAGAGAAAATAAGGAAAGTGCTAACTTTACGTTTAACCAAAATTATAACACTAGCGTGGTCATTGTGTAGCAATATCCTTTTTATATGAAAAAATATTTAATCCTTTATAAAATAAATAACTAAAATATTTCTCGCAATTGCTAAGTTTCCATTATACTTCTATTCTTTTAAGTAATCACCTTTATGTAAGACACTAAATTACTTCCATCTCTATCATCTATGAAAGCCAAGGAGTAAAGGAGTGATTCCCTAAAAAATAGTAAATTCTGTTTTTTTATTAGTGAATTACTTTTATGTTAAATAGTTATGGTCCTATTTCCTGATTTCGTTTTCATGATGGTTGTAAATTAATTCTCACAATTAGCAAATTCTCTTTGATGGTAAATTAAGTACATATATTCTGCAACCTACAACCAAGTTTACTGTGTAGTCGTTTCTTTTCAATACTAGTGATATTTCTTTTCACACTTTGGTATTTTTCAGGTAGTAAATTAATTATGGCTAAGATCTTGAAAAAGATTAATTTACCATGATTGATTGAGATTCAAAAGAGTAAAAATATCTTGTAAGTGGCATATATATATATATTTGTCTATCCTATCTAACTCTCACCAAACTTATAGACTTTTACTTCTTTGCATAGTGTAGGAGTCGTAAATGGCACGTTCAATATGCGTTAATCCTTGATGACAATTATTAGTTATTTTTAATAAATTGCTAACAAATCATGATTCTCATAACATATCTTTCAGCATGGTAAATACAAAATGAAATTCGCAAGTTATATCTCGTGTTCGTAAAATCAATTACAGTATTTAAAAAAATTATTTTTTGATTTGTAGACATAAAAATGACCTAAATCACCTTTTTAATTCGACATAATTTTTTTTTTCTTTCGAGGGAATGGGGTCCCTTTTTCTTTTTTTTTCCCCCTTTCAACCTTAGAAATCCTCCACGATTTTTCTCGAAAAATATCTTTTATTTGTCCGAATCTCGTTTTATTATAATTATCATTTTTTTTTATTTATCCACAACATTTTCTCAAGGTTTAAGGGAGGTTTCCTCCTTCCTCTTCCCGTTCCTCCGCGCGCGGCGCTTATCTCCTCCTCCCACCTTCCTCCTCCGCCGCCGCCGCCGGCAATGGCTTCCGCCTCCGCTCCTTCCACCTCCTTCTCCCCTCCCTCCGCCGCTTGCCTCCACGCCTCGAAATCCGCCATCCAATCTCGCCGGAGGAGCCGCCTCCATTACCAGCCGTCCATCTCCCCCTTCAAGCTCTCCCGCTCTCTCCCCTTCCCCTCCCCCTCCCCATTCCCATTCCCTCCCCTGTCCCCGTCCCCGTCCCCGTCCCGCCTCCCCCGCCGCGCGACGCCGTCCGCGACAACTACCTCGACGTCCTCCACGACCTCCCCGCCGCCGCCGACTTCCCGAGCCCGGCCACCGAGCAGGCGGCCGGCGACCGGGACCCGCGCCCGAAGATATTCATCCAGGACCCGCCCTGGATATACCCGATTTTCCTGAAGAACGTGTATCGGAAGGCGAGGCGGGAGGCCGAGCTGGAGCTGAAGGAGGCGGACCGGCGGAAGTACAACCTGCTGCGGCGGCGGCAGATTAGGGCGGAGACGGAGGCGTGGGAGCGGATGGTGGAGGAGTACCGGGAGCTGGAGCGGGAGATGAGGGACCGGCAGCTGGCGCCCAACCTGCCCCGCGTGAAGGCGCTGTTCCTCGGGTGGTTCGACCCGCTGAAGGAGGCGATAGAGAGGGAGCAGAGGACGCAGCGGACGAAGAAGAACAAGGCCGCGTACGCGCCGCACATCGACTTGCTGTCGGCCGAGAAGATGGCGGTGATCCTGATGCACAGGATGATGGGGTTGGTGATGGTGGGGCACACGGACGGGTGCATCGAGCTCGTGCAGGCCGCCGTTCATGTCGGGATGGCGATCGAGCAGGAGGCGAGTTTTGGCTTTTGCATTTTTCTCAGTTTTAGCTGTTGGACTATATAGGTTGAATGGTTACAAGTTTGATCAACCACATTGAAAAGCAATAAATCTTCATTGATTCTATTAGCCTGATGTTCATATTCAAATACCAACGTGGCTTTTCATTTCGTGGATGTCGTTTAGTTCGAGTGTTAGAGGTTTCTCACTTTGTCATTTTGATCTAAGCTAGTGTTCTGGCAGCTGCACGATGGATCTTTCCATGCATTAGCCATTCATAAATTGTCTGTTTCGTTGAGCAAGTGAGGCCTCTCGAAACTGAATACTCTGTCATGAAACTGTGATGGCATTTCATGCTGAAAACTTCATCACTGTCATATAAGTTTCAACCCGGATCTTGTTGTCCGCAATCTTATGACTTCTGTTGATGTATGAAGTGAAGAAGTTCTTCCTCTTTGTTTTCATATCACCAATACTTGTTCAGAACATATCTTTGAATCATCTTCTTCTATCCACTCATTATTATTCAGGTAATGGTCCAGAGTCTGCTGGAGAAAGCTAAGAGAAATCGGAAGAAAATGAATTTGGTTGAACCTGAAGCGGAGCTGGGCAAAGATGAGGTGATGCGCCAGAGACGTGTTAATGGCTTGATCAAAAGAAAAAGATTTAACCAAGTAAAAAAGCTGGTGACGGAAGAAGAATTTAAACCTTGGGGTCGAGATACCCAGGCTAAGGTTTGTGAGGATTGGCTTTTCTCTTTTCCTTTCTCCCCTTGAAATGGCTGGATCATCTCGGTTACTGAGATAGCCTAGTTTTTGACTTTTTGAATTTATACATGTGCAGCTGGGAACTCGTTTGATAGAATTATTAACTGAAACAGCTTTTGTCCAACCTCCAGTTAAGCAATTAGTGGAAGGTCCGCCTGATGTTCGACCAGCATTCAGGCACAAACTAAAAATGGTTAACAAGGATCCTGGGTAATACTCGTTCTTCTTTCTGTGGCTTTTACCTAAAACAATCTCATGTTATCAGTTAACGCTCTATTTATAAGCAGAAAGAGAGGAATTCTGTCTTTAGCAGGTTTCAAAAATCCATTTCATTAGTTGAAAGCTATCAAATTCTGTTCTAGCATCTTATCTTTGTTTGACTTCCTAGAATATAAGGTTGGTCATAGCTTAATTCCTGTTTTGATAAATCCTCTCTGTTTCCTTTTTTCTTTCTGTCGAGGTATGTGCTTCGTTATCGCCATGACCTACAGTTGCAAATGTTTCAGTAGATTCAAAGTTCATATTCCCGCCTCCTTTGGCTTCTCCAATTTACCTTTGCTTCTCATAAATCGTGCAATGTGTTTTGTTGATGCATTACTCGGGGCTATGTAGTCGACTGATTTTTAGTCATGATGACCATAGGCTTTTGAGTCACCTTTATGATATGGTTTCACTTGTATCTGAACTTTTTTAATACCAAGTCTATTATGTTCTTTTTGTCGGCTCCGTGATCTTTTACAGCTCCTGTTATTTGATGATAACGTCTTGCTTATTCTTATAAGCAATTTTTGCTTAACCTATTCAAAACTTCTTTCTTGTAGGCAGAAGATTTTGAAGAGATATGGCGTTATAGAATGTGATCCCTTAATTCTTGAAAAGCTGGATGTTAATGTAAGCTGAAAATCCTCTTTGGGCATGAGCTATGCAGTGCACTACTGGATACTGCAAGGGATAATTGGTGCCATGCTATGATCTGATGTCCTTTTGCGCATTTATTTCATGATTGCTCAGATGGGAATGGGCCAAAAATATATTTCAGTATCCATAAAGATGAAATGATATCAACCATAAAAAAATTTTATACAGAGAAGAGCATGTTGACCTCTTCATGTACATTCCACCAGAAATTGTAAATGAGTTGGAACAAAAGAATGTGGGAACTACTATATGAGAAAACTGAGATGAAACTTGCAGGGTTGAAGAACATCCATCTGTTGTTTGGAGGGTTCCTCTATTAATATGCACTTTACATAACATGTGGTCACATGTCATTACAATTATTTCCACATCAAAGATTTGTAGAATGATAAATTGGGGGAAAAGTTCATAATTCTTGTGGAGAACACAGTTGAGGAGCACCATTTTCATAATTGGAGGAACAGAATTATGCTATCAGGAAACAATGGAATGGCAACTGATGCAAACAAAAGTAATTATGTGATACTTATGGCAGCTTCCCCATTTTACATATAGTCCCCCTTTGTCAATAGTTTGGAGCCTATGCCATAAGGATATATCTCTGTGTACTAGCATAATAACATCCTTATCTTCAAATGCTGATCTACTGTGTTTTCTTTTAAAATGATGTAACTAATCATTTTCCTTGGTGGAAGCTTTAAGTTTACAGTCTTTGCTATGTTGTAACTCCCCATAACTCCATATCTTTTCTCCCTTCCTGCAGGCAAAGCATATGTTGGCTCCTTATATGCCTATGCTGGTTCCTCCAAGAAAATGGAAAGGGTATAAACTATATGGAAATTAGCAAGTGCCATTTGGTTTTTTATCAGTAAAGGGTGTTGCCAATGTACTGGTGTGTGTGTGTGTGTGTGTGAGAGAGAGAGAGAGAGAGAGAGAGAGAGAGTTTATTTGCAATTCTTTCCAGAGGTGTTGTCTGAAATTGCAAATCCTAATAGTTCTCTTCATTCTTTATAGGTATGACAAGGGTGGGTACTTCTTCCTCCCTTCTTACGCTATGCGTACTCATGGATCAAGAAAGCAGCAGGATGCTCTAAAGAATGTGTCTGAGGAACAAATGCATAATGTATATAAGGTAGTGATGTTGACGAATGTGATACGTCTTTCGTTTTTTGCTTGTAGCAGTATCATCCATGGATTAATATAGTTGAGAGTAGCCTAAACAAGTTTTATCTGTATGCTTAGCATGTAATAGAGTTGGGGCATTGTATTCAACATTATTAAGCTGGTTACATTTTGCTACTGCCAATCTAATCCAGAAAAATGTCGACACAATTTATCTGATTAAACGCAATAACATGATTAGCAGCATAGAGGATATACTCTATATATAATCACATTATTTCTGTGACTCTGTCTGCTAATCAGGTTAGCACCTTGCTCCTTAAGTTTTTGGGGTAAACGTTAATTTTGTTATGGGTAGTATAACAAAGTTCTTTTACCAAACTATAAGTAAATGCACTATTTGGTAAGGTGCATGGGAGTAACTAGGGGTGAGCATGGTCCGGGTTGGTCCGGGCCACCCCCTAACCCTAGGACCAACCCGTATAGTGTCGGTCCTCAATTTTTAGGACCAAGGACCGACCCTATTGAGCCTGGGACCAAGGACCGGACCGACCCAATGGGTTCGGTCCGATTCCAGGGTTAACCCGAGACCGATCGATAATTTTTTTCATCTTATTTTTTATACTCCCTAAAAAAGCAAACTTACAAATTCAAATTACACATTCATCGACAATGTGGCACTATACAACTAAACTATAAATACCAATATATATTTAGTAAATTTAAGATGACACAATAATAGAAATTTCGTATCTATTAAATGCTCATCGAGATATGGGACAAAATGGAAAGTTCTTGTAATCATCTATCTTTAATATTCATAACACCATATGCAAAAACATTTTCTTGCATTTGATCATGTAGAGTCCACTCAACAAAAAAAAATGAGCTTCACACCAATTGCAATACTACTCTACTCTTCAAAAACTTCTACCATTTGACACAAATTGAAAAGCAAAGTGCAGCTGAAGTTCATTAGTAAAATACAATTAAACCATAAAAAGTTCAAAATACTTAATATAAACCATGAATATATAACTTCACATCTTGTTAATTCACTTTAAACTTCTAAACACCCGAAAACAAAATAAACGACACATAATTAATACTCAACAAAAGTTTTAAGTTGAAATTATTATTAATGATATTAATAGAACATCTCAATACAATATAACATAACATACATTTTACTTAGGTTTGAATATATAAAAGAATTATAAATAATATTTTATCAAAAAAAAGAATTATAAATAATATAATATAATATATACGGTTAGTCCAGGGTTGGACCGACCCAAAATTCTTAGGTCCGAGGACCAACCCGCACAGTATTGGTCTTGGAATTTCAGGACCAAGGACCGACCCAGTCCCCTTGGGAACCAGACCAGGACCAGTAGGGTTGGGCCGGTCCAGGGTCGGTTCAGGGTCGACCCTAGACCGTTGCTCACCCCTAGGAGTAACTAGTGGTGTATTTGTTTCACGATGTGATGGCTGGTGATAAATTTATTTCTTCTGTTGTGTGGTGGAACGGACTAAGCTTCATTGTGTAGAATGTCATGCACTTCTTCTTTGTGCATTAATCTTTAATTTTGTGTGCTGGCCAATTCTAAGGTTATCTGTTGCACTCTTAATGCCTTGTTTACTTACTTTTGTTTGTTTGACCTTATTACTTATCCGTAAGCAGGCGCTGGACACGCTTGGAAGTACCAAATGGAGGATTAATCGAAGAGTTCTTGCTGCAGTGGAGAGCCTCTGGGCTCAAGGTGGAAGTGTTGGGGGTTTGGTTGAGAGACATGATGTAAGCACATACAAGATTCTTGCTCATGACAAACTACTGTTCTTTATCTGCAAATCGTGTTTCTCCAGCATGACTGCTGAAGATTCTGATCTGTAATGGCATTATTATAGCTGTGTATGACCATAGATTGTTGATGTTGTATATCTAGGTTCTTCTGTTCAGGAAAAGTTGACCTCGATGATATCCTACTGCAATGACTTCTAAGTATAATGTGATTTGACTAGAGTTCTCAATCATTTTCTTTAATTGATCTGATACTATGTAGAGTGACTCATCTGAAACAGGAAATGAGAAAGAATTATGTCCAACTAGTGTTGTAAGAATAGGTTTTGCCTGTCACTGTCCTTTTGTTTTAATATTGGTTGCCATGCGGAAGCTTGCTGGTTTTGGTTTGATGTGGTCCCTCTGTTGTTCTGGTCATTATTTTTGTATTGCATGTTGCAGAACTTTTTCCAATCTCTCTTTTATTGCAGCTTCCTTTGCCAGATAAGGATGTTTCTGGGGATTGCGAAGAGCTTGAACTGTGGAAGTGGAGGGTACGGAAAGCAAAGAAGGTTAACAGAGAGAGGCATGCTCAGCGATGCGACATTGAGCTTAAACTCTCTGTAAGCTCTCTCTCTGTGTGACTCAGAGGATAGTGGTTTCCTTAGACTGTTAGATAATTCTCTTCTGTTTTCCTGCTGCACTGTCTCTTTGTTAAAGATCGGCGATCCCTTTATCACTTTCTCTCATTATCCCAGTTTCGGTAACTTTTATTACTATGCAATCAGTGCTGAGACTTTTGCTTGCGTAGAAGTCCATGTCCTTTCGTAAAGTTTTGTCTCCATGCATTTGAAGAAAGTTTTCTTGATCCTCACTCTTGCACAAATTCTTCATGGGACAGGTGGCCCGAAAGATGAAAGAAGAGGAAGGTTTTTATTATCCTCACAATTTGGATTTCCGTGGCCGTGCATATCCAATGCATTCACATCTGAATCATTTAAGTTCTGATCTCTGTCGAGGAGTTCTCGAGTTTGCTGAAGGACGACCGCTAGGGAAGTCTGGGTTACATTGGTTGAAGATACATTTGGCAAACCTTTATTCTGGTGGTGTTGAAAAGCTTTCACATGATGGACGCGTAGCATTTGTAGAAAACCATCTGGATGATATATTTGACTCAGCAGAGAAGCCTATAAATGGGAATAGGTGGTGGTTGACGGCTGAAGACCCTTTTCAGTGCTTAGCTGCTTGTATTAATTTGTCGGAAGCATTGAAGAGCTCGTCACCATATACCGCCATCTCTCATCTTCCAATTCATCAGGTAAATATGTCGGCTAGTCTCAAGGGTGCAAATTGTTGCTGTTTATTGGCTTAATTGGTAATATGTTACCACTTACCTTGTTTGATAGATCCATTCAAGGTAGTTTAGATCTACTATATGTTTCCAAGATTTGGTAAAACTTCAAATGTGGTTTTTATTTTGCTTTACTGCTTCTTGGTTGTTGGGATGGAGGAGTGACTCCTAAAGTCTAACTCATATGCCTTGCCTCACCGAGCCAAATGATTTCTAGAAAGTTAAATCTATGATCTTGTCATTCTGTTTTGAAGGAGCTGGATAACCCACTGGAGATAAGATGTATAATGATTCCCGTGATTTTGTGTTCTCAAACCAATCTGTTATACTCCCATCTAATATTGGTTGATCTGTCTAGTGGGGATTACTAGAACCCATGGTTCAATTATCTTGCATCTAGCAGTAAGTGTCAGATTGTCCAGAAAACAATTGCAAGCACAACATATGTGGTGCTTGTGTCAATGGTGTAAATGGAATGAAATCATGCTCCTTGTCCTGGACAATTTGTATATTCTGTACTCACATGGACATATGCAACACACATATGAAAAAAGGTAGGTTTAGTAACTTTGCGAGTCTATACTTAGTTATTGGAGCACTTTGATTTATATGGGTGCGACATATATTATAGTTTGCTTTAAATTTTTTTTTTAAGTGATCATTCTAAAAGCAACTAGGAGCTAAGAAATTCCTTCATAAGCTATAGACATGTTCACTAGGATGTTTTTCATGAAACCCAAAGAAAAGTTGCAAGACTAACAGAGAAAATCTTTTCTGTCATGAGAGCTTTTCCTCTTCCATTTCCAGTGGAAGTTATGTGAAGAGTCTTTTTTGCCTAACGTTGACATGGAAAATTTAGATCATTATGAATTAGGATAATTTAAAACCTTTATGAGTTGCCTTTTAGCAAACTTGAATTACATTGTAGTCATATGCTCTGAATGACAATAGGCAACTATGCAAGGTGGTTTTCACTGCTATGGCCTTGTTGATCATAAGTGAACTTTTATTATTCTCTTATTTTTCCTTACTGGGATGGGGGATTCTCTGCCGAGATGATTGTGTGCTCTGTATCTGTCGCTCTGTATCTGTGTGTGTGTGTGTGTGTGTGTCTCTCTCTCTCTCTCTCTCTCACACGCACACACACACCCTACTTACCTGAGATTCTACCCTCTGAATTAGTGACTATGCATTATTTTCAGGATGGTTCCTGCAATGGCCTTCAGCACTATGCTGCCTTGGGAAGAGACAGTGTGGGTACTTTCTCCTTGTAACAAGCAGTTTTTTTTTTGTCTGGTTGTAACAAGCAGCTTAGCTGACTGTTTTTCAATACTTTTAGAAACTGTGACCCCCGAAGCATATTTTGGAATCTTACTTAGCCAGTTAGTTATACTAGTAGACAAATATGTTGGCATTTGTAAATTCAAGTTTCTTTGCCAGACCAATTGAAGGCCTCTTATCATTTGGAAAGATTGCAGCTAATTTTCATTGACACAACAGAATCATCCCAAAAGTTGTTGTTTGGCAGAATAGTACACAAAACTTGGCAACTAAATTTGCAGTTTATACCATCTGAGCGTTTCTTCTCATTTCAATTACAACACTGTGTCCCTGTGCTTGCAATGAAAGAATGACCCAAAAGCTGCTGTTATGCAGAAAAATGATTTAGGTACTTAGCTGATAATAGGTGGTTAATACTCTGGAGTGCGTATTTGTTTTCTCCAACATTGAACGGTAAATGCTACACCAATTAGGTTTTTAGAAGAAAAGTCCATAAGGACCCTTTCCAGTTGTAGTTCTTGAGAGATATCTGAATTGTATGGCTTATCTGAGATGATATTTTCTTCATATTGATTAATCTTCTTAATTTCTGTTGTGGAAATGTAGTTCTAATCTCTAGCCGGTCTTTGTTTCTGTTCTGACAATGTCTAGATGATGAATCAGTTATCTCAACTGTTGACATGATAATACATATGTTAAGCAGAGTCTCGCATGTCATTCAAATTAATTTTATGAAACTGGAGCCTGAAATTTTGTATAACTTAATATATTAATTTCTCACGAGCATTCAAAACACTGTGTTCATTTCCAGATGGAAGCTGCTGCAGTAAATCTAGTTGCGGCAGAGAAACCTGCTGATGTTTATTCAGAAATTGCTGCAAGGTATGGTACATGGCCATGGTGAAACATTTTTGGTGTTGTTAGACTTGCAAAATACCATTACATTGCTTTTCTCAGTGTGAATGTTAAGAGTTATACTATTGCCCAGACAGTTACTAAGGTAGTTATATGTGTTAAAGAACTGAGTACTATGCGCTTCCCAGCAGACTAGCATCATATATTCTAGTCTATCTTTCCCAAATATGAAAATAAAAAGAATCAAGATATCCGTCACTCCAGTCATATGTGTAGAAAAAAGAAGTTATCTGTCTTCTAATATTCTCTGCTGTCATCACACAACTCTTCCTTTCCCTATATCTCCTAGAACAAGAGAACAGTTCTCTTAGCACTGCTAGGGATCCAACTCCACAGAAGAAATGGATTGGGGAATGGTGGAATTGCTATTTCAATTATGCTTATTAGAACAGTTGGGTCATACTATTAGCAAATTTCCTCGTTGCTGTGCAGACCCTCTTTCCTCTTTGTGCATGCTCTAGGTTAATGCATACTTTAAGTTATGCGACATGAAAAGTCTTGGTTACCTTCTCTTTTTGGGGTTTAGGGTACATGACATGATGAAAAGGGACATCAACAAGGACCCTGCTACTCATCCTAATGCTGCATTGGCAAAGGTCTTACTGGGCCAGGTGCATTTTCTGTGGGTCTTACAAAGTTTATTCTTGAATTTTCCTTCTTGGAAAGAACTTTTCATTTAGTACATTGCTTTTGTACTTTTAGTCACGGTTCTATCTTGTGAAACCTTTCAGGTGGATAGAAAATTAGTGAAACAGACAGTGATGACCTCAGTATATGGAGTGACTTTTGTTGGGGCACGTGAGCAGATAAAAAGAAGACTAGAGGAGAAGGGTGTACTTGGTGATGACAGACTGCTCTTTGCTGCTGCATGCTATGCTGCTAAAGTAAGCCTTCGCCAAATCTATTTTCAAGAAGTAGGGTGTCTGTATGGAGTCATATGGTTACTTTTAGTGAAATGCTACAAAGCCTGTACCGTCAGGTTCCAAAAGCTCAGCTGCCTGCTGAGACTCATCAAACTCAGAGTTTGCACACCTTCCAGATAATAATATTGTTCTCTTACGATGTTCATTCAGTTGACTTCATCTTTCTGCATTTCCTTTGCCTAAGATTATTGTTGTCTATATGATAAAAGAAACTAGAAAGGAAAACTGAATTGACTTCATACTCTTCCGTTCTTAATTGTTTGCATGTCCTTTTTTTAGTTAGAATTGAACTTCGTGTGTAGTGGTAAGATCTGTGTAACAACATGTACGACTGGATTGCTGATACCATTCACGGTCACGTATGTGATAAGAGTCTGCTTTTGTGGTACATGGAAGATGGTTTTCTCTGCATTTGTTTCTTGGGTTTTTTTTAATCTGAATATGTTGTTGAGTGCATGTTTGAGTTGTTGGTTGTGCCATTGTGGGTGATCTTGTGATATTCCTGTGAAGAAGTTGAATCAAAGCCAGAAGCACAATTCATTTTACTTGAGGAGAATGCAGGAACTTAGGATGAATTTGTTTGAATGTCTTTGGGATGTTCACCAGTATCTTTGGTTGTATGACACTTGCGTATGGTAATGTGGCTTGAGCTGGCATTGCACTGGCTTTCTCTGATAATATATCCTTTCTTGGTATCTTTCTCGATTGGAAATGCTGAATCAAGCAGAGTGGACTCGTGCATTTCATTCTGCTGTAGAATCGTTCTCAGTTGTGCAATCCAAATTCCTGAATATTCTAAAAAAGACTCACGCACTCTGCTTCAGTTTGAGTATCTCTTTTTTTTTTTTTTGGGGTTTTCATGTTACAATATGCATTGAAGTTAGGTAACTGTCTGCAGGTAACACTGACCGCCCTTGAAGAGATATTTGAAGCTGCGCGTGGAATAATGGGTTGGCTTGGTGACTGTGCAAAAGTACAATTTCTGTAATGCAATGAAATTTATCTATCCTCAATCGTGATGGATTTATGCAATATGTTTTTAATTTTTCCTTTTTCAGATTATTGCCGCAGATAATCAACCAGTGCGGTGGACTACTCCCCTTGGTCTTCCTGTCGTACAACCGTACTATAAGAATAAACGCCATCTTGTGAGTGTTTCAGTTGTGCTTACTGGTTTAGACACGTCACAGCCTGAGCTTTATATAGTCTACTGCCCGAAATGTGTTGTGAGGGGCATTTCTATTTTTATCATGTCTGACGTGACTTATACATTTGGTTAACAAACCAATGATTGCATGCCTTCTGGTGCCAAAAAGCGCTATGATTAGAAGATGTGGATGATCTGAACATACAGTAAAACTTTTGGACCTGATAATAAACAACTCTATAAATGGTGCAAAAAGAACTTGCAATAAGTCTTGTATAAACATGTAAACAAAGAGAGCTTTTTAGCTCCTTCAATGTAGTCATCACATATTCAATTGTCTTTCTTTTGGTTGTTACATCTAATGTGGAGTCTCATTAAAGTTTAATAGTTATACTGAATTTTCTTGAGTTTCTTTTACTTGAAGTATGATGTATGCTAATTTTGCAAGTGGTAATGCACTCAAGTGGGTTGTGCCATGTGATGCTAGTAGAGGAGTGCATAGTCATTTATTAATCATCATCCACCGTCTTCACAGATTCTACTTAATTGTTTACTTTAATGCTATGCATGGTTTCCTCGATTATACCGCACCTTTCACAAGACTGTCATTTGTAAACAACTGTGTCTTAATGCATTCTACTTGTTTCATCAAACGCTATGCATTTTGTTCTCGAGAAGGATGATGAAGATACAAGAATGACTGGGCTTTTTAACATAGACCTCATTAGGGAGGGGATTGCAAGAAGGATGTGTGAATTTGTGTCTTGTGCTACTGTATTGAAAATCCTTAATGAGTTTTGTAATGCAGATAGAAACAACCCTTCAGAATTTCTGTATTACTTGATTTTCTATTTGAAAATCCTGAATTAGTTTTGTAATGCAGATAAGAACAACCCTTCAGATTTTGGCCTTGCAGCGGGAGAGTGACTTGGTAGGTTATGTTTGGAAAATTCAGTAGGTTATATCCTGTGACACTGAATATACCGACATGAAAGCTTAAATTTTGCATGAATTTCAGGTTGATGTTAGAAGACAGAGAACAGCATTTCCTCCCAACTATGTTCACTCACTTGATGGCTCACACATGATGATGACTGCTGTTGCCTGCAGTGAGGCTGGTCTACGTTTTGCAGGTTTCTCTCAAGCCGCTATATTTGCAAGAACTCATTTGGATCTTGAGCCTGATACAGGCAAATATTAGATACACATTAACCTAGCACCATAAAAAGTTCTGTTAGGTTTGCTTGCTGTGTGTATTGGTTCAGGTTTTTGTACATTCCCATGTTTGCGAAAATTTATTAGTCTCCCAAGGACAATCATGCTCTTATGGATCTTCTGCATCCTAGCTAAGAAGATCATTTGACATATTGGTCTGGCTTGGTCTTCCCCGATAGGTCTACATGAATATCATTCCTTTGGGCCACAGAAAATTCTAAGCTAAACTGCTGAAGTGTACTTACGATTGGACATAGGAAACTAGTCCTTGAAGTATACTCAAGGGCAACTTGCTCCTGTTTGGCGTGAAACTCACATACATTCTCATATGAATAAACTGCAGGGGTGCATGACTCATTCTGGACACATGCTTGTGATGTGGACCAGATGAACTGGATTCTACGGGAAAAATTTGTCGAACTATATGATAAGCCTATCCTTGAAAATGTAAGTATCTGATTCTTATGTACAGCTTTGAAGCCTTAGTTCGAATCTTTTGCATGTTTCTCAGATAAATTATTGAGAAAAAGATTGATGAGGTGATGACTATGGTTTTGTATGCTTCAGTGTGTTTCGAGTCACTATGTTATAATTGCTAGGCTAATAGATAATTTAGAGATCTCATGGATTCCAAAATAATCCTCTATTCAACTGCCAAATGAAATGTGGATCAAAGCCAACTTTTGGTGTAAGACTCATAATTTATACACTATGTTGTGTATTTCTCTATTCTTTTTAGGAGCAAGGTTTCACTTGGGCTTAATTCATCTTGTGTTTATGCAGTTGCTAGAAAGTTTCCAGACATCATATCCAGCACTGACGTTTCCTTCCCTCCCTGATAGAGGCAACTTTGACTTACGGGAAGTCCTCAAATCCCCTTACTTCTTCAACTGATCTAACTTATGGCTAGAGTAGAAACTTATTCCAAGTGATCAAAAGCATCAAATTCTTGGAGCAAGAATCTTGTTTTCTACCAGCTGATAGCTGGAGCCTCAAAGGAACCACTGAGTTGCACACATTCAAGTTGCAAATGGCAAAGAAGAAATGTTACCAGTGTTGCAACAAAGTGGCAATTAGCAAGGCAGCCGATAAGTCATCGAAGGGTTTGTGTGAATAATGGAATGGTAAGCATTACTCATTTGAAAGTGTCCCACGGTGATCTAATATCTTTTCAAGAAAATGACGCGAGAATCCGCGGTGAAGAAATAAGGAGATCTTTCTATATCGAAATATCAGTTGATAAAATCATAGGCAAATTCCTGCCGGTAAGAATGTGGAGAAGAACGAAAACAGAATGGTTCCACCTACTCAAAACTAAGAGGGGATGCCACCTACTACTAAAATCCCGGTTTTTGAAACAGTTGCGTTCTTCTATGCAAGAAGAAGACTTAGAAAGAACAAAGAAGTTTGGATCCGAAAAAGTATGCTTAGGCAGTTCCTTCGCTGAGCACAACAGAATGAAGAGGAATTTGTATCATTTCAAATCCCTATTCTTATCGAAGAGAAGGAAGGAGAAAAACCGATATCTTCCTACTCGAAGAAGAAGTACTTTAGTTTACAACTCTTCTTTATATAGTAATTCGACCTATTGCTCCGCAGCCCCCCATCAGTTTACTATGAAGAGAAGAATCAAAAGGATCGAACTACCTACTCATTATTCGGAGGTGAATCATAGAACACCAAAAGCTGTGGTATCTTATGGACCTAACATAGGTCACATCCCTCACGACATAAGATTGAAAGATCCAAACCTTCCTCTTCGGAGCGGAAACGGACGTGGCCAAAACATATAAAGATCGGCGTAGTCGCTCATAGGGACAAATCTATCCGGATAGAGGATGTCTAGATCGATTTATAGATAGATTTCTATCCATATAGATAGGTATCTCCGTGGATAGAGAAAAAAATAGGGATCCATCTAGATCTTGATTCACTATTTCATTCCATTTTTTTTTTTACGACAAGTTTGAAATCTGCAAGGAAACATCGTTTTTATTTTATTACTTTCTGGGTCGGAGCGTAGACGAGCGAGCAGAGCCCAGGAAACAGGGAAGCCCGTGATAGAGCAGTCGACTAGAAGTAGAAGACTGCTGGCCTGAGAGAAGGCGGCCTCTCTCGGCAAAGATGGCCCAATTTCAATTCTTTCTTTTTGATTTCGGGTTTCTTTCTTTTTTCAGGGGCCCAGAACGCTAAAAGGTGGGGGAGAAGCAAGCCGAACCTCTGATCGACCGAGACACATAATAAATTCTCGGCGTCGAGAGAAGAGATTTGAGATTCCGTAAGTAACTCAGTGAGTGCTTTCTAAGCTAAGAAGGGCTTGGAAGAAGAAAATGAAATTGGAACAACCGCGCTGGTCGTAATAGATCGACTTTCATGCTAGTTCTTGCTCAAGCATGAAAGTTCCATTTCAGGAAAGGACGACGTACCATGATACTTTCTGTTTTGTCGAGCCCTGCTTTGGTCTCTGGTTTGATGGTTGCACGTGCTAAAAATCCGGTACATTCCGTTTTGTTTCCCATCCCAGTCTTTCGCAACACTTCAGGGTTACTTCTTTTGTTAGGTCTCGACTTCTCCGCTATGATCTTCCCAGTAGTTCATATAGGAGCTATAGCCGTTTCATTCCTATTCGTTGTTATGATGTTCCATATTCAAATAGCGGAGATTCACGAAGAAGTATTGCGCTATTTACCAGTGAGTGGTCTTATTGGACTGATCTTTTGGTGGGAAATGTTCTTCATTTTAGATAATGAAAGCATTCCATTACTACCAACCCAAAGAAATACGACCTCTCTGAGATATACGGTTTATGCCGGAAAGGTACGAAGTTGGACTAATTTGGAAACATTGGGCAATTTACTTTATACCTACTATTCCGTCTGGTTTTTGGTTCCGAGTCTTATTTTATTAGTAGCCATGATTGGGGCTATAGTACTGACTATGCATAGGACTACTAAGGTGAAAAGACAGGATGTATTCCGACGAAATGCTATTGATTTTAGGAGGACTATAATGAGGAGGACGACAGACCCACTCACGATCTACTAAGAAGGAAAGTAGCTTGATATTGGTTCGAATCCAATTCGTGAGATGGCCTTCTTTGTCATATAGATGTCTTGACGCCTCCATTTTATCGGCTAGTAGATAGAATCCCTTAGGCCACTCCATTCCCAGCTGATAGAAGAACAGCCATCCATCTTGTTTTTTATCAAAAACTTATGGAGCAAGGAAGAAGACGAACGAGAGACAGAGCAAGAGCACTTTTCACAAGGCAAGAAAGCAAGCTAGCTGTAGGTCAGAGGAGAGTGGATCTCCGGGCTAAAGGTAGCCCAAGTCAGTCAGTCCATCAGTCAGTCAGTGGCTGAGGCTTGGCTTCGTGCAGGCCTATGTCTTTTGCTTCTTATAGACTCGAATGAACTGGCTATTGAACTAGTCTTCTTTTTTCTTTTTTTCTTTTTCTTGTTTTGTAAGGCAATATGTCAACTTTATCGCTCGTCTGATCCTCTCTTTGTCGGCCAATACCTCAAGACCGTCGCTATGCATTTGATGGTCTTTTGGGGTGGCGATCCCTCATTGGCCAATAGTGCACGTGGGGAGTTGCAGGGAGGCTGACTCTGGAAGGCGCCGGAGTGCCACACGTTGGGAGATATCGGAGGAGCGAAAGCCGGAAAGATAGATCGAGTTTAGCCTCTTGATTGACTTTAGTTGAACTGAAACCTCTCAAAAAGACACTTGCAGCTTAAAGGGTCGGCATTTATATAGAGATAGAGATCAAGATTCAGGCGGCAGAAGCGTTCCACTCAAAGAGAGGAGTTGATAGGGCGTCGTACAAGTAAGTGAATGGAAATGCTATCTTCCTAGCAAAGGAAGGCCATGCAAAGGGGAGGGCTCGTCGTCGAATACAAGAGCTAAGACAAGAAGTACGGATGGATGGTTCATTTCATGTCTAGTCAGGTCTTGCTCGAGAGTGAGTTGAAGATAGATCTGCAATGTCAAGAGTCGGAGATGACATGCAAGTAAGTAAGCAGGGCAGTTGTACAAGCTGTAGTCCTTTTAAATACAAGAGGCTAAAGCCATTGGCAATGCAGTGTAAGACATTGGTGGTTGAGCAAGTGGCTGATGATGCCAAAGCTTACTTCCCTTTATGAATAATCGTTAGATAGAACTCGGGAATAAGTTTTCCTATTCCTTCTGCGGATAGGATAGATAGAGTCGTTCTTTCACTTTTTATTTATTAGAAGATACTCTTTTCTTAGTGAAGGATACTACAAGACGCTTCCGAGTTAAATTATATTTAATGTCAAGAAAATATTATTAGGAAATGGACTTTTATGCGTTTTAAGCTTGAGCGAATAAAATTTTCTTAAACCACCAGGTGTCTCTCGTCATGGTAATTATCGGGCAGTGACGGTGTCTCTTGTCATGTAGACATCCTGATCATTGGGCTTACTCGCTTGTCCTAACAGATATAGGTGCGTACTACTGGTCAAAAGTTTTTTTTTTTGGGGTCGAAAACTAGTCAAAAGTTCACCAGTTGGTATGCCCATTGGAAAGCATACGGCATATAGTATTGGGCAGGTAACTTAGGAAGGCATGACAGAAGTATGAGGGAAATTATTCAGGAAAATCAACTCACTCAAATTTGCAATCAACCATACAGACATGCCCTGACCCCTTGAGTTTCATCGCATTCCTTCTTAGAGCACCCATACTTCAAGGCTCACATTTGTTTTTCGCTACATTTGCTTTTTACAGTGATACAAAGTTAAAAGCATGATGGCATGCGATGAGCGGCCGAGATATAGAATCACCTTAAAGTTCACCTACAAAGCCCTAGGACTACCTCTTCCCTCCGCAAGGAAAGCACTTGAATTACCCCCTAGTCTTCGACTACATCAACAATCTCACCAATAAAACGCTAGGGCAAGCTGAAGCCTTGAACTTTTGATTAATATAGAGAGACAAGAGAGTTTGCTCCAATGAATGAGAGAGAGAGAGAGAGAGAGAGAGACCATTACTATTCCAAGTATGATCGTATTAGAGGTAACAGTTTTACACCTTCAATGTCACATTAAAATTGCCAGAGAGCAGCAAGGCTGCTGCTGCTCCAAATGCTCTCCATGCAAGAACCAGAAAGACATGATCTTCACGCGGATAATTGCAAACGCTTCTTAGTCAGACCAATCATAACAATTGCAATTCTCGCTTCCTCCCTTAGGAACCATCTTAGAATGCTCCCACCCACAAACAGTGCTAGAACTAACTGAATTATAACCAAAGGCTTCCAAATGCTTCTTCAAGAGCCCTTTTCTTGCTTAGCTCTATGCTCCACCCTCCCGCTCTGCCTCCTCTTTCAGCTCGGAGCTTTATCATTTCTTCATCATCATATCCATGGATGTCGAGGCCAGTCCCAAGTGGCACCGGCTGCGGAGCCATGCCTGTTGGCCGTGGCTGTCCTCCAGCAATTGCAGGAGCGTATTGTCCCTGTGTCCCAACACTCAATCCTGCTTGAGAGTTAAGAGCCTGAACGAAGGCTAAAGACGTGAGAAAGCGAACAATATGATCTGCAACTAATTATTCATGGCAAAACACAACTGAAATTTGAAGAAAACCAGAATACCTACAGAAGGTAATCTAGGTTATTTAGATTATTGACTATCTAATCAATGGCGTCTGCCATAGTCTACTAACAAAGGAATTCTAAGAGAATAAGCCAATGATCATAAAAACTTCTCTAAGGACCACATCAAATGCTTTCTTAAGATTTATGAATACCATGCGCATGCCATTTTTGCATCCTCTCTCCAAGTGCTTCGACCAACCACTTGGATAGAGCTGTGCATTATCACTCTTCTTTTGGAAGGTGTTAAATTCATAGCCTCAACTCCCTATCATATTCCTTTAGATCACTTCAGTCTCTGATTTGGCTTAATGCATACGTACTTGGTGACATTCTCGATCCCCATAATTAAAGTATGTATCCATGTGCACATGTATTTATCTGCGTACACTGAAACTCATCCTATAGAACTCTTGAAAAATGGAACCAAAAGTGGATGAAAAAAATGCCCAAATTATGCACTACCACAAAAATAAGAATAAGAACAACAACTGGAAGGCAATCCCAGTACAATTCATGCTAACTCTAATGGTTCCAACATCTGGTTAAATGGAAACCTGATTACGTGTTCTTGCTTTCTTGCATGATACTGTGACAACATCATAAAGAACAAAAAGAAAAACAAAAGAATGTTGAGAATAGTGATGGCCATGATGATATCATGCAAAAGTCAGATCCATATGCGTGGGCCGTACTAAAAGGAGACACACTAGAGAAAAGGCTTCTCCAACTTTGTAGCCTTTCTATGCCTCTAACTTGTGATCTTGCAGATTATCATCCCAGGATCACACATCATGCAGTATTATATGACAATACTAAGAAATAAATTGGAAGACTCCTGATTAATGATACTCACAAAGCATGGCATCGTATTTTCCCTTTAACGGTTAAGGAATAATCAACTCATCTGATCATTCCTAACAACTTGGGCATTGTCATTTCTTAAACCCTGGCCTCAAGGACAATATGACAAATGAAAAATGTCATCAAGGCAGACTTCGAAGCACCGAGGTCACTTTTCCTTATAGACTGTGTATGTAAGTTTTTGCACCACAGCAAGTGAAAGAACTTTGAGTCGATAGTTACACCAGATAATCATTCACAAAAATATAAAAAAGACAACAATTTTCTAATATAATGAATGTAAAGATACAGGATACACATGGAGTAAGTAAAAGATGACATTGACTAACTTCAGAAAGGCTCTGCAATAATAGTGAAATCCAACAATAATCAAGTGATCAATAGATTTTCGTTTTTCTTACCCCATCTGGATCAGTTTGAGGAGGCAGCCCCTTGCTTGCAGCCAATGCCGCAGCAAACTCTTCAGCCTATTAAACAATAGCAACAGTAAATACCAAAATGCAAAGTCATGACACCTCGACTGTTAGGACTTAAAAGCATAAACTCAAAGAAAGCGTCAAAACAGCTGAATTACTATTGTACTAATGTGGCCAAAACAATATATCATATATAGAAGAGACAGCCACCTTCTTCGCACGATTAATCATAATCTGCTCAGCATTTTCTTCCTGGTACTTTGCAATCTTTGCTTCAATAGTCGGCACATCCACTCCTTCAATCAGATTGAATGCTGCAAAGTATCATCATCAGACTCAGAAATGAAACAGAATGAGGAAATTCCAATTAAAAACATTCACAAACTCACTCATTTCCTCCACTTCTTCCAAGTAGTCATTGTACTCTCTCAAGGATGGAAAATCATCTTCTCTTTTATTGAATCTGTAAGTGAAAGCAAATGAAGCAAAGTAAATTCATTTGGCCCTACGTTTAAGTTGCCCAATTGCACAGACTTTTCTTTGGCTTTTTTCCTTCCCAAATGGACATTTGTTTCAGTTTTCTCTTCCATGTCAGTCAGGAAATTTCTGAAAAGTAATCAAAGTCTACAATACACATAGCATAATGTATCTAAAAAACCTTGCCAGGAGATCAAGAAATTGTGAAGGTAGCAGAAAGAATGACAGTTAGAATTTGCCTTTAGACATAAAGACACCAAAAATAGAAAAAAGAAAGCCTCTGTGTAAGTGATATCTGAATACTTTAATTTGTGCAATGAGTAACAACTACAATTAACTAGTAATACACCATGCCTGCATTTTTGGAGTAAAATCTATATTCTAGCGCGTGCTGCCTGGACTTTGTGGTGGATGGATGTTAGGGAGGTGGGGAGAGAGAGTGAGAGACTTACGTGCTGGCCATCCTCCTCCTAATGGCCATTTCCCTGTTGTGGGGGTTACTGCTAGGAACTACCATTGGTTGAAGTCCTCTCAACTGACCTTAAGCTGGTTCCTATCTAATGATCCACAAGACTAATGAGTCAACTATGTAAAAAGATGCATACACAAAATACACATGCTCGAGTATCTGCTCATACCAATATAGCATGACCTCAAGAAGCAGCTGTGGATCTTGTCCACGGAATTGACAGATTACTCTTTGGAGATACCTGCACAAATGACGCATAAAATTAGTTAGACATGGTGCTAGACATAAGAATAAGATGCAGGAGACACGGATGGAAAAATGACTCTTTTTCAGCGGAGAACACAAGAACTGCCGAAAAACAGACATCGGCAACCAAATTAAAAAGAGCTTCGGCTATGCTTTGAAGATAGTTCTATGATGAGCCACAACACATTCCTCAAAGCTTCCATTCAATCCGTAGCACGGTATACCAAAAACCCGAATCCTGAAATTAAACTCCTGGCAAATTAATGGGATCCATATCCCATCATCATCTTAGGGAAAAAGGGCCAAAAAAGGACTACAAGAGAAACTCGAATGAATTCTCTTCTTCTTACCCACGTATGGATTGGGCATTACGGGAAAACTCTTCATCTCCATAAAAGAGAGCCTCTGTCAAAGTGGAGATGCAAGGTGCACCCCAAACTAAAGTCTCGACCTTTGACACATATCATCAAGCACAAAGAGGGCATACCCAATTTCGCTAGACCCCTAAAATCCCCTGAACCCGCTAAGAAACACGCAGCACGTTACGGCCACACTTGTGCCCCCCCAAAATGATCAAAATCAAGAACTCGCCCTCGTCTTGATATCACCCAGAAAACAAAAGAATGAAGAGAACAGCAAGAAATTGTACATTCATGAAGCGCAGAGATATGTAATGGGGAAACGAAATCGGGTAAAGAAACCAGTGAAAAGAAAAACCAAGAAACAGCGGGAAGGACAAGAGTGGGCGATGATTGGAGGAAGAAACAGCGTCTTACCGAAGCTGAAGTCCAAGGTGGGGAGTGTTAGAGAGGCGCCGACAGTGAAATCAGCGGATCTTCCTGTCCAACGATGACCTTCATGGGCTAAAATCGAAGAAGAAATGAAGAAGAAACTATTTTCACTTCATAAATTTTATTTTTACCCTTTTTTTTATCTGTCTTATTCCAACTCTCTACTAAATTTTAAAATTTTATTTTATCACTTTATGGACATGAAAGTCCAAACTAGGATGAGTATGGTTTTAGGGTAGAACTGAAACTTAAGAACTAGACCGGTATGAATATTTAGGTTTTAGATTTTAAAGTATGAAAGGTAAGTTTCGGATTTCAAAAAATGAAGAACCCGTTTTAACGGATAAGTTCCAAATTCTTAATATTGGAGGAACTTGGAACTTGGAACCTATAATCTAGAACAAATCTTAATATTTTTCTTGATTCATGTTTCTATGCGATCTTATAATATTCCATGTTATTTAATGACGAATGTATAATATGAAAGCACTAATTCGAGTTTTCATTTTATGGCTAAGATTTTTATTTTATTAATGTTAATATTTTTCGTGTATCTAAATATAAATTATGATTAGTGAATTGTAATTGTTCATATAATAATATAAGTAGGACATTGGTAGACCTTGAAAATTATGATATGATATGTTCTAAGTTCTAGAATATGCAAGGTAGGTTTTAAGTTTCAAAAAAATGAGGAACCTATTCCAATGGGTAGGTTCCAAATTCAAAATGGAACTTCTACCAAAACTTATATCTATTCATCTCTACTTCTATCTAGTTGAATTCCTTTGCTAAAAATTTCATTTTCTTATGTTGATAGTTTTGTTTATTTTGTATTCTCTTTGATCAATGACAAGCTTGTTTATTATTATTGGATTCATTTTTGTTTTGTTTAACTAAAAATGAAAAAAAAAAAATAAGAAACTATTAGACTTTGGAACCGATCCTAGAACTTGTGATAGGGTAGGTTTTAGGTTTCAGGTTCCGACGAGTAGGTTCTAGGTTAAAAAAAATAAGGAACCTATATCCGAGAATAGGTTTTAGGTTTTAAATGGAACTTGTAAGAAATTAAAACTGCTCACCCTTGATCCAAACCTCACACTTGAAATTAATCGTCCCCACACTAGTTAAAAGACTTTAGGAAGCACTCCTCGTGGAAACATGATGTTGGAGCAAACTCTATTGTTGTTCGATATTTGCTTAAATTAAGTAATTATTAAACAACTGTCGCGAGAAAAGTGAGAGCAAAAGAAATAATACTAATTATTATTATTATCATTATTATTATTACCAAGCTAGTTTTTGCGCATCTACTAGAGGACTTGAGGGAGCACATCATGCATGGTGCTTTTAAGATTTTACTCATTGAAGCAAATTCTCTTGTCATCCAAGTGACCTTGATATTTATTTAAGCTTAATAATTATTAAACAGCTCTCACAAGAAAAGAGCGCGCAAAAGAAATAATGATGATGATGATTAGCACAAATTCCCTTTTTTCTCCTATACATTTTGTTTCAATTTTTAGTTTTACCCCCAGAATTTTTAACTTGCTTCATTTTATTGCTATGCAATTTGCAGTCTAGAAAAATATCTCGGTTTGATACATCTGCGCAACAACAACACTGTGGAACCCTTTTGCAATTGTCAATCGTTATGTTGTAGTTCGAAGATGTTTACTTTAACCTTGTAAAAAGTTTGAGGTAAAATGGGCTATTCTATCACTAGAAGAAATCATTAGTCCCCTGCTTAGGCAGAAGAACCTTGATTTTATACCTTTTAAACCCATAATTTATTGCTCCATAATTCAATATTAATCATCGTCTACCATAAGAGATAATAGATTAATGATCATCTCATCCTCTTCCTTTATGAAGGAACCGAACCCAGAGGCTGCCTGTCTTCGCTCCGATAGACATCGAAGATCTACTCTTTCTTTATTCTAAGAAAAACTAATAATCTAAATATAAAAAAATTCCAATGTTGTGATATTTACCATCGTGAGAACATTCATTACTTTGAAGGTTAAATGTCAATTATGCAAATTACAAAACTGTATTTAATGTAATAATTATAATAATGAATATGCCATATAAGGTTAAATTAGTTTTACATATTTAAATGAATTAATCATCAAGGCTACCGTGTGGCTGATTTGCCAACCACGTGCAAGAGAAATGAAGGTTTGGAATCTTGAGGGACTTGGTGTTGCTCATATCGTACGCTTTCACTTGCTTTAACACAAGACAGTAAAGAAAGCCAGTACCATAAGAAGGATGATCGGTTCCCACCTTAGAACTGGGAATCGCTCACTAAGAGGTGGTTCCAAACTGCCTAATGATTTCATGGATCTACTTGGAATCCACTTGAAATGTCCCCAACAAATTCATTCCCAGATGTTATAGCTTTTAAAAGTCATCATCACCCACCTTGGGCCTGTTTGGTTCGGTTTTGGGAAAATGCTCTTGAGAGAATGCAAATACCTTTAAGGTAAATGAGTTTTTCAAAATACTAGACTGTTTGGTAAACTATAACTGGAAAGTGTTTTAGGGAAATACAAGATTGTTTGATAAACATATATTTGAAAAACTATTTAATGTGACCAAATTAAGTTTTTTAGTTTTAGTATTTTTAAAATTACAAAAAAGAAACAATGACTATAAAACATTTTACATTTTCATATTTAGTAAAAGATAGTAAACATGGTCATATATGTCCGGAAAAAAGAAATTTATTAATAAGAGGACTGGCATTCCACAAATGCCAGAATTTGGCTAAAAACACCTTTAAATGCTGAATCAAATATCAATTTTTTTTTTTTTCCAAGAGGCTTTATGGGCGAAAAGTCCCTTAGGAATGCTGAACCAAACGAGGCCCTTATTGTAATTGCTTTGGATCACGAACCAATCCTCCTCAACACCTATGGTGAACAATTCCTTGGTCCATCATCTCCTTTTAGGTTTCAAAGAATGTTGGACCAGAAATGCCTCTAGCACCCAAGTTATTTGCCTAGTCATGAGAAACGCTCATAGAGATTTTCCTGTTTTTTCATTTGGCCTATAGAATCAAACTCGCTAAAAATGCCCCCAGGCTAGTCACCTCCAAGCTCAAATATGTCAAATTCAAGTGCACATAGATTTTGCGCATAAAAATAAAATAAAAGATCCTTAAATTTTTATTAGAAAGGAAAAATGATTGAGATAGCTAACCATTTATAAAGGAACTCCCTCATAAACAATCAGTCGATTATTTTGCGAATTAACTATGTTTGTATGATTAAGGAGTGCCAGATGATCATGTGTCAAGTCCACGTTTAATCTAGGCTGTCTATCACGTTTTCAAAAGAGGGTCTCTCTGTACATCGAAAATATGCTGCATACCTTTGCAGATATAGCATGTGAATCCAAGAAAGCTGCTGAAAACAGTCATGTAGAATGATATACTGGCACGTTTCTTATACTTGAGAGATTAGTATAGACAATTCATTTAGGTTGTGGTATTAAATCAAACAGTTCAGGAACAATTTTAGTGACCGTGTGCTCTTAATTATCGCAAGGAAGAGATTTAATACAATTTAAGAAGCTTTCAAGAAGAAACAAGTCATATAGCCATGTTCATCGTAATAGTGTGTGGTAAGTTTGATTATTCGATGGAATAGTGGCAAATAGCCCTTCTGAAAGAATCTGATGTACACTGGCTAGCAATGGAGTGTCCTGCTCTTTAAGCCTTTTAGTGACTAATCAAGTATAGTTCCAGAAATCCCAAAGCCTGCACACATACAGACATGCGAAAACCTAGTGATTCTTTCCTGTAAAACTTCTAAGGGAAATTCTCCAGACATAGAAGTCGCTGAAACTCAACGGTGACCATGATGAGTCTATCATCTATACTGAGGACAATCCTTATGATGGCAAACCATAGCAAAGCTTTTCTGCTAGACTAAATGGTAACAAAAGTCAATCCTCGATGCTGCGAAAAGCCATCACACCCAATGTTGAAATCAAGGCGATAATCTTCTACTTATGGCAACAACCAGAATGTTCTTATAACATTAAAGAGGGAAAGAAACTGGGCAACCTGGAATCCTTTTTTATTTACAGTTCGGGTCTCGTTTCAAGTCCCACATGAATGCTTTTATTCATCAGGGATATCGAATGACTTACAGCCCCATAGAGAACTTTGCTCTGGAAAACTGCACTTGCGAGTAACACAAAAAACTTTCAGGAATCGCTCACTAGTTGGAGTGACGGCATCGAGGTTCCTGCTAAGAAGGCTTTGATGAGTGCAAGCGCTAGCTTTGGTCTGTGAAGAGGGACTTCATGACCTGCTCCTCTCACGGATACAAAGGTGAGTCCTGCGTACTCCTGAGTCCATCCACCCACCTGCAAGAACAAATCATGTATTAACCCAAGATTACAGCTTTGCTATTGCTTACACAGATGCTAAATTAATCCAACATCTTTCACGAAAATTATGTTAAGTAGGCATCGCCCCGGTTTGAAAAAACCTAAAATTTAGTCGCTGACATGAAAATGCCCTATCGGTTCCCCTTGGAATGAGGAATAAGCAATTTTGAGCAGGGAAAATCATTTGCCTTCTAATAAACGGGAATCTGCAATTTACGAAGTGCAACAATGCAGCTCTCAAATTTTTCCTTTCAATAAATGGCAAACATGCTTCCTGATTTAGCAAGAACATACCCAGGAGAGAGAGAGAGAGAGAGAGAGAGAGAGCACCATACCGTTCCATCATCATACCAAGCGCGAAAAGGTTTCACTGTTGGAAGCTTTAAAGAATCTATTGTGTACCGGGTGGATGTGACAGGGATGACAGCATCTGTATCACCACTGTCATAGGGAAAGAGATGGATGAAGTAAGAAAACAAGATTGTCACTAATCATATATAATGTGCAATATGACAAAACCTGGTATCATCAGGATGTGAACACAATGATAGACCAGTGAATTAAAATGTGATCTCAGAATGAACGTGATCCCCCATTAATACTGCACTAAAGCCATTGTCTGAACATCCTTGTACCAACAGCTCCAAGGTTACAGTTAATTTTATGAATGGCCCAACACTAAATTTGTACCCACAAATCTAAGGGAAGCTAGATTTTCCCTTCTCTATGGTTGTATTGTAAGGTACATAATTGATCAATTCCTACATTTGCTTCATGAAGGGATCCTACATCCACATATATCTGGGAAAGCATATTCAAATGGACTGCCTCTTGCTATAGCCACAATAAAGGAAAAGACTGCTGCTGTTTTAAGTTATATACAACTCCCAGAAAACTTGAATTTAACACTTTGTCAATTTTAAAGAAATACATTTGTTCTTCCAGAGATACCTGAACATCCAGATGCGAAGTCCTTCACGCATGAGCTCACGGTAGATGTCCAGCACCGTACGAGGAGAATCCTTCCAATTTTCGTTTATTAAGTCACTGCAGATCACAAATTTGAATGTGGTAAAAGATTGCAATACCCCATAACCTCCAAGCAAAATGAAGCAAAAGGGAGAGATAAAAGGATGGCTTGATAGTGGTCCATGTCACATGTACAAAACAAAGTTTAGAATTGACTGAAAGACCCGACTCTTTTCTTTTTATTAGACTGGGCTATTACGGGGAGGGCAAGGTGGGAAAAACATCTGTGACCTCTTTGATCTTGCTCAGGGTGGACCATGACCAATCTTTAATTCCCATAAGAACCCACTTTAAAAGACAGTTCTGCTAGGACCTCAAATCAGTACCATAATTTATTGTTTCGAATGGTTGCAAATTATGCATGACCCCTTTGCAGAGGTAAGGAAGGCACAACTTTGCAACACTGATGCTTGTGTTCAGTTCCGTAGAGATCATGCACAGCTGAAGATGCATCAAAATGATGCATATATTTGTCACTGCATTGGAGATCTTGAACTAGTAATTTCAGCAAACGTAATCTAGAATTATGCATCTGCAGGATAGAACAACAACAAACCCTGTATACCTGGCTCATTGTTCTACCTTCTTTAGCTCCTTATGTTTCCTTGATCACTTACAATGGTTAATGGGCTAATGGCTGCAGATTCTATTCCATACCATTTTCTAACTAAGATTATTGTCAGTCCTTTCGGGAGGAGAAGATTAATTTCTTGCCATTGCTTTACCAACCAGAAGCTATGAGGTTGATTATTCACTGGAACTTATGCTTGAACACACAAATGAAAATTCAATCCACATACCAAGCCTAAGTATTTATGAGTTGCACTGAATGATGTGTACCTGCAAGTGTCCCATTTAGCTGGCGCAAATGCCTTGTTTACATGAAGTGCTGTCTGTACCTCAGCACGGTTGAAATATTTAACCGAGTGCTCCTCCGTGCAGGGATCATATTTCTCATTGACATGGCCAATTACCTGGAAGACGTTATTTTTCAAGAACACCCACAAGACATATAGAAAACATAATTCTTTTTGAGAGCACAGTACTATCTTTCTATTCAACTTGCACTATTGAGAACCATTTCAGCTCCACAAGGCAGTAAAATTATTGTGTGAAAAGTGAGTGTACACTGGGCAAACTGGTTACACCGTGCATTTCAAGACACCAACACAAAGTAGGGTAGAGTTATTTTCACAAAAGCTTGAACAATCGTAAGGATTACAAGGTTGAAATGTGATGTGTGTAAGTCGAACTTCAGACAAAAGCAACAGATTGCATTCCTCATGAAAATGCAAGTGAAAACGCAAACTAGAGTTTGTTGCCCCATTGTAACGCTGGTTATTCTGTCTAAACCAAGGAAAGAAAGTGTGGAGAGCTGAAATCATGTGACAAATTCTGTGGTTAGTCAAACTTCAGATAGTCCAAAGTACTACTTAAGGACAGATAGAGTCGAGTTATTACTGAGTAGATATCCAGGAACAAACAACCATTTTTTTATGAACAATAATTAAAAGGAGACAATTCTAGGTTATATTAGCTTGCATGATTGTCACAACTAAGTAGTCAGTGGATAACAAGAGACTTGCTGTTGCCAACTAAACACAACACTTGATCACATGTTGAATAAAGCGGCTCCAGAGAATCTCAGCTAGCTCTTTCCTTCTTGTATAGATAGGTGAAAATTTCACAAAGAGAAATTTGGTCTTTATCTTTCACAACGCTAGTCCAGATAATCTTCAAAACAAGAGTTTTGGGAATCTTCCCCTAGAGGAATCATGTGAACAATCACATGCTATAGTATCTCTTTTGGAAGCATCCTACTTCTTCTATTTATCATACATCTAGAAGTGTCAACTTAACGTAATATAGAGAAGCAGTAGGAGAGCAAGAGCTCATGCTGTTATAGTATGGTACTAGTTTCCACCAGCAAGACTGTCCGATTCTATACAATAGGTTCCCTCTTAAGCCAGTAACCATTGTAAACCAACCAAGTAACTATGCTAATCCAACAAACCAATACGGAATAACCAGTGCTTAAAAACAGGTCAGGTGAGAGAACCAGTCAACTGACTGGTTTAATTAAATACTATGAATGCTACCATTGTTACTGCAAGAGCCACGGATTAATGTCTGGTCCAGAACTCAGATTTACAGACATATCACGGACATTGAAAGAATAGGTAATGTTTGCCTCTATTAAAAGAACATGAACTCACTTTCATTCTTTTGCGAAGGCGGTTTGACTGGCTACCATTAACGGGGCATAGAGAAGTGTATATACTGTATGGATCAATATCTCCGAGTTCGTCACTAGCTATATCTAAAACTTTATCACAAGCACTTGAGGTGTGTATAAAAGACTGGAAATCACAGAGAACATTCAGCAGCTTGAATGTCTGATCAGAAATCAAACCAGCGGACCACATAAATTGGAAGAGCCCAAGATGATCGTGGTAATCATCAGTTAGAGCATTCCCAACCTGCATTATGGACATATATTCTCAGTTAATGAGCACCAAACATACAGTAACATTTTCCTCCTGAAAGACTGGCACATACCATATAGCCCTTCAGATTGATTACATTTTCACCGGATGCTTTGTTGTACTTTATAATGGCCTTACTCAACTGAGGAACATAGTGACCTGCAATTCTGGCCAGTCAGTGTTTCTGCATCTTCATGACATATCAAAGTGCAATAGAAAAGGAAAACCTCCACTTTAACGATAAGGTGTATCTTTGACTGGCAATATGCCTCTGAATGCAGAAACCACAACATTCGGATAATAATTGAAGGACATTTTATCCTTCTATATGGGCAGTAGAAAGAGATAAAAACCCACACGTGAGTTTTTCTACTCAATAGGAAGCCAGAAGAAAGAATATTGAAAGAGCCTGGATAAAATCCGTGAGTGCAACCGAGCATGCATGCGGACATACCTATATTAAAAGGTCAAATAGGACACTCTGAGACATGGTATACTTGGTTCAACCAGAAAGTCAGAGAATCGGATTGATTCATTTAATACAGCAAAGAGCAGAGCAGAATTTCACTAACCATAGAAAATAGCAATGTCTTTAATCATGATAAAAGCCCTAGTTCATCTCATTCAGATAAAATATGCTCCATAAAAAGAAGAAAAGCTAATAAAAAAGCCAAGTTTTTATCTAAATTATCTAAAGAAGATGTTTTTGGCTAATCAGCATTATATCGACACAGCAATAAGCACAATTGGTACCTCCATAGCTTTCTCCAGTGATATAAAATTCCCTCCCTTTAAACTGTGGAAAGCGCTCAAACCACTTAAGTAGAAATGCCAGTGAATCCTCAGCTGAAAATAAGGTGATGTCAACACAAGGAAATGTGAGGAAGTCATGGGCAAGAACAAGAAGGTCGGAAAACTGGAAAAGAACTATTATAGTACCAGTCCTTTTGTCTCCATTGTTCAGCAAATCAGAGGACGTATTGGAGTAGGAAAAACCAACACCAACGGGTGAATCAAGAAACAACAAGTTGGCAACTGCAGGTATGGTAATGTAGTCAGATGAGGTTGTGGACTAATTTGAATTTGAGTTGCACCATATCAATATATACACTGGACAAACAATGACTAGTCGGCCGTTTCTTCTTGTATTTTTTTGCCAGACGTTTATTTAGGCAGTTTATCCACGTGATATTTCACCCACAAAATTATCCGAGAAGAAAGGAGACAGAAAACGTAAAAAAGGAGATGGAAGCAGAAAATTAAGTTCATTTAAGCAAGTGGCTTCTTACAGAAGGAGATAATTCATTTCTGAAGTCCATAAAGAGCACTCAGAAATTCGTGACTCCAAAAATGTGGACATAATTAGCCGATTGAATAATTAAATTTCAAACACCATAACAATCAAATCATGAGATAACGGAACAAAAAAAAAAAGAATTTGAGGAAGCATAGTGGGAATTCTGAACCCTACTCATAATAGGTAAAAGAAAACAATAAAGCAAAAGTTAACAAAAAACTCCTGAGTCATAACCGAACAAATTTAGCATAATGGCGAGATATTAGCTACCTAGATTCCATGAGTAAGGATTGAGATAGAGGCTCATATCCGGCCGGATATGAAAAGGGCCTATTTCCTCCGCCATCCCATAAGCGATTGACGAGCACCCCGGCCCTGCAATGACCCATCTGAAGCTTAGAAGAGAAAGCCAAAAATAACAAACGACTCAACAGTACAATAAAAACAGCAGATAAGGTGAAAAAGAAGCTTATTGGATCACTGGTGAGATGCAAAGCGTAGCCCAAAAGAACAAAAAGCATCAAAAGAAAAGCGGAATTTTCTCATATCAATAACTAAAGCTAACATCTACGGAAAAGAGTAAGGTCAAAAACAAAGAAAAACAGCACAGTATCAATCAGAAACCAAAAAGAGAATCAGTGAAAAGGAAGCAAAGCAAACGATCATTTCATATACCGTACTAAAACAAAACCGAAACAACTGAAACAGCAAAAACCGGCCGGAATTAGTCGAGTCCAAAGGATTCATAACCGATTCATCAAAAGCAGCAAAAAGCCAAATGATATTCAATACCCAAAAGTCAGAAATGATGCAAAAAGCCGTGGAATGGTTTTTCACCTCCATTGAGCCAGAGCACGAGGGGCTTAGAATCGGGGTCCTCGGCGGCCTCGGTGAACCAGTAGAACAAGGACCGCCCCGATTCTTCATTGACCGTGGCGTAGCCCGAGTAGTGGGGGAAGCTGATGTTGAAGCTCTGACCCGGGAGCTCAAGAACCCTGTCCAGCTCCTGCTGGACGAGCGGGTCTTCCTCGGAGAAACCCAGTTGGGGATTGACGAGGAAGACCACGACGAAGACGACCTGGACAAGGAGGAGAGAACCCCATTTGGGATTGGCCATATTTTTCCCCCTCGAGACGTCGTTGAATATGTTGGAGGGACGGGGGAGAGAATAAGGAACGATTTTTAAGGAGGAGCGGGCGGTGTTATTGCGGGGCTTTGCTTCGCTAATGGACAAACGGAAGCGACTGTAATAATAATGTCTGCGACGCCATGTCTCTGGCCAAGGAATCAGAGACAGAGAACGTGAGAGCTCTCGATTCGCGGGATGGTTTGTTCAGACAGTCCCCACGGCATGGGAAGGTTTTGTGGGGATGGTTTTCTTGGTTTAGCTTCGTGAAAATCTGCAATTTGTGGGCAACTGTCATTCCATTTTCGTGTCAAATGTTACGGAAATGGCTTCTGCCAGCCAGAAGAATTTACCCCGTAAATAGAGAACTGGAAGGAAAAAGCTGTCATGGAGTTTGACTGCGCTCCTGAACTTTTTGGAATGTTAGTTGGATTGGAGATAATTAGTTAGGGAAGTGGCGACTATATACGTTACCCGCGACAAGTATGCTTGCTCCATTACGGTACCGAGTTTCGATCCGTAGGTTGCTTTCTAATCAAATTTAGGAAGCATTGCTAGCTGGACTAGGCCAACGTGATTTGAAGTGAAAATAGGCAAACTTTGCTTACTTTATGCCTTTCTTTGTCTTTTTTTTAACTGAGGTCTACTCTCTCTCTCTCTCTCTTCCGCACAACCGTCTGACGGCGCCAGGCTAGGCTTCCTTCGGTTGCGTCCGAAAGCTGTGAATACTTGTCCAGCCTTTTCTTGATTTTACCATGGATCATGTCATATTCGAGTAAGCAACTTTCGATGTGGATGGGCAAACCGAAGTCTTGAAGATGCAGCCCGGAGGGGCAATTGAGCATCAAGAATTGAATGGCAGGGACAACAGGAGTCTTGCGGTGGTTCTCTTCGTGTTCAAGAGAGCAAGGAAATCCAACTCCAGTGGCAAGATATAGGATCTGTACTCATTATACAAGCTGCCATCTGTGAAGTTCATCCTCATACGTTCATAACATGTTGTGAATTAGTAAAACTAAACTTCATTAGACTTGAACTGTAATGGAACAATCAGAAAGCAGTTGTGTTCCGCATGAATGAAGCAATTACAGGAGACAAACCAAAAGCGCCTTCATCAGAAAAAGAAAAATTCCTCTACTTTGCCAGTCTATTGACTTTCAGATATGGCAAGGCACCAATGACGTTGTCATAGTCACTCCGGTTGACAGGGTGCTGCATTGACAACAAATGAACTCTTTTAAGAGCGCATCGCAAATTATGACTACATCAAAGTAGCTCAAGCGCACATGATAGCATTCACAAAGTTACATTGCAATCTCAATGAAGAATGAAGTTCTGCCATTGAGTTCATTTACCACAAATAATATCACAGAAAGTTGAGAAGCTATTGCCCACACGAAAGTTAGTTAGCCCTCAGAAAAAAGAAAAAAGAAAAGTTATCTTGTCAAAGGACCTAGCTCAAAGGTATTCGAAAAGATTATCATCTAAATAAACATTACCAGTTCTACATCAAGGAAATCAAATTATGGGGCATCTGTTATTGTCATTGATTCTGCACACAGGGGCAACAATTCATGCTCTCATGGACGACTATATGTTTCATGATGACAATGCAAACAATGTGAGATGCAAGAGCATGATCTCATACTTGCATGTTAACATTTGATTAAATTGGTATCTTCAACTAAAAAACCACCGGAGGTCAATTACCCAATTTACAACAGATTTTTCAGGCGCATATTGTGTACTCATCGATAAATATAACATGCAGTTCCCAAGCTTAGTCAAAGGAGAAAGAGGTGCATTGGATAGCAGATAGCCAGTGCTTTTACTCGATTGAATATTTATATCATCGAGAACAACCATTTAATAGCGTTATTCACTCTACAAAAGTTCCATCTATCCACATAAAACCAACTTACTCTTTTCCAAAAAGCCAGGACATCACCGCCTATTTTCCAACTGATCCAAAATTAATACTACGAAATGCACATCAACAGCAAAACACTAAGATTGCGAACTCCAACCCACTACATTTTACGCCACATGCACTGCCAAGAGTTCCTTTCATATACATAGGAGTGTATAGTTGATTTAACTTCCTGTGAGCATTTATTAAGGTTACCTTAGCAACCAGTGATGCGAAGAAAGATAAAGAACAGGTATCCCAAAACCGAGTCAAACTACTGCTGATGCAAATTTGCAAAGTGTGTAAAACTGCTACTAGATATGACTCAAAAATATAAAACTTTTTAGTAGGTATCTGACCCTAGCAGAAGAAAGAAAGACCCGTTGAAGAATTTAGCCATAGTACAAACAGTCAGTCTTCTTCAAAATAGCATGAGGCAGGACATCAGCATCTTAATCCTTCAGGCAAACAGTCCAGCAAAGCAAAAAGCATCACTCCGCACATAGAATGCTAAAGAAGCAAGTCCATGACTGGATCACATAAGAAGGTGGATGATGAGAAAGAAGTGAGTGCACCGGCTTGTCTATAAATCTACAGATGATTCTACAGTTGGTAACTGGTACTCAAAACACAATTTCAGCAAAATTCGGCGATCGTTTTATGCAAACCTGTCCCTATCGAAAATAATCATCAAGAAAAGTGCTTTAGTTGCAGTCAAATTCTGCAACCAACATGCATTTCTGGCAGAAACTAGCAGCAAGATATCAAATTAACAACAGCAGCAGCAACAAAATCAGCAATGGCAACAACGACAGCAAGAATTGCAACAAAAGAGAACCCACCAACTTCGACAACCGCAACTTCCTTTTGGTGTTCTTCTTCCCCAGCAGATGCTGCTTTCCAGCTCTCCTCCGCACAATCTTCCCTCTCCCCGTCACTCTGAACCGCTTCGCCGAAGCCTATCCACAGAATTCCCCATTCACACTCCAACCAACCATTCATTTTAACAAGATAAACCCGAACAAGAAAGACCCATCAACAGGGAGACCGAAAGAAACTAGGAAAATCAAAAACCACCTTGTGGGTCTTCATCTTGTAGCCTTTCGCGGAGACGACGGTGAGGGACCTCGGGCTGCGAGCGACGGGAGAGGCCGCGGCGACTCCGCGGGACTGGAGCGAGGGGAGCCCGGAGATGCGGCGGACGGAGCCGAGCTTCAGCGAGCTGGCCGCCGCATTGAGCGGCGCGAGGCGGACCGACCCTCGAGGCGCGAGGGAGGACGATGGCGGGAGTCTCAGAGCGAAGGACGCCATGGTCAAGGAAGCCATTTGCTTTCTCGTTCTGCTTCTGTATTCTGCGATGAGGTTTTTCTAGAGGACGGAGTGGAGGTGAATGTGTGGATAACAGAGGGGTCAGTCTGCGAGGTCGTCAATATTTTGATTTTATTTTCATTTCTCGAGTAATGGAGTTCATCTTTTAATTTGAAAATTCGAGTTGGGTAAATTTTTTATTTTCTGGGAAAAGCTAATTGAGATTTACTTATAGCGGATCCATAACATGATTGTAGTCACAGGCTCGATTCCTCACTTTATTCTTGATTTCAAAAAATCTCTGAAGAATTGATGAATTTGGGGAAATTTCCAATTAAAAGGTTTGAAATGTTTTCATTTTCTCAAATAAAAATATGAAGTGAATATTATTTCAAATAAGAATATAAAGTGTCATTATTTTCTCAATTAGTGACCTAAAGTGAACTCCACGTAAGTGGCGTGGTCGAGAGACGTTAGGCAAGTGACCCTTGTGTTGTGCATGCCCACGCCTCTAGTTCGCAAGTGTCGTCGACCCTCGCTTAGGAGTTGGCCATGGCCATCGCTCCACCAGCAATGGGGTGGTGGCCATAGGTGGAAGGGAGCACTCTCACCCCTTTTTTTTTAATTTTTAATTTTTTTACTTTTCAATCTAATTTAATTAAAATTTAAATTATATATTGACAAAAATATCTCTAATTAATCAAAATTTGTTGCCGACGGGCAAATTTAGGCCAAACAACCATAATCACTTCAAACCTTTCTTTAAGACTAATATATCTATTCATGCCCTTATTTGAAATAAGTTTCATTTTAGATTTTTATTAGAAACAAAGAAGGTACTTTGGTCTTTATTTGGAATTGAATTTATAATTGGCTCATAAGATGCTCGGCATTAAATCTTATCCGACGGTCAACATTCAGTCGTATCAATCGGACGGTGAAGATTTTCCTGTCTTTCAGGACTTCTTGTACCCTCCGGCTTTGTGGTATTAAAGGGCTTTGAGTTTGTGGTGTGGGAAATCCTTCATTAGAAGAGGACCAAGAGGCGAATGATGATCACACGAACGAGCTTTATCTTTACTAAAGTCCCTGCTCATCCACTTATCAATGGCAGAAAGCCCGGTGCCATACTGGCTAAGAAGGGAGATCTCACTGACCGTAGCTCGAAAACCCGGCGACAACCGGGTTTTGCGCTGAGAGTTTCGAACCCGCTCCTAACACGAGCTGCCATTGCAGTGTTCGGACTGGGCTTCATCGACGCCGGGTAAAGCTCTCTTCTTCTTCAATGTAACTATGTTCCCTTTGAAGCCATGTTCATGGGGTCTGATGCAGCCATTGTGTGGTTCAGATACAGCGGAGACTGGTCGAGAATCGGAGCGATCTCGAAGGAGGGCGAGGACTTGCTCAAGATTGCCGCCTTCGTTGTTGTGCCTCTGTGCATTTTTGCCATTTTGTCTGTCTCCAAGGATTCAGAATCTTGAGGGAATGTTGGTTTGAGTTACTCAATTATGTGTTTTTAGCTTCTCTGGCATCAAGAAGACTATACCAGTGCTAAGAGTGTGAAGCTGTGAGGTTGATTTGGCTTTACTTTGTTTCTGATTGCAACTGTATTTGGATGCATTGAACCAAAGCTGCAAACGTGACGGAAGAATTAGAGCATGCAATCTGTTTTGCAAGTGAAAGACAATGAATGCAGAATCAATTTCACCCGGCACCGGACAAAATCACTCTCGACGTGTAACATGGCAATGTCGTGCCAGTTTGTCGCATAGGCTTTGGTATTGCGATTCACGTATCAATTTAAGAAAATTTTGTTATGATCTCGGTCACATAGCAAATGAGCTAGACTCATCTCCACAAGTCCAAGGATCTTCTGAGTTCTGGTATATTGCTTTTTTGGCGCCTACAAAATGCTCGAACCGTGTTGTGAGCAGCAATCTTCATGTGGAGGTATGAGGAAAACAAGCCTTTGCCGCGTTAACTCACACATTCAACAAGAGCTTTGGGCAAACCATGAGCAGCAATCTTTCTGCCAATATATTAGTTTTGCATACAATCGTGTAAAAGCTCGCATACAACACCACCAGTGCACACTTTCTTGAGCTGCTCTCCCTCCATTTTACCCTACACAATTCCTAGCTATGTTCTGAGAGAAGCTGCATCATTCGGGGACCGACAAGCTGCATTGCATCAGAATGGCTATTGCACCGTGGTAATCGCAAGACAATCTCACAAATCTCAGTGTTGTGTAGCTAAGCCCTACGATGCGCAAGTTGGTGTTCTTTGACGGAAATCCATGACCACCAACGTTGCAGCGCAGTGAGCCAATGCAGCCGCAACCACAAGCACGTGGAAGATTTGGTGGCTATGCCCGGCGATGTCGAATGCTCCGGGTTTCCACTTCTCGGGTATCCTGGTAACATAAAACCACGCTCCGGAGGCGTACAATATACCCATCAGGAGCTCATACCCCAGAGCGACGAAAATGTGCGGGTGTCCCCAATAAATAACAATGGCGTGAGCTGCGGGAATCACTCCAGAGAAGCCCATGGCGAGAAAGAGGGTGGTCCGGAAGAGACGGTACTTTGAAGACGAGAGGCTGGGCGAGAGAAGAGTGATTATGACGAGCGTGCCGAGGACGCTTATGGTGCCGAGGTAGAAGAAGCAAGAATAGGGGTGGCAATAGAAGGCGTAGTAGATCGGGGCAAAGAAGGAGCACACGATCATGACGGAGATCCCGGCATAATCGAGCCGCCAGAAGAAGAAGTAGAACTTTCTGGAATGGGAGGCCAGGAGGTGGGAGAGGGAGCTACAGATTAAGCAGCACATGGCCCCGGCTAGGAAGACGAACCAAGGCCATCCTGGGATGTTCTCATGGTTGGTTTCGAAGGCGTCGAGGATCAACGAATGTTGTATCTGTCCTAAATGCGAATCCTGCAGACAAAACCAGAATATGTTTGTTCAGTCAGTCCACCCTGTAAATGATATCATAATCATTAAGGAATTAGATTTCTTCAAGTCACAGATTTCAACAGAGATGTGTACAACCTATGCTGCTTTCACTTGAGCTCGCGTTCATATCGATTGAATGCTTTATGGTAGTACAGAACAACACCTATGTAAGCCATCATTACTATTTGATACATAATTCCGATTCGGTAAATGTTGCAAATTCCTAATTGGCATATTTCTCCATGCGCAATAGCAGTGACAAAGCAAAGCAAAGCAAAGCAAAGCAAAGCCCCCTGGTTCATGAAAGTCTCCTGGAGGCGAAACTGGAGAAACAATCTGCAGCTAATTCTGAGGCAGTGCTAACAACACAAAATTACGAGTTTGCAATTCTGCAACCGAAAGGGTATAAGCTTGTCATCTTGTCAAGAACAGATCTACATTCACCATCAAAGGGAACGACCTATTCAGATGATAGTCTCCATCAAGTAACACATGTACAGAAGAAATCCTAGAAAAAAGATTGATGGATTGCCTTGAACGGTTCTGTTTCTTCTTGTTTGTAGCTACTGACGTAATTTACTCGTCAATTCTAACTCTACTGTAGAATGATAATGATGAGATAAAGATTGCTTGATTTTTATCTTTTCTTGTTCTTAGGTTGGTAGTTTTGTTTTGTTGGCGAACGACCAAGAAAATGTAGTCAACCAAAGAATATAGACTATTCATCTAGAAATAGGGAAGCACACGGCATCGAAAGAAAGTCAAAATATGAAACCCAGTCACAGTTTCTTGACGAAACGTGCAAAAACTAATTTATTGGAATTAAAATTTTGTGGGGACACAATGATAGTTGATTGAGTAGGGCTCTGCTAATTTCGCTTTTACACGGAAACCAAACTTGGATTCTCGGACTAAGAACTGCTGGACGTAAAAGCAACAGGTTGTGAAGGCTTCGAAGTATGAATTAGCCCCTCCTAATTTTCTTGAAAAGAGAATGAAAACGAAATCTTCTTTTCCAGGAGAAAGAAAAAGATGGGGAAGAATGAGGATTTCTTTATCCAGGGTATAAATTCCAAAAAATGGAGACAAAATAGAACTTGATAAATGTAAAATATCACGATGGACACAATTTGACAGATTCGAGTCATTTTTCCCTGACAATGGTCGTAACACACGACCACACCGCATGAACCTTCTATCATATGAAACAACAGAAACTTAATTTTTCGACAACTTCTTGTTTTTGCTAAGCAAGGGAAAAAAAAAAACGCTTCCAACATGGGATTTTTTTGGACTACCGTTGTTTACATAAAAAAAGGCGCTCGTTCTAGGTTGTGAATACAAACAAACAAAAAGTACCGACGACTTCATGTTTGAAGTTTTGCTAACATGAAAATCCTGACGCAGTCAAAATGGTACAAAGCAAACTATATACCCATGTTCCTACTTGATTGCATTGAGAAATTGACTCGAATCGGAATACGAACGAACCAAGAAGAATCATTACAATGAGAGATAAACTTGCAAGGCAAAGGAAGACTACAAAACAGAGAGAGAGAGAGAGAGAGAGGGCATCACGTGAAATGAGAACATCGAGGAATAAAGCTGGTTTTTCTTTTTTATATATTCCCACTTTCATCACCGACAAGGCTGCCAAAGTTTCCAATCCAAAAAAAAAAAAGAAAAAAAAAGAAAAGAGGTGGCATCTTCAAAAAGTACCACAGGCCACGTGAATTGAAAAAATCTAACCATGTTTTCCCCATATCTAATGATTAAAAGAATTTATCTTTTTCCCATATTTCTCATAGAGGATAGAAAAACGTACATCGCCCGCTTTTAATATTAGTTGAGCTTGCTTATGGGATCTGTCCGTATTTGGTAACTCGCCAATCAAAATTAGAGTCGGAGAATACGTTGAAATCTTCGTATATATTAATCCACACTTTTACCTAACAACATAAGCTTTTTAAACAATGAACAATAAATTCACAAAATCTTTCAAAATATCAATACAGGAAATTTCAAATTCAAATATTTTTAAAACCTTGTTTACCTCCCTTATTATGTATTCTCAAGCTTTTATTATTGGTTAAAATCCAGGGTACATGTAAAGGAATGTAAAGGAAAGTGTTAGAAAATTCAAATATTAAAAACATGTATTTTTAGAACAAGCAGTAGAGTTCTTACAAAATTTCACAGAGAAATTTCGACAAAAACAAATTTCCAAAAGAGGATTTTCTTTGCATCGACCACAAGAACTTTAAAATAAAGAAATCATAAAAATGTTTCAAAAAAAAAAAAGATTAAACTTACCAGGACTTACTTATGCATAGGACTACCTATAGACGAACCAATGAAATGTTAAAATTATCATTTCACACCTCACTCTGTTTACGAAACCTATGATTAACCTCTTGTACACGTCACCTCCTCTACCTTTTCAGCATAAGTCTTATGTTTTTTCATCCTCTACTATAGACTACTTATATTATTAATTTTATTTTTTACACTTGAAAGGACGTGCGTGACGGCTAGTACAAGTGGGACATTTCAAGTGTATGAGCAACCCTAACAAATGTAGATTGACTAGTACACCAATTTTCGATATTGGATTATGATAAAGTCACGGGGTCCAACACCGATCAAATCCAGCGTCGCTTTCTCACGTGTCACTCAGCTTTCTTTTTATCCCACGTAATGTTCATGTCTCGATGTCTCCGTCTCTCTTTATAAAGTGGTTGGTAAAATTGGCAGGACTTTTTCCTATACTCAACGAATTTTTTACCCTTTTTTTCCCCCTTGTTCTTTTGTTTTGTTCTGTTTCGAAGTTTGAAAATCCGACAAGAGAAAATCTGGGTTCGAACAGAGAAAGGGGGGGGTGTTTGGATTTGAATTACGATAAACAAGCACAAAAGAGACTTCATAGTGATAGACCCAATGACATGCGTTGGAATGAGAAAAAAGGGGGTGGCCGGAGAGAGGACGTACATTGACCGCATTGGCGGAGGCGCTCGCGTTCTTGATCGCGGCCGTCGTCGAATGCGCCGGGACGGTGGCCCTGTGATCCGCACCCAGAAAACACAATGGATTTAATGAGCAAACAAAGCATTATCTCCAAGCTCAATCTTGAACGACAACTGCACATGCGCACATTATCGTTCGACAGAACTTGAATTCGCGCCCTCGGATTATCAAAATTCACGAAAAAAACAAAAAAGGGGGTCGTTCGAATTTTGGTTGCTAGAGTGGGAAGGCTAGGTGTGGAGTCGCTAATGGCGTGCGCTAATTGGGAATTGGACCTCGTTAACAAATGCCTCCGGCTCTAAGGGCAGCATCTAAGTTTATCGTTAATTTAAGCAGTGGCAGAAATTGTAAATAGTACGTCTTCTGCAAACCGAATCTCCGGCCAGAAGCGCCGCTAAGCAATGCATGGAGAAACTCAAAACAGGGGAAAGAGCACGCGAACCGAGAGAAGAGAGGAGACGACGGGAGCGATCGATCGATCATCAACGACGCACCTGGAGAAATCGCCGAGCAAGCCTCGCATCCCCGTCTTCTCCATCAAGCTCATCACCGTCAGCGCCACGAAGATGATGAACCCCCCCAAATGCCTGTCACACACGCAAAAATCACGAACACGGTCAGTCAATCGATCGATCGAATCATCATCGACGTAATGAGAAAATCATCGATTCGCGGAATCGGAAAAGGCTCGCCGCGAAGTTTTTGCCACGCACGTCCACACGTTGAGCGTCTCGTTGTGCCAGGCGAAGGCGCTCAGGATCGCGTCCTTCAGCGGCCACTCGCACCGGTAGTGGTCCAGTATGTACTCGTTGTCCTTCATGTACTCCGGCAACTCGTCGAACTTCACGAGCCTCCTCTCGAACCTCTTCTCCCTCCTACCCCCCGCCGCCGCCGACGCCGCCACCGCCGCCGCCGGCGCCGCGGCGCCGCCCTCCTTCTCCCCCGCCTTGAGCCGCTCGGTCTCCATATCAGCTCCGCTCCGGCGACGGCGATTCGGCTGCTGCCGGCGATGCCGACCGCTCATTTGCCTCCCGGCTCGAGCTCGGCGCTTCCCGCCGGTGATCGGAGAGGATGATTTTCCGGCGAGCGCTCCGGCGGATGTTGCTTCACTCTTCTTCCCGGCCTCTCCCGCCTCCCGTCGATCCCACTTCATTTCGGGGGCTCTGAGATTCCGCATTATATAATAGGCACAGGCCAGTGGGAGGAGATCAAGCGCAATTTGGACGGTGCGATTCGCGCCACGTGTCTTCCCGGTTGACTTTGTTGACTCTCCTTGCTTTTCTATTGGCCAGCGTCTTTTCACCTTTGGTCCGCGAGACACGCCTTTTTTGTTTTTTTATTTACTGCGGCTTCAGATATTTTTCTTTTTTCTTATCTTGCGGGTCTGCGCAGGAATTCAAAATTGGCGGAAGGGCCGACGTGTAAATTCACACCAGCACAAGTGGTAGAGCGGATGCCTAAGTAGAAATATTGGTAGTTAATATTTAATTGCTAGATAATAGTCAATATGTTTTATTTATTCAAATTAAAAAAAAGGGTATTCAATTTTAAAGTTTCAATTAACCTCCTAATGTGAGTGCATTTTCACAAGACACCCCCACTCTTGAATTTATGTCAAAAGATCATTTTATACTTGATAGATATATTTCATTCAAATCAAAAGTTAGAACCGAAAATTATATGTCAATAAAAGATCTAGTATTTTTTTAATGCAACGCATGTCGCAGGTGCATTTCCACATCAATAGGGACAGATTCTGTTCAACGGTGAAAGAAATTGCAAAAAGAATTTCAAAATTTATAGTAAGCCCGGCGACATAGGGAGAACCGAAAGGAGAGAAGTGGAGGGGTGATGGGGAGGCCACCAGCAAGGATATTGCTGCTTTTTTTGTGCGGTACGGAAGTAGCGTATCCAGCGAGAATACTTGATTATATTATATTCACAACTTCTAGGACTTAGTTTCACGTATCAAAAGTTTCGGGACTACTCATTTCAGAATTTTAAGCAACTTCCATTTTAGCATATCACGAGATTTGTAAATTATTTAACGGATTTTGGTTGCGAAAAGAGATTTCAATCTTTCTAGAAAAAGCTGCAATATATATATTAGATATGGGACAGGATCGAGTACTTTCGTTTCCGGGCTTCTAGAAAAATTATCCTGCAAGCCAGCCAGACGTGGGGGCCCTTGTTTTATAAATGCATTGGGGTCGTGGGGAATGGGGATGGACTTTTTTCTTCTTTCGGTTGAGACCAAATGTGCATTCGCCTTGCACAAAAGAAATTCCATCCCCAAAATTTCTAAAGGTTGGTTCGTCAACTTGTTCCCATATGAAGGTTCTATTTCCATTTTCTTTTTTGTCCTTTTTCTTTTTTGATTGAGACCAAATGCTGTTCATTTTCCGAGGTTTGGATCCCAATCGCACCCCAACATTTTGCGTTATTGTTATTGTAACCAGGCATGCATGGTTCAATTACATCTTGTCACCCAAGAAAGGTCAAGTCGATGTCGCAGATTATAATGGGAGAAGAGTTTCGGGAGGCTTTAATGAATGGTTTTGGTGGGAGGATAAGAAGTAGTAAAGAGGAGACCGGTTCGAAGTATAGGTTGAAGGTTGGGGGGGAGAGAAAGAACTAGCATTTCGAGTCGCGAATGGGCAGTGGCGGGACATTAATGTTTCGAATTTTGATGGGTGTTGAAGTGAAATTGATTTGGAATCCATTTTCTTCATTTTGAGTGGATCCGATTTGGATGATTCAAGTGTGGCGTCATTTTCAATGTCGCTCCATTTAGATAGGGTCAAGTTCAGTTTTACTATTGCCCGATTATTAGTCTACTCAGGTTCGGATAGTTTGGGTTTAGATTTAGATAATTAATTTTGCAATTTTTGTTGTGTGCGAACTTTAAGAGAGTTATGATGTGATGAATTCGTCAATTTTTTCTTAGCCAAATGAAGTATATTGATATTAAAAAGATTTCAAAGTGGCTTTGAGGGTACGAATTAAATGAAGATTGTCTAAGATGATCTCACACTTAAGATAACAATTTGTGAACGGTTTAAGATGAGAAGGGCTTCTACAAAGAGTATAATACACTTTAAAGAAAATTCTAAAGAGACATCATAATAAAAGACTATGATTTAAGAAAATGATCAAAACATTTGCTTGATGGGAGTGAAGTTCATTAAGAATGGTCAATTTTATTCGTAGTGAGTTGGGTGTCAGCTCGTGTCCTCCGACCATAGGCGGCCCATTATTGACTCGTGTCCCCTTAACACGTGACTGTTTATTCACCGTCACGACCATAGGCGGCCCATTATTGACTCGTGTCCCCTTAACACATGACTGTTTATTCACTGTCGATTCTTTATGTGTAGATTGCTACGGGGTGCAATTTGTAAACGAATCTCTTTGGTCCTCTCACTATAAATACCTCTTCATTCCATTCCTGGAGGTGACCTTTTTCAAAGTTAAAAATGCCATTGATCTCAACAGCGAACCACTCAAAAATTCACCATCAATGACTCGTCATTCATGGTCTGCCACCTAATATTCAAGTCTGATGACATTGTCCGCTCCTTATTTCGTGCACCCTTTATCTCATCCCAACCACCTAAGATGTTGGTTCTGCCTCGTGCTGACCCTCCCGCAAGGTTAAGGGACCTCGAGATCAAATTCCCTCGCAAACTAGCTATCACGATTTTGATGACCTTTAATAACTTTTAATGTTCAACCATTGGCAGGAAAAGAAATATTCAAAAACCCAAAGATGGATCAACCTTTAAGTAATATCATCCTATGCTAGAAGGACATATCAACACAGATCTAAAGGAAAAAGGAAAAAGGAATGATTAATATTCCAGTCCCACGTAGGACCCAACAAGCATGAAAAAACCTTGGAAGTGGGAAAGGTGTTCAAAATTGGACGACCAGGCTTGGGTTGTCATTCATTAAAACACCCAATTTTGGCCCCCACTCGGGCAAATGCGAATAGACCCAGTCTAGATATTAGTCATTTGATTAGAACTCATTGTAGAGGAAAACTCGTATTAGTCTCTTGAGGGTGTTTTTAGGGTTTCTTTGAGAGTTTTGAGGGGATAAAATTGAGAAAACCATATTTCTAAGGTTGTAATCTATGTTGTTCATAATGGAATTGTTATTACCGCTCTCCTTGTAAATGCGAGTTTCGATTTTGGACCGAATTACATAAATTTTTATGTGCTGTCTTCTCCATTTCTTATTAATTTCTCTGTTCATGTTGTAACTATGGTGGATTATGCTGTTCTACTACACGATAATCGACATTAGAGCAAAGGCTTAGGGTTCGGTTGATTCGCGGTTTTTTGTGCTTGGGTAATTCAATCAATTCGACAAGAATTACTCAAACCCCCATGAAGATGACTTAACTTTATTTAATGTCATCCTACATCATTAAGAAGAGATGAAAAGCGATGAAATCTAACACAATCTAATAATATGGGAACCGGAGAATGGAAAGACTTGATGTGGGAAAGGTGTTCAAATTTGGTGAGCGGGCTCGGGTTGCGATTGACTGAAATTATCCAATTCGGACCCCACCCGTGCAATTCCTAGATAGACCCATTTGAGATGATTTGCCGGCCCTCTTGCATAGACTCGATCGATTTGTTTCCTTTTTGTTGGAAAAACGTATAAAAAAAAAGTTCTCAATCTATTTCACTTATGTCAATTCAATAATACATCTTTCAATTATACCAATTTAATGATAAACCTTTTCACAATTTACCAAGTCTTTCTCGCCAAATTTGACCGAAAATTGTTGACATGAATAATGATCGTCCTATGTAGCAAGGCATGCATTGACGTCGATGATTTTTACAATTTTATTATTTATTATTGTTTTTCTTTTTTTCCCTTTGATCTTGGACTGTGAGGGTCAGCAAGCCCTTGCTAAGGGGCCTTCATGGCCCCTCCAGTTGCAGATAAGGGCGCGAAGGTCCTCACTTAAATTTGGCTAGGTCTTTGGTCAGGGTCATGACCCTCGCCAACGGTTGGTGAGGACTCGTTGGCCCTCGCCCCATTTTGTCCACCAAAATGAAAGGAAAAAGATAGAAAGTTAAAAAAAATGACATTATAAAAAAGAAAAGAAAACACAAAATATTATTAAAATATCATTAAAGGTACTTATATTAGGTCAACGCTAGTTGTGCCACATAGAATGGACGGCGTCCATATTAGCGACTTCTAGTTAATATTGGCTAGAAAGACTCAATTAGCAAAATATAAGAAACTTTATGACTAAATTGGTACAATTGAAAAATTTAATACTGAATTAGTATAATTATAATAGATTTAAGATTTTTTTAATACTTTTTTCCTTTTTTGTTTGATTTTTTCATTCTGGTGACGGAATCATGCACGGCCACTTGTGCTCATGATCGTTTGGTCAGATTTGGCTTCCTAGAAATCGATGATTATAATTTCGTGTTTTACAAATGAAAGAGACAGAGTGGTAATTTACATAGCTAGAGAGTGGCGTTTTGGGTGGTTTGTGTTCTTCGATGATGTAAGAGATAGTGGTCTTTCCTGATTGATTCTAATTAATTTTCTTTGATATTGTAATATTTTATTATTTTAAGTAGTTGTTTAGAATAGTTTATAAACAGTCTCTTATATCATTGATATAACTACATAGAAATATACAAAAATTCTTCTTTTTGCTTTCTATTATGATATCCGAGTTGGAGGTCTTAAGTTAGAATCGTTTTAAGTTTTATTTGTCTTCTCAATTAATATGTCCATTCTTAGTACTAGACAAAAAAAAATCAAATTAAATGTGAGGGGGAGTGTTAGAATAATTAAATATTAAAACATGCTTTAATCTAACAGCTTAAATATTTAGAATCGTCAATAGTAGTCTCACAAAATCTTACAAATGAGAAAAGTAGACCAAAAGTCTTGTCCATCTCGTTTGAAAAGTGATCTAGTCAAAAACAGTATGATTTGTATAATCACGCCTTCAAACATTTTCTTGAAAGAACACTCCAAAACTTAGGCTTTGTTTGTTTCGTAATATATGAATAATTGGGAATGTATTTTTCTAAAAAAGATCCATTGTATTACTTACAAAAAATAAATAATGAAAAATATTTTCACCGTCCATGAAAATTTTTGAATATAAATTGTCGTTGATAATGAAAATATTTTTCATTAACTAATTATGTCCAATAATGCAAGCAATTATTTTTACAAAAATATTTTTTTAAATAATGTTTTAAGCAAGCAGAGACTTAAGAGAAGATGGAAGGTGTGAAGAGTTGAGGTGAGCAAAAGGAATTGCCTGTACCATATCAAATTGGCCGGTTCTGAATTCTGATTAGTTACTAATGTTATCGGTCCAATTTTCGATTCCATGAAATTATCCGAGAGATTAAAGTGGAAAGCAGTTTGGTCATAATGGACTTTCGCTCAGGCTCTCTCCATATTATCTATAAAAGGTCAAATATCGGGCCTTTACTTTTGACTTGATGGTCTAGTCATTATTATTATTATTATTATTATTATTATTTTTGGCCGTATCTAGTCATCATTTAAGGGGTTGTAAATGGTAAAAGTAATTTTACCCAGTCACGTGGGATGAGCACGTGCCGGTGAAATTGGACTCAAAAGGCCCGGACTTCTCTTTTGACTCTCGTCCCCTCAGTCTCGGATAATGCCTTGCGAGTTGTGACTGTGGATGGTGTACGGATTCCCCGCGAGGTCGGTTCCTTGACCTTTGACAGTTTGACAGTTCTAGAAAAGGCTCGGAAAAGTTGACCGGGTGGGTCAAATGTAAGTTCCCGGGTTCGATCTGGGCCCTTCCTGGGCCCACATTAGACCCAGCATTCTTCCCTCCAAATGTCAAAGAAAAGAGAGAGAGAGAGAAAAAAAAAAAAAAGAAACCCATTTGGAATATGGCAATCGTCATATGAAAATTATCGTACCATGAAGAAATATATATCTCTGCTGGGGCGGTGGATCGACAAAATCAAGAGGAGATTCGGCCGGACGCTCGTCTCGTGGTCGCTGGTCAGCAACTTTGCAACCGCCGGATTCAGAAGATGGCGTGCGCAGAATCTAGGTGAACGCCTGAACGGCAAGGACGTTTAAGTGCACGGGGCTGCACCGCTCCTACCTTTCCATGTGCACGAGTTGGCTGGGTGAGTGACCAACACCGCTCAACCAACATAAGCCCCTCACCAGCCACACTCCATCGATTCGCTTGTCATTCGGTTTCGTTGACTTTAGCTCGCTTACCTAGCAAAAGTAAAAGCAATTGTTGACGTGGCCTCGCTTCTTCAACATAATTTAGGTGTGAGGGAGGGAGAGATAGATGGAGGATCTTAGGCATATGATGATTTGGACAATCTTAGGCGTTCCATATGTCTTTTGCTGGCATGACATCATGTCAAGATGTTGTATTTGACGTCGACGTGGGTAATCAAAGGCTATTTAATGCCTTTGGCATCTGCATGAACATTTTCCATCCACAGTTTGAATCGAAAAATGTGAGCCAAATATGAGAAGTGGAGATATTTTATTTAAAAAAAGAAAGTTTAGGAGGTTGAGTTTAAAAACAAGGGGGAAAAGTTCAAATACTTACGATGTTATCACTTTCTTTTATTTCATTTGATAAGCCCTTTCCCTTTTCGTATTTGTGCGATTTGAAATATTTTGTGCAATTAAGTACTCTTAACTTTCTTGAATTGTGCAATCAAATCCTTCGATAGATCACTCTAAGTAAATCATCAAATTAAGTAATGACGTAATGCTGCTGATGCTGTAGAAGTTGAAATGTGAGGCTAATGTAGCGCCGAATGAGCGACAAATTAACATAAAACAGACACGAAAAAAAAATAAAGAGAAAAAGAAACTCTAATTTGACAGTATTAATAAAATATTGATCACAAAAATCAAGAAAATTAGAGGATTTGATTGTACAAACTAAGCTTATAGGACCAAATTGCACACATCTCACATATTCCTTCGGGGAGCCGGTGGTGGCAAAAATTAGAGGTCCCAATTGCACATACGTTCACATTTCGAAGATTAAATCTGTACTTAAGCAGTGCTCATTTAACTAATCTACCTTAGGTTACCCTACATTTTTTTTTTTTTTTTTATGATTGAAATCCTCTAATATAAGAAATATTCTTCGATCGGAAGTTTACTCCCTTGAATGATTAATATAATGGCAGTTAATATTATTAAGTGCGTTTGATGGCCATTGATTGTTTTTAGTAAAAAACTAACTTAACATGGTAAGTAACGAAAGACTTTTTTTTTTTTTTTGGGTCAGAAAGAAGAGTTACTTAGTTAAGTGATAAAATATATTAAAAAAAATTAAAATGTTAAAGATCGTTTGATTAACATCTTCCAATAATGCTCAGCATTCAACATTTGGTAAGAAACTAATTAAATTTGATTTTTTTTTTGGGTGAAAGGTAAGAATATATTGAGCTTTAACCAATAAATACAAAAGATTCGACGTCACAAAACTTGCACTCACAAAGACAACAAGTCAGAGTGAGTGGAAGGAAGTCGAATGCAAAAGAGGACCGCAAGAGCGAGCCTAAGGAAGAGAAACAACCAAATAAGGCCAAAAAGCAACGGGAGGCCACGAAAAGCCAGATGAACCACAATCTACGCACACATCTGGCAACGGATAAGCTCTGCTCTTGAAATAGGATGCCGTTTCTGTGCTTCCATATGAAATAACAAAGAGCACCAAAAGAGAAGCGAGTAATGCACTTATAAAAGTCTTTGCCCATAAGAAAAGTGGCAGCCCAATTGAGATTCTCAACCCACGAATTGTTTCACCATGGAAGATTGCACCTAGAGGCCCAAAAGAAGGCGATGCCAGCGGAGATGCGGCAGCCAAAAAATAGTTGGTCTATAGAATCCGATACCTCGTTGCAGAAGGGACACAATGCACTATCTATCCTACCATAAGATAATAATAGAGCTTGGGTAGGAAGCCTGCGTTTGGCAATAAGCCAAAGGTTAAATTGGTACCTTGGAGTGATGGAGTTGTTCCAAATGAATGTGTGCCAGGAGACTCGAGTCTTCCTCCCCCTAATCAAATCCCACACCAAGGCCACCATAAAGAGATAGAGGTGTTTCCCTTCCAGCCGAAACGATCGGAAGAGTGGGAGAGGGTGGGAAGGGGATCCGCCCAAGAGTCCAAGACTCCCTTAATCATAGCTCTACAATCAGTGAATAGGTCCGCCACTGTCGCCTGCCTAGGAAGGCTAGATGCATATATGGTCGCGTTTGGAAAGTACAAGTTCAAAGGGCCCTTGGGGTACTAGTAATCAAACCAGAGGGATACCGAGCAACCATCCCCGATTCTCTAATAGAAGGAGCTTCGACACTTAGTCTTGAGTTGGAGGATCTTCTTCCAGGCCCACGAGCAGCAGGTCGGCTTTTTGGCCACCTAGAAATTCGCCATTTTTAAGAAGGTCGAGTGAATCCATTTGCACCATAAAGATTCTTTATCGGCAAACATAATCCAGATATGTTTTAACATGGCGGCCTTGTTATACTCCCGAAGCCTTCGAATCCCAAGGCCTCCCTCGTCTTTTGGGCAACAAACGTCCTCCTAGAAAACCTTTGCACCCCCTCTTCCCAACTCCGGGCCTTTCCATAGACGCTTATTTATTTCCACCTTTTTAATTTGATATTTAGCCTTCATAATTTGATAAACGATTATTTATTTCCACTTTTTTGGTATTTGAATATTAATATTCAATATTCAGCGTTTGATAAGAAATGTACTTCTATCGGAAGTTTAGTCCCTTAAATAATTTACATACCATCAGTTAATATTATTAAGCAAGTTTGATGGCCACTGATTGTTTTAAGTAAAAAATTCACTTAATATGGTAAGTAAAGAAAGACTTGCTTAGTTAAGTGATGAAATCTATTCAATAAATTAAAAGGTTAGCAATTTTTTGGTTAATATCTTCCAATAACGCTTATTATTCAATGTTTGGTAAGAAATTGACTAAATTTGGTATTTAATCTTCATAAATTAACATATGCTAATTTATTTCCATTTTTCAGTATTTGAACTTTAACCCTCAATATTCAAGACAACTTTTCAGCACTTACTTATCAGTTTTATCCAACTAGACCAAAATTTAGCCACACTATAAAAACTTCTTTGATTTTACTAAAATGCTCTCATGTTTAGCCAAAAATATCACCCACACCAACTAAAATACAAATTCTGTCTCCCCTCCCATTTTGCCCTCCCTAATGGACCTACAACCTACTCGCCGCCGCCACGCTCGCCGGAGCCACCATTGGCCACCTTATTGATCTTCAAAACAAAATAGTTCTTTAGGAACCATTTTGGGAAAGCGGCACAATATACTCAAGCTTCTTGACATCCCTGGGGATTTTCACCATGTGAGCTGCCATGGAATAAACCGTCTTTGAATTGTTGCGGTAGTACAAAGCAAAACAAGAAATTTTCGGGAAAGGCATGTCCACGATACTATCCTAAAGACAACGATTTTCCTTGATAGGATTCGTGATCTAATGCAGTCGGTTTCGATGGAAATCCTATCCCTGAGATGCAATGCCTAGACTCTAATCTTCCTTACCTAGCTTGGGTACCAATTGAAGGATGAACACTTATTAAACTTTGAAGTGAAAGCTAATATATAAAAAACATGAAGTAGACGAAAACGGAGAAAAAAGAGCAGAGGATGGAGTAATTTTTAGGGTGCTCATTCTCTTTCTCTAGAAGAGGGATGTTTTTGTTAATCCCGTCTATAATGATTGATGAATTAACAACTATCAATTAAACTTAGAGTAAGGGAGGTAGAAAAAGAGATCAATTAATCATTTGTAATGTCTACCTATCCCTTAATTTCGAATCAAGTGATTCATTAGATAATTCTTGAGTAGACTAATATTAAAATAATAAAATAGTAAGAAATTCGAATCCATATAGAACAAAATTTGAAAATCATTTATCTTTTCTTTTGATCTTTTTAATCGTATCAAATCTATTTTTCGATTTTAGAATAAAGAGTGACCTTATAACAATAACACCTTTTTTTCTTGTCATTTGAGATATTATGTGAATGAATCTACTCCTGAATTTAATGAGTAAAAATGAAAATAGATGAAGGAAATGATACCCAAGCTAATGGACGCAACTGCTTGATGATAACTTCCGATTTCTATCTTTAGAAAATTGTTAAGTTCTAAACGGTAATAAACTAAACTAGTGGCTAAGGGAGTGAGAACTAGGAGCCAAGATAACTATAGACAATTAAAACTCTCGGTCGCATAATAAATTAGACTATCCAGTCATTCTTTTCGGAAAGATATACAATTTGGTGTTAATCTGTCATGTCTTCCAAACCTTTATTTATCTATCAGTAAAACACTTTGATAAGATGCGGAAGAACCAAATCGACCATATATTAACATTCTTAACATTGGGAGTGAAGAACTAACCATATATCCTCGATTTTTTGGGCTGTTTGATAATTTTAAAGACAAGCTGCGATTTTTGGACGTACGAGTTGGGAATTCTCTTTTAGATAAAAAAAAAAAAAAAGCCTGGGTAAATTTAGAATTAGACCTAAAGTTTGAGATTCTCTTTTCTTTGGGGAATCATAATAGGGCCTAGTCGGTTCTTTTATTTTTACATAACAATGGCAATCATGACCATTAGCAAAAATACTTGTGCAAGGGTTGATCCACAAAATCAAAGAGGGAATTTGAAAAGTCAACGATTTGGCAAATTCGTCTCGAGGTCAACAACTTTCAGTTCCGTGTTACAAGTAGCTTTCAATGCATGTAGCGCCTCTCCATGTGCACAACTTCGACCACATTGTCCCTCACGAAAGACACTCTATTAATTGGTTTGGCATTCTGAACGACTGACCGAGGATTCAAGAGAATGATATGGAGCCGACGAATAATGGTAGAGCAGTCCTTGCGTACCTCGATTTGGAACAATATTGTCTAGAGAGTGTCCGGTTTTCGAGTATACCCGATATGGAATGCTATAATTTTCAAAGTATTGATTGCATATTGATGGGTTTTATAGGTGGGCTGCCCATGTTGGGCTAACCCAGCCCATAACCTACAAAAGTAACCATCAAGGGCAGTTACTTGTTTTTCAACGTGACGTTGCGTTCCTAAAAGTAGAACACTTCTTCTTTCCCCAAAAATACTACTCTCCCTAACAAAAGGTGATGAAGAACTTTTTATCTCAAGGATACAATCAAGGCATTTAAGAAATGGAAATAAGGTATGTTATGAAGTGTAATATATCCAATTCGATTAGTGATTCAAAAATTTCTTGGGCATGTTTCTCATGTGTTGGGATATGGAATTTATTTCCTACACATATGATATGAGATGAGGTGAGGTGAGGTATTAAAAAAGGTTGTGGAATTCTCTTTGTTATTTGATTGGTGCCCCTGTGAATAGCTGTCAAGAGATCCAAATCTAAAAATCTTTAGATAGATGTGGTTTCGTGATAAATAATAACGATCGATTGTAGTATATTGTATAGAAGCTAAGCAAGAGGAATGGATGTCTACTCTTGAGTTTCTCATTAGACTAGAATGTCATCCATGTTTCCAAAGAAGGGTGAGACACATTTTCATATAAATAGCTATTGCGTTAAGGTGTCTGTACAATTTGGTATGCTAACTTTTATTAGTGGTAACGATAAGGTAAGTACTTGGAGTTTTTTACTTTTACAATTAAGCATCTAAACTGTTAAATTGTGTACTTTAGCTTTTCAAATTTGACACAATGTGAGGCATCCACTAAATAAATTTGTACGTCATGCGATTTGCTATTGTTGCTCCCTTACTCTGGAAATATTGAGCACAGTTACTGATGTATTTGCTTATTCAAAATACAAATTATGCCATTGCATTTAGGTATTGGGTAATGAATATAAATTATGCCATCGCATTTAGGTATTGGGTAATGAGGAGAAGGAGGGAAGAGGAGGGAGGAGGGAGAAGGGGGAGGGGGGGGGGGGGGACGACTTAGACGTTCAGACGCTTACGGTATCATTACTTCCTTTTATTCTATTGAATAAGTGCTATAACTTTCTGGATTTATGCGATTTACTCCTGTAAGTTTTATTTTGTTTCATCGAGTACTCTTAACTTTCTCGAATTATGCAATCAATTCCTTCGATTGACCTCTCCAAATAAATCATCAAATTAAGTATGACAAAGCATTGATGTGATGAAAATGGACTCGATGCTAATGTGACACCAAATGAGTGTCAAATTAATAGAATATTGAAAAAAAGAAAAAAGAAACCCTAGCTCGACAATATTAGTTACGGTTATATTTCCAAATTGATCATGAAAATTCTGTTTATTTAGCCTAAAAATAAATGATTTAGACAATATTTTTCAAAAAAATAATAGCTCATATCTTTTATAAAAATGAACCAACGAATTTTTTTTTGTCCTCGTGTTCCAATATAAATTATTTTCGATAATGTAATCAGTTTTTATTTATTAATTATTTCAAGCCATACAAATAATCAATTTTAAAACAATTATTTTACTAAATTATTTATTTTCTGCGGAATAAATGTAGCCTAACATTCACAACGTTGATAGCAAAGAACCAACCACAAAACCTCTGTAATACAGCTTAGATTTCCACTTATATATTTTGATTCTACATGTCTTCTACGCGTCCTTTTTATGGCATGTGAATGTGCGATTTTTGTTGGCAAGTGGTTTGTCAATACTTCAAGTAATCGTACGAGTGATAAGCTTGTTTGTCATCGTTCGTCCTTTTTCCTCGACAGCTGAGATCGATTACAACACTCTTTATATTCCATCCGGCTACGTGAGAATCACGAATCGGCGGGCTTCGATGATTCCTTGCTTTGGATTCCCAATCCTGTCGACTTATGATGCCCAATGGGACTTCGATTTAGGCTCATCTTTTGGTGGTCCGCACGAGGTATTAAGGTTTGTAATTCCCATCCAAGCTACGGACCATACCAGATTAAATTAGAATCATGTTTGTTCTTCGCACACGTGGCACTTGAATAGATTAAGGAGAGCATTTTTTTTTTTTTTTATGGTCACTTTATAGGACTGCCTTTTTTTTTTCCTTCTCTAAATTTCATTCATGATCCCTAAATTTTAGTACATTTTTCAATCAGGCCACTAAAAGTATGTTCTAATTGTCATATAATTTCGATTTGTTAGCAATTAATGCCCTTCGACTATAATGTAGCCACCATTCTTCTATATGTCATTCCATCATTTTGCCAAAATGTTGTTCGCATCCCGCTAGTTGCATCATTTGTGAAAGTGGAAAGCAATTTTCCTCCAAGTTTTATTTGTTAAATTATGTCTCGAGTTTGAGCATTTGCAAAACGCGATTCGCTTAGATAAATTTTTTATTATTGATCGTGAAGATATTTTTCTGATGAAAATAATATTCAAGATTATGCACAAGAAAAGAAATTCAAAACTTTTTTTGGGTCTTGGATGTCTTCAGTTAATAGGAGGAGATTTCGTTGGACTCCATGAAGGATTACAAAAGAGGAAACAAAATAGAATAAAAAAAAAAGGGGGCAAAGTTTCTTCTTTATCTACAGAAGCTGCAAGAGCCGAAAGATGTTATCTTCATGGGGCCCAAAAGTCAAGACTTTGACTTTTGGCCACACACAATATAAAAGCATACATAAACCAACTCCTTTGCACAACCCCGATTCGTGAGATTTCTGAAGCCGCAAGTCTTTTTAAGCCATGCGAAGCCTTCCAAAGGAACGTGAAGACTTATGTACGTGGACCAAAGACGAACGCTGGAGTTTTTGATTTTGGCGTATGTAGAGCGTTTTTGTTTTGAGCTTGAATGCATGGTGATTTTGTGTCATGAGTTTATGTCCAAGTAAGTTGTTTATTTATAAATATTTTGGGTTTAGGGTTAAATCTAGGTGTGGGAAACATTCGAGCGTGTGAGCAATAGTAAATTCTGATTCTCCGATTATAATGGATTATTTACTGTTGGCTTTCTCCGTAGATGTAGGTACTGATACTTGGACTGAACCACGTAAATTTTTAGTGTCCTTATTATTTCTCATTTATTTTTCTGGTGATTTCGCGTTAACGTAAATTGTAAGATCCTGTCGTTTCCATGTATTATATTCCAACAATTGGTATCAGACCTTAGGATTGGATTTCTTGATTGTGATTTGGAGCTTTTACTTGTTTGATTATTATCTGGAAATTCTGTTATTGCAATTATGTTTGAGAGGAAATCTAAAATTGAGAAGTTTAACGGGAGGAACAACTTTGTGTTATGGAACATCAAGATGCGGACGTTATTGACAACCTAAGGTTTGGCCAAGGCATCAAATGGTGAATATGAGTTACCTATTATAATGAAAGCCTCTGAGAGAGTAGAGTTAATGGAAAGAGCAAAGAGCACAATCCTATTAAATTTGTCGGATAATGTCTTAATAGAGGTTGCTAAGGAGAAGGATGTTGTATTATTATGGGCAAAACTTCAAGCACTCTATGTGAAGAAAGGTTTGAACAATTGCTTATGCATGTTGAAGATGATGTTTTAATTTAGATATACCAAAGGTATGTCTATCATAACCCACTTGGATGAATTTAATAAACTCATGATGGATCTGAAAAATGTCGGTAAGATACTTGATGATGAAGAATAGGGTATGATGTTGTTAGCCTCTCTACTAGAGTCATGGGAGCACTTTACTGATTCACTGTTGCAGGGGTGTACAACAATTACTTCAGAAAATGTAAAATCCGCCTTATTCTCTAAGGGGTGGGAGAGAAAGTTGCAAGATGGCAGTCTGGCGTAAGGGGTAGCGCAAGCACTGACAACTCGAGGTAGAGAACAACATCGAGGGCTTAGTAGTAGTAGATTTAAAAGCAGATCGAAATCACGCCATCGAAAGTTCAAGGGATGCGTGAAGTGCTTTGATTGTCACGAGGAGAAGCATATCAAGAGAGATTGTCCAAAGTGGATGAAGAAAGTTGATAAACAGAATGCCATAAGCAATGTGGCAAACGTTGTCAATGGGAGCAATAGTGATGCAGAAGTTGTTTTATGTGTGACTACTATTTCGTCAGGAGACGAATAGGTGCTAGATTTGGGTGTTCTTATCATATGATGCCTTATAAGAATTGGTTTACTACTTACTAGACTACGGATGGTGGTAGAATTCTTTTGGAGAATAATGCAGTCTGTAAGGCTGTGGAGATAAGAACAATTTGGATTTGGATGCACGATGGGGTGGTGTGCACATTGACGGATGTGAGGCATGTACTGGAGCTCAAGAAGAATGTTATTTCTCTGGGGACACTCGACGACATTGTGTGTAGGTACACATGATAGTAATGAAGGGGAAGAAAGTAAATACTCTCTATCATCTATTAGGAGAGACCGTGATCAGAATCGCTGAAGTTTCATCAGGTGAGTCAGACTCTAACTTGACTCAGTTATGCCATGTGCATTTAGGGAACATAAGGGAGGCGTATATGACGATACTGAGTGAAAGAGGGTTGTTGAAGGGTCAAAAGACAGGGAAGCTGGATTTATATGAACACTGCATCTTTGGGAAGTAGAACCGAGTTAAGTTTATTATAGCTATTCATTCGACCAAACGACCAGTTGAATATATTCATTCAGATGCTTGGGGCCCGTCTTCGATTCCTTCGAAATGAGGTACCTGATCTATGATGATATTTATTGACAATTATTCGAAGAAGATATGGGTATACTTTCTGAAACACAAATATGATGTGTTTGATCGGTTCAAGAAATTTAAGGCACTGATTGAGAAGTAGTTAAATAAACAAATCAAGTGCTTGAGAACCGATAATGGCATGGAGTTTTGTGGTAAAATTTTTATCAAGTTCTGCGAGAAAGAAGGTATTGTGAGACACCGCATAGTACCTGCGACACCACAACAAAATGGCGTGGCAGAATGGAAGAATATAATTTTGCTTGAGAGAGCTCGACGTATGCTTTTGCATGTAGGGCTTGGTAAGGAATTTTGGGTCGAAGCAGTAAACATGGCATATTACCTAGTTAATCGATTTCCATCATTTGCTATCGAGTGAAAGGCTCCTGAGGAAATATGGTTGGGGAAACCTGTTGATTATTCCGGATTACGTATATTCAGATGTCCTGTGTATGCTCATGTGAGTGATGATAAGCTTGAGCCGAGGGCGAAGAAGTGCATATTTCTGGGTTATGCACATGGGGTGAAAGGCTACTGGCTGTGGTGCACTGATCCCAAATCACCCAGTTTTCTAATCAGCAGAGAAGACAGATCATGGTGTCATTAGTGAGGTGGAGCTTCAGGTGGAGACTCTGGAGATCTCGAAGGTAACACAAGTTGAGATTGTAGATGAGACCGTAGTTTTTTTTTTTGGGTAAAATCAGACCGTAGTTTTTGAAGTTGGTAATAGTGAACAACCAGCAAAGCCACGTCATACAATAGTCGCAAATAGATAAAGAAGGCAAATTAAATCACCGGTATGTTATGGTTATACAGATATTGCTTATGCATCGATTGTAGGTGATGAGGAAGAGACATATGAGCCTTCATCTTACTTTGAGGCGATGGCTAGTTCGGAGTCATCGTAGTGGCTAGGGGCTATGAGGGAAGAGATGGAATCACTTCATCGAAATCAAACATGGGAGCTGGTCAAAGTACTCGAGAGCCAAAAGATTGTTGGAAGTAAATGGGTCTTCAAATGGAAAGAGGGCATTTCCGGTGTCAAGGCAGCATGATATAAGGCGAGACTTGTGGTGAAGGGTTATACACAGTGTGAGGGCATTGACTATAATTAGGTGTTCTCTCTTGTGGTAAGACATACTTCTATTTGTGTTTTACTTGCCTTAGTTGCTTCGTAGGATCTTGACTTAAAGCAACTAGATGTGAAAACTACGTTTCTTTACAATGAGTTAGATGAGTAGATTTACATGAGGCAACTAGAGGGATTTGTTATTCCGGGTAAGGAATATCATGTTTGCTTGTTGAAGAAATCTTTGTATGGATTGAAAGAGTCTCCTAGGCAGTGGCATAAACGTTTTGATACTTTAATGACTAGTCAAGACTATACAAAAAGTCAAATGGATAGCTGTGTCTATTTTAGGAGATTTGAGAATGGTTCTTTGATTTATTTACTTTTATATATTGATGATATGTTAATAGCAGTTAAGAATATGTCTGATATTGATGTGTTGAAGATGTGGTTAAATGCTGAATTTGAGATGAAAAATTTAAGTGCTACAATTTTTTTTTTAGGTATGGAGATTTTGCGTGATAGGACTGCAGGAGTTTTACGTCTATTTCAAAAGAAATATATTGAGAAGATTGTGGTATGTTTTAAAATGTAGTTAACAAAATCTGTAAGTACACCTTTAGCGAAGCACTTTAAACTTAAAGATAAATTATCACCGCAGACTAAGAGAAGGAGAAACATATGTCCCGTGTTCCTTATTCTAGTGCCATGGGTAGTATTATGTATGCTATGGTGTGTACTAGGCCTGATTTTTGACAAGCTGTGAACGTGGTTAATCGCTATATGAAACGTTCTGGTAAAGCTCATTGAGAAGCTGTGAAGTGGATCGTCAGATTTTTTAAGGAGACAATAGATGTGGGTATAGTGTATCGAAGGGAAAGCAATGGTAGTGAGACTACTGGTTTTGTGGATTCGGATCATGTCGGTGACTTGGATGATCGCAGATCTTTAGCAAAGTATGTGCTTACGCTAGCAGGTGGTGCAATTAGTTGGAAAGCGTCCTTACAGGATCACATTGCCTTGTCTTCGACTGAGGTAGAGTATATGGCACTAACCTTTGTAGCGAAAGAGGCGATATGGTTACAAAGTTTGCTCTCAGACTTCGGATTAAAACAGAAAAGTGTGGATATACACTATGATAATCAATGTGCGATATATTTGGTGTATAATTCAGTTTATCACGAGTAAACAAGCATATCAACATCATGTACCACTTCATCTGAGATGTCTTAACTAAGGGTAATATTATTGTCAAAAAGATTGCTACAACAGATAACCCAGTAGACATAATGACTAAGTTTGTTCATTTGATGAAGCTCAAGCTTTGCTTGAGCTCTATTGGCGTTTGCGGAGAGTGAGCATCCGTCGAGGCGTTGGGAGAGTAGCATAGATGATGAGTACTATAACTTGGTTTCAAATATTGAGCCAATGTGGAGAATTGTTAAATTATGCCTTAAGTTTGAGCGTTTGCAAAACGCGATTCGCTTGGATAAATTTTTTATTATTTGATTGTAAATATATTTTTCTGATGAAGATAATATTCAAAATTATGCACAAGAAAAGAAATTCAATTTTTTCTTTTGGGCCTTGGATGTCTTCAGTTAATAGAAAGATGTTTCCTTGGACTCCATGAAAGATTACAAAAGAGGAAATAAAATAGAATAAAAAAAATGGAGCAAAGTTTCTTCTTTATTTGCGGAAGCCTGCAGAAGCCGAAAGATGTTATCTTCGTGGGGCCAAAAAGTCAAGACTTTGACTTTTGGGCACACAAAATATAAAAGCGTACGTGGACCAACTCCTTTGCACGTTCAAGATTTGAGAGATTTATGGAGAGCGTTTCTGTTTTGAGCTTGAACGCATGGTGATTTTGTGTCGCAAGTTTATGTCCAAGTTAGTGGTTTATTTATAAACACTTTGGGTTTGGGGTTAAATCTAAGTGTGAGAAACACTCAAGCGTGTGAGTGATTGTAAACTCCGATTCTCCGACTACAGTAGATTATTTGCTGCTGGCTCTCTTTGTGGATGTAGATATTAATACTCGGATCAAACCACGCAAATTTCTAGTATTCTTATTATTTCTCATTTATTTCTCTGGTGATTTCGCATTGACGTAAATTACAAGATCCTATCGTTTTTGCGTATTATATTCCAACATCGGCCTACGAAGAAATCGAATCCTAAGGAGAGATTCCTACTTTCAAGTCAACCATGGTGCTAGTCCACTTTGGCTAAGTTAATGATGAAAGTTCCAAGTGCTGTTGCTAGATTGAGATCTAAAGGATATTCTAAGGATCTAACTTTGTGTGACATAGACATACAATATAGGTTTAAACCTCCGTGGTGCTGAGCACAAGCAAATCCACTTTTCAGCTACTTATTCGAGACTCTAGTTCAGGTCATACATGACCCACAGAGTTAACGGGGATGATTTTTCAACCAAAATTATCCATGTAAGGTGTACTTTAACATCATGAAAGGATATATCTCCGTGAATTCATTGAATTATCTACGTGAGGTGGGTTTTCCTTGTCATTGAAAAAGAAGAAGAATATAATGGGTCTGCTTGTTTCATGGCAAATGAATCATTTAAAAAACATTTGCTGAAAAAATGTTCATTAGCTTAGAAAAACTAGTAATAAAAAATATTTTCATTATCATCAATAATCCATGTCTAGACATTTTAATTGACGACAAGAATATTATTCATATATTCATCTCTGTAAGCGATATAAGAGTATTTTTTTTTTTGAGTAATTTTTTTTTCTGAATTCTTAATTTTTCATGAAACAAACGCACACTTTCATTTTAAATGTTGGAAATGCCAAATATGCCATGGGCCATTGGGGATTCTTAGGCATTTAACACGTCTTTCTCGAGGGTCTAAAACTGCTAAGGGGTCGAAGGAGGGTAATAGACATAAGAGTGGCCGAAAAAGAAGTGAATTAGAGCGATGAAACTCGAGTTAAAAAAAAAAGCAATAAAACTCGAGTTAAAAAAAAAAAAAAAGCTATGAAACTGGCCAATAAACCAAATAAATAAATATAAAAAAAAGAAAATAAATAAAATATGAAAAAAAAGGTGATGAAGTTGATACATGATTCCATTTGTTTCGTAAAAAATGAATTATTTGAAAATATTTTCTAAAACCTATTACTTGTGTTACTTATAAAAATAAAATAAAATAGAAAATATTTTAGTTAGTTAATGAATATTTTTTTTTTTCATTAACTAATCATTTTCAACCATACAAACGGATAGGTTTTAGAAAAATATTTTTCCATAAATGTTCATATGTATCTTTGAAAATAATTAGGCTCATCGAACATGATGGTAGGCCCTATTTAATCTTGGTCCTTGGTGGACATGACTTCACGTCTAGCAAATTGCAAGGACACCAGCAACGTAATGGTGATACGTACCATGACATGATCTAAAAATTGACTGACTCGATTTTTTTATTTTTTCCATCCACTCTCGAGGGGTGAGTGATGATATCATGCTCCACGAGCTTAGTTAATGGAGATTTCTATGGTGGAAGATCGTTTTCCCCGCTCTGTTCTCCAATCACCCGTTTCGTTCATCTGATGCTAACATGTGCACTCCTTTCCTCCACCATAGAAAGTCAAATCCGGGGGGATGGGGATAGACGGCCATCACGATCGGCCCCATTGCTCGTCCCTTTCCACACCCTCGGTCCTCGCCCACGCCCTACTGTGCCCCCTGGATCTTTGCCCTTTGACCTCCCTCTTATCTCCTCCGTTTACCCTTTCCAAAGTTGCCATTACTTCGTGCTTGGTGACATCATCGAACCTAGGTTAGATCCAAGGCGATCGACCTTAGCTCGAGGTCGCTAGATCCCCCAGTGTCAGTTTGGGACTTTGTGTGATTAGGAGTGATCAAAGATCTAGCACTCAGAGGCACTACTCAAATTCCCGGTTCCATAAAATTAGAACTGGTGATTTTGATCTGATTCCCGATTCCAAGGATGGAACTGCTTGGACCAGACCAATTATTTTAAAATTTTTAATTTTATTTCTTCAAAATTATAAAATAAATAATTTGATCAATCAATTATTAGGGATTTTCATGCAAATATTTAGACAAAAAGCCAAGAAAGGTATACTTTGGTTAGGCGCATGACCTGGCTTTTATTCACGACCTCTCTTACGGTTTCAATGTGCTCGTTTGATGTGGGACTCTTGACTTGTCTCTACTATTATGTCTAGCCTTTCATGCGAATGTTGAGAGTCTCATATCAAATGGGCACCTAGAGATCGTAAGAGGGGCTGTGAATAAAAACTGAGTCATGTGCCTGCCAAAACTTGACTTTCTCGACCTTTTGGCTAAGTGTGGATGATGCTCATTTTGTGGGTAAAGCACCAATGCTTGATTTTAAAGGAGGGGAAACAAATGCATCACTATAATATTTCACCACCGGTTCCACAACCAATTGGTTCGATTTGTAGTCCTAGAAATGGGGAATCGATCCTACTGGCCTGATTCCTATGTAGGATTGGACTATACTGGAAGCCGGTTACACCTACCTTTAATTGAGGTTGATCAATCTTGATCCAGCTACTCTATCTCTAGATTGTATCTAGCTGCTATAGATAAGACAAGTCCCATGGAATTAATTTAGCAACGAGAGAAAAAATTTCACCACAATCGACTCGCAAATATCCTTTCGTAACTAAACGAGTTTTGTATTGTTTTATCTCTCTATTTGCACACTTCTTCTTCTTGAACACCTGCTTGTCATCAATTGCCTATTGATTTGTAGGTAGTTTTACCAAACTCCACGTTTTGCTTTTATCTAGTGAGTTCATCCCATCTTTCATTGCTTTCTATCAGAGTTTGGCATCTTTCATGCTTCTTGCTTCCTTCACAATATTTGGATCTTTGGATCATCTCTTGTAACAATCAGAGCAAAATTCTCATTACCAGCAAGTATGGTATATCTCTCAGGTAGTTTTCTTAGCCGCATGTACCTTCTTAAGACCGATTTAGGTGGTGCTTCAACTTTAAACTCAATTTTAGAATCTATTGTGTGGTCCACCTTATCAAGCTCACTAGTTTCAAAATCTGTAATTTCTGTTCCAGCTTGTGTAGCCTCTTTTTTTTTTTTTTTCCTTCCTTCAAATTACCGTCCTACTCAACCATTTATGGTTTTGAGGAGCTTGTGGAATACTCTAATTTGTTGTAAATTCTCTAAACACCACATCCTTATTGTAGATTACATGATTATTATCAGGATTTCACAGCTTATGCTCTTTGACACCATTCTTGTACATAATGAAAATGCATTTCTCTTACTTCCTCTCAAACTTGTTCCTCTTTTTCTTTGGCACATGTACATACGCTTTAAAGCGAAACACTCTAACATGAGATATGTCGGCTTCTTTCCAAATAGTTCCTTGGATGGTGTCTACTCTTTCAAAGCTAAGGTGTAGGACCTGTACTTTAAATAGCATGCGATAGCCACTGCTTGCCTCCAAAATTCCGCTGCTTAGTTTGTACCACTTAATATATTCCTTTCTTGTCCATGAGAGATTGTTTAAGCCTCTTTGCCACCCCATTCTACTAAGGTGAATATGGCGTTGTCTTCTACCTTCTTGTGTCCCTGGTAGCACATAATTCATCAAATTTCATTAAATAGGATTCTCCTTCGTTGTCAGTCCGTAAAATTTATATTTTCCCATCAAACTAATTTTCCACCAAAGTTTTAAACTCATGAAACTTTTCACGTACATCATTTTTCCTCTGCAAGAAATATATCCACATCTATGGAAAAATCATCAATAAAAAAAATAATATCTTGATTTTCCAATCAATGCTATAGGTGTAAAACCAAAGATGATGCTATGGATCAGATCCAGAATCCCTTTTGCTCTCCCTCTTATGAATTCATACTTGATTATATTCTCCATGTAGACAATGTCACAAAATTCGAAATCCATATAACAGTTTGGGGTTTCATTCATCGTCTTCTTTAAGGTAAGGGTCACCGAATCCTTCCTCATTGATACAACCCATTCTCCAATGCCATAGTGTCGAAGGTCTTCTTCGACTTATTCTGCGATGCAACTCTCACCACTGATCATCATGTTTTCTATTTACTTTCACAATTTTCCATACCGTTCACCTCTAGTGATCACCATAGATACATGGGTGAGGTTGCATGAATATTTATTACTGGTGATAATCATGCCAACATCTGCCATAGTTTTGGAAAATGAAAATGCATCGCATTCAGAAGATTCTTGATTGTCCCATGTGTTATTTTCAACTTCACCTTTTCACAATTAACAAGACCAAATGTTGTGTCATCTCTCATTCACATTGTACCTCTCCGATGTAGCTTATAACAACAAAACCAATCTTTATGAGGTGTCGTGTGGAAAGACGCTTTGGTATTAATTACCCATGCATTGCGGTCATCCTGAGATGAATTGCAGATAAGATACATGTATCCTGTGCTCCTGTCATCATCCTTTGCAGTACTTGAGGATGGTGCTATATATCGCTTCTCTAGAGTTACATTTTTGCTTTTGCAATCCCTCTTTAAGTGTCCAGCCTTTTTGCAATTCAAACACTATATTTCCAATCAATCTCAGCTTTTAGATCTTCTTCTAGACTTATTCGTATCACCAAATCTAGATTTGGATCGTTCACTGCTCTTACGAAAAGGAGCCTCATTCGTTGCACCATTAGAACCTACTCTCCCATTTCTTCAGATATTAGAGTAGAACAATTATATGTTTGTATGAATTCGGCAGTGAACATAACCGGGTACGTGCTTTATCTTCCTATCTAGATTAGCATCAATAGATCCAAGTTGCCCACAAATAGTATTAAACTTGTTTAAATGTGTAGAAAAGGATCACCTCCATATATCCAAAGGTTGTAAAGTTGTTCAGGGAAACAACATGTTCAAGAGCGACTTGTTCTGATAAAAGCTTTTTATTTTCGTTTAGAGATCATTCACCATCTTTTCAGAAGTCATGTTCACCGAGATATTATCTGTAAGACATAACCGGATTAGGCTTCGTGCCTTTTGATCGTTGTTGATCCACTTCTTCAATTCAGTGGACGTGGACTCCTTCGTCTTCTCCTGGGGATTCTCCTTAAGTTTATCATCTTTAATCACCAGCCACAATTCTCTATCTACAAGCAAGGCCTTCATATTCAATTTTAATAACTTGAAACCCTTTCCTTTGAACTTCTTTACTTCAATCCGTGATTGACCAACTGTTAGGATTAGGCGCACAAATATGAAGAAATGGAGTGTAAAGGCAAGAAAGAGAGATCGAGATGCAAAATTTACCTTGGTTAAATTAGGATCACACCTAATAGAGGATTCTACTATAATTAGCACTTTCGACTTCCCTAGTACCGCTCTCAATTACAAGAGAGATAAATTATATATTGGTGGCGTAAGAAAACCGCAAGGGTCAAGAAAGCCCTATGCCACTTAGTAGCTACTCATGGGTCAAAATCCAAACTACCAAGCCCTCTGGAGGCTTGGTGGCATTGCCCCTTGTGACCCCCATAGGAGTTGAATCTTCTGCCATCCTTTAATGTGGAGTATGAATCAAAATTCTACTTTATTCTTGATTAATCCTAGATGCAAATTACTATATGCATGCATGAATATCATAAATGAGGTTTCGACTATTCGGCTCAAAGTTGCAATGCCCCAATTTATGTCATGTTTAATGCAAGGTATAAATCAAAAGGAATGAAAATAACTTAAGGTTTGACAACTATCGAATATGCAGCAAAATTATGAGCTAAAGTTGAACAACCTACCAATCTTACCTACCTCGATAAGGACTAACCCTAGGATACCAAAGGACTTGAGGGCAAGAGGGAAGGGGGTGGAGCTTGTTGAGCCACCAATGGAGTATTCAAGGGCCGGTGATGAACGGGCGTTAGGGGATGTGTAGCAATTTTGGGCGATGCCAAGGGGAGCTCTGGATGTGATGGAAGTTGACTGAAATGACTACAAAACTTGGAGATTGTCGGGGAAGCCACGGATGCACGAAGGACGTTAACAAGCTTGATCGAAAGATGGTGGCATCGAGGCAGAGCTAGCGAGCTGCTGGACATTGAAAGACTCCTAGGGGATGTGATGGGGGCTTTTGCAGGAGTTCGTCGAGGTTGAGAGGATTTCCAGGGAGTCGTTGGTGTGAAAACCAAGGAAAGGACTGTCGGAGAGAGGGGTGAGCATTTTCAGGATTAGTCCAATTTCCACTTGAAACCTGAAATCTACCCGTCAAAATCGCTTTCTAAAATTTTGGAACATGGAACCTACTCTACATACTTTGGAACCTTGAATCTATCTTTTCATATGTTCCAAGGTCTACACATATTCTAGTTATATTCTTAATTGAACGATTGTAGTGAATCGTTATTACTAATATCTATCATTTACTGCTATAATCTACTGTCCACAATTCATATTTGGAAATATGAAGAATATGAAATATTAATAAAATAGAAATTTCAGTCATAAATATGCCCAAATGGAAGCTTTGATCAGTGGTGTTAAATTACATAGTCGTCATTAGATGTCATGGAATACCGTAGGATTGCAAAGATACAAATACTTGTTCTAGGTTCCATACCTACCCATCGGAACCGGCTCCCCAGTTTTTGGAAATTGAAACCTACCTTGTATATCTTGAAACCTGGAACTGGACCCGTCCCCACTGATCCAATTCCCATTCCCACTAATCCGATTCTCTGGTTCTCGTATCTCCCCTAAAACCAAGCTCAGCCCTAGCCAGAGAGAGCTTCGCCGTGGGAATGTTTCAAAGTTTTTCTGAGAGTTCTAAATGGTGTTTTAAGCTTGTAATGATTAATGGAGGGGTCTATTTATAGGCTCTGGCTCAAACTGGAATTAGAGATATTGTGATAATATTTATAGTATATCTGCCAATTATCTCCAATGTTGACATTAACGGATGAATGGTCGAGATCAAGGTGAATTTAAGGCGGAGAGTGAGGATTAGATTTGGTCGATTAATCAAATCACGGAGATAAGATTGCAATTTAATTCCACGGTATTTGCTGATTAAGAAAAAATGGCAACTAAAAGCATTTGTCGGGTCAATCAACAACTAAGCAATCAAATCTTATAACATACAGGATATCAGAGGAAATATTCACTTATGGCCAGCCACTCGAGGCTTAGTAGCGCAGGAGATGGTCTACGGTAGCATCCATAGAGAAGCCTCGTGAGTTGCACGTGAGAAAGGCACGTGCGTGGCACATGATTTGAGGCATGTGCATGGCACATGACCTCCAATGCTTAGGCGCCTTTTCCAGTTTGTGATGATCCATGGAGATGTAGTGGAATAGCCATGTAAATGGCATACGATTTTGGCATGTGATTGGCATTAATGTTATTGTAGATTTCAAGGCTTGTGGACATCAATTTGAGGGCTTGTGGACATCCATGATTGTGTCACATGGTGTTGTGCAATACTGCCTTATTTACCATCTCTGTTTCCTGTAATTATGGAATTGTTATTTGGTTTACAGTTTAGGATCCTACGTTTCTCATATTTTTGAAAAGCATGCCCCCGAACTCATTGAGCTAGTTTTTTGCTTCCAGAAAATTTTGAAATGTGATTCTAGGTGCACCTTGCTTTCTTGAGTTCAATTTTGAGCTTCAAGAATTTTGGGATTTCAAATCATGACTTTTCACTCCTCTTTTAATCTTGAAATCTTCTATGGATTACTCATTGAGTCACCTCTGGTTCCCTGTAACATGGTTAATCCTAAAATGCAATGAAATGTGTCCTAGAACCTAGATGTAATGCCAATATGGATAATGTAAATGATTTTTTTTTGTTCAAGGATTGAGGTCGATCCCTGATTTCATGATGCAGATATGAGAGAACTAAAATTTAGGCATCGACAGTATTGGCTCATAATGTCTTATGAAATAGACTAAAGAAAACTAGATCTAATCAGGCATATTATTCTGTTCATAACGTCCTCGGTTATAGGTTTATAAAAATTAGGTTTAATCGGGCATCCTAGCACACTCCAATTTGGCTCCTTCTAAGCGATATCCTCCATGATGAGACATAAGACTTCCGTCGTGCCTCCTAACGGGTCCAATAGAGTATTTATTACGTAGTAAACGAAAGCAAGATCATTAAATTAACTTAGTTAAGATGGGGACGACACAAGGGTAGGGAATTGCACTCACTTGAAAACAAGACAGAAGAGACCATGATCAGCCGTTTAGACGGCAACATTTAAAAAAGAAAATTATCAATAAAAAAACTCACCGTTTGGCCGGCCTCTCATCTTAATTTGCCAGCCCATAACCTTCCATGGCCACCTCCTTTATAACCCTTCCCTTCACTGGAGGACCCAGTTGTCCTCCTATTCCTTGATTATTATTATTTTTTGTTTCACTTTCTTCATCTTCTTCTTCTGCTTCGTTTATGTTCTGGCTTTGTCATTAGTCCCATGGTGAAGTTATCGCAGCAAAGCCGGAGAGATGTCGCTGCTGCGAGCGAAAGCAACAAGAGCGGTAACAACGGCAGTGCTGTGACCAGTGTTGTCAATGGTGGCGTGGCCAAGGTGAAGCGGACTCGGAGGACCGTGCCGAGAGACTCTCCTCCTCAACGTAGCTCGATATACCGAGGAGTCACAAGGTCATTGTCAGCTGCTGCCTTCTATCTTGCTTCTCGTGCTTGAATTCGACTTTAGCTTCGATGAATGATCTGGTCTGGCTTGTTCTTGTTGTTAACTTATTCAGGCACCGGTGGACCGGCCGATATGAGGCGCACCTGTGGGACAAGAATTGCTGGAACGTATCGCAGAACAAGAAGGGACGGCAAGGTTCGCGAACTGAATAGATGTATATCGATGATGAGATCTAAAAATTGTGTTTTTGGTGATATATCAATAGCTGATGATGGGTTCTTCTCTTTTGCCATCTGGGTATCTGCAAATGTTGGTGATTTGCGTGGGATCTTGCTCAATCACTTCAGTGTATCTTGGTAAGTGCCTTACTTGATTGATCCCCCCCTAATGTTTGATTCCCATTGAAGATGACGTTTTATCAGTTAGTCCTTAATTATTAATTTTCTAATTATTCTTGCTCTTCTCTTCTTAACATTCTCCTTCATTACTTTTGGCTCTCTGATGAAAAACGTTCATTCTAACTTCTCTCGTGTTTTCTTAGGCGCTTACGACGACGAAGAAGCAGCCGCGCACGCTTACGACTTGGCAGCGCTCAAATACTGGGGGAGAGACACCATTCTCAATTTTCCGGTAACTATGCCGTCGTCGTCGTTATTTTCTGTTTTTTTTTTTTTTTTCGGTCACCATAAAGATTATACTCAACATGGTTATGATAAAATTCGACAATTAAGAAATATTATTCTTCCAATGTAGGTATCGACATACGAAACGGAGCTAGTAGAAATGGAGGGACAGTCAAGAGAAGAGTACATCGGATCATTAAGAAGGTGAGGCCATCACCTAACGTAGCATAGCACGGCCGACTCGATTCATTTGATCCAACCTTGATCTAGGGAAATTAAATGTAGACGATGGGGGTGACGTCATACAGTTTAATAAATTGGTGTTGATTATGTCATGCAGGAAAAGCAGTGGGTTTTCTCGGGGAGTTTCGAAATATAGAGGCGTTGCAAGGTGCTTATGTTTTTCCCATGATTCATATATATATTTTTATTTATTTATAGTAATCATTACATTATCATAATGTTGTGGTTATGTAAAGTATGGTAGATTTAGAGCCAACCCTTGATTTAATTATCTTTTCTATTCTTTGTTTAATTTAGGCATCATCACAATGGAAGATGGGAAGCTCGCATTGGGAGAGTCTTCGGAAACAAATATCTTTATCTTGGGACATATGGTAAATTCCTTCTTCTTGATCATCATCAATTTGAATATTATCAAGAAAAGAACTTATAGATCCGAAGTGAAATATCGCGAAAGATCCTCTCTAATCATCTTGTCATTTAATTAGTGAGAATAATACGTGGATCATCTAATTTGTGAATAACATGTTAGTCAAATGGCATTTTTCTTCAAGACAACGTTGCTTGTCGAACTCTCAACTTCAATTGATAATATCTAGCGACTTTGCGACCTATTCTTTTCAGAATCTAAAATTGAGATACCTCTTAAAAAATTTTAGAAGAAAAGTCCTACATAAGACGGGCAACTTAATTACACTACTCTTATGCTCTTCATCCATACTTCCTTTCACACTTGTCTAAGATTGATGTTAAATTGGCTTTTGTTATGTCCAGGACACAAATGCCAAACGTATAGATTCTTTCTTTTGTGTGGTGAAAATTGAAAATAGAAGAATCTATATGTTTGGCATTCCTGGGTAGAATCGGTGGTTCTAGCCTTAGAATCGGTAGGTCGGTTTTAGGTTTGTGGAACTAGAAAGCGAACTATTTTTTTAAGAATCGGCCTTGAACTAGTTGGCCCAAGCCAATTTGGTCCTGCTCTCGGATTTAATCAAACCCGTTGCTCACTTCTAGTGAATGGTATAAAAATATGGAATAATATATTGGAAAATTTAGAAAAATTAAGGCAAGCCAGCAATGTCTCATTTTTTTATATGGAAGTCACGCAACCATCGGCAGGACAAAATTTATTAGGTGAAATGGTACCTCTATTTGGTGCACTATGGTTAAAGAACTAATTGTTAGGATGCACATACTCCCTCTAGCCTAAAGGACTAGTAAATTAATTGATTTTAATTAAAAAGTAATGATAAGTAAGATCGAATAATTGAATCGAGACAATTACCTTTTTGATGATATCCTAAGTATTTTTATTTACCATACATGAGAAAATAAGAAGGTATAAATATTTAAGATGGAGATACTTGATTAGATGTGTCGTGTGATCACATCGTGCAAAATAGAGGTAGCTAAATATCCTTTTGAAATTGCTTCTTTCGATCATATTTTCTTTGTGGCTATGTTTGTTTTTGCTTCGCTATGACAACTTTTTCTCAAGAGCCTATGTTGAGCCATGTCTCATTGATTTTGCAGCCACACAAGAAGAAGCTGCCGTTGCATATGATATGGCGGCCATAGAGTACCGAGGACTCAACGCCGTCACAAACTTTGACCTCAGTCGTTACATCAAATGGCTAAAACCTAATGCCGATGCCGCCGCCGCCGCCGCCAGTGGCATTACTCAACCCAATACCAACAATAATAACACCGACGTCTTAACCTCAAACCTTAGTGATGGGTTCGGCCTTAGCTATTCCCAGAAACCCCAAACATCAGATTCTAATCAAGAAGCTATCCAAGCTCAGCCTCGGAGCGCCACGTCAGCCCTAGGGCTTTTGCTTCAGTCGTCGAAATTCAGGGAGATGATGGAGATAGCGTCTCGGGCTGACGATGCGGCAACGGCGACACCGCAGGAGGAGTCCACTGAGGCCTTGAAACGCAGCTTCCCTGCTGATGTTCAGACCTACTTCGAGTGTCATCAAGATTCCAACAACTTCGGTGGCGACGGAGATGACATTATCTTCTGCGAGCTCAACACGTACGTTCCGCCGAGTTTTCAATGTGAGTTCGACGCATAAAGGGAGGGAGATTACTCTCAGCTCGCGAAGAGGCACGCTCTAATCATGATACTAGGTAATTTTTTTCTGTGCATACGAAGCTACCGACCCTCCGCCGGAGAAGAGTGCCGGAAAAAAAACTGAGTCATTCAAAACTTTTATCAGTTCGATCATCGGTGAAAACAAACATCTCCACAAGCACCGAAGGGTGACCAAAGAGTCATCATACCCAGGTCGAATTAGAATGCACCTCTGCATAATTACGACGGAGCTAGTGGAAATATTTCATTCCACCTTGGTGGTCTTTAATAAGGTTCTAGGGTGTTTTCAATTTAAGGAGGGAAGGGAAAAGATTAGTGATGATCATTCGGTTTATTTGTTGTAGATGTAGAGGATCATAGAAGGGTTGTGTATGCCCCAATTGAATTTTGAGACATATGATAAGATGGCATTCTTTTTGTTGACAAGTGGAATGAATTTGTTAGTCCATCTATTTCACGACTCATGAGCCAATCAAATTAAGCCGTCTAGGCATATATATATTGTCTCTTCTTGATGCACAACAAGCATAATATCCTTTTTATGTGATACAGTACTAAAATAATAAAGCTCTTATGTAGTGGTGCCACGTGACTCAACCTCATGAGTGTTACCAATATAAATGGTTTTACACTATGAAACATATTACGAATCTGTTTTACATTTTTGTCTATTCTGCACCTGTAGTTTATAACATTGGAGCACTGCTTTACTTTATATATTGGTATGTGTATAAAATGAAAAATTATGTGAGAAACTATATTTAATGAAAAATATCAAATATATATGTGTGTGCGGGCGCGTGTGCGTGCGGGCTGGTTCACTCATTGTTGACCATCATGACGTGACGTCGGTAATTTTCAATAAAAAATGATCGAAATAATTATATTGAAAATTCGCACAAAAGTTTAAGATTATATTGCAAAATTAAATTTTTTTGAATTGAATTAATATTCATACGATAAATTTAGAACTCATTAGATAGTTTCGCTTTCTTCGGCATTACTACTATAACAGGCCTGATAATAATAAAGAATAGTGCCGTGCGTTGGTCTCGGTAATCACAATGTGTGTTGGCCAGGCGACGTCACCACAGGGTGAGATCATATATTTTAGGGACCGGCTCAAAATCTAATTTGTAGTAAAATGATTTCATAAAAAACAAAGTATACATCATTTTTTTTTTTTGGGTAACTCAGGAACCTGTAAGTAGGACCCACCATCACAGTATTCAGGTAAGAATCCCTAACAATGCTGCTTCTGGGATTCGAACTTCTCCCATTCTTGAGGGGAAGAGAGCCCGAGCCAACTGCGCTACTGAGGGCGATGGTAAGTATTCATCTTTTTTAGTAAATCTTTATATTTCAAAAGGAAAATAAAATCGCACGTCTCATCATATATAGTTATTATCAATAACTTCATCTATTTTATGGTACATACTTTCATTAAGAGTAATAAGAACTAGGGGTGATAATGGTTTGGGTTAGGTTGGTCCAACATCTAACCTAGGGACCAACCTGCATAGTGTTAGTCGTCAAATTTTCAAACTGAGGACCAGCCTTGTTGAGCCTAAGACTGAGGATCATATCAACCCTATGGGTCTAGTCTGGTTCCAGGGTCAACCCAGAATCGGCCAATTATTTTTTTGTTTCATTTTTTATATTCCTTAAAAGAACAAACATATTCTTTCAAATTATATGTTCATCAGCAATGCGACATCGGTAAACCAAACTACGAACACCAGTACATATCAAACATAAATATAATATAAGATAACAACATAAATTTACACTTGCTAAAAACAACAAACCATTAAAACAAACAAGTGAGGGGAGTGGCAAGGTGAGTAACAAAGGTGAGCGACAAGGTGAGTGGCGAGCAAGGCGAGCAGGCGAGCAAGGCCATGGCGGGTGAGTGAGGTTGAGGCTAGTGAAAAAGGTTTCTTCTTTTTTGTCGAGTTATGATTGGGTTTCTTTCTACTTTTTAATTTACACAATAAATTGAACTATGAAGTGAATAGATAAGGAGGTGCTAGAATTTAGAATAGACAAAAACATATATTATATATATAATACATAATATATATTATGATAGAGTTAGTTCGGATTGGACCGACCTAGTCCCCTTAAGAATCGGACTAGGACTTGCCAGGTTGGGCCGGTCTAGGGTTGGTCCACGATTAACCCTCGACCGATGCTCACCCTAATAAGAACCAATTTGTCGGTTAAAATTAGATGTTGATGGTGAACTTTACTAGTTCATGGTAAATCTTCTCAATTTTTTATAAGTAATTTCAAATCATAAAGAACCATCAGTAATAAACCATTTTCATGCGTAGTAAACCATATTTATTCTTAGTAAACTTCTTCATTTCAATTAAATATACTTAGATAATTCTTTAATTAGATAATATGTTTATTATTAATACTAGATTATGTAAATAGGAAAAACAAAAAAGTGGACAGAGGGAGAGATGTCGTGCCACTGCCCACCACCTTTCTTCTTCTTCTTCTTCTTCTTCTTCTTCAAATAATAATAATAATAATAATAATAGTAATATTTTATTTTTAAATTTAAAATTAGAATTATAATTTTTTTCAAAGACTTGTTTGATTTTATTTTATTTATTTTGCTTTTGGAGTTTCTTAGTGCATTAACTAAACAATATTTGGTTTGGTTGGTTAATTTTTGTCAATATTACACTCGTGAAAAAGAGACAGTCACTAAATATTATATGTGACTACAAATATGTGTTTTTACTACACATGAAATATCTTACCACGAAAGAGGACTATTTACTGTATAGTGTATATGTTACTCTCCATTCGTTTCATGGAAAATGTTTTCCCGGAAAATGTTTTCTGGATTTTCCAGCGTTCGTTTCACGGAAAATGAATTCCCGGGAGAAAATATTTTCCATAAAAGGAAAAAAGTATTCTAAATCAGGGGAAAACGTTTTCCGGATTTTCCGGCGTTTGTTTCACGGAAAATGAATTTATGGGAGAAAATGTTTTCCATAAAAGGAAAAAAGTCTTCTAAATCAGGGGAAAATGTTTTCCACTTTTGAAAAGTGGAAAACATTTTCCTCACTTGATCTCTCTTATCTCACACCTCTACAAATCCTCACTTCCTCCTCCCATTTCTTCTTCTTCTTTTCTTTTTTTATTCAAATTATTATTAAATTGTATTTTTCTTTTTTAATTTGAATTATTTTTAATTTCGTTTCTTTTTTTTTTCTTTTTCTTTTCTTTGTTTCCCATCTTCTTCTTTCTTGGCTAGTTGTTGGCCGTCACCAGGTGAACCTCAAGCTCACGCTCGTCGATCTAGCGAGCCTCGAGCTTGACGCTCACGCTCGCCAATATAGTGAGCGGAAAATATTTTCCTTACCAAACACCAGAAAATATTTTCCGAAACATTTTTAGGTTTTAGCCGAACATTAGAAAATATTGTCATTTTTCTAGAAAATGACTTCTGGGAAAATATTTTCCGGAAATGGTCAATTTTCCGCAAAACGAACGGACCGTATAAGTAAGTTTTACAAAGAATAATGGGCAACTGTATCAGCAAGTCAATAAATGGACGGCTTAGATTAATTGAGATAAGTCTTAACAACGAGATTGAACCTTACAGTTAGGTCACTTGACCATAAAAGCCGCGTGCGTGGGAAAGCGAAAGATGAATGCCATATATCGCTGCAATGTGTTATCAAATTGCCCGGCCACTAGGCAACTCCAAGAGTTTATTCACTTTTCTTTTTACGTGAATCAATTGAAAAGAGTACGTTATTGCTGCAACTATTGAAATGATGAAAATATCTATTTGTGCTGAGGTCCATATAAATCAGATTCATTTTAACTAATGATCATATAAATCCCATATATCATGCACGTAGGAAATCCATAAACCTGATCAATGTAGACTCCGGTTCATACAAGTATTTCTAGGTCTGCCATTATTCATCATATATACAGCATACGGTTGCTTACAGCAAGGCAACAGGCAACCATTTACAAGGAAACACCATAAATAATAAACAAGAATAATACAATAGCAATAATATCTCCTTTTGAAGAATATGAAACAAGAATCTCGCCAACACTCTCCCTCAAGTTGGGGCAAAGAGTTCGTCAGAGGTCAACTTGTCCACCACAATTTGGAAAAACCCTTTTGACAATGCTTTGGTGAAGACATCTACACATTGAACTCACTACGAATGTACGGAGTCTCAATTGTTTTATCCTGAATCTTCTCTCTCACAAAGTGACGATCTACTTCTATGTGTTTGGTTTTCTCATGAAAAATTGGATTCGAAGCAATGTGAGTTGTAGCTTGATTATCACAAAATAGCTTTGTAGGTGTAATTGTAGGCTTACATACCAATTCCTGAAGTAAAAGACGTAGCCACACAATTTCACTAGTAGTGGTGGCCATGATGTGATACTTGGCTTTTGCACTTGAACATGCAACAACAGTTTGTGTTTTGCTCTTCCAAGTGACAATATTACCACCAACAGATGTATAGAAACCAGTTGTGGATTTTCTATCCACCAGACTTCCAGCCCAATCTACATTAGTTTAACCCACTATATCTGTGTAACCATTGTTCTTCATCAAGATTCCCCTCCCTGGTGAAGCTTTCAAATATCGCAGGAGATGATCCACCAATCTCATGTGACCTATAGTGGGATTATGCATAAATTGGCTTACATAACCAATAACATATGCAATATCAGGTCTAGTGATAGTTAAGTAAATCAAGCATCCTACTAACCGTCGAAACTGACCAACATCCTGCAGCGGTACACTATTAGAAAAAAACTTGCTGTTATACTCCATAGGGACACTTGCAGGTTTTATTTCGAACTTACCAGTCTCTTTTAATAAATCAAGAACATACTTTCTTTGGGATAAAAACAGTCCTTTGCGAGAGTGTGCCACTTCAATGCCCAAAAAATAACGCAAATGGCCAAGGTCTTTGATATCAAATTCCTTGCTCAAATGATGCTCGAGTGCTTCAATTCTAGGTTGGTTACTACTACTTGTAATGACCAAATCATCACCATACACAAGAATAATAGCAATACCCTAGTCATTTGACTTAGTGAACATAGAGGAATCCGAAGCACCTCTCTTGAACCCGAATTTGATAAGTGCTGTACTAAGCTTGCCATACCAAGCTTTGGGTGACTATTTAAGGCCATAAGGAGCATTCTTCACTTTATAGACAGTTCCATCCTTACCCTGTAACGAATGCCAGGTGGTAAATTCATGTAGACTTCTTTTTCTAAGTCTCCATGTAGAAAGACATTCTTCACATCCATTTGGAACAGAGGCCACTGATGATTTACTAATATAGACATAAGTACTCACATTGTGTTCATCTTAACCACTAGAGCAAATGTTTCTTTATAGTCTATGCCGTAGATTTGGGTGTAACCCTTGGCGACAAGCCTATCTTTGTACCTCTCGACCTTGCCATCACTATTATATTTGATCTTATAGATCCAACTACATCCCAGTCTTTTTTTCTTTTGGCAACTACACCAACTCCCAAGTCTAGTTTCAATTCAGCACCTCAATCTCATCTTTCATGGCTTTAATCCACACACTTTTCTTATTTGCTTCCTCAAAACTCTTGGGCTCCTATTGTTCTTCAATGGCAGACATAAAACTCAAATAATTGTAAGACACTTTGTCATATCCAACAAAATTCTAAATGAGGTGCTGAATTGTATGAAAGGTAGAAAACTCTTGAAAACGGGTTGAAGGTTTAAGGATATGAGTTGACTTGTGAACAGGAATAGGTGTGAGAACCTCTACTGTCAAAGTCTCATTATCAACTCTTCACTTGCAGCTTCAAAATTTTCACCAGGCACTAACACACTTGATTCTGACGATGAGTGCCTAATAACCCCAGCCTCCTGACTTTCGGTAACAGTCCCATCCCCTTGGTGTTTTTCTACAACAGCGCCAATTTCAACCTCCTGATTTTTGGGGTTATTTTATGTGCTGCCAACCACTATAGGGACAAGAGCGGGCTCAAATTTGGTAGAAAAGTCTTGATAGTTGTCCTCCCTCTGAATTTGAGCCCTATTGGAAAAAACAAGATGAAAGCCTTCATTAGATCCATGGATCTCTTGATGTGGGATGTTGTATGAAATGAGATTAATCCAACATCGGACTCAGCTACCACTCCTATAGCTTCAAATGCAGTAGCGTCCAATGAAAACATAACTCCAGCTACTATAATCAATCAAACAGAGCTCGCAAAAAGAGAAGCATTGGATGCCAAAAATTTCTAGTCTTTACTCTGCTCTATCTCCTACTCAATGTAATCGCATTTCTTCAAGGGCAACAACTAAAGAGATATGGGACAAATTGCAAGTCACCTTTAATGGAATTGACAGAGTAAAGGAAACAAAAATGAACATTCATCTTGTCAAATATGAATCATTCAACATGAAGTCATATCTGCCATTAACATGTCTAATAGGTTCACTGAATCATCAATGGGCTTGCATATCAAGGAAGACCATTATCTTTAGAAGATAAAGTGAATAAGATTCTTCAAGCACTCTCAAAGGATTGGAACAACATCAAGACTTCCATTTGAGAAACACAAAGAATAATGCCTCTTTCACTTGATGAACTCATTGGAATCCTCATGTCCTATGAAGTCGAGGGCAATAATGATGAAAGTAATTCCAAAGGTAAGAAACCAATAGTTTTGAAATCTAACATCAATGATTCAAGTGATTCAAATTCTAATGAAGATGAAAAAGTTGATGAAGAGCTAGCCCTAATGGTAATGAAATTCAGAAAAATGGACAAAAAAGGAAGAAAATTGAAAGGGAAGAAAAAGTTGAAGCAACCAGTATAGAATAAATCATCACAAATGAACTATCAAAATTGATGGAGCACTCTTAGATGAAAGTTGGAAAGTAGCAATGTGAGGAAGAACTATACCAGTTTAAAGCAAGTGAAGTATAGGAATTTATACCAAGACCTAGGCATCATCCAGTTATTGGAACCAAATGAGTTTTTGGAAACAATTAGATGAGAATGGCAAAGTGACTAGAAATAAAGCAAGACCGGTGGCCAATGGATACTCACAAGAAGAAATGAGTCAACCATGACAAAACCTATGCACCCGTGGTCAGGTTAGAAGCCATTTGCTACTTCTTGCTTATGCTTGTTATTGTGACTTTAAATTATTTTAGATGGATGCCAAGAGTGCGTTACTAAATGGTTATATAAAAGAATAAGTGTATTAAAACAACCCCAAAGATTTGAAGATCCCAAAAAACCCGATGATGTCTTCAAATTGAAGAAAGCGTTGTATGGTCTCAAGCAAGTATCTCATGCTTGTTACAAGTATCTTAGCAATTACCTGATTGAGAAAGGTTTTTAAAAAGGTAAAGTTAATACTACTCTTTTTTATTAAAAAAGAAGGTAGATATATTCTTTTAGTCCAAATTTATGTGGATAATATTATATTTGGTTCTTCTAACTAACGTTTATGTAAAGATTTTTTTTAGAATATGCATATGGAGTTTGAGATGAGCATGATGGGTGAATTAAATTTCTTCCTTAGTATCAACTATCAAGTGAAGCAAACCAAAGAAGGAACCTTCATTTGCCAAGAGAATTAAAACACCAATGTCACACTAATCAAAGCTTGACAAAGATGAGAATAATAAATCAATAGATGAAAATATTTGTAAAAGCATGATAGGTTCTTTATTAATATTATTGCTTTGAGACATGATATACCCCTCAATATATGCATATATGCTAAATTCCAATTAAATCCCAAATAATCTCATCCTAATGCTGTAAAAAGAATTATTAAATTTATTGGCACCAATTCCAAGGTTTTAGATTTCATACTTATTGGATATTCTAACATTAATTTTGTTGGTTGTCAATTAATGGTTTGCACGTTAGTTTCCCAGTACTCCAAAAAGCATAAAACTATTGCACTCTCTACAGCTGAAGTAGAGTTGTAGTTCTTGGAAGTTGTTATGCACATATACTTTGGATGAAGCAACAACCAAGTGATTTTGAAGTTGCAGATTCCAGTGTCAAAATCAAGTGTGACAATACCAGTACCATCAATTTAACAAATAATCCAATTCCCCATTCTAAAGCTAAGCACATCGAAATCATGCATCAATTTCATTCACAATCATGTGCATAATGGTGATGTCAATATCCAATGTGTTGAATCTAAAAATCAGTTAGCTGGTATTTCTACAAAGGCCTTAGAAAGGAATTTATTTGAGCGTATTCTAAATGAATTAACCATTTGTTTAAGACTATTTGTGATATGCTGAAATTTGGCCCATTTTTGAAATATATGAAATAGTTATTTCATCAATACACCAATGGTTAATTTAATCTGAACTGATTATTTATGATTTAACTAATCTATTAGGTGATGCCATAAATGATTAAAATGCAAAAGACTGGATAATTCAATTAGGGATGGACTGCTCTCGACCATAAGGATTGACAATGGTCAATTATACGCTGTTATAAGTCAATTAGCGAATGGACATAAATCAATTTAACAGAAGTGCATAATCGGTTCGCGAGTGATTCCGCACAATTATGATACTCGTCTTGAATGACGATAAACCAATTTCTTATTGATTTTGTACTTATGGTATGTAACTGAACCCTCGTGATCACATGATAATGGGGGTCATTTATGATTCGAAGATGCACAAATGTGAATCGAAAATTACTGAACACAGGTCAACCACGTGAAAACACCTAAAAGTCACATGATAGTTTAGGTCGTACTAAAGACGCACTCGATCGATTTTAACCACGAAATTTAATTTGATTTTGAGTATCGAACTTTCGAGGATTTCAAGACTAACTTATTGGAAATCACCTCATTATCTGTCGAATTATTGATAAATTTGAAATTTTCAAAAAAAGAGTTATCGGACAAAAATTGGAAGTTGGAAAGGGAACTAGGCCTAGTGGCAAAGTTGTGAATTTTGGCCAAAAGCTTGGTTTTTAAGAAATTAAAGACAAAAAGAAATAAGGGGACAAAATGCTAGGTTATGAAGGTCTTAGGGAAGTTGGTGAGGGGAAATCATGATTTCTTTTGGGGAAAATTTTGGAAAATCCCTTCTTTTCTCTTCTCTCTCTTCTTTCTTTTCTCTCACGCCTTTCCCCTCCTCTCTGCCGATCCCTCCTCCTCCTCCTTTGCTTCCAATTTCCCTCATGCTTCTTCATTTTCTTCACCATCTTCTTCTCTTTTTCCCCTTTCATGGCCAGCACTCATCACCATCGCCCACACCACCCCTCACTGCCAACGTTTAGCCACTGCCCAAGCCGAGCACTCATCTCCTCGAACCACCCTCTCCTCCGCCAAGCCTCCCAAGTTCGCTGCCGCTCAAGCCACCCTCGCCATTGCTCGTGCCATCGTTGCTCGCCGTCCCTTGTGCCGACACTCACCCGCCATCACCACCACCAACCATCCTTCCCCCTCCCTTGGTGGCCGTGAGCCTCAAGAGTCTTTGCTGCCGCTGTCGAGTCTTTGTTCAAGCTAAGAACGCCGTATTCTCAATGCCGTTGTGCTGCAATCATCGTGGGTTTGTCACCGCCGGAAAAACGTGAGTTAACTCCTAATCTTTCATTATGCAGTTAATTACGTTTAGGGGTAGGTTTGGTTTAGGCTAATAGTGGTAGTGGCATATAATGATAGTTTAGTGCTAACAATGGTTAAGGATGGGTTAGATTAAGGCTAATTGAGATTAATGTGAATTAAGGATGATTAGTTTAATTAATCATGATTAGTTTGATTAATCGTAATTAGTTTAATTAATCATAATTATTTTAATTAAAAACAATCATAATTAGCTTAATTAATCGCCATTAGTGCAAATGATGTATTAGTCGTTAAGTATAATTTTATACTTTTTTTTTTTTGGATAAGTTTGTGCATAAATTTGATTGTTTGAGCTTGTGATGTCATGTTATTGATTGCTCAATTATAAGCTTTATTTACTATTCCAAAGAAATTTTTATGGGCAAGAAAATGACAAATTTTGAGGTGTCCGTTTTGGACACTTTGTTTAATGTGTTAAATAGGGACAATGGGATTTTAAAGTAAAAGTGTGTAAAATTTGATGGGTTGATTTTTAATGCCTGACCACGTGCGAATGTTTTACCAGAATTTTTAAGTATGAAAATTTGCCAAAGTTTGTTATTTGAACATGGAATCCTTGTACTAGGCTAATTGATGGCAAATAAAATTAGTTTGAGTGTTGGCATGCTTGAGTGGTCACTTAATCCAACCCGTTACCCAATAGGAGTTTAGGGGGATACCCGATATTTATTGGATGCTTGGCAAGAGTCTGGATGTCGAGTCGCGATTGAGTCCGGACCGATACTCCTTAGGAAATGTAGTCTAGGTAGGGGTTCTAAACGATGCGTGCTTGATGAGGTAAGACAATGGTCAGTTATATCAGACGACCGCTGACTAGTGTGTTGGCTTAGGGGGTCATAATAATTGGAACACGTATGTTGATAATGCGCCTAGTTATTGTGGATTTTTTTTTTTTATTATTATTGTTTATGCTTGTAGCATTGTATTGCTATATGTGATGTACTAATGCGCAGGGTGTGCCAAGGCGAGGTAAATTTGTATATCGTGCGTGTTTAAGTTACCTCCGGGACGAATTATCATCTTAATCGAGGTTTAGGACGTTGAGATTTTATTTCACCCCATCATTGTTTATTGCTTTCAAGGCCATAGTGTGGAGGACCATCGGGTGCGATTGTGGTGGGCGCGAGATGTGTCACTTTTCGGCTGGCCTTGCCATTAGTAAAGTTTAGGTTAACCCTAACCCCAATGAAAGTTTTTTTGAGAGGGTCGATAGGAAGGGACCGTAAAAAGGCCTATAATTGTTAAACTTCTTAGGGTTAACAATGGATAAATAAATGTTGTGCTTTTTTTTTTGGAAATGTTTATTGTGTTTTACTATCCCTACTATGATAATTGACAAAGTGTTGCTTATATTATGATTTCACTCGCGTTTAATTGAAACATAAAAAGAATGGATCGACGACGTGTCATGGGACGTCGTAATTTAATTGACTGTTGATGGATGTTTGCATGCTTGGGGTTTGGAGCGTGACACTATTGACCAGAGACAAGTGATTTTATCAAAAGAAACAAGTGATCTTATCCAAAGAAAATAGTGATTATATTATAAAGGGATAGGTAATCAGGGACTAGTTATCATATCCATTCATGAATATGGGAAGTACTTGTAGAAGACTTGTTAATTTTTGGCGCAAAACTTAGTTTGGCAAGGAAAGCAGGCACGTGTTTTAACTTTCTTAAGATAAGGACATATGAATATTTGATTGATTGATTGAGTGTTCAGATTCGAAACCGACTTTTACATTTACTCTTTTTTCTAGATTCCTGATTTTTCGAAGAAGGAAAAATATTTCCAATTTTTGTTATCAAAACTCCCGTCTTCAAATCTTGGGTTTCCAAAACACCTCAAACTGAATCATCCTCTCATCTTTCTTTTGGACACTCCCTCCTGAACACAAAGATTCATCCTACTTCCTCGGCACAGCAACAGTCGCAAGTCCCTCCGTACAAAGCAATGGCGACTCAATCTACTCAGGGTAATCTTCCACCTTCCTCTTGCTAATTATCCAACTGTTGAAGCGAAATTTGTGAAGAATACTATGGATTTCTTTAAGAGTAGAGGAGCATCTATAGAAACGATAAATCAGTTTGCGAGAGGCTCTGGTTTTGAGCCTGAGGCTGAAGTTGAAACTGTGTTTGGCTAAACCTCTAAGATCACTGCCAGTAGAGGATGTTACGTTTGTGCCAGAAGAGATGATGAGGCCGGCCTGACTCGTCTAGAAAAGTCAAGGAAAAGGTTGAAGAAACACCTATGGCTGAATCTAGCCGTGAATCTGGGAGAACTAATGCGAGAGATTCCGAAATTCGTCTGGGAAAGAATGATAATGATGTTGTTTTCTATCAAAGATTTGAAAGGGAAAAAATGACTTTGGAAAAGAAAAGGGGTATAAACACAAGATTGTCAGATCAAAGCCGCATCATGAAACCTATGATGAACTGGTGGCCAGAAAAGTGTTGCCTCACAGATCAGTTGATTTTATCTTCTTAGAAGCACATGGGATTTTTATCACCAATCTCTTTCAAGAACTTGGACTTGAAAACTTCTGCACCAAGTTTGATGAAGTGTCTCCTCGACTCAATGCATACTTCTATTTCAATCTTTCTTTATGTTCTCCAGATTACATTCGATTTTTTGTTGGTGATTCATTATAATATTTCTACTCAAGAACTTGCCAAAATTCTTGGTGTTAAACATGATTACTTCATCCTATCCCTGCCTCTTTTGAAGAAGCCTATAAATTTCTTACAGAAGATGATTCTTTTTCTCATGAGCAAAACACTTATGAGTCTCACAATCTCTTTCCCCTCATATACAGAAGCCATCATTAGTTGGATTAGGCTAAGGCCTCTTTCACAAGTGACATATCCAGATATGAGGCACGACTACTTTGGGCCATTGCTAATCATGTCCCTTTCTCTCTTCCAAACACTCTATTCTTTCTTATGTATAGAACTGTGAGGAAAAACAAAGGGAAGGTGCCGTCTGGTTCCCTTGTCACTAGAATCTACAATCATTTGAAAATTGACATTCGTAGAAAGTTCAGGTGTGACAGCTTAACCAGACTTACGCTTGGTGAGGAAACTTTGTTCAAAATGCATATGAAACCATCTTTGGAAGGGTGGAAAGAGAGACGTGGCAATCTAGTCAGAATTGGAAAAAATGAAGATGAAAGCTCAAGAAAAATATTGAAATAGCAATTCATAATAGAGAAGAACTGAGCAGAAGAGAAAGAAAATTAAAAGGCTCAGTGGAACCTTCTGTTAGTACAGTGAATTCTGGAATATCTGAACGGGCTCCCAGAAAAAAAAGGGCCACTTAATCTTTGAAGAAATGGCTTTCAGATGAACCTCCTGGAGGGTCAGAGCAAACATTGGCTGACAGATTGAAAGAGCTCAGACAGAAAAAGAGAAGTGCTAATGAAATAAGGGCAGAGCTGAAACAGCAAATAAAAGAAGCAAAAAGTGAAGCAGAGGAGAATCTGCCAGACAGGCAGAAATTGAAAAACAAGCTGAAGCTGCCAGAAAAGCGAGAATAGCAGCAGAAGTTAAAGCAGAAATAGATGCAGATGCAGCTAGCCTTGACGGAGAAGAGAAAAGGAATGAAATTGAAAGAAAAGAAGAAAAGGAGAGGAAATTGCAGTGTGAAAAAGAAAGACTAGTAAAAATCAGAGATTCATTATTTGATGAAAAGGAAGCAGCTTTTTCAGGAGAGATCGAACCCGAGGAAGAACCTATTGACTATCCTCATATTACTGCAACTTCAGCAAGTCCTACAGATTTGGACAAAGGGACAGAGACTGAGGACACTGAGCAGAATGATATGACTCAGGGAGAGCCAAAGGACAAACATCCTTCAGTCCTTGTGACAGAAAGTGCTGAAGCATCATCCAGCAAGTTTGAAGTAATGCAGATGCTGCTTGAGATCAAGGACAATCAAGCAGCACTGAGAGATAAGATAGCTGTTCTGCGTGCTGAGTTCTTTGAGGAAATACAAACTATGCAGGTCATTTTGGATGCAAAAGTGAATAGCATTCAGGGGGAGTCTGGTAACATGCAGGGTAAATTTGATGGCTTGAAGGAAACATGAACAAAATGGAACTTGGTCTTGGAAATTATATGGCTAAATTGGAGAACAAGATCAATACTTTGAAATGTTATGACCCTGTTCGAGCCTATCTTGAATCTTCCTCCAAACACATTCCATCTTCGTCCAAATGATTTCCAAATTTTCTTTTGTGAACTTTGGTTGTGCACTTAATTGCTTTTGGACTGTAATGAACTTTATATGGATCAGTTTCTAGCTATATTATTTCTCCATGTTTTACTGTGATGCAGACAAAAAAGGGGAGAAACTTTGCAGATACTATGCAAAGGAGCAGATTTAGTTGAGTAGAAACAGATTCTAAGAAATCAGAGATTGTGTTGCAGATATTGAAATTTGTATAACTTGCAAGTGTGGTGGTACTTCTAATACCTTGTTTTTGCAGGATATACTCAAGATGATCAGAATAGACTTATTTTTATTAAAATTATAAGGAATCTTCTTTTTTTACTCGCAAATTTTTACCAAGCTTCGTTATAAAAATAGTCATGCACTTACTGGATCCTTGACCTTAGTAAGTTTTAGTGTTAAAAAAACTGTCCTTTGTTTTTATCAATCTCAATAATTACTGAGACTGTTTATGTTTCATTATAACATTAGCGTTAGAGAGAATTTTTATCAGATATGGAACATATCGGGTGTTTAAGGGAAAATAATCAACATCTGTATCGTCTCAAAGCAATCCCAAAAGGAACAGTCAAGTATATCCAAGAAACCAGTTGTATCTAGTGGGTTGATAGAAGCAGTTTATTGCATGGATAGAAAGAGTGCACTGTGATGTAGAACACTGCACGGACAGAAGTAGCAACCCAGTACTTCATGGATAAAAGCAACATACTGCATAACACATCAGCGCATTGAGTGAATAAAGGCACGATATAAGCACTGATTGTGAATTCAGCAATGCAGGATTTTGGATATGAGCACTGATTGTGAATTCAGGCGGAGCATGTCTACAACCTGCACCCTCAACTCAATCACGAACTTCAATAAATATTATTTTAATAACTCTATATCATCCCTTGATAGCTAGTGATCTAGTATGGATTCCTCATTTTACACTATTTTGATTTGCTATCAATCTTAAAGAATATCTTCATGATTTACATAATCATGTGGGGTATTTTCATTGATTGAAAAATCATTCCAAAGACAAGAATCTTTCAATTGATAAAATATCTCAATTTTTGGAAACCAAGATTTGGTTGTGTGGGTGACCAAATCTACAGGGATTCTGATCTACCAACCTCAACGACTACCAAATCTTCAAGATAATTGTCCAACGGGAAGTTTGGAGAAAGAGGTGTATAAATAAAGACCAAGGCAAGAATTGAAATTTTCCATAATTTGAGAGAGTTTTACATCTTGTCTTGAGCGATCTTTTCTCTATAATCTTCTGATAGGTATTGGTAGAAACATAGCTTGAGATGAACTGTGAGATAGTGAGCTCTATCTGCTTTAATATAAGCAGCTACAACTTCTATAATCTCTCAATAATTAGGTGGTGAAATCCAACTAGTAGGCACTCACTTGAGAGAGTTGACATAAGCTTACAATAAGCTGAAGCACCATAATATTCCGTGCATAATCTTCTATCTCTCTACTCTCTTTCATTTACTGTTTGATAGAAGCACTACATTATTGGTTAGGTTATATCAAAATCTATTGATATCAATACTCTATTTCACTCAATTGCACTCCAATCACACTCGATTAGTTTTATTCCACACTAGTTAGTCAAGTTTTTATAATCACTTGTTCACTTCCCTCTAAGTGATACTATTAGCCACCTTCATTTCTAACATTATCATCCACTACCACAACCACATCATCACCTCCTTCCGTATGGGAGAGAAGGTGCCATTACCAAGCACCATGCTCGTTTCCTATTATCATATTATCTATAGTTGGATTTGTCCCATTTTTGATCTCATATATTTGGTAGAACTTGAAGATTTTGGAGAAGCCATTTCTAGAACCCTCCTCCATGACAATAACAAAATGAGATCAAGATTAAAGAACAGCCCATAAGTCCTAGAGGCCTTGGATGAATTAGGGGTCTTGAAGGTTGAGAAAAGAAAAGGAAAGAGGAGAGACTATTGACCCAAGAAAAGGTTGAAGAAAAGAGGTTAGCGGGTCTTATAAAACAAGAAGCAAAAAAGCATGTTTTGGGCAGGTGTCACCGAGAAAAGGCCACATCGAAGAACGATGAGGCATTAGATATTTGCCGATTGACGCTACGGAAGGACAGGACAGTAACTTAAAGCAACCGAACCTAGCATCTCTTGTTGCTTGGAGATGCAGGTTCTGCCATCAGAGAAGCAACAAGAGCACCGTGCCTGTGGAGAAAATCACAGGCTTATATCAGGTTTAAGCAGGGAGAGCTTCCTGATGGACTGCTCGGTGTTGCGCAGCGGGTGCTCGAGGGTGGACCAGAAGAGGAGCACACACTCAAAGACATGGCACGTATCAATCAGCAACCAGATGGAAGCCGTGTGGCTGTTATCCTGTTCGAGGTCAAAGGCGATTATGAGTTATGTGGAAGAGGAAGATGGGAAAGGATGAGAATTATTTGATCTGAAGAGGAAGAACACGAGGTAGTAATGAGGATAATGCAGTAGCTTTTACATGGTAATCCAAGTCTCTTCGTATAGTTCATGTTTGAAGTTTCTTTTTCTCTTCTAAATATAATGCGCAACTTCTTTGTCCAAGTAATTCCACCTTCGTGTTCTGATCGATACATACTTTTCTGTGTGCTAAACTTCACTCCTTTGACGGAAAAGAAAGGATCATCCAGGACTTACAATAAGGGTCATAACGTTCTGGATCAGAAAGTCTCCTTTCCATATCCTTTCGGAATACGATGGTCTAAACTTCACACGATGATGTTTGCATAGCCTTCTCTCGTTAACTGATCCATTTGCCCATCTGTTCAAAATTAAGCTAAGAAATGACCCGAGACACAGATCAAGCTAAATCTGACCGCTTTTCCGAATCTAATGGCGCGTTTTTTTTCATACAAAAAATTAATGATTTAGAAAACATTTTCTTAAAAATGATGACTTGTGTCGCTCAAAATAATAAGTCAATAAGAGATATTTTCTTTATTAACAATAATTCATGCTTAAATATTTTTGTGAACGATAAAATTGTTTTTGTCTATTTAATTTTGTAAGCAATGCAATGGATCATTTTTGGGAAGTATTTTCTAAATTATTCATTTGTTGCAAAATAAACGAACACAGGTATGTTTTGTCTTGGTTTGGAAAATATTTTCTAAAAAATGATCATTTGAAATAATTAATCTATGAAATATATTTTCATTATCAACAATAATTTATATTTAAACATTTTCTTGAACAATCAAAATACTTTTTCGTTCATTTGTTTTTACAAGCGATATAAGTGGTATTTTATTGAAAAATATTTTTCAAATTATTTATTTTTTGCTAAATAAACAAAACCTTAATGCGAACGGATATTGAGGACGACGGTTTGGATTCAACCATCACTAGGAGGCACCACGTACATCTCGTCAGGCTACTTTGAAGCTGCCGAGACAGATTTTTATGGCTATGATTTCTAGCGACCGACCAGAATTAACACATACGGTTATTGAAAACGAACCAAAGTATTTTCAATGCCACGGGAAAATTACTATCTTGATCATACTATATCTCACTCATGGATGTTAATTGAGTCTAGCAACATAATGCTACTCTTTCTTGGGAAAATATCGTTCAAACCACCATTCAATTTCACATAGAATGACTAGGGTTATAGAACATAGTCACTTGAAGCGTAAAAATATCGCAGCACTTTCTGTTGTCATCCATGAAATTTTTACATTATCACAAGTTTTTAGAATCTCAATCTATAAAATATTAGAAGAAGGATTATTTTCCTCCATTCCTAATTGGAAGTGGCATAATTTACATGTTTATAAATTGTAATCCACCAATCAAAAGACTAGAGGGAGAAACACATAGCCGTATTTGAAATAGAACATTCATCGACAATCCACATGTCGAACTCGACAGTTCAAGCCATAGCACCTTTATGTCAAAGAGCCCACACGTGACAACTTGTACAGGAAAAAAAACGCATAAATGATCCAGTGTATGATGCTTTCACTAGGGAAGTAGATGTATTTTGCCCGATGCTGAAAAAATATCGAAAGTGATTCCACATTCCCTACAAGAAACCTGACAAATCTGATGTAGTGCACACAAAACATTCCCCGAAATGCACTTAATAATGCTGATGTTTTGCCAAGAAAAAGATGCATATGCAAAGAAACCGGGAACCAAGTGACCGAATCTTGATGAAGAGAAGGCAATGCTTGGAATTAAGGCTACAGGGGACCACTTTCCATGGACGTAGCCTCCCCATATATGAGTATAGAAAACTCTCATATGTCCTAATTACCAACAGTTCAATCACATGAAAGATTACTGCATGAGAGTCAAAGACAAATTCCATTTAAGTTACCACACTAAAAAGGTATACTAAACATGTATCGACAGAATACAACTACTGCCAGGAAAATTGTGGCAGAGTGATTACTGCAAAAAGTACATACAAATCAAAAGAAGTCACGATACGGATAATTTATCAGGAAAGAGTAAGAAGGATCTCTAACTAAAGAGAGGCTGAGCTAAGACAGAAATAGATGATTGTTTTCTGATCAAAGAATGAATGCACTGGTGAGACTTGATCTGGAGCAGCAATCTTTTGCACTTCATTGAATGAATTGAAGGAGTGACTGGATAAGTAATTAAAAAGCTGAGACCAATATTGCCACTTCAATTATTCACCACTTTTCTCGGAACCGACTTTATCATAGAGGCGATATATGAGACTAGACTTTGACATCTGAGGTTCCCTTTCCAGAACAGCAATGACGTCCTTCACAGAAATTGTACGAGCTACCTTTGGTTGTGATGCAAAAGCTTGGTTCCTCCCTAATTTTCTATTGGCCCCTGTAAAGCACAAAAAAGTGGGTTAAAGGCTTGATTGTGACGAGGCATCACACATGAGAGAGTTGGAGATTGCATTCTGAACACTATTGTATTATGCATGGTTTGTCTGATGAAAGTGGTACCCTGTCCAGCATTAGTTTTTCATGATGAAGAATCATTCTCAGCCACTGCATATACTTTAAAAACCAGAAGTCTAACACATTAAGATAGCTACTAGTCTATGACATACCAGATGCAGCTTGCCCCTTTTTTCCTGCTTCTTGATTGTCCTTATTGCTTCTTCCAGAGATTGAAGATTTTTGACTGTCTTTACCGACCTGAGATGCCACTTCCAATCCTCCCTCACGTTTTTGACGGGCTTTTTCAGCCATAAGCTGCCACTTGGACAACATGTCATCTCCTCCCACAGCAGCTCGGGCAGCAACATTTGCAGCAGTTGCTCTCATTTTGTCGTCTTCCTCTTTGTTTACCTAAATAGAGAAAAAAGAGGATGCACGTATGCTCTCAGTTGCCTAGTAATAACATCAGGCAAGAACCATGAGAAGCTGTGAGGCGAGCAAGCTTAGCAAATAAAGTAACTATGTGGATGGACCAATGACTCAGAATTTGATCCTCCTTTAAACAAGTAGGTGAGGGGTTCAGGGGAAGGGGGGATAGCTTCTGTCAAACCAAGCCATTTCACCCAAAAAGACATTTAATATTACCTTCACGGATTTCCCACGGTTTTCATCCTTTTCTTTATCACCATCAACTCCCTGATTGCTATCAGGCTGCAATGATGTATACTAGCAGGTGTCAAACAAAGAAGCAGAAAGGGAGGTGAAAATGAAGAGGAAAGAGAATCAACTACGGAAAACATATTTTATATGTATAGACATAGATCTGCAAACGTGTTCATACTTAAGCACAGGTTTTGTAGTTGTAAAGGCGAGCAGAAAAAAGGGGATAGACTTGCCTCACTTTGCTTCCTTAGCTTTTCTGCTTCAGCCTGTTTCTTCTCCCATTCTTCCCTAGCCTTGCGGTTCAAAGTCATAAGGTGCTGGCGGACATCGGAAGTGACAATGGTCCGGTGTCTGGGCTTCTCGACATCAACCCTCTATCAAAAATAGCTTAATAAGGAAAGTCTAATATATTTGAATCGAGTTAGCAGGAGGGTAGAAAAAAACTGACCTGCTTCGAGACTCTAATTAAATTGCACAGCAGTCCACGCAGCCTTTCCTCCACACTCTGAGAAAAATGAGTTGGTTAAGAGAATAAACAGGAAAGATTAAAGAGCAGAGAAGCAAGCATCTCACCAAAGACAGACACCGCTCCACATCGTTGCTTATTGTCTTCACACCACATTGTGCCACTGGCAGAAGCATAAAGTCAGATCTCTAGAATGTACCAGGGTATAACAGAAGAGAAACAAAAAATTTCAAAGGTGAAGATTGAAGAAGGGAGTTAACTGATCTCGGCCAACTTTTTCTGCAGGGGAGCTCGCTGCAATATCAGAGTTTCTTCTTCCTCTTGGACAACTCTTCGGGATGCTTCCGAGACTCGACTGTCTTCCTTCGGCCCAGAAAACAGCTGTTCTTCTTCTTCCTAGTTCCAATACCAAGTTTCACAGATTGAAAAGTCCAACTCTTAGAAATTGAATAATTAGTTAGTAGGAAAAAAAAATACAAAATTCAGATGTCAATTCATACCCTGAGATTGACCCCACTAACAGCAGTGACATCAATGAGTTGTTCGATGCTCTGATCTGCGAAGGACCCAGATACCTTTTGCTTCTTACTGCAGAGATTTGATATACAAAATTACATTGACAAATGTTAATATCCAAGGTAAAATTTCATACTCAAAACTGATCAAGATAGAATGTTCGGTAAAAGCCACATCACCCTGAAGGAGGTGGCGAAGAACCAAGTGCCTCAAGTGGCTTCTTCTGGCCAACAGAAGGTTTTTTAGAAGGCGTCCTTGCATTATTCCCCGCTGGTGTGGATGCTGTACGGGAGCCCAGCTGATATAATAAAGGCAAGTAAAATCTTTTTAAAAGGGCATACATGCTGTCAAATTTTCTTCTGATATCATCACAGAATGAATACTTGTACTGATGATTATTCTCAGAAGAACCACCAGTTCTTGTAGCAAAACACAGAGCAAAGTGAATGAAGAGGGCCACAAAGAAATTGCATGCACATACATCCGTACAATGCTTCAAGTGAATTTTCAAAATCACTACCCTACTAAGGGAATAATGCAACATAGCCCAATCAGTCTAAAAATTGCACATGGGGAATGAGAGAATAAGTTGTGCACTAAGCAACCCTCTGTTCTGCAGCTGTAGATGCAAGATATGTCCAACGCATAATGTCATAGCAACCACTCCTAGTGACAATGGCACTAGAGAATTCCTTTCCTAAGTGGAAGGAGCATATTTAATTAGTAAATATGCTCTTGTACTGTATCATCCTCATGAAGATTTTATTTCATTTGTTAATGCTTTATGATACAAGCACTGCCTGGTAGGTCTTTTAGTTGCAAATGAAGAGGAAGGGTTCAAGTAGTTCTAACACCCAAAGCATCTAGAGTCTTCTTATTCACTCCCATAAGCAAACATCTTCTAGCCCTCGCATTTAAGAAACACGATATAAACCTCTCGAGCAGACCATCAGGACAACCTTTTACATCTTTGCCTATGCAATCAATTGTTCAATCTAATAAATTATGTCTACACCGTCCACATACTGACAGAAATCAGTGCATTCAAATAATTAGCTGAATTAAATTACAAGATAGAAACATGGATGAATGTTAAAAGATCACCTGGACATTAGTATCCTGAGCTGGTGTTGCAGATAGAGAATCCTGACGTGAAGTCCCAGCACCTGTACGAGTCAAGAAACCCACTCCTGGAGACTGCGGGTCAAAAGAATTGTCCCTAGAGCTTCCTGATATGGGCATTCTTTGCTCAAGATGCCCAGCTGAAACAGAAGACAGTCCTGGAAGGGAAGATAACTGTTGTTTTTGTTGATCACTGGGCTGATCAACAGGTTCATGTTTCACATACACCGATGATGAGAAAGCACCAGAACTTTGGTCTTTAGAAGTAGAGGGCTTCCAAGGGACTGAATTTTGTTGGAGTGATATATTGCTTGCAAATGGAGGGAGAGAACCAGATTGCGCTCTCTTGTTATCATTGTTAGGATGCTGCCGATCAAATTTTGGTGCAGTCGCCAAGCTCATTGCCTGAGTTGATCCTCCTGGATGACTTGAACCCATGTTTTGATGAATTGGGATCTGCTTCATTTGTGCATCATTAGGTTGTGTTTTGACAGATGAAGCAGAACTAGTCATATTTGTTCCACTGAATGGATGGTAACCACCAGGACTTCCATACTTGGGGAATGTCTGCATGTTCTGAAAATGCTGCTGTTGCATGAATTGAGAATCTGGTATCCTTTCCACCTCTTCAGCCTTTGGACCATTTCTATCCATTGTGGAATGGACTTGGCCTGATGAAGATGAATCGTTGAATTTTGCAGCACTAGCAGGCTGCATTCTAGGGTGCTGCGGTAGAGCTGAAGTTTGACCTTGGATATGCAACTGTGGAGGAGGCTACAAGAGAGAGAAATCTTAGTTAAATATTGGCATTTTATTGCAAAAGCAAGCGCAAACAATAAAATAAATTGAACAAGGAAATAAATCGAACACCAGATTTACGTGACCTGGTCATTGTGACCTAGTCTCCATGTACAGCAGTAATGATTCCTCTATAGATCAAGCAATTCAATGGAGATTTCAATCACACTCAAGTCACTCAAACACTCTCAGCGTTTTAAAACTCCCATTTACACCAATAACTCACTCGGTGTTTCGCCTCACACAATTCCTCATGAAATAATCACTCAATCTCATAGAAAAATTCACAAATCTTACCACGAGATTTGTTGGCCTCAAAACACTCTTCGAATCGTGCCTGGATGTAAACACGATATAGCCCACCTTTGATTCACGCCAAGCACAGCACACCCATGGGTGCACTTACAGCGCCTTAAAAGCACTCACATGGCAAAAAAGCCTAACTACGGAAAGAGAATCCTTCATCTTTATATATTAAAAGTGGAGCCCTAGGGCTTGCCGACTCGAACACCAAAACTAATTTCCGGGTTTTGCAGGCAACTTTTGGACTTACCCAAATCGGCAACAAAATTACAAATATGGAATTTCCAAATTAAGGACTTTCTTTATGAGTTTTCTATTTCCAAAATTAAGATGTCCATTGGATAAAGGCTGGACATATCAGATAGGAAATCTCCCACATGAATTTAGACTTTTGCTTACGAGCTCAAACTATTCATATTTTGACAACATTTATAATTCTGTGTATGAGATCAATCATGCCGATCATACCTGCGTTTGCATTTTCATAACCGCCAGCTTCAGCATCTGATCTCCAACAATTCCTCGCATGATTCTCACAAATCCATCCTTGGCAATTTCATTTTTCTACAATAGTGAGACCAAACAACAGAATGACTAACAACCTCATTGAAATTTCCTTGACAAGTGAAGAATTCAAAAGAGCTGTACCAAAATTTTACCTTCAGTTTGGCATAAAGAGTTTGCAGTTGCATGGCTCTATCTTTATCAAGCTGGGGAAGAATCACAGGGAGCAATAATGCAAATGGAACTTGTTTAACGCGATTTGCTTTATTTGGTGCTTGCCCAGGGACCGTTGCCTGTTGATTGCTCATTTGCTGTAACTTCAAGTACTGAGATTCACTGTCTAGTGTCTGCACTCTACCTGGCTCACTTACAGGGAGGGAATTGTTTTCTGACACTGGCATGCCAGGAGATTGTTTAATCTGAAGAGAATTTTGTTCTCCCTGCCCTAGTTGATGACCATCTTGCACTTGTTTCTGCTTCAAATGCTGGTGATTGACTTCCTCCAAAGTGTTATTTTGTTGGGGATCAGCAAGAGAGTCACCTTGTTGCCGTTGCATCTGTGCCAACATCTGTTCCTGATGTTCTGCATTTTTTTGTTCTTGTTGAATTTGAGAATTTGCATTTTCAGCCTGGCTAGTAGGTTGCCATCCAGGATATGATTGGCTGGGCATATGGTTGTCTCCTTGAGAGACACCTGAAATTTGATTAAGAGTAAGACCCTTTTAGGCAAAAGATATAAGATTGGCAGCCCAAAAACAGAGAGAAGGGAGGGAGTGATCAACGTGACTTAGATAGATAGCTGCTCTCCAGTATACATACTGACCAAGATTCTACTTTTGTTTGCATTCGTCTGATATTACACCAAAGCAATAAGCATACCAAGCGAATATGTCCATTCATTGGACACATACTTCATGTAGCAAACGAAGTATAGTAAACTTCTTACAGCTGACACTGCCAAACACTGCATCCACATACTGCTGGCTAAAAGTATTACCCAAAAGCACAGCACACCACAAGCTTTGAAACTACGAATAATTGTCTTCTTTTCTAACCTTATTTTTCATTGTAACAAAATGGCTTCTCATCACTTTCAGACATTAAGATTAAATCCTAAAGAAGATTTCACAACTGAGCTCCATTTAAAGCTCAAACCTCATCACATCTACATATTTCTTTAGTGATCCAACCATAATGTCCAAGAACCAATCGCCATCTTAAATGGTCTAATTATTCTTTCATACACAAGCCTCATAATCAAACTTTGTTATATACACCCAAAGGGTACATTAAAATCCATTAAAGAAGTACCTTGTAACAACCAAAGAAGACAATAAATGATGCCAATACATCATCTCAATGACAACAACATAATTAAAGCTTAAAAACTCTATTCACATAGTGCTTATCTTCTTTGGAAGGCATAGACATGGAACAGTAATGCTCACGCTTGAAAAGCAGTCTACGCTTTCAAATGACAATTTTGTTGCGCTACTAAAATACATAATACTCCTACATTTCACACTTACATTCATCTATATGCAAATAGAAAAGGCATTGGACAAAGGCTAGGGATTGGAGAGGACAATTTTTTCCTGCAGCATCACTTTTGACTCTAATAAGCTGGCTTTTTGATGGGCTTTTGATGCCAAGCAGCAAGTTGGACAAAATGCAGAGAGGTAAGAGTCCCCTGGACAATCTCTTAGTTATGGTAATGAATATCAACCTACTTATCCTCCTCATCACAGAAGATTACTCACCCCCCCCCCCAAAAAAAAAAAAAAAAGAGAAATGCTCCCTGTTGTATTAGAGGCTTTGCATGTTTATGGCTTCAGCAAGGAAATCCAAAATCGAGAATAGGATAAAAAACCAAAGAATCATATCATCATGCTCATCCTCATGTGCTATTATATGATAATTTCTCGATTGGCTCTAATTTACATTCAGACATAATTGAACTAATGCATTCCCGACAAATTGGAACTAGGGATTGATATAGGCCAAACAAAGTTGGGTTCATCAAAATCTTCAACAGCCTAATTGCCCTTCAATCTCACAGCCCATTCAATAGGCCATAATCTAACTTCTCTAGAGTCATGCAAGATTATGATGTACCAAGATTCCATAACATAAATGAAATCCATCGGAATTGGCTCGTTAGACTGAATATCATTTGCTCCTGTCTTATCCTCACAAACAGCATCTGAAGAAGCCTAACTCTGGTTCCACATAAACTCAGTAGTCATGACCAAGGACCTGATTACTTGAACGAAAGGTCAACACTATTCTAAGGAATCAACAAAGAGACTAGGATCCAGATGTCGCTAGACTTAAGTTTCAAATTTAATCTAAAGCCCCATCTACATTAAACCAGGCATAAAGGTCCAAACATTCAGCAGTAATTAGATCGATTACTAAAATTTGCAAGCAATTTCCTTGAATGGCATGGCAAAATCTTCATGCTATTCCAAGCCAACAAAAACTTGACTTGTTAAACGTTAAAAACTTTCAATGTGGTGTGACAGAGACAAAAACAATATATGTCCTCTCTGAACTAACTACATTTTATTATCACATAGACCCGATATGCAGCAACATCCTGATAACCTAAGAGTTCGCATCAAACACTACCCAAAAAGAGATTCCTAATCCCCAGACAGCAAAAGCTTAAAGCCAACAACACCTTTATCAGATGATGATGGTCGAGAAGTTGATGCATCACCTCCGATATCACGATTAAGGGCAGCCTGGAAAGCCTCCACGTCAGCCCCTGAGTGCATGGTTTCGTCCTGAGGGCACACAATTAACCTAATTATTAAAAAAAAAAAACCCTCTTCCCCAACCAAACCTCAAATCCAAGGAGAGAGCAAAATTTTCCAAATGAATGGGAAAAGAAAGAGTAAGAGAATGGAAACCTCATCTTCTTCCAGAAGCTTCATTATGGAAAGATCCATAGCGTCCAGCAGTTCCCCGGTTCAATCGTTCACCCAAAATCAATGACTGTTGAACCAAATCACCTATTTTTTGCACAGAAAAAAACTACTCAATCGAACAAGTAGTTGATCACATATGGCCATAACATTCGATTACTAATTCAGCAAATGATCAGCCCTAATCCCATACAAGAGATGGGATTTGTTGATACCTCAACGTTTTATGCTCAGATTGAGGTTGAGTAATAGGCAGTTGAAAGCATCTCCCCTCGTTATGACCTCAAATTCAGCAGAGAGAATAAACCAATATAGCTATTGCCACAGATCAAAGTGACGACGGTGTGTGCCTCAGGGATGTTCCTGCGAACAAGCTATCGGATCGCCCAAGGAAGAAACCCAGCAAAACCTGACCTTGGGCTTCTCAATAGAATCGGCGTAACTCCATTTCTTGCGCGATCACCGATCACCAGCAACAGCAGCACCCAGCTCCATCTACTCTTGATTCAAGGGCATTACGAGGAGCTCCAAACATTGCGATTCAACCAAATTGCGCCAACACTTCAAAAAAAAAAAAAAACTCTACTTTAGACGGAGACAGAGTGCAGCAAGAAGCGGTCGGCCATGAAACGAAAAAGCCCAACGGTGCAACGAGAGAGAAGACAGAGATCAGAAAATGGGTTTATACAGGCCTTTCAGCAATGGCTGCCACTGCCCATATTCGTTCCAATCAGATAGAATTCGATTCGACAACCTGAAAACAGGATCACCGTCGAGCTCGGCTCCGGCTCGAGCCGGCATCCATGGAAGCTCCTTCGCTTCATCGATACCCTTTTTTCCCCCTTTGACGTTCACGATCGCTCGAAAAAATTCAGAGAGACAAACCACACACACCCACCATGCCAAGCTTCGAACTTTACCTCAAATCCAGAGGTCCCCCAGGTTCCAACGCCGGCGCGCGCGCTCTTGATATGAACGGAGAATCGGCCGGTTAGGGCACGAGGAAGTGAGACGGAGAGACCGCCGGATTGGTACCTCAGGACCGACGGCGGCGACGGCGGCGGGCGGCGGGCGGGGGCGGAGGGATGCGCCGGTGCGGCGGCGTCTCCGCGGTTTGTCAGTTGGGCGACGGTGGCGAGGGAAGGCTGCGAGCGAATGAGCGCGGCTTTGTTTTTTGGACAGGGGCGAAAGAGGTCTTTTAAGTGTAAAGTGGACCTCATCTTATATAAATGTCCGAAGTAGTGAGGTGTCCAACTTAGCTTGAGCCCGACGGTCTGTCCAAATTTTGGCCGGCTAACGAGGACTTGATTTTTCCGGCTGTCAGGGCATTTTTGTTTGAGATAAAATCTGGATAAAAATTAAGAAGAATGAAGGAAAACTTAGACAGTCAAAAAGAAAAAAAGAATTCGAACCAGAGAGGAGAGAGAGATTGTCGATGGTTTTTTTTTTTTTTTTTTTTTGGGGCATCATCCTTTCGACGCCTACGGCGAGTGCTGTCGACCTCCATCGGGGGTCCGGTAAAGGTCGATGTCATGACGGAAGTCAATCACATATCTAAGGGGGGCAGAGCTTGATGCCGTACTTCTCTACACTCTTTGAGTTCGACGTCATGAAGGAGGTTGATCGTAAATGTGGATTGAGCTCGACGTCGCGGTTGAGCTCAAGCCTGGACTTGCAAATAGTAAAGTTGCTAGTGGTGGATTTTTCAACAGTGCTAAAAATTTGAAAGTCACTATTTTTGTAAATTATGACACCGTCGATTATGTAACGGTTTTGAAAATCACTATATTATAACGGTCATCAATTTAATGGTTATCATTTGATTTGTGATGATTTCGTAACGGCTCTTTATTTCATTTGCCTATAAAATGAAACTCCAAATCACAATCCTTTAGTACCGAAATTAAACCAAAATTGTCCCTCTCCTTCCATTTCTTTCTTTGTTGGGGCACGCATACAATTTAGCTGTTCTTGTTACTTTTGTTATTATATGTGGAATAAAGAAGAAGGTTTGCTATATCATGGAAAGGTAGCCACTAGAGCCATCCCACCAAATTTTATACTCTAAATGACAGAATTATCCTTAATACAGTGCTTACACGTCTAACACAACTAATCTTATTTTTCATTTTCGAGGAGATTTTATAATAATTTTAGGTTACGTTTGGACGTTTGGATTTCTAATCGGGATATGACTAAATATGATAAGGATGTGAAATCCTAGAATTTTTTTATATCTAGTCTATTGTTTGGTAAATTGTAGTATCAAAGTCGGATATATTCATATCATATCATATACATTTTTTTGATATAAACGGGCATATTATTATAAATGAACCTAAATGTTCATAAATAAGGATGGTGAAAATCTCTCGTAACACTATTCTTTAATTTATTTTTATTTTATTTTTCCTCTTTTTCATATTATTTTCTTTATTATTTCTTTTTTCCCATTTCATCATTCTTTAATAAAATTTTATCAAATAGTAAACTATACTAACATACCTAAAGTACAAAAATACCTAAAATATATATAATAAATATAAATATTTAATTTATAGATTGAATGTTTATTATAAGATAGAATTAAAGTTGAATATATAAATTGAAATAAGATTAATTAAAAATAAAATTCTATTTTTTTATTTTTAATTTCTTAAATTAGAATTCAAATATTATTTATATTGAAATATAATTTCAATTTTGTTAATTTAATAAGTTTGTTATTCGAGAAAAGTAATTTTCCTATTATGAATATTAGAAATTCTATTCATTTTTATCCCACATCCTCTATGGATAACTTTATCCTACCTATATTCCTCTTATATCCAACTTTGTCTTATCCTGACGAACACCAAACGCAGGAGGTGATAAATCATATCTTATTACGAATTTTATCCCGACTGTCAAATGCAGTCTTAAGGATAATTCAGATTCCCAAAATATGGTTTCTTCTATTCTAATTGAATTTTAGAATCAGTCATATGTTCAAAATTTCTTCGCTGCCTTATTTTTATATTTTGCTTCTGTGCGTCTTCTCAAGCAAAACCATGGTTGCCCCTTGCTTGTCATTAATGCTATAACACAGACAGGAAAGAGATGGAGAGCAATTATAAACAGAAACATCAATGGCGAGGTCATCGATTATGAGGAGGAGAAGGATGATTCGTGACATAGTGACTTATTGATTCAGGTAAGTGAATTATCTCCCTCCGATGGTAATAACTAGTTAAGTCCACCATCAACAAATGAGGATCTGAAGATAGTTAACACACACGTACCTTGTGATCCTTTCATTCCAATTTTTGAAATTCGACGTCTTGTAAGCGAGTTTTTGGTGAATTCTTGTCGTGTGTGTTATTTTCAAATTTGTCTTATCAAATCAAGAATATATTATGAATTTGTGGTTCCATACTCTTTATGGAAAATACTTATGAATTTTTCGGTTGCCTATTTAGAGAAATCTTTAATCTGGCATTGAGATTTTGTGTGGCTGCTTAGAAAGAGAAATAAAAATGAAAACTGGAAAAGAAACGGAAAGAAATCGGGCTAACCTTTTTTTTGGCGGAATGAAATTTAAGGCGACCACATGTCTAGTTGAAACAGGACATCGAATAATAAGGCATTCGATTAAATAAATTATCTTTACATTTCATATGGGACCAAAAAGAAAAAGGAATATGTCGTCATCTTAGGAGTCAAATCCAGGATACGATACAGGTGTTTGTAATTTTGACACTGAGTCATCTCAGCTGGGATCGTGACTTTGTTTTGCATTTCTCCTGTTCGCCGTTTATGTTCCATGTTGAATTGCTGCTCTATTTAACCAGTACACCAAGTGTCCGTGTTATTTTTATTGAATACCTAAGCTAGAAAGGTGACTTGCATTGATAAGATACTTGGATTTTGTTCAAGTTCGTTTTCATGATTGACAATGAAATCGTAGATACAGATTGCATATAATTGATCCTCGAATCTTCAACCTACTCTTATTTTGATTAAAGAGTGATGCACATGCTCGGTTCTCTCCTTGCATTGCCTATTGTTGTTGTACATTATTCGAATAAACTCGATACCAACCTATTGTTTTTGTAGATATTCAGAATGTATTGGAGTCATGGCTATAAATCTTGTCTATGCTTCGAATTTGCTGAATTCCTTGTCACAATTGTTGTTCATGCCATGGATTGGTTGGATTCATAATTATATAAGTTGTCCATGGTTTGAATTTGTTTGCTTGCTATTCGTATTCATTTTTGTTCGAATAATGATGGTTTGGTCTCATTTTGATATTGCTTTGGTAAATAAGCAACAATATTCACGTAGGGGGAAGTTGGGTAGAATTTATATTTGCTTCTTTGCTGCATCTTTGTATATCCATAGCTTAAATACAATTTTGATTTAGGGATACAGTGGGTAAGAAGTTCTTGGACTGGATTTTCATGTTATGCGAGGAGCCATAAACTATGGCATCCAATATAGTAAATTTCTCGTTGTATTATTCTCGTTGTATTAAAAAGATATGTGTGTAAGTGCTAGTATGAACACTTAGAGGGGGTGAATATGAACAGTTAGAGGGGTGAATAGGTGTGAAGAAAAATTTTCGCGAAACATAGTAAAATATTTTGCTTTTGAATATGAGTCTGAAGCATAATAGATTTTTGAGCTAGTTCAGACTTTAACAATTAAATAGAACTACAAATAAAATAAAGGAGTTCAGGAAAGAGAATAATAACATAAAATTTATAGTGGTTTGGCTTAGATCAAACTTATGTCCACTCTCCCATGCTAACAACATTCTAACTAGATTCCACTATGCAATCAATAAGAGATTACAACTTTAAGTGCAAACACTCAGTGGTAGATTACATTATCTCACTAAATCACTCTTTTGGTATTTCTCTCACGATCACAAATGTTTAAGCTCACAAGAGACAAGTGTATGATCAAAGGTCAATTCTATGCTCCGTCTCTTACTTGCTCATCGGTTCTTGATCTCTTTAAATACTCATCCACTTCCAAACTAGCCGTTGGATAGTATCTAGAGAATTGTCTTCTAATCTACCTATTGGACAGATCTATATCTAGAAGATTTAGTAGCCGTTGAGTGATAGAAGTAGAATCCCAAATTGATTCTGATCGCCCATACAAACAGAATCTGGGTTTCCATAAGTAGAGCCTCTTCTCCATTTATAAAGTTCTTGTCTTCGAGATCCAATTGTTAATCAATTAGATTGAGTCAATCAAATCTATATTGATATGAAATCCAACCAGATCACTAGCCGATATATGTTTGGGGCTTGTGTTACATTCTCTCAAGTTGTTTCATTTTGAACATGCTTCGTTCTAAATCTGCTACATTCTAAACTTGTGTCTCGTTCTGAACCTTGTCACGTTTTGGACTTGTGTTTCGTTCTGGATGTAAAGTCCGAGAGTGTTTTGTCTGAAGTAAAGTCTAAGTGTCTTAAGACTAAAATAAAGTCTGGGTGTCTTCCATATGAAATAGAGTCTAAGTGTCTTTAATTTGAAGTAGAGTCTGAGTGTCTTCAGTCTAAAGTAGAGTACAATTTGGATGTCGGTCTGAATTGAAGTAAACTTTACAATCTGGAGTCTGAACTGAATAAATTTTATAATTTGGACGTCAGTCTGAACATATTCTGCTTCTGAACATATTTAGACTTAAGGTCTGGACACAGTTTGAATAAATTCAGTTTCAACATAGAGTCTGTTTTTTGATTCTAGACTTTGATAATATCATTTACATGTTCTATCATCTGCATAGTCTATTACTCAACCATTAAACACGTTAGTAGTCTTTGATTTATTTTGTCATCTTCAAAACATTATAAGAGATTTCCCTAACAATCTCCTAATTTTTTATGATGACAAAACAATCTCTGAATATGCAGTTGTGTAATCATGCTTTTAAAGATATTAATAAATCAAGGCAATCTTAAGCACATAAATAATCTTTAATTATGAGTATTCAAAGAATGTAATTCAAATTAGAAGATAGCAGTAGATAGCAAATAGATTGAGCATAACAATATATAAAAAAAATAATAATCGCGGTACAATATTATATAATAAATAATTTCAACCAATCAACACATATGCATATTTATATTCTCTCCCCCTTTTTGTTATAATCAAAAAGCGATAACAATGGAAAAAGAGTCACATAGAGAATATAAAATGATAAAAAAATATCTTGCACAATTAAAAAAAAAAATCAGCATTTACAAAGTAAGTCAAATATTAAAGATATGCAAATAGTACACTTCGATCATATATATCAGCAAATATCCAATAAAAATCACGGATGCATTATAAAATTCACTTTACCCATTTTGTCATAATAAAATGATAATATCAATAAGAGATTTGTTGATGACAAAATGTAATAAAAGATGCACTAACCAGATTTTGTAGAACTTGGTAAGTTCTAAACACATTTACCTTTTCATTCATTCCATAATAATCAAGATAACGATCGATTCAAAAAGATTTTTCCATAATTGATTAATGCTCCCCCTCAATTTATTGCCTTTTTGAGGTGATCATGACTCTTTCCATTTCTTTTGGATTCACTTTCTCTCCCTGTCAATATTTGCGAAAACTTTGCACAAGGAAGATAATCTTGAGCCTCCAAAAAAATAGTGTAAAATCTCCACAATTTTCAAATCTAGCTTTCCAAAATTTATATGGAAGATTCTTTTGTCACCTGCAAATCTTGTATAATGGATAACAATCCTTGCAAAAATATCACGTAATACCTTCCTCTGATTTGCAAATCAAACTGGCTAGATATAAGATATATTCTAAGAATATAGCAAGAATATCCATGATTATGCAATAATATTTTTCAAGATCAAGGGGATTTCTTTAAGCATAAATTTCAAAAATATATTATTGATGCATTTCGCAAAAAAGAAAGTAGATATTTTTATCACGTGCCAAATCAAGCAATTAAAAAAAAAAAATGCAATGCCTTATGTTTATAACAAAAGATATTTGCAATTCATAGGCAATCATCTAAAATCATGATAAATGTATGTAAAGATTTGCAAGGCAGAATAAAAAAAAAAAAAAAATCTCTTACCCAAGGTATATGTTTGCAATATACCATTGATTAAAAAAAATCATTACCAATCTTCGCATGAGATACCTTTTTGATTGCACCTACGTAAATTCGCAATCATTCTTCCCTTATAGAATTTCCTGCAATGCACTCATTTTCTTTTTGGTATCCATCAATTTGGATCCTTCCATTTTGTTAGATCCAAAAAGAAAACCTTCAAGAATAATCAAATATTCTTTCTAAACTCATCATAACAAATATTTAAGGAAATAATATTATGCACAATAATATCTTGAAAAATAAATTCGGACTTAGTCAAAGCACAATAAAATCAGAGAGAATAAAATTCTTGAATATCTAAGGAAAGAATATTTTGCATAATAAATTAAGATCACGTAAAATGAATTTTCACTTTGCAAAATATGACAGAATCTAATAGTGTAACATCAATTCAAATAAATTCATTTGTCTCTAAGCAAAATATCAAAAAATAATCATATGTATTATATTAAATCTCAACTCACAAATCACAAAAATAAATCGCACAATTTTTTCTTCAATAAAACAAATCAAAGAATATGATCATTATAAAATCCGAATCAACCGAGGATATATCGAATATCAAGTATAATGAGAATTTTTAAATTGTGTAATAAAAAAAAAATGCAATGCTTACCATATTCTCTTTCTTATTTCTTCCTTTATTTCCTGCAAAAACAACTCACCTTTTCTTTGGTACCCATATTTTCTTAGGTCCATGAGAATTAGTAGAGTATACTGTTTTTACCCAATCTTTCTTAATAAGTCTTCAGACTTTAGGATATTCTTCCTCAAAGTGTTCTGAGTCTCCACAATTTGAACACTTGAGGGCATTTCGATCAACAAGTTTCGTAAAAATCCTTTGAACATGTTTATTGTACACAAGTCTAGGGGGTCTTTGGGTGCGTTTGGGAAGACTTTTGGGAAAAGTCATTGAGAAAAGGTAAAGGCCTTTGAGTTAAGGGTGTTTTTCAAAATGCAAAGTGTGTTTGGTAAATTTATTTGTGAAAGTCCATTGTGAAATATCTTTGTGCAAAATAATGTTTGGGTAAATTAAATTTGTAAAATACTTTTATTATTAAAAAAAAAGAACATTGGCCGGCCAAGGCTTCGCCGGTCACCGCCGGCCAAGGGTAGGCAATCTGGCGAGGGTTGCGGCGACCCTCGCCGCGCCGTCGTGCGACCCACCGCGCTGTAGAGGTCACCGGCGACCCATCTGGTCGTGAAGGTTGCGGCCGGCGTGGTTGCGACTAGATCTGCGACTAGATGCGTCGCACGAAGGTCGCGACCTCCGCGGAGGTCGCCTGAAGCATGGCCGGTGACGCAGATCTGGTCGCTACCAGATCTGCGTCGCGACCTCCGCGAAGGTCACGGTCGGCGACCCATCTAGTCGCAGCGCGAAGGTCGTGACCAGATGGGTGTCGCGAAGGTCGCGACCTCCGTGGAGGTCGCTTGAAGCACGGCCGGCGACGCAGATTTGCGTCGCGACCTCCGCGAAGGTCGCTTGAAGGTCGCGACCGGCGACCCATCTGGTCGCAGCGCGAAGGTCACGACCGGCGACCAAATCTGCGACCAAATGGGTCGCGGTCGCGACCTTCGCGGCGACCTCTCGAGCGGGGTCACGCTACCCTCACCGAAGGGTCGCGTGGCCGCGGTGGAGGTCGTGGTGCGGCGGGTCGGCGTGGCGGGCGCGACAGTCGCCGGCGATTGCGTGCCCTTCGTCAGCAATTGCTCACGAAGAAGAAAGAAGAAGAAGAAGAACAGTCGGGGTAAAAAGGGAAAAACTAAAAATCAACGGGGACAATTTGGGAAGGAATTTTTTTTATTTAAGCTCAGCTCAGCATGCCGAGAAGGTTGAAAGCCCAAGGCAACCCCCCACCTGCCTTGGGCTTTTAGCCTTGGGAATGCTTGGCATTCCCCAAATGGGGTTTGGAAATTTTTACCAAACACCCACAAATTAGCCCAAAGAGCTTTGGGGGTTCAAAGTGGCTTGCAAATGCTACTCCCAAACGCAGCCTTTGTCTAAGCCTCTCCTTGACTTTAGGAAAATTTATTAGAGAATCACTTTCCTTATTGAAGCCAAGTCCTAACTTGTTATAGTAAGGTACTTGTATAGAAATGATATGCTCTAATGTTTTTGAATCCTTTAAAAATTTTGTTGAATATTTGAAAATTCATTTTTTAAATAATCATTTTCTTTGACAAGTAAATCTTGACTTTCTTTCATTTGTAGAAAATCTTTTTGCAAAATTTCAAACTTTTCTTTTCGAGAATGATCTCGTTGCCTAAGCCGTGAATTCTCATTTTTTAGTTCAGTGATCCTTTTAAGAGAAGATTTGAAATTTAAGCAAAGCTTATTTATATACTTTGAAACTTTGATAGTAAATTTTGAATTGTTTTCCTCGTTTTCCTCATCGGATTCTGAGTCTGTGTCGGAGTCAGACTCTAATTCTAATTCTGAATTTGAGTCTAAGTCTGAATGCGTCATCAAATATATATTTCCTTGCTCATCATCTTCTTTCATTGTTCTCTTCTGCCCTTTCTGCTTGTATTGTTTTCTTCCATTAAACTTCATTCTTTTTCTACTTAGCTTTTTGAATTTCTTGATCACAAAAGCAAGTTCTTCGTTGTCCATGTCATTTTTTGAGTTTGTATCATTAGAATCAGCGTTAGATATCAAAGCGATGGACTTCTTACCTTCGAGATCTTCATCATTGATTTGTTTTACTTCGTAGGATTGAAAAGTGTCAATCAATTCATCAACAGAGAGTAGCATAATCCTCTGAGTCTCTCGGATTGAGGTCTTAACATGGTTCCAATTTTTTGAGAGACCTCACAGAAATTTATTGACCTTCATTTGAGCATAAATTGGTTGTTCTTGATATACTAAACCATTTACAATTTCTGTAAAACGGCTAAACATATCTCCACTAGACTCTCCTAGTTTCATCTTGAAAGATTCATATTGACCAAGCAAAATGTTTATCTTTGTTTCCTTCACACGGTCAGTTTCTTCATAAGTGACGTGAAGTCTATCCTAGATTTCCTTAGCTATTTCACACGAAGAAATTCTATTACATTCAGCAGGAGACAAGGCACAATATAAAGAATAAATGGCTTTCGCATCAAGCACTTCTCTTTTGGACATCTCCATACATAGGAGTAGGGGGTTTGGTTTCTTTGTCTTTGTCATTCTTGTTTGATGTAGACGCAATAGTGGGATTGATTCTTTTTTCCACAACATCCCATTGCAAGGGATCTCTGGATCTTAGGAATGCATTCATTTTGTTTTCCAAAAGTTGTATTCATTTCCATCAAAATATGGTGGCCTGGTGTTACTCTGTCCTTTCATAAGTCTTGGCGCCAAGATACTAGCCATAGAAGATCTTTAGCTCAGAAGTAAAAACACTTCAATAAAATGAGGACTAGGCTCTGATACCAATTGTAAGTATTAGTATGAACACCTAGAGGGGGGTGAATAGGTGTGAATTTTATTTTATTTTATTTTATTTTATTTCATTTTTTTTTTCGCGAAACGTAGTAAAATATTTTGCTTTTGAATATGAGTCTGAAGAACAATAGACTTTCAAGCGAGTTTAGACTTTAGTAATTAAATAGAATTACGAAAAAAATAAAGGAGTTCGGGAAAGAGAATAAGAATACATAATTTATAGTGGTTCAGCTTAGATTGAGCTTACGTCCATTCTCCCTGCTAATAGCCTTATGGCTGAATTCCATTATGTGATCAACAAGAGATTACAACTTTGAGTGAAAACACTCAGTGGTAGATCACACTATCTCGCTATGTCATTTTTTTTTTTTGGTATTGCTCTCATGATCATAAACGTTTAAGCTCACAAAAGAAAATTATATGATTGAAGGTTGCACAGACTTTGGAATTATAAATTCTACGCTCCGTCTTTTATTTGTTCATCGGTCCTTGATATCCTTAATTACTCCTCCACTTTCAAACTAGCCATTGGACAATATTTAGAGAATCATCTTCCAATCTACCCATTGAACAGATCTGTATCTAGAAGATTTAGTAGTCGTTGAGTGATAGAAGTAAAATCCCAAATTAATTCTGATTGCCCATACAAACAAAAACTTAGTTTCCATAAGTAGAGCTTCTTCATTTAGAAAGTTCTTGTCTTCAAGATTCAATTTTCAATCAATTAAATTGAGTCAATCAAACTATCTTGATATGAAATCCAAACCAGATCACTAGCCGTTATATGTTTGGGGCTTGTGTTATGTTCTGTCAAGTTGTTTCATTCTGAACATGCTTCATTCTAAATATGCTACATTATGAACTTGTGTCTCGTTTTGGACCTTGTCACGTTCTGGACTTGTGTCTCGTTCTGGATGTAAAGTTTGAGAGTGTTTTATCTGAAGTAAAGTTCGAGTGTCTTCAAACTGAAATAGAGTCTGAGTGTCTTCCGTTTGAAGTAGAGTTTGAGTGTCTTTAGTCTGAAGAAGTAGAGTTTGAGTGTCTTCAGTCTAAAGTAGAGTCTACAATATGGACGTCAGTCTAAACTGAAATAGACTTTACAATCTGGATGTTAGTTTGAACATATTCTACTTATGAATATATTTAGTCTTAAGATCTGGATACAGTCTGAATAAATTTAGCTTCAGCATATAGTTTGTCTTCTGGTTCTTTCAAGTATAGACTTTGAAAATATCATTTACATGTTTTGTCATCTATATAGTCTATTACTAAACCATTAAATACGTTAGTAGCCTTTGATTTATTTTGTCATATTCAAAACATCATAAGGGATTTCACTAACAAAAGTACTCTTAGATTCAATTGAGACAAAGCCCACTAAATGATAAATGAGACCTTTGGTGAAGGTGCTCTAATTGGAAAATTAGCCAAATAAAAAGTATAGTGAAATGATGATGTTGCTAAACCAAATGTGAACTTGGTTGGAAAAAATAACTCTGATAAGATATTGCTACGATCATTTTTCAAGCACAAATTGTGGCGAATGTTAAAAAAGAAGAAGAAGAAGAGGTTATAGATATAGGTGCCACCAAGCATATATGTGCAAATAAATATGCATTTTCCTTTTGCACTTCTTTAGGGGAAAGACAATGAATTATTTATCATCACGATTTGAGAATTACTCAAATTCTTGGGAAAAAATGAAAATTCATCTCAAATTTACAATGTGGCTAAGTTGTCTAGAAATTTCTTAGCATATATTCCTTTGGGATAAAACCTGTCTATGCATTCTGATTGCCAAGCAACATTGTCATTTCAAAGACAAACTTTCAATTGTAAAAATGGACACATCTGGTTGAGACATGATGTGGTAAAGCGGCTATTTAAATGTGGAATTATGTCCATTGATTATGTAAAAATTATAATTAAATTTGGCCATTTCTCTTACTAAACGGAAGAAAATTAATGATACATTGAGAGAAACGACACTTAAGCTAGTTGAGAGTAATGAATAGTGATGGAACCAAAACTCATGTGATTGGGATCCCATGAGGTTGATTCGTATAATGACAGGTCACTTATTGATCTAATAGTGTACTATTAAAAGATTTTCTACCTCATAAGGTGAGATTAGTGTAAGACTACAATAAAATAGATGTCAAGCTAAACTCTCATGGAATTCTATAGCCAATGTTGATGGTGTATTAAATTGTAGAATACACTTGATGGAATAACCCATATAAGTATGGAGTAAGGCTAATCCCATGAAAATTTTGGCAAAATCTTTAGAGCACTTAGGAATTGACCATGCATGCGCATGCCCTATTAGTGCAAAACCGCATTAATAACAAAATTTGTAGGGATATAATGTGATTCGTGAAAATAATAATTCATGCAAGAAAAATTCTCGGTTTACAGAAGTTTCTAACTTTACCAATTATTTTTTAAATTATATTTCTTTCTTTCTAGATTTGGTTCATAGCCCAAAAGACGCTAATTTTAGTGTAGATCTTTTCTTGCTTTTAAATACGTGGGCATTGATGGAAATATCAAACATTTTGAAAGTCTAGAGGCCATTGTTTTGTAACAATTTTGATAGAAGTTATAACATCATCAATTTGTAACGGTTGTTAAAGTTATTATGATATATTGAAATTCGACCATTTTCGAAATATATGGAATAGTTCATCAATATTTCGATAGTTAATTTATTCTGAACTAATTACTCATGAGTTAACTAATCTATTAGGCAATGTCGTAAAGGGTTAAAACGCGAAAGATCAGAGAAATTAATTAGGGATTGACAAGAATCAATTTTATGCTATTATAAGTCAATTAATGAATGAATATAAATTGATTCGATAGAAATATGTAGTCGGTCCCACACGATTACGATACTTGCTGTGAATGATGATAAACTGATTTTATATTGATCTTATACTCAGGGTACATGATTGAATCATCGCGATTACATTCAAAGAGGCACAAACGTGGATAGAAAATTATTGACCATGGGTCAACCGAGCAGAAAACTCCTAAAAGTCACTCGACAATTTAGGTCGTATTAAAGTCGCATTTGATTTATTTCGACCATAAAATTTAATTCGATTTCGTGTATGGAACTTTTGAGGATTTCAAAACTAACTTATTGGACGTCGCCTCGATTGTTTGTCGATTTGTTAGCAAGTTTAAAATTTTCAGAAAAAAAGGGTTAATCATATGAGAATTGGAAGTCGGAATGAGAAGCCAAGCCAATGGAAGGTCATTGGGCCAAGGAGGCCTAAGTGGGCTAAACCAAGCCCATTTCAAGCTCAATTCAAGCAAATAGGCCCAATGGCAAAATTGTAAATTTTGGCCAAAAAGTTTGACTTTTAAGAAAATGAAAACAAAAAGAAAAGGAGGGGACAAAGAACTTGGTTAAGAGGATTTTGGGGAAATTCATGATGAGATTTTGGGAAAAATCTTAAGAAAAACTCTCTCTCTCCCTCCCTTCCTTCCCCCTTCATGTCCCCCTTTTGCCGACCTCATCCCATTTTCTCACCCTCTCATTCTTCTTCTCCTTCTTCTTTCCTTACTCCTCATCCTCTCCCTTTTGTCGCCCACTTACACCACCATTGCCACCCCATTCCTTTTTGCCGTGCCACCGTTACCGCTGCTTGTTGCCACTTGTTACCTTGCATGCCACTTGCCTGTCCTCACCGCCATAAGCCATCGCCGCCCACCATCCAAGCTGAGCCACCACCATTTCCAAGCCCTCATAACCAAGCAACCACCACCACCAAACCACCTTTGGCCACCATTCTTTGCCAATGCCACTAGGCCTTGTCATTTGTCTGCGCCATCGCCATTCCTCACCACCACTGAACACCCTACTCGTAGGTTGCTGTGAGCCTCAAGAGCCAAGCCGTTGCCGTTTGTGCCGTTGTTCGAGCCATGAGCCTTGTGTTCTCAACACCGTCACGCCACCATCGCAATGAGCTCACCCCCGTCGGAAAACCATGAGTGAACTTCTAACCCTTGATTAGGAAGTTAATTGCATTTATTGGTAGTTTTAGTTTAGAGCTAATTGTAGTTAGTGGTAAATAATGATTATTTAGCCATAACTATGGTTAATGGTGGTTTAGATTAAAGTTAAGTGTGATTAGTTTAATTAATTAATGTTAGATTAATTAATAATGATTATTCTTAATTAATCAGATTTAGTTTAATTAATTACAGTTAATTTTAGTTAAATTGCCATTAGATTAATTAATGGTGATTAGTCTTGATTAATTATAGTTAGCTTAATTAATGACCATTATTCTTAGTTAATGATAGTAAGTGTAATTAATTATTGCTAGCCTAATTAATCACGTTTAGTGCAATTAATGAGGGATTAGTCCTTATACTTAATTTATTGGATTTTTTTTTTTGGTCAGTCCTACTCTATGCCTACTCTACACTCACTCGCAGATTTGTGCCTTGCCTCTTGCAGGGCGTGGGAGTCGCAACCCACTCTCGAAACTTACGCGTCCCTACCTCCATCCCCCATGAGAAGGTGGGGATTTGAACCCCTCACCTCTCCCTTCCAAGTTGGAAGGGTGGCCACTGGGGCGAACCCCCAGTGGTTAATTTATTGGATGAAATTAGGCATAATTCTGATTTCTTGAGCTTGTTATGCCATGTTATTAATTGTCCAAATTGTAGGCCTTAAATACTAATTTTTAAAGAAGGTTTTATTGGTAAGAAAATGACAAATCCTAAAGGGTTGTGTTTGGACGCTATCTTTTACATATTAAACGGGACAATAGTGTTTTAAAATGAAGGCGTACAAAATTTGGCAGGTTAATTTTAAGTACATGACTATGTGTGATTATTTTACAGAGATTTTAAGTGTAAATTTTTTTCAAAGTTTGTTATTTGAGCATGAACTCTTTTGCACTAGGCTAATTCATAGCAAATAAAATTGGCTTTAGTGTTGACATGTTTGAGTAGTCACTTAATTGAACCTATCATCCAACGGGAGTGTCACACCCGTGCCCCACCTCTAGCACGAGAGCATGACCCGATGGGTTAGCATTGACGCCCCAGGTAACGTCGAACGTCCCGAAAGTCTTTTATCTTTAGTTAAACACATGCGAAAGTGATCATAAACAATCCCCGTACAAGCAAACATGGAAGCCAGGCAAGACATATGCAAGCCAAGCAAATAAAAGCAACATATTCATACACATATTCACATATCAAAAGCTGTTTTGATTACATGCCCATCCTAGTCCTGGGCTATTGATTTTCGTTTCCATATATATAGTCAATAAAAAGGCTGGGGTAGCTTAATTCCTCTACCAAGCTGCTCCTAAAAGCGGTCCCCATACTATGTGCATTCCATTCTTGGACCTTGGTTCGCCCATCACACACTTGAAATGGCGGGAGCGACAAGAGTGAGTTGAAGACTTAGTAAGTAGAAATATCTAATTCTCCTATAGGAGGATGTCTTGCCATCAATTATCGGATACAAGATCACCACCCACTTGTTGATGGCAAATCAATAGCAAAGTCCGTGCCTTGCCTTGCTTATACGTATGAAAGGTTCTTAACCATCTATGTACTTTCAAGAATCAAAGACAATGAGTTAGTGCATATAAACAAGCTTTCCAAGGATCCGTGCCTTATGATCATTTTGGTCATCAAAAGGGATGCTCGCATCTCATGAAACTCATTTAAGCACTAAGTGACCCAATTCAAATATATGCTCAAATTGATATAAGGACTTAATAATATATATTAAACAAACCCAGCTTTTGCAAGTATCACACATGTATCAGTCATGAACCACATGTGGACTTTCATTTTTCATTTTCAGTATCATATTAGTTGAAAATAATCAACTCTTTCGATAACAACCGGGCATCAATCCCCCTCGTGGCAACTGGCATCGTCTTGATCTCATTATCAGGATGGCATCTAGGGCAACCCCTAGGCATCGGTCTCACCTGGGCCGACATTGTCCACGATCTCAATATTGGGACAGCATTCGGGGCTTTACCCCAGGCAACAACCCGACATCCCCCATCGTTGACATATAAGTCCATTATGTGTCAATGTATTTCAAGCATCAACCAATTCATTTTATGTTTAAATTTTTAGCCGAATGAAAAGCTTGAGGGCGTGTCATGCAAGATGAACTAATGAACGACTCTTGTGTTTTATTAAATCAAACTGATATCAGATGCAATTCGAGCTCGTGACATTGACTTGGAACCATTTGCTCAGGCTTTAGCATTGTCCATAGTCACCGAGACCTCTTCTCATCATCCAGGTGTGCTCGACACTCATACGAGATCATGAACTTACTTAATGCAACAACAAGCAATAGAGACACAACAAGCATAACATTACAAAGTCAACACAAGCAAACGATGACATGATCCTAAAATCAATAAGCGTAGCACATCGCCCTATTGAAGAGTTAGGAAAATCTACTTACTACTTTTTGAACCTAGCTCCAAGATGCTTCTTTGGCGGTCGGTCGGCGTCTAGGGCGGCTTCAAAAAGAAGGGCGTGAGAGAGAAGGGAGGAAGGGAGAGGAAAAGAGAGAAAGGTCAAGGCTTAAAATGTGAGGATGGCTCATCCTATTTATAGGGCCATTCCTCTTAGATTTTTATTGCAAACTCATGATGACACCCAAAATGACGAGTTGGCCAACCTATCTTTCCGAGTTGGCACCTAGGTCCTTTAGTGTTGGCTCATGATTGATCCACCTATTTGCTTGCTCTCCAAGACTCAATGTAGGCTTATTATTGCCTATGGTGCCTAAGGGACACATAAGCCCTTTTAATGCCTAATGTTTTCTTCCAATTGGTTGGTGCTTACCTTGTTTACCAAAACTACAATCTAGGGCCATTATAACCTAAGATTCACCTAAGATTCTAGGGGACACCTAAGTAGGTGACTCACCTCACTTATTAATTGCCAAGATTTCATGCAATCATTAAGCTTAGATGTGTTCATATTAGTCAACTTGCTCTCCAAGTTTCTTCTCTTTAATAGACTAAGGTCCAAAAGCATTTAATGCATTCTTATATTCAAGTCAAGAAGTCTCTAGATTAACTTGCTCCTCAAGTTGGGCGTGCAGCCTCCCTCCCCTCAAAGTTGGGCATGTGATTCTCCCATTCTAAGGCAAAAACATTTTTGAGTAACTTTCGAAATCAATACTATTACCTTATCAAACAGACTCGAAAAATTATAAAATTTTACTATGTTGTAGAGAAGACCTTAGAAAACATTTTTTATGAAGAAATCTAAGCTAAAATCATTCTGTGGAAAGAGCAGAAAATCAGTAAACACAACCCAAAAATTCATCCGTTGAACAAATTCAACGATTAGAGAGAGACTTATTTCAAAATCCAAATCTTTAAAAAACTCTTTAAAATTTTAATATGTTGTAGATATTGATGTAATTTAAAACTTTTTTGAAGGAATCATGTCCAAATCTGAAAGGAAAGATTTTATAAAAATTCGAAAAAGCAACTTGGTTACCGTTTTCATTATACTGAACAAGTTCTATATGGTAATTAATTGGGCCTTCGTCTCAACCATTTCATCTCAGAAAAATATGAAATAAATTATGTCATAAACTAAGATGTTTTGAACAACTTTTATGAAGGAAGTTTCTCCAAATTTGAAGCATAAAGAGCTCTATGAAAGTAGGAAAGGTCCAGTAGTTTCGAATAACTGGGAAGTCAAAACCTATTAAACTCAAGGTGACAAGTCTATGGAGGAGAGGAGGCGCCCCTACTTGGCTTGCGATCACTTGCTATCATTTCCTTATGTCATGAGTCATCCTTCCTTCATTAATTACTTGGGACACATAAGCCTCCATACTCATCATCCTCATTTAATGCTTTTCACACTTGTCATACTTGTTCACACTTGTTTTCTATGAAGGTTTGACTAATCCAAGGCCTATCTAACTTAGCTTCCTAGTTGAGACCAAAATAAGGGTCAAAATCGAGGATGTTACAGGGAGAGTGGGGGCGGTGTCCGGTGTTTATTGAATGCCCAACGTGGGTAGGGATGTCAAGCCATGGTTGAGGTTGGATTGATATTCCTCATGAAATGTTGTTTAAACGGGGGTTCTAGATGATATAGTGCTCGATGAGGCGGGATGATACCCGGTCATACCCGAAGACCACCAACTCTTGTGTTGGCTATGGCCGAGGGTTTGTAATAATCAGAATGCATGTGATGACTTTGAGCATGATTATTAGGGATTGTGTTCTAATTATTGGTTATGCTTAATACATTGATATTGGCATATATAATTTACTAATATGTAGGAGTGTGCCAATGTGAGATAAGATTGTATATTGCTGCGTGTTTAGGTAGCCTTCGAGATAAATTCGCATCCTAATTAAATCTTAGTCTGTTAACTCGATGAGATTTATCCCATCCTTGTTGTTGTTAAATGCTTTCAGGCCCATAGCATGGAATATCGACACATTCGTTTTGGGGTCATCATGGATGAGAATACGATTGTGACCTCATACCCTATTTCGGGGACTGACCACATGCACAAGTGGGTGGTCACGATGGAGGGGGTGGAAGAGGCATTGGCTACTTGGGTGCTCCTTAGGTGCAAGCCCTGGTTCATTTGGAATGGTGATATATGTTTTGGCCTGATTCAAGGTTTTGATGGATCACTCGATGGGGACATTGGCTAGCAAGTTTGGGATCCCATGGACATTGACCTTTAATGGTGTCATTGTGGATCCAGCGTCTGGTCCAGATGAGGAGAAGTATCCCCCGACTATAGTCTTAGACACTAGTGCTTGCCATTGCTCTAGAAGAGTTTAGTTAACCCTGACTTCTCTAACCCCTTTTTTGCCTAATGGTCATTTAGGAAGTTGTCTTTTGGAATAGGTTTGTAAATAATTTTCTTAGGTTAACAATTCCTAAATAAAGGTTGTACTTTTAGAAATCGTTTGATACGTTTTTACTATCCTTGTTCTATATTGGTTGATTGGATGTTTAAATTAAAGGCTTCCGCTTGCATTTAATTGAAATATAAAAAGAATGGGTAGGTAACGCGTCTAGAGACGTCACAAGTTCATCGACCGTTGATTGTTGTTTGCACACTCTTGATTTTGAGGCGTAACAATAAAAGTTTTTGGAACGATCATCAATTTAATGATTATCAAGTAATTTGTAATGGTGTTTGCCTATAAATTGAAACTCGAAAACCATAATCCTTCGGTATGGACATCGGAATAAAACCAATTCTCTCCTCTCCTTCTAATTCTTCCTATACATATTATTTAGTTGCTTTTCTTTTTATTATTCTGTGCGTTATAAAAGAAGAAGAAGAAGAAGATATGTTGTGGCCACTAGAACCTACCATATCGAGCTTTGTATTATGATAAGTGGAATTATTCACAAACATTGTGCTAAACATTGTGTTTACACATCTTAGATGGTTGAACTTATTTTTCATTTTTTTCAACAGATTTTACAACCACGAATCTTTGAAGGGACAAGAATAGTAGAAGTGTCACAAATTTCGTATATTGTTCATTTGAAAGGTATATATATATATATATATATATATATATATATATATATATATATATATATATATTTTTTTTTTTGGCTCACTTAAGTGCTACCGGTATAAAAAATTGATCACATAAATACCATTGGCGATTTTCCTTGTCGAAAAATCCAACGTAGATATTAATTGTCTTAAGTGACGCTACTAGTGTCGACGTGGATAATTTTTGTAATATTTTTTAAAAATTGTGATTTTTTTTATTTTTCCTTTCCCTCGTTTCTTTGTTTTTACTTTTTGTGTTAGCAGAAGTCATGTGCAAAGGCTTCGCCCATATCTTGTGAAGGCCTTTGTGCCCTCCCCGTGACTAATGTGGTTGCAATGGCCTTGAGCAGGCCTTTTGGGCCTCGTACCCAAATGGAGAGAGAAAGTGGAAAAGAAAAATAGAAAGAAAAAGAGAAACACATGGAGAGAGAGAGAGAGAGAGAGGCGCCCAAAATCGCTTAAGCTTTAAGCGCCCGACGGCCATGGCTGATTGAGCTTCAGTCTTGCGGCGGAACACCTTTGCCCAGCCGCAGGAGACGGTGGAGTACCTAACCGGGTTGTTTGTCGATGAGAAATTGTTCCCCCGGGCTCCAACTTTTGGAATTCCCATCTGTGTTTTGTTCGTAGCAGCCATCGTGGCTTGAAAGTACAACGGCTAAAGCTTGAGCGGCCATGACAGCCTCTCTCTCCGTAAGTTGTTTTTTTTTTTTTTCCTTTCCTCTCTCTCTCTCCTTTAGTTTTTCTTATCTTTTCTTTTATGTTACATGATGTGGCAATAAATTTCTATTTATATTTTGAAAATTCCCACGTATGACTTTCGTTTATTTATAAAATTATCATGTCAAAATGAAAAGTTGAATAAAAAAAAAAATCCACTACGACCATTTGCTAAAAACGGTACTTAGGTGGTTGATTTTACTCTGACATGTTATTTAATACGCGAAAAAAAATTGTGGTACTTAGAATAAGCACCCTAAAATGGTTATGACAATTGTGTTGTTTTTATCTATGTAGCATCGACACGAACATGTGACACGCGACATGACACGACATGATACGCTGACACGTCATTTTTTAAAAATAGAGAATTTCTACACGTTCCGATACGTTATATATTAAATATATTTTTATATATAAATACATAAATAAATAATAAAAAAATAGCCTAGAATTAATTTACATGAAAAATATTAAATAATATCATTCATTATTTTAATTTGTTACAATAATATACAAAAATTAGAGGAAAAAATATTGTTTAAAGAAAAAGGCTGAAATGATATTTTTAAATTTATTTATTTATCATATATATCATTTTTTATTACTTCTTTCATAGTAAGAGACTTTTTTAAAAAATAAAACAATTCTAAAAAAACAAAACTGAAAAAAAAAATTGACCCCGTGCGTGTATATTTATAGCAATTTTATTACTTCTTTTATTACTTCTTTTGTGTATATTTATACTTTGACCCCTCAAGTATTAGAAATTTTTAAAATTGACCCCGTGCGTTTGAATCACATGTCATAATTCTGGACTCGCGTGTCGGAAAGAGTTAGCCACGTGTTGGATTTTTCAACACTTGTTAACCGCATGTCGGATACGTGTCGGAGTGTCGGACACGATACGAAGGCTTTCAGAGAGTGTCCGTGCAACATAGGTTTTTATCTCAATCCTTAAGGCACAGACATACAAATGACTGCAAGCTCCAAATAGATAAAAAAAAAATCTAGCTTTACAGGAGGAACAACACCAGGATTTCCAGTTACTAGAGCGCAACAGAAAGATGCAAGAATTGCTCTGATGAGAATGAGATGATTCATTCGCCTTTCGACCTGAGCAAGAGGTCGAAGAAGCAAGAAAAAAGCAGGAGCAGAGTATAAATCTCCAATGTTTTCATACTCTCGCGTTATGTGCGAGAAAGAAATGAGGTGTGACACTGGTTATGTAAGAGTTTTCCTAATGTGGACTAAATTAATTAATATTGTAATTTACTGTTTTTACGGTTACCGTAAAACATGGTTGGTCTAAAGTGAGATAGAAGGTTTCTTAATTAGTCTAATATGGGCTGGCTAGTGTGGGCCAAGTTGAGCCTCGCCCATAATGAGGGGGATTTGCTGGAAATTTTATAAATAGTGCTCAAGTCTCTCATCTAACCCTAATTCTCACATGTATCCTCACCTAAGGGGCGTTTACCTAACGCTACACGTGAGGGGGGGCCGCCTCATTGAGCCAATGATACAGAGGGCAATAGAGAAGAATGACTTGCGCGTGAAACATTGTGTTTCTGCTTCCGCTTCAAGAACAATAGATCCCAAAACAGGTGCGTTAATATTTCTACTCAATTATGCATGTTCTTATTCTAGTTATGGAGATCTTGAGATTACGCAATTTGCGTCCAACATGTGGTATCAGAGCAACCATAACCCTAGAACTTGAACGCATAAAGTTTTTGCCATAATTTGTGATTTTTGAGATTTTTTGTTCAATAAAAATAAAATTAAATCATAAATTCGGATTTGGCTTGATAAGACGAGCAAGACAATCGGCGGCATGTCACCGGAGGAGGCCACATGTGCCTCCACGCGCGGCCACACGCCGCCTGGGTGTCGAATCGCGCTGCACGTGAGCTTGACGCACCGCACACTCAGGCGACGCGTGTGGGCGCGTGGAGCCTTCGTTCGGCGCGTGGATGGTGGCGTTAGGTTCATATGATCATCCTCTATATCGTGGTGTATTTATTTTACAGGTTTGATAATTTTATGGATGTGAAAATACATACGGAACCCTAAATACGTGTATTTTTAGTGTATTTTTGCGTATTTTTCTTATATTTTCTGTGATTTTGGAAATATAAGTGTTGGGTTACAGGTATGTTATCACATAAACATTATAATGGTGTGATTCATTAATAAAATTAAACTTTATTGTGAAATGAAGCTGGCTTAATAAGATATAATCATTATGGAATAGTAATTGAGCTATGTATTGAGCTGATGAGAAACAATAAAGGTTATGAAACTTTTGTTGCTCAAGTATACTCCTTGACACGATGGTACTCTTTGAATGATAGTCGTTTTTAAGAACTCGTGACCAAACTGATTGTACTGATTAACATATCTGCTATATGTGGGTAATGCATGTCAATTAAGTTATTGCATATTGTACATGAACTCATTTGGTCACTTGTTAATGTCTATCAAGTTGAATATTTTTTTATGGTTAAGGAGTATGACAACATTTACGCAGAGTAATAGTATCTACTGTTAAATTTTGGATATTTGGTTATCTGGTTTGACTCAATTAATAGACCACTGGTTGATTACAATGATAATTTGTTACTTAAAAATTGGCTAATAAATTAGTTGTTGGCCTTGAAGTTATTTTTTTTGCCTTATGAACTCATGTGTGATAATGGATCAGTTGTCAAGCTTGTCGATTTGGTGTACCATGTATTATTATTGATGTTAATTTGTGAGAGATATTTTATATCATCATTCTTTTTATGTTGTTCTGATAATATGTAATCGGGGTGCATAAGAGATGTTTTATTTTCTACTATAAGAAGTTTCTTGTGTTACTGTGATCAATGATTTCATTGGAATCTGTCTTTCAGGTTCGTTGTATATATATTAATTTTTATTAATGCATAAAGCAATGTAATTAGCATGATATGTGATTTTGGTGATATGCTGCCCCTATCACTAAAGTTAAAATCACATATATGGTTTATGTGATGAGTAAAGTTTATATCGCTAGTATGAGAGAATTTCAATGATTCAATTGAGTAGTGACCGCCAAAGTGGCACGCTTGATTGGGTTTGAGAAATTTCGGTCTCGTATGTTGATTTTGATGTCTCCTAATCTAATGCGTAGTCATACTCCCAAATGAGGTGATTGTGTATTAGTTCATGGAGGGATACATAATAGTATGGTGGAGGAGTGACTAATTCTAGTGATTCATATGCCCAAATGTGATGAATTCACGAAGAATTGGAATATATTCTCATAACCGCTATCATGCGGGGAGTGTACAACTGCATGTCATGTATTCTGCCCAAAGGTGATTATATGATTATGCGTGTAATTCTCTGGATGTGTACTTGTACGTCAAGTTACATGGTACTCACATGATGCTAATTATATATATTGTTTGGTTTTCAGTCATATTTTCTGTAATTAATAACTTCATTATTATTGAGATTTTTATTGCTTCAAATTTTAAGTTGTAGACATATGATTTGTTACTTGAGAAAAGAGCAATTGAATTTGCTTACTGTCCATGAAGCGTTCCATTTTGGAACACTTGAAAAGAGGTTTGCCTGCGGACTGCACTGCTATAAGATAATGGAAGTCTTAGTTGTTTGAAATTATGTCTTGTCTGATATTGAAATTAGGACATATCTGCAAAGATTGTGTTTAAGTCCTAATGACATATACATAATATATATGATTAAAAGGTTGTTTCCGAAAGTTTTCTATTTAAGGAAAATAACCGAGATAAAGAATAAAACAATTACAATTAATCTTAAAAGATTGTCAGGTTTAACAGTGGCCGTGAGTGTTTTGGCAAGTATGATAATGCGAAATAACTTAAAGGATCATTTGTCAAATACTTGGTAGATTCTGGGGTGGTAATTTAATTACTATACCTGAAAATTCTGACAAAAAGATTTGCCGAAAGGCATAAATGCATTATATTGAACATGGTGATGAGTATGATTAGTAAGACTAATTTATTTATTTTTTTGTGGGTTGATATTATGAAAGCAATTTTTTCACATACAAAATGTATCTCTTATCAAAGTTGTTTCATAAACTTCTTTTGAGTTATAAATTGGATATAAATTACTTGAATCATATGAAATTTAGAGGTGTCATGCAAAAGTGAGGTTATCTAATCCAATATTAAGTACGTTGGAATTCAAATTCACTCGGAATTATATTGTATCTTATCAAGATTATTAAAGGGGTATTGATTTTATGACTCTAAAGAAGGTACGCGAATTATGGAATCACATATTCTAAAGTTTCTAAAGATTGACGTAATTATAGAGGATAGCTGCTCTCAGACTATTAAAGATAATAGTCTGATGGAGGTTACTACGTTTTTGTCTTTACCTATACAGATAATTATGAAATCTCTTGTACCATAGATTAAACTTATTGAGGTTCAAGGTACTATTCTTGATATAGTTTATAATGAAATCTCTTAAACCTCTCAAGTGCAGAATGAAGTGGTTGTAGCTTTATCAAGGAGATTTGTTAGGGAAAGACGATAAGTTATATCATTATACTATATAGACTTCATTTGGGAACCACTTTGGAAAGCCCCTTGGGAGTCCAAAGCCCATTTGCCCAAATATTGGGTGTTTGGGAACACCCATTGAAACTTGCCTTCAAGGAATGCTGGCATTCCAAAGGCTGAAAGCCCAAGGCAGGTCCTAGGCTGCCTTGGGCTTTCAGCATTTTCGAAATGCCCATGTTACTGTTCATGAACTACTGTTCATCTTATTCTCCGGCGGCGTAGACGAGCTTGAGAGGCCGGCGAGTCACGGCTGAGGTCGACGAGGTCGCGGCGACCGTCACCGGCCAGTCGCATGACCCTGGCGAGTCGCGGCGACCGCTCGTGAGGCGCGCGACCCTGGCGAGTCGCGGCGACCGCCCGCGAGGCGCGTGACTCGATGAGTCGCGTCGCCGCGACCTCGCGGCGACTAGATTTGGTCGCGCGGAGGTCGGGCAACCAGATCTAGTCGTCGGAGGTCGCGCGACCTCGCGGCGACTAGCTCGGTCGCGTGGTGGTCGGGCGACCAGATCCGGTCGCTCGACCTCGGCGCAGCCCGGATCCTAGGTCGCGCCGGTCGCCGCGAGGTCGCGCGACCCAGATTTGGGTCTTGCTGGTCGTCGCGAGGTCGCGCGACCTCCAGCGAACCTAGATCTAGGTCGGGCGACCCTCGCCGGAGGTCGCCAGACCCTGAGATCGCCTGCGGCCGCCTGCTTGGCTGGTGAACTTTTTTATTTTTTTTTTACAATTTTTTTTAATCACCAAAGTTTTTTTTGTAAATGTGTAATCCTCCAAACACCATTTTACTCAAAGATACTTACAAAGGGCTTTCAAACTATAATTTACCAAACACAATTTGCATTTTGGAAAACACCTTTAACTCAAAGGTATTTGCATTTTCCTAAAAACTTTCCCCAAAAGTTTTCCCAAACGCACCCATAGTCTATTTGTGAGAGCATGATTACAATATCCACTACATGGTTGTTTTAGCAACTTATATAAATATCGTTTATTGTTCTCAATTAAGTATGTGATTAGATGCCATAAAAGACGGTATATAATCTATGAAACATCATAGTGTTTGGAAACTAACTTACTTGCCTAAAGATCATAAGTTCATTAGTTGCAAATTGACGTACAAAATTAAAAGAATTTCAAAGAAAGATTGTAGAATTTAAAGCCAATTTGGTAACTAATATTTTCACTCTAAAAGAGGGGTGGATTGTTTATAGTGAAGAAATAATTATTTCTTTAAATATTCTTTCAGAGTGAACGTGGCATTAATAATTTATTTTGATATAAAGTTATGCCAAATAGATACAAAATCTATATTGTGCAATTGGAGAATTTTGCAACAAATGTTTTAAGTAAACTTGTGTGTAGATTGAAAAGTCTTATTTATAGTCTTAAATAAGTTTCCAGATAATATTATTAAAGTTTCATAGTGTTGTTATTTTGTTCAATTTGGAACAAAGTAATTCAATATACTGTAAGGTCAGTGGGAGGAAATTTATTTTTTCTCATATTTTATGTACATAATATTTTGCTAATAAGTTGTGATCTTGAGACATCTTATATCCTTTGTACTGAGGTCTATAATAATTGTTTTTACCATATTATATTAGATTTTCTCAGAGGACATTTGCTGATTGTATATTGGAAATATTCAATATACATTATTGCAAGCCATGAATTGCTCTTGTTGTTAAGAGTGATGGACTAAATCTATCACATTGTCCTTATTTAGATATTGAGAAAATCTAATTAAAGGGTGTACCTTGTGTCAATGCACTTAAAAGTATAATGTATGCTCGAATTTGCGCTAGACTAAATGTTGTCTTTGTGACGGGACTTCTAGGCAGATATCGCTTAAATCCAGGACATGATCACTAGGTTGCTATCAAGAATGTTTTAAGGTACTTAAAGAAAACGAGAGATTATATACTAATTTACAGACATATTCTGATGACATGCAATCAATAACGGAATATATATATATATATATATATATATATATATATATATATATATATATATATTTATGTTAGTAGTAAGTGCAGTAAATAAAGTTCTATGTCATCTTCTACTATGTAAGCAGTGTTAGTAACATTCTTTTAGGCTCCAGAATCTCATGAAAAAGTTAATCATTTTAACTTTATGGATAGACCCATACGGTTGTATTGAGATAACAAATTTATAGTATTATTTATTTACTACAAAGGTCTCAAGGGGTCTAAATATATGGTGGTCAAAATTTTTGACCAAAAGCAAACGGCACAGAAATGTGACGTTTTAATATAATATATTTTCACAGATAATGTGATTGCAGATCCACTAACTAAAGGCATACGCTCGTGTGTATTTGAGTAACATATCGTTAGCATGGGCCTAGAAGCATCATGAGATGCTGTTTTTTAGTGGGAGCTATTTTGGCTTTACTCTGAGAAATGTTTCATTTGTGTTCATTACACTTTGTAATGGTTTGATATATATCAACTTTTGCATTCAATAAAATATTTTTGAATGTATTGTTATTATGTTAAATACATATTGATAAAATTTCAAGAGATTGTATAAACCTTGAGTGAAGGCTAGGGGCATCCGGGCATTCGGTTATTATCCTTGTGCATATGTCTTATGATACATAAAGAAATATTAACCATAAGGACAAGACATATGTGGGTTCATTGGAACCATAAAGCATTCTCTAGCGGCACAAGTTTTTGTGACACCTAAGATAAGAGAATGGTTTGTCCAAAAAAAAAAAAAAAAAGATAAGAGAATGGTGACTGACAAATATGATCTCTCTATAAGAGATGTTATCCATTTGTCACACTACCATATTGAATCCATATCAATAAAGTTGAAAGCATTCTTAACCATGGAAGACTCTGTGTGTATACATGCAGTTACCGCCATGGTTCGGTGTCTAAGACTTTATGGGATAAGATTGACTATTAAGAATTATCTCTGGACCAAATGTGCACACGTACAATACGATTTCAATTAATATAGTCCAAGTGGGAGAATGTAAGAGTTTTCCTAATGTGGACTAAATTAATTGATATTGCAATTTACTGTTTTTACGGTTACCGTAAAACATAGTTGGTCTAAAGTGAGATAGAAGGTTTCTTAATTAGTCTAATACGGTGCATTTTAGTGTGGGCCGAGTTGAGCTACCCCGTAATGAGGGGATTTTTGGAAACTTTATAAATAGTGCTCAAGTCTCTCATCTAACCCTAATTCTCACATGTATCCTTACCTAAGGGGCGTTTACCTAACGCTACACGTGAGGGGCTGCCTCATTGAGCTGGTGATATGGAGGGCAATAGAGGAGAAGGACTTGCGTGTGAAATATTGTGTTTCCGCTTCCGTTTCAAGAATAATGGATTCCAAAACAGGTGCAGTTAATATTTTTACTCAATTATACATGTTCTTGTTCTAGTTATGGAGATCTTAGGATTATGCAATTTGCGTCCAATATGTCGGTCTTGCCGTTCCCACATTTGAATCATGAAAAAGCAAAAGACTCAGTGGTCATGGGCTTTGATGGATTTCACGTCCCGCTTTCATAAAGTCTTCGGATCTTTTCGCTATACGAAAAAAGGGCAAGTCGAAGAAGTAGTCTCCCATTCAAATGGCGGACTCGGGAAAAGGAAGAAAGAAGAATATTGAGTGAGCGAGTTATGAAGCACCGAGATGTTCAGATCCAACCTCATCCGTGGACGCACTCACCGGTAAAGTGGGAACGGCAGTGGTGCGCACAGGCCCATGCGAAACTTTTATCTTTTGGACAAAACTGCTCTGTTCCGGTCGTCGGGAAAACTCTTAGACGTTGAGCCATCTTTTGAGAAAATTTCTTGTCCCCATTTGAAATCTTTCCCATTAGAAAGGAAATAGATAGAAAAGAGAAAGAGGTATAACCCAAGCTCTTCATTGTCTTCATGGTCGCCCTTGCCACTCGATTGTCAGTGAATTAGATTTTCTCCTTGCACATATTCAACTTTTTTTGCTAATCCAACAGTCATAGCTTGCTTGCTTCACAGCACCCACTTTCCCAAATTTTACCAACCTGTGCTCAATAGCTTTTCCCAGCCTCTCGCCTCGTGCATTCGAAGTTTTGATTTTTTCTCATATCGGCTCGTCGGGTCGGCTGTTAATTTGTAGCAGGCGGAAATATGGACGTTGACGTGGATCATTACAGTGTTCTGGGTTTACCTTCCGGGGAAGAAGGGGCCCAACTCTCCGAGAAAGAGATCTCAAAGGCTTACAGGGCTAAAGCTTTGGAACTGCATCCAGACAAGAGGCCAGATGTTCTAAATCCGCACCCGAATTTCTAAAAGCTCAAGGCGTCCTACGAGATTCTGAAGGACGAGAAGGCCTGGAAGCTGTTTGATGATCTTCTGAGGGTCAAGCGTGAGCAGCTCCTTCGGCGATCGCAGCAAGATTCAAAGCGGAGGAAAATGGTGTTGGATCTTGAAGAAAGAGAGCTAGCGGCATTTGCTCCTGACTCTGCTGCAAAAGCGAAAAGGGAAGAGGATAGAATCTTTAGGAAGCTTAGAGAAGAGATGGAAAGGATTCAAGCTAATGCGAACAAAGGTGCTCCTCCGGGTTCGTCAAAGGGACAGAATGCTAGTGAGGGGAATGATAGGAAAAGGAGCGGTGCGGTTGGTCTGGACAAGAAGAAGGTTCTCAAAGTTTCCTGGGAGATGAGTGGCGCTGACTATACCGTAGAGAGGTGGAAGGAGTTGTTTTCAGCATTTGCTGAGTTCGAAGATGTCGTCACTAGGAAGAAGAGAGGATCTGCATTTGTCGTGATAGCATCTAAAGATGCTGCTGTATGTCATTCTATCATCTCCCTTCAATTAGTATGACTTTGCTATTTTGGCAATGCCCCAATGATGAATGTCACTTTTTTAGGTTGCTGCCACAAGAACCGTGTGTGGAGATCTTTCAAATCCTCTGTTAGTTGTCCCTCTTCAGCCAGTTGTAGCAACAGAGTTCCCAAGCTTCAACAAGCCTGTGGAGAACGATCTCCGCAATGATCTTGTCAGGGGTGGGTATCAAGATTGTGAGGACTCTGCGATGAAGAAACCCTAGAAGGTACGCACCTTTTCTTCAACTTTCCTTTGATAGTTGGGCGGTCTTCTAGCACTCAAAACAAAATTTAGCTATACGGAAATTTTGAGGATGCTCTACTTTTCCTTTAAATAGAAAAAATAGGCTTTCTACATTTGCATCGTCCAAAAAACGATTTTTATCAGTTGTAGCAAAGAAGGAACTTCGTAGAAGTCAAAATATGAAGAAATAGATATACCTAGATACTTTATTATATGGATAAAGGATCTAATTGATAAAGTATCGTAAGATCAATTAGTGAGGTTTTGAGCCAATACAATAAGAAACATGATTATTGCTTTTTAATTGGCTGTTTTTGAATTAATTGCTAAACATATATACCTATATGAGGATTTTTCTTCCAATCACTGTTCCTTTGCAGTAAGTATCAGTTTCTTCTTATTGAGAGAACATAGGAAAGTGAATTTTATGCAGCACTCCCTGCAAGGTAATTGTTATGCTGGGGTAAGACCATCCCTTCATCTTTAGATAGCGACATTAACTGATCCATCAGGATTGTCCTTATTGGTGAATGCCCATGCATTGTGTGGGATTAGGATGCATGAGCGAAGATTTGAGATACATTGCCGGAATATAGAAAGAGGGAGACCACCGAAATCATTCATGTCTCATGAACATCTGTGTCCTTAAAGTTGATAACATGGCCAAGAAAATCTCTATAATTTGACAATCAAGAAATATTTTATCAAGAATGGCAGATTCCTAACAAGAAGAAAAGATGAAAGAAACTGCGAAAAAAAGAAATTTTGAGACGTTACTGAATTTATGTTTTTTCCGGCACTACCTTCCATCCCCAGATTCTTTGATCTAGATATTTACATCCCATTCCCTGCAAGTTCTTTAAACGAAACACTAATATTATGCTTTCAACCGTCGGGTCCATATTTAAATCATCTTGTTTTTGACAGTGACCTTTGTGGTTTGCAAAAGTTGACTTTCCTATGATGAATAATATTGAAGTTCAAGCAAGGAGAAACAAACAACATTAACTTCGAGCATGATCTAGTTGTAGTCTATTCTGTAGTATGATCTTCTCATTACTTCATCATCTAATTACGAACGTCTTTATCAGCTAATTACGAACGTCCTTCAGAATAATTTCTAGTCAGTATCAATTACGAAATAACAAATGCAAGGAAAGATTTGGAATGTTTAACTTTGAGAATTAATGCCCAAAGACCAGTTTAGGCATGTATTAGGAAGCATGAGTGGAATTGGCTTGCTTTCAATTAAAGTGTGGAAAAGATGTCGAGTGGGGAAACTTTTGGAGAATTATTGGGAATTAAATATGAAAAAGAACAGAGGTGACGTAAGAGAAGGTCGGAAAACAAATTGAATCGGATTCCGATAGTAATTGGATAGTGAAGCCCATATTGCTAGATTTTTTCATTTCTATTTGCTTTGGCTGAGAGTATATCATTCATATTTTGGACCAATCAATTGATCAAAAAAAAAAAAAAAAACCTCCCGTTTATGGATAAAATATTGCTCGGAGGGTTGCTATTTTATCGTAGATCTTGTTATGTTCTCTTCAAGGGTTTGTGTGGGGACATTTGTTGATTGGTGTGTTAGATGCTTTAACTACTGTTTTGGCATAGCTTGCACAGTATTGCCTCGTAGCAATCTGGCCCTAAGTTGTCAACGTTTTGATCCTACTTTTCTCTGTGGTTATGGAGTGGTTTTACCTGATTAATGCACTTGAGACCTTTTACTTTTAGTCTGCTTGTACTTTTTTCATATTTCTACATATAAAATTCTGAGATCCTGGGCAGGCTGAGGCCAGGCAAAAATGATATGCAAAAGCATCAGAGGAGTGTATTATGTACAATGTAGCTTCTGATGTCCTCAATCCATGATGAAATGGTAAGGTGTCAGTTCTAAAGTAGATACATCAGCAATTTAGTCTTCTCATCATTTCTGATCCTTCTCTCTTTCTTCCCAATCAGTTGACAAGATGGTAGCTCAGGATGTTTAGATCACTTGATGAGCGTACTATGATGATAGCAACTGACAGCAAATCTCATGTTAATGGTGTGCCCCAGTGAATATCAAGTGCATTTGAACTTAACTGGTGGGACCTGAATTGGTATTTTTGCACAATATTTATCTGATCCTCGATTGCTGAAACTAGGCAGGAGACCTTGCTATGGTAACACCATATGTCAGGGATTGACCAAACAATTGTCATTCTGGAGACTGTAATTTCAGACATTTCTTCTTGTACTGTATAATTGCTTGGTGATTGTAATTTAGTATAGTCATGGTTTGTTCCTGGAATCAGCTGAGTGCCTAAGCCAGTACTTTGCTATGTGATTTCACATGCTTTATAGAAGACAAATTCACAATGTGGTGATGTAAGGGAATTGTAGATTGAACCCCCTTGTGCATTGTTATGTCGTATTAAATTTTGATGCTGAATGTTATTGGAGTATGAGAGTAGTTTAGAGTGGTTGTATTATTGGCAGAGCAGATGGATCCGTGGCAGAAGTTCTGTAGCCTGGAGAAATGAAGGTCTATGTCCAAAACCTTAACTCCAAAACCTTAACAAAACGATGGTTTTTCTGAGTTTTCTACAGTAATAGGAATTTGTCGCTGAGAAAGTCAAAAGAAACTGGAACATCAGCTAAATGCTGGATCGGATTGCTGTCGCCATAACAGTTCGAATTAACACAAACACCTTTTTGTATTCTACTTGTATTGTTGCCAAGTGATATCCTGGAATAACTTAGAAATTGTCCCTGGAGTTACACTATGCTACTGTAAACTCTATTCTCTCCCGTTTCTCCTCCCTCTTAACCTTCTCTTTGTGAGCTGTGGATTCTCGGCACTCCATCACCAGGGTGCAGTGCAATATCTCCATCTTTTCCAAGATTTCGTTTCCTACACTGTCCTTAGGCTCTTTTCCATGCCTTAATCTCCAGGGAAGGCTTCATCTAGTGCTAGCAATACCATCTTCACTTGCTGAGAAGTTTTGCCTGTAAATTCTTATACAAACACCGTTTGGAGTATGGGTGGATGTAATATATTGGCAGTAGCATTGGCAGCACAGAGTGGGATCCTTGGAAGTTCTGTGATGTGGAGAGATGAAGATTAATGTATAATAAAAGCTAAAAAAAGAAAAATGATGATAACAGAGAGTGGCAACTGCAGGGATGGTAGCCTAGTATATCTAAATCCTAAAGGCGTTTTAATTTACTTATTTTTTATTTTTAGCAAAAGAATTTTCCTACTTAAGTTGCTTAGGAAAACAGAAGAAGAGATGATCATCGAGTAATTTTCCATTGTTTTGCAGAGGTTGTTTAAGTACTATTAGTTTACGATTATATTATTTGTTCTTCCAAATTATTTTTTCAAATTATAAATACATATTTAGATTAGGCAAACTGGAATTGAAGAATAATTCTAGTAAGATAATATCACCCAATTTATCTCCAGGCACAAAAAATAATAGATTGCGAATGGGACTTTGAAAATTGGGAAATCACCAAAAAAAAAAAAAAATACTCGAGTTTTCGCCCTACAAGGACAAAAAGAAGAAGACAAACCTCTACTTCAAAACTATTAAGTTTTTTTTACCATATTTAAACAAAAACTGTATTAAACCCTCCCTTATTTAAAAGACTTAGATATCTCAAAATGCCCTTGCTCTCAACTCATCTCTGCCACCGTCTTCCGTGTTCCTGTCCACCATCTCTGCTGCTGCCGGCCGCTTTGCTACCACCAAGCCGCCGGCGTTAGCTCTCCTTGTCGTGTACCGCCGTTACCCTTTGTTTATCCCCCTTCCTCTTTCCTCCATTGTAAAACATAACAAGCACAACAGGTGAAAACTCTATCAATCTAAGAAATTAGGAACAAGATTTAATTTAATATAACTAAAAGTATCTATAGTCAAATTAATACTGTTGCCAGAAATTTTTATGAAAATGGGTCGACTCAAAATATCACAAGAGAAAATATACTTAAATGTCACTATCGTAAGACTTATAAGTACCAAAGAAAAAAAATTGAACAAGTATTTAGTTTTTTTTTTTTAATAGGTTGGCTGAAGTAATGAATTAAAATGAAAGGATATTGCAAAATCCATATAATAGTGAGATTAAGGAAATTTGTAAATAGTACGGGATAACTAATTCGACGAAGTTGAGAGATTTTATTAAAAAATTAGGAATTTAGGTATTAATCTAAATAAGTTACGAAAATAGTTTAAAGGCATTGTGGTGACTTTTATCCCAAAAAAATGTAGGACTTAATTCTTTGCGTACTCTCAGTCAGAGTTCACAATTGAGTCCAAGAATCGCGTTGCTACACCCCTCGAGAAATCATCCAACGAATAATATAAAGTCAAGAATCTCATAACTGGTCGGTCGCTGCCCAACAAAGAGACAGAGAATCATAGACTAAAGTTACACGAAAATAATCTGTTCTTTGCTTTCTTTATCTTTTTATAGTCCCTCTTATTTTCTCTTCAGAATTGAATAAAGCTTCCCAACAAGTGTTAGGAACTCAGACACACTCAGTGCTTCTTGGGAGTCACACAGCATTAGTAAGGTTTCGATTTCTTGCAAAACTGCTTTCTACTTCCTTTTTTCTTCCGGAAAATTGGTGGTCTGGTCATTAGTTTCATTTGTCTGTGAACATTTGTTCAGTTTTAGCAGTGCGTCAATGATCGGTTCAGCAACAAACAATATATACTTTTGTGTGTTGATGATCTCATGTTTGATGTTTGGGAAATGCATGGTGTACCAAATTTGGTTTACAAAATTGATCCGTTAGGTAATGCGGTGAACTGTAATTGGGTGTTTGAATATGAGTCGCTTTTTTAATGTCTTTCTGCAATCAGTGATCTCATTGGAATATATCGATTTCTTAGATCAACTTTTAGCAAAACTAGCAACTAGCATTGCTTAGACTTCTGAAACTTCCCTATCTTATTCTTTCTCCTTTAGTGGGTTTCACTCATGCAGGGGCGCAACCCTCAATTAATCTCACTCACAGTAACGGGAGATTTAGAGCAGTATCAGGATCCCAAAATTTTGCTGAACATATTGAATAAATGCTATAATGATCCGATCTAACAAATGCGGGGAGTGATCTCCAGGAGTAGAAGGCCTGGACAAGGAGTGGCACCTGGCAAACTTTTAGGATGGTGATGGGGTGAGGAATAAACCGAATTTGGCACTGAAAAATAGTAAAACATTATTGATATCTGTGTATGAAAACTGCAATTAACTCATGGAAACACCTTTTGATATAACAATAAGTTTAGTATTGCTCAGATGGGAGTACTATTTGGTGGGTGACCTCCTGAAAAAGTGCCCCTTTGTATGCCAAATGATTTCTATGTGGGACGGGTCAAAGCGGGTAATATTTCGAGTGAGTTGATCCACGATGTCACAAATGCAACAAGAAGTGTAGAGAATTAAGTTTAATTCTTTAGAACGAGTCGAAGGCGGTTTATGCATTCTAACCTTTATTAAGTTGGCCTGCATTGTTGTTTCCCAGAGAGAACAGCAGAAGCCATCACATCCCCATGAAATCGGTCCGTCTGATACTTTTTTTATGGGAAGAATGGGGCATCCACTTGCTGGTCACCGGGAGCCTCGCTTGCCAGATCACCCTTGCCATCTTCGCCAACCACCGGAAGCACACGACCTCGATCATTGTGAGAGGCGTCATCTTCGCAGCCTACTTTCTCTCGTCTTCCAATGCGGCCCTTGCCCTCAACAAGCTCATAGTCCTCCAGACCAACGGTCCCGAAAGACCGGACTACGTTACCCAGCTCAAGGGGCTGTTGGCGCCTTTGCTCTTGATGCTTCTTGGTTACCCCGACAACATAGCTGCTTACTCGTTTGATGACAGCAGGCTTAGCAGCCGGGATATGCTGAATCTGTTGGTCAGTGTCGGTTTCGTCATCTGGATCATGACGGCTGGCACAGCTCGTCCCCCGTGGGGTTTCTTTACTTCCCTTTGTTTACCGCTGGGGTCATGCGATCAGCGGCGATGGTTTGGGCCCTCTTCTCCGTGCATAGGACGTTGAGGTCGCGCATATCAGCCAAGGGTATTTTCCACAAGGAACCTGTCGGCAAGTTCTTTGGCAGTCCCAACAGAACCAGATGGTCGAGGGAGCAACAGATCATCTTGAAGGCATATTATCGGTTCAATTGCTTGAAGCCCCACATTGTAAACTGGCTCTACCACCCAGAATCACTAGTAGAATTTCAGTTAACCGTAGAGCGCAATTTGGCCTTCATCATGACTGAGGTCGAACTTGGATTCATGTATGACGTCCTTTACACCAAACAACCGATTCTCTATAAACCGCTCTGGCTGATCTGCCGCTTCACTAGCTTTTTCTGTCTAGTCTCAGCCTTGTTTGGGTTTGCCATTATTTTCAAGAGCGCCTTCTTGATAGACATTTACATTGCCTACACTTACGCCATGTTGGTGGGAGTCACCGTCCTTGAAGGTTACCAAATTGTTTTGCAACCTTTTTCGGCATGGGCCATTGTGGAGATGAGCCATCACCAAAGAAACCGCCTCGGGTCAACAAGGCTATTGAAATTCTTAGCTGAAAGGTCTATAAACCAGAAAAGGTGGTCGAACTCAGTTGGTCAATTCGACTTGTTGGATCCTCGCCTGTATGACGAGTGGACATGGTCCATTGGCAGAATCCTCAAGCACCTGGGCAAAACAGAGATGACCTGGAGAAGGTATCGGATTTACTCTCGCGTAATGATCCCCAGCTCTCTCAAGGAATTGCTTGTGGAAGATATGGAAAAGCTCAACGTGATCAGAGGCCGAAAGCCCTTCACTGAATACGGCAAGCGGACGCTTGAAGCTTGGAAACTCAGCAGCGATATGGAATGGACAGTGGAAGCCCTTAAAAGTGTTGGAAAGAAGCATCTCCACAACATTTGACAAGAGCATCATCGTTTGGCACATGGCAACAAACATCTTCCTGCTTTCAGAGCCCGATAATTCTCCGAACTGTAAAGGGAGCGAACTGCTGTCCAAGTACATGATGTACCTTCTAGCACTGCACCCCCACGTGTTGTCCCTAACGACTACTGACGTCACATTGGAGCATGCTTGCGCCATATTGAAGCCATTTCTCAGGTACAGAGACCTCAATGAGGCCTTGGGGACATTGTTGTCAGAAGAGGACGTGCTCGAACCCTCCCTGGATCAGACGGGAACCATAATCACCAGGAACTGGCACGTGCTGTGGGACTCGCAGCAATTGGCTGCGACGCTGAAGGGCAAGAACAACAAGTGGCAGGTCATAAGCAGCATTTGGGTGGAGATATTGTGCTACGCTGCCTATAATTGTCAACTTCACTACCACACGAAGCTGCTGCGGCAAGGTGGAGAGCTTATAACTCATGTATGGCTGCTCTTGATGCACCATACTGACAAGTACCCCCAGAATCCCAAGAACAAGCACACCGAAGAAACCGAAGGAAAGTCACAAAGTGAGTGGTGATCCTAGGATTGGTCATGTTCTGCACCCGATTGTAGTGTGTATGTGTCTTTTCTATTTTCCTTGTTGGTAAAGCGGTGCTTTCTCAGTTATCACTATAATCGCATTCGGCTAAGGGACAAGTTTGACAACATGATTTCTAAACAACGAAAGCATATGTGATGTTAGCTTAAAAATCACATTAACAATCTTCGATATGATTTCTATTTAACAAGCAACCACTCAATATTTTTTTTTGGATTTTCATTTATTTAAATGAAATCTAAAGTACGTGCAATGCATATAATACAACTATTCTAAAATGCAATGGTGTACATAATAAGTCTATACAAAAATGACATGCGACATGCACCATTACATACAAATTATATGTCACACAATAATGGTAGGTGATAATTATGTAATTATATTGACATGTCACACATTTCAATTTAATGATCCTAAACATGCAATTACTAAATGATGTATGATGGGTGAATCTAATTCTACATGACATGCACATGATTTTTTTTGTATTTTATTTTTAATTAAATTTCGTAATAAAAAGTACCAAATATTTAAACATGCAACTTAAATTAAGTAAAAGAAATTTAATTTATCCTAAGCGATGTCTTTATATTTTTGTATTTTGAAAATTCGGAATAGACAATTACCTAATTTACATATGCAATTTAATCTAAAACAGGTAGTGCTATTAAAAATCAAATCAAACTCTATCTAAATTTTTTGAGATTTTTTTAAGGAAACAATCAAGCAACATATAATTATTCAATCAAATAATGCGATTAGCAAAACTCGTCTTATCCATTTAAACTTGGAAATGGAATAAACTAGCAATCATATCTAAGTAGTTAAGAATATTGATGGAAAGTTATCCATTTAAATTTAGAAACAAGTAAATCAATGATCGTATCTAAATACTTATATATAGGATGGAAGCTTTTCTATATCATTGGGAATGTATCTCATAGCTAGACATTAGATAGCCGTCCAAACACGTTGTCAAGTTAGGAAAATTTCCTTAGGTGATTTATTAGGATTTTCTGCATATGCATATTTAATTGAATATTTAACGGAATATATCAATCACTATGAAGAGGAATTCTAATACTTTAAATCAACTAAATATAAGATAGTAACCTCATTTGAGGATTAATCTTCCAGGTTTAAACTTGACTTGATCGGTCCAAAATCGCGATCACAGGGCTCGACGGCCAGGCGGCTCATGGGTTGTGATGGACGTCGGGTCACAGACGGCGACCCGCGATGGGTTTCTCGGTGTGGTCTCATTGTGGATGAATGACTGTGTTGACCGATGAATACGTGGAGATTCCCCACAGCTTCCTCATGAATCTGTACGTGCCGAGAGGAAAATCCAACGTACGCGAGGGGAGCTCGGTGATGACACAAAGTTGCAGTCGAAGGTTGCAAAGCGGATCGCAGGGAAGACAACAAGTGCAGGTTGAAGCACGAGAGCAAAATCATCACCAAGGAAGGAGAGGATTACCTTTTTTTCACTTTTCTCTTTCTAGCATGTGCAGGTCTTGTCCCAAGTTCTTCTTTAGCGCTTTCTCTATGTGGAAGGCGTCTTTGTGAGTCGCGGAACCTGCAAAGAGATGTCGGCACCTATCTTTTTTTTTTCTTTTTTTTTCTCTCAAACAACAAAAGAAAAGGAAAAGGAAAAAGCAAAAAAAAAAAAAAAAAAAGAGAGGACCTGCAAAAGAAGAAAAAGAATGCAGCAACAAAAGGACAGAGGGAGAGCGTCGACCGGGAGTTGGTTGTCGGGGCCAAGCCGGCAGTGGCAGCCGGCGTCGCAGGAAGCCATGCGCACCAACCGAGGAGGTTAAAAGGGAGAGAAGCAGGAGTGGGGAAAGGGGAGCTGGAGAAACCGAGAGAGGAGATGGTTTTTTTGGAGAAGGGGCGATCGAGAGAGAGCGAGGACTACCGACACCTCAGCCACGCGTGGACCCGTCCGACGACCTCTCCCGGCCACGTCCTCAAGTCGCACAAGTAAGCCTCGGCTCTGCTATTGTCCTGTTTTGGGCACGCCGGGTGGGAGCTCGCGGCCCCCGGCTCACGTCGTCCTTGTGTCTTGTCCCTGTGTTATTGTACGTCGATTTTCATGAGTCCCAGCACGAGTTTGAGCCTCGGCCGGTTCGTTTTTCTGTCCTTTTAAACAATGCGCCCCAACTGCTCGATGAAATGCTTAAGTTAGATCTGCTTCCATGTTCTTTGGTCGGGGCTGAGTCGACGTTTCCGCGTGTTGCTAATCTTACCGTTTTGCTGTGATCTCGAGCTTGACGTTTTTTTAGGGGCGCCCGTGGCTACACTTGCCTTGGTCCCGCTGATTATCTTATCGTGGTGGTCCTGGCCGAGCGGTGTAGGTCTTGGCCGGCAGCGGGGAAGTCGGCCAACGAGTGGCGGTCGAAGCGGACGATCGACAAACGTAAAACGTTGGTGGTACGCGTCGTCGGTTGGGGTAGGGGTCGTTCCACGAATCACCGAGAAGGGAAGTTCTCGGCGTGGTCTCGGTGAAGTCCAGGGGAGAAGACGACAAAGAAGAAGGGGTGAAAAACAGAAAAGTAAAAGGAAAAGAAATAAAACGGGGTAATGAAAAGAAATGCAAAAAGACAAAAAGGGCAGAAAGGACGGCAGATGGGGACGTTAGGTGAAGAAAAGTAGGGAGTGCAGTGAATAGGACAAGACAGGGAAAGGACAAAAAGAGAAAAAATAAGGGAAAGGACAAAAAGAGAAAAAATAAACTAAAAAAAATTCGTTTTTATCCGATTGGGTCGGGTCGGATCCGGATTTGGGTTGGGACAGCGAGCCGGATCGGGTTTACCCGGTCCGAACGCGTTTTTCCGAATATAATAATATTAAATATTAAAAATTCAAATTCTTTTAAATAAAAAAATTCGAAAAACAATAAAAATTCAACAATATTTCCGAAAATTCAAAAACTCATAAAACATTAAAAAATTCGGCTTTTTTAAAATAATTTAAAAATAAAATAAAAAATTACAAAAGACCAGTTTTTTTTTTTTAAAAAAGAAAATTAAAAATAAAATCTAAAAAATTTTAAATTTCCTCCTAAAGGTTGAATTTGAATTAATTTTATCCTAAAAATAGAAAACCTTTCAATTTAGAATTATGTTTAAGTTTGACTAAGCCTTTAGGGCTTTACTTTAAGGTTTCAATTGTCCTTAAGGACAAATGCCCTTGAATGCATAATATTGATACATTGAGTTTGGCTTCTCTTTAGTCTAGTTAGGATTAGCATTTGTCTTCTCTATAATATTAATTCTTTGCTCTCCCATGCAAGTTATTTAACGTTTTCCTTGATTGTTATTTTAATGATTGCGCACCCGCATGATCACCTCACATGTTTGCGGATTAGTCTAAAATTAATCCAAACTGTCTAACAAAATTCTTTTTAAAAAAAAAATTGAACAAGATTAGGTACCGAAATGACATTAATTGGTTAATTAGTGTAATTAAGTCATTGACCATAGATTCTTCGATTGCATAGGAAGTGAGATACACTCCCATGTCTCATTTGGTTTTTAGTCAATCCCGATAGGCTAATGGTGACTTCTTATTGTGAAATTCTTAAGAATACCCCAATGTCGCACGAGGTATGAGCTTGGGAGAGCTTGTGCCTAATCATGGACATTAGATCCATCATTTAGCCAATACCCCTAAACCTATTTCCTTCCTCCAAGAGGTAAGTCGCGATAGCTTGGTGACTCCACAGGAGAGTAGCTTTAAACCTTAGAGGACTTAGGCCTAAATTTATCTTGTTCAAAAATAAGTTTTGTTTGGCAGCGAGGATATCAAGTAAATCCCTAACATGAATGTTAAATGTTTTTTGCAATTGGGAGGTATAAGGGGAAGTGATTACTAACCCTTGTTTTGTAGGGGGTGTATGAATGAATGGTTTATTTACATATGAAGTGCTGCTTGCTAATAAATTGTCACGCTTGCATTCCCTGCACTGCACTACACCATGACACACACTACCTGCCGCTGGATCTGGCCGTATAGGATCACTTAGGATGGTAGTGAGGTGGATACCACTCCGATTACAACCATGTAGTACGAGTCACCCATTTCAACACCGAAATTTTGTTATTGATGTCAAAGGTTCACACCCTAGTCTACAACCACGAAACACAGGTTGGCCCTTTGACTAAGCCGGAGTCATGGGTAACATGACCCAGTTGCAATCATGCTGGTTTAGTCTGGTGATTCTATAGCTCCATTTTGGGTCGTTTAGAATAGAAATCGAACCATCGCCCCCATGTGCATATCTATGTCATTGCCGTTGCTACTAAATGAGTATGGTAAGTTTTTCGACCCCTTTTACTCGCAATTTACTTATACTTATTTGTCTTCATTTTGGTCAACTGTGATCTTGAGTCGTTGGTCGTGGTGTTTGTTAAAATACGGCCTTATCTTTTCTCATTCAATAAAATAGATGCATGTTTTATTAAGGACATATGGAAGCACAACAAATTAGTCCTATGATGGTCGTTGAGGCCTGGGCCTCCACATACTCCCTAGTTTGACTATTTTTGTGAGGGCGAGGAAATCCGAGGATATGAGGATGGGTTCTTGAAACTTTTTATAAAAAAGTTTTCAAAAATTCTTTGAAAACGACATGCATCGTCTTTATCGTTGGCATGTTCTAACTTATCTCATCGCATGTCAGGCATTACATTATGCATAATCATGATAAGACTCATGTGACTCGAATGTGTATGAGGAAAGTCTCTCAGGTTCTGATGACACCGACGATGATCAGAAGGAGATCAAGCGTGAATGGAATCAACATGAAGAATCAAAGCCTTTGATAGAAGAACAAATGGTCGCCATAAATCTAGGTGATATAGAGAATTTCAGGGAAGTAAAGATCGGGGCATGTCTCTCAGGGTGCGTTTGATAACGATTCTGTTCCTGAGAGCAGATTCTGATAAGAAATTATTCTTTTTTATTTTGTTCTCGGGAATAATTTCTAAGCATTTTAAGTCGTTTGGTAATTGTCCAAAATTTCTAATTCGGAATAGAATTGCGTTTGGTACCGTGCTCATTGATTCGTTCCTAATCAATTTCTTTTAATTTTTAAATAAATTTTTAATTTTTTTCCTTTTTTTTTAAATTTTTAATTTTTCCTTTTCTCTTAATTCTTCTTCTTCTTTTTCTGGCCAGCGACCTCACGTAGCGTTGCCGGCCCTCGTTGGCGAGCCTCGCCGGTGGCCAAGTCGGCCTCGCCGGGGCTAGGCAAGGCTCGCCCGGCCACCTTGCGGGGCTCGGAGCTCCGCCGAGGCCATGCGAGCCTCACCCAACCTCAGCGAGGCCCGCCTAGCCACTGGCGAGGCTCGGCCTTGCTAGATCTAGTGTGGCCGAGCCTCACCGGTGGCTAGGCTTACCTTCGGCAAGTTCGCTAGACCGGTTTTCGGTGACCTGCGGAGGACGGCAACGGACGGTGGCTGACGGCGGTGTGGGATGGCGCTCGATGAAGAAGAAAAAAGAGAAGAAGAAGAAGAAGAAGAGAAAGTGGAAGAAGAGTTGGTTTTGATTCTTAGATTTGTTCCCGGAACAAGAATCAACTTTATTTTGATTCTTGATTATGTTCCAAATCTACTTCCGAGAACAAAAAAATAGAAATTTATTCCCAGGAACAAAAATTTTACTAAACGTGATTCTGTTCCAAAACTACTCTCGGAAACAAAAAATTAGAATCGGGTACTATTTGGCACGTTGCCAAATAGCCCCTTAGAGTCAGAGGCGGAAATGATGACTAATCTCCTGAAAGAATATCAAGATGTGTTCGCTTGAACATATGCCCACATGCCAGGGTTGGACCCCAAAATTGTGGAACATGCTTTGCCAACATATCCTAATGTGCCACCCAATAAGCAAAGGCTTAGGAGAACTAAACTAGAGTTGTCCAAGAAGATCGAAGAGGAAGTGATGAAATTGCTGAAGGTAGATTTTATCGAAGTGACGCACTATTCCGATTGGGTAGCAAACATCGTGCCTGTAATGAAGAAGGATGGATGAATTAGGGTGTGTGTTGACTATCGTGACTTGAATCGAGCTAGTCCCAAGGATGACTTTCCATTCCCTCATATCGATGTCTTGGTTGACAGTACAACGGGGTTTGAGTGTCACGACCAAATTTTCGTGTGTGAACCACCTAAGGTTTGGTTAATGGATTGCTAAGCCTAGACTTAGCTCGGGCTTTCCCAAGCTCATACCAATTCACGACTTATTGTTCAAGTTTTTAACATGCAAATGGATTTTATCTAGGAGTCGTCACTAATCTATTTTTGGTGGGTCAATTAGACGCCCGAGTAAAATAATGAGAGAATTATTTTACTCCTACGAATCAGAGACTTTGGGTACGGAGACTTGATTACACTAGACTTCTCTAATGCCATTTCGGTACATTTTTTTTTTTTCAAAAAAATATTTTTGCAAGCAGCTTATGTGAGGTAATCATGCGGGTGTGCAATCCACCAATTTAACACCAGATATAAATAAATTGCAAAAACTTACCTCAAAGCAACGAAAACATTTGCAATGTTAAATTAAAATCCACATCAACAACCCTAGATATAATTTCTAATTAACACGCAATTTCTTTTTTTTTAAAACTTAATTAATGTAAATCATGCAATATGCAATACAATATTAACTAAATGACCTAATTCTAATGACATGTAATTTCTAATTAAATGGACCTAACAAAAATACTAAATGACCTGCATCTCAGTGAATCTAACCCTCATGACGTGCATATGACATTTTTTGTATTTTTCATTAAATTCAAAATTTGGTGAAATGTGAAAATTACCTAATTAGATTAAGATCCTATTTAATTTATATTAGGAATTAGGTTGTGTCAAATCCTAATTTAAACTAAAACATTATCTTAACCTAAATAATCCTAAAATGCAATATATCTAAAAAAATACCTAAACTTATAATAAATTAAAGAAAAATATTGTCTAAAATTAAACTAAGTGCAATTTAACCCTAATATGTAATGACGTACAAAATATGCCCTAATTCTACATGACATATACATAATGATTTTTTGCTATTTTTTTATTTATTAATTTTCGCAATTAATAATTGCCAAATAATTAAACATGCAATCCAAATTAAAATCTAGCAACCTAAATTGATTGATTTGAATTTTTTACTTTTTTATTTCGAAAATTCATGATAAATAGAATGCTTAGCCTAAATATGCAAATAACCCTAAACATGCAATATTCTAACTCAGGCATATTTCAAGATAAGTAAAGCAATTAAGTCCATTCAAAATTACCCAAAAAAATATCACACATCGTTCAGATCAAGGGATAATATTTCGCTAGTAAAATCGATAAATTGATCTTAAGCCTTAAAGATTAAAATATCAATTTTATTCCCACTTGATTAATTATAGATAAAATAAAAAACCCTGGCGCAGTTGCGAATTAGGTGATATATTGGGATTTCCAATTATACATAGATAGGTATTTCAACCAAAGAAGACAACATATAAAGATATAATAATAAAAAAAAGAGAAAAACCTAAACTTGCCTTATAAAGTAAAGCAAAAATACCTAATAATTTTTTTTTAAAGAAAAAAGGGAAATCTTGGCCTCTGGTTTTGGGGGGAATCGCTAGTGAGGGTTTCCGGCGAGGACACCGGGAGCGGCACGACGGCGGTGAGGCAACAGGGAGCGTCGCGGGTCTGGGTGCGAGCGTCGCGAGTGAGGGACTCCGAGCGTGGGCAGAAGCAAGGCAAAGACGGCGTTGGGGGGTGGCGAGGCAATAGGGAGCGTCGCGAGCGACATAGCGAGACCGGCGGGCAGCGTTGCGGGCGGAGTAAGAGCTTCGGATCTCCTAGCATTGGTCACGAGTAGGGCGGAGAGCAACCCTGGGTCGTCAGGTCATTGGATCTGTGGCGTTGGGTCACCAATCGGAGGCCGCGATGTGTTGCAGGCGGAGTGCGACGGAGTAGGGGCTTCGGATTGACGTGGGCTCATGGGTGGAGGTTTGGAGCGGCGGTTTGACGTTGCGGATGCTGCTGAGTCGCGGCGGCAGTGGCGGGCAAGACAGCGACGGTGCGAGTAGGCGGTGCCGACGCCGGTAGGGACACCCCCACGAGGAAGATGAACAATCGCGTGGGGGCTTTTTTTTTTTTTTTTTTTTTTCCGGTTTGGTCTCTCTCTCTCTCTCTCTCTCTCTCACGTCACTTTTTCAACTTTTCACTTTTGTGTACTTTTTCACTCGAAAGAAAGAGCCCCTTTTACTTTGCACGCGATGTATTTTATAGTTCCAAAAAATGTATCCTCACGACATATATTTTTTCCTTTTTTGCTTGCACACGATACCCCTAAATATGTCGTTGAAATATACATACCCCGCGCAATATTCCCTTTTGTATTTCTCGCATATTCTATCCAGAAAAATTCCTTCTTTGCACAAAATACACCCCTTAGTGTATATTACCTAAAAATATGAAAAATCTAAACGAAATATGTGAAAAATCTTCCTATGTGGTTGCGGATGAAATTGAAAATACATGGTGTTTTGAGAATAGTCAAGTATAGCCTTTAAGGGATAGGTATACTTGGATTGATGTAACAATATATGTCTGGGGCACTATGAGACATCGATTGTTTATTTCTTTTCGGGGTTGTAGCCATTATGTTATCCCTAACAAGTGCATAATTTGAGCTCCCAAGTGCAGGTGTACTCACTGGTCGCACGGCTTATTTGCCAGTATGAATTGTTTTGTAAAGTTGATGAATGTTGAATGCCTTATATTCTTGATAGAGCACTATCAAACCCATTATGTCCAAGTGGGAGATGTAGTACTTTAGCTTTAGCTGGTACGTCCATGATGGGGTGCGAATGGAACGCACCGTTTTCGTCTTGATGCGTTACGATGGAAAGTCACTAATGGAGGGGTACGAAGGGAGACGTATAAAATCCTCCCAAACACAACCGTTGGAATGGTTGGCCATTCATTCGCACCAAATTTTCTCTCCATTTCCATTAAAGAAGATCAAGGCGTTCCATTTCATCTTTGCAAGAACAATCGGCATTTACGCCGTGGAAATCGGGTGTTTTTCTCGTAATTGCATCCAGACTAACGTGAGGTAGTGTTGTTCGTGATTTCGTCGGCAATTCAACGTTCGTTCCGGGGCTATTTGCTATTCGCGCATCGGAATCAGGTAAGTCGTCTTCCGCCGACTTGAATTCCTACATGTGTGCATATCACTTATTCTACTCTCCATGATTTCTTCATAGTTTGACAAAACGCTGGGAAGTTGACATTATGCTTGGAATATAGCTTTCCGAAGAGGGTCTGATTACATTCTTCTCTTTTTTCAAGGGGAATATCTTTAATCACTTCCACTATATCCTTCTCCGACTACAAATGACCCAGGCTTTTACATAAAGCTGCCAGATGCAATTCATTCTCTTCTGCACCTTCCATTTTCCAGATCTACAGGTAATGAGTTTGACTGGGTTGAATTTACTAGGTGATTTTATGATAGATTGAAGGGAGCTCTGTGGTAGTAATTGCAGGTTTGACGAGAAACTGTGGTCTTTCACCCTCGATTTCAGCCTATTATCTCAGCAAGGAGAGAAAAGAGATTCAGTGCGACACTCCGTAACAAGCAGAACCCCAAAACCGGTCAAACAGGGCGAACTCCATTCCACGGGATCCAGTCGACACCCATCCCACTACAATAGAAACATACAGGCCCGAAGTTCTCCATGAAGAAAAATGGCAACATTCCACCGTTCAAAGAGGGCAAGCTGCATTCCACAAGACCCCGCCTACACCCATTCCACTACCGAAGATTCAGACGGATTGGAAGACATCCAGAGAGAGAAATGGCGACATCCCACCTTGTATTCGGCCAAAGCTGCAGGTCTTCAAGCCTTGATTGAAATCCCCGCAGGTAGGTGGCGGTCCTGTTCCATTGCTCCGGGCTTCACGAATCTGCGAGTAAAGGCAGTATTGGGGGTTCGTGAGGATTACTGAGTGGGTTCATTGATCCACCAGCAAGAATCGGGATTTTTGGTAAAGGGGAAGCTCCATGAGAGTTAGGGTTTCTACCACCATAGGTAGGGGAGAGCTCTCAGAGGCGAGAGAGAGTTCCGCAGCTGGTTCGGTTTCTTAATTTAGTTGATTCTATAATGTTGATTCTATAATTTCTTATAGGAGTTGTTGGTGTGAATTTTCAAAATATGAAGGGTATGTTTGTTTTTGCGGAAAACGGACTGTTGATAAATATTTCCTTATATTTTGTCATTTTAGCAAAGCTTTGAAAAGGAGGTAACAAATAATATTACTTTTGTGATCGAGGGCCATGAGTCCTTGGATCGGCCTCCCATGTCCGACCATTGGGATCTTGAGTCCACAGCTCGATGTATGGGTCTTGGGCCTAGACCCTTGGTACAGGGCTCGAGGTGCCAAATCCTGCCGCCAAGGATTTGAGATCGCACATGAAAACTAGATTTAATTCATCTTTAGCTTATCTGAAAAATCATACCAAATACAAGAAAATCAAATCATTCTGGAAAGTGATTTTCTTATGAAATAGTTACCCGTTGCGTCAATTGTTCTAGGAAGTACAGCGGACGTGAAGACTTCCAGTAATTTCATCAAGACCGAAGGTTAGTGTTACAGTAACCTATTATTTGCCTAATTCAAGAGCTAAAAAAGCAGGGAAGAGCAAGGATCATATGTGACCTCAAAGATAGATGCCGAACCTTTAGAGATAATTATGTACCCATTAGGCCAAACAAAAGAGAAAAAGAGCCTCAGGCAAAAGTCGCAAGCAAATAATCAGATTCCCATGCCTCTCTCTCTTTTTTTTTTTCTTTTTTTTGGGTTCTGTCCCAAATATTCCACAAGCACTTAATTGCTGCCAGTTAAGAGTGGGAAGCACCTATCCTTAGTTCTTGTTTCCCTCACAATGTTTCTCAGGACAAATCTCTCTGTTGCTTTTTCTCTGCTTCAGTTTCTCCAACTTTTCCGTGGTCCTATTCTTGCATTGCATTGCTCCTCTTTCTTTCCCGTTACTTTAATTAGCTTGTATTTGCTTCTTCGGATTACTAACCCATGTTATCTTTAGGCAAAAAGATGGAAACGTTCTCTGCACTTTGGACGTTCCAGCAAGTGATTATCGTACTCTAATTTGTTGGTCAGTAAGCTTAACCATACTCTAGACATGTTACAGCTAATGTTTAGTTTTGTTTTCAATGTTTGTTTTCCAACTGGTGAAAGAACTATCAGGAGAAATTCTGACCCTTATCTGTTCTTTGACAACTTGTCAATTTGGACATATAAAGATCGCTATGTCAGAAAAGGTATAGCAAATATGCTATTGTTTGCGATCATTCCTATGTGATTGGGACATGAGAAATCTGTAGGCTGTGAAATGTGGTAGGGTAATAGGAATTATTTTTGGAGAGGTGAAACCGCTTCTAGTTAAATTTTTTAAATATCCAACTTGAGAGAAATAGCACCTCAAGCCATCTAATCAAATAGTATTTAAGGTTTCTGGTGCACGTAGGAGAAGGCCATTCTCGTGTGGCCCTCTCGTTGTGTGACACATCTTTTCTGCCACCTTCCACAAAGCTTAAAAGCAAGTGTTAATATCACAAAATGTCCTAAACTGACGTACCTATATTATAGTTACCCTAAATTAATTTTAATGCCACAAAAAACTTCATATTGATACGCAAACCACCTTTAATCTAAATTAATTTTCGTGTTTCAAAAGAAATTTAGGGACATTATGGTATGGATTTACCGGTATAGAATTTTTTGTAAAAAGTATTAATTTGTGATAAATGTGGCACTGAAGTTTTTTTTTTTGGGTGTCCCAGGAAACCTCCGTGTGCCGCTTCGCAGCGGAGTAAAGCTTGGCGGAGCGCTACAGGACCCTCCACCACAGACTCCGGGTAAGATGCTTGAGGGCACCACGGGATTCGAACTTTGTACATCTCGTTAAAGGAACCTAAGCCCAAACCAACGGTGCCACCGCCACAGGTGGTTGGCACTAAAGTATTGGTTTGAGATTTTTTTGTGACATAAAAATCAGTATAAGACCCATTCGTGGGTAGCGCAGTTAGTTGAGAGTCCCTCCCTTATCATTAAGGTCGAAAGTTCGATACTTTGCGTTGCTAGCGATTTAAGTGGGGGGGCCATGGCCGTGGATTGTTGTGCTAGTCTTTCCTGAGGTATAGGGGCCCGGCCCTCATGAGCCGTTCGGGCATGGGGCACGTGGTAGAGTCCTTGGTCACCAAAAAAAAAATCAGTATAGGAAAAATGTAGCACGGTGTATCAGTATGGTCTTTTGGTGATGTGTACCTAAAAGTAATAGAACTCCCTAATTAGAAAGAAAATAAAAAGGTCTTAAATACGAGAATTCAAGACTTAAATTACGAAGAGTTTCTTTCAAGACTAAATCCTAGGGGGCCGTAGGAAGACTCGTGCGACCTGCAAACTACGCAGAACCAGCATGGTTGGATGGGTATTAGAACTCGTAGACTAGGTTCCAGGATGAGTATAACGTACCGATATTAAAAACATATAAATTGCTTATTTGACAACTCCCCAGAAGAGAGGAAATGAATAGATTAAAACATAATTGTATTCCTCCTATCACTCTCCAACATAAACAACTCTCCAAAATAAGTTGCTATCGGAGAAGCAACCCTATGAGCTCCACAAGAGACTCATATTGATGTTGACAGCAATTATTAAGGTGTTACGAGTCAAATTTAGCTGATCTTCAAGGAATACTTGAGTGATATTTATAGATTTAAGCAGTAAAACTTTTGTGCAAGCTCAGAGTAATTATTCTTCGGGAGCAATGTGAAAATTTTCCTTACTCTGCATCTGTATTGATGTCTAGTGAGCACACCTGAACGAAGCCTCCATGAGTTTGGTCAGTTGGATTTTCTCGCCGATGTTAAAAAGCCTGTGGGCAGCATGGGGGATTCAGCTCTTGGTCGCCGTAGGCCTTGCGTGCCAGATTGTTCTGGCGATGTTAGGCAGCCGTCGGAAATATATGACGTCAATTTTAGCAAGATTCGTCACATGGGCCGCCTACTTGCTCCTTACTTACGTTGCGACAATTGGACTAGGCAAGCTTACTGTGGTCCACATTGATAATCCTGAAAATCCGGGTAACAGTGCAGTGTTGAAAGGGCTACTGGCCCCGTTGCTTCTGATGCAACTCGGGTACCCAGACAGCATAACGGCCTATGCTGTGGAAGATAACCGGCTGGGATTGAGACAGACAGGGAAAATTGGGGCTAAGGTTGGCTTGGGGATTTGGATTCTCATTCGTTGTTGGGACGACTCATCCCCGGTCTCGCGGCTGTACTTCCCCTTGTCTGTGGTCGCAATCATGAATTCCGCCTTGTGGGTCTGGGCTCTTCAATTAGTGTATGGTGAGAACTCAAATGTAGATAGCTGGCACATTTCCGAGGCAGCTGTCGAACATGTGTACGAGGAAGCCAAGCAAGTGCTCAACGCTCTCCCCAATGACAAGAAGTTCGACTCCGCAAAGTTCATTTTGAAGGCCTACTTTAGCTTCAAGCTTCTGAAGCCCCACCTTGTGAACTGGCCGTACCTCCCTCTGTTTATATCCTTCGAAACATCCATCGACAGTTATCCCCCCGACCATTCTTTCACCGTGGGCGAAATCAAGCAGGATGATTTCATCATGACCGAAATCCAGCTGAACTTTATTTTTGACATGCTCTAGACTAAAGCCACGTTTCTGTACACCAAACTCGGCCTCATAGGCCTCCTCATCAGCTTCTTCTGCTCAGTGTCTGCATTGTGTGGATTCACCATGATCTTCAAGAGCACCTTCATGAGCGATATGCACATCATCTATACCTATGCCTTACTGATGGTAGTCACGTCTTTTGAGCTTCATCAAATCATGAAGCCGGCATTTTCAGATTGGGCAGTGGTGAAAATGAGTATGTACCTTGAGGCGCCACTAGTCCTAAGGCTCCTCCCGTTCCTAGCCGAACGGTGCATGAAGCAGAGAAGATGGTCAAGGTCGATGGGGCAGCTCAATTTGTTAGACCACCGCCTCTTTGGATGGCCGAAGCCCGTCATCGAAGTACTTGATTGGTTTGAGAAAAGGGAGATCTTCAGTAGGTATTGGTTACACTCCCACCAGGCCATCCCCTCTTCACTCAAGGTGCTGGTTGTTCAAAAGATGGCAGAGCTAGAGAAGCAAAGACACCTCCTGCCCTTCACAAAAAGAGGCGAGTGGACGCTCAGAATTTATGGCATCCCAGAGGAAGATGAACTGATCGATAGCTTTAGGATGGACTTCGATGAGAGCATCATTATCTGGCACCTCGCGACCGAAATCCTGTACTTAACGGAAAGGAAAGGGTCAACTACTTGTGGAGGAAGCAAACTCCTATCGGCTTACATGATGTACCTCCTCGCAGCGTTTCCTTCCCTGTTGTCCCTCCCCGCAGCCCACATCACGCTGGATAAAACTTGTTCACTCTTGAGGTACCCAGACTATAAAAAAGCAATTATCATAATGTCGTCGTCGAATCAAGATGGCCCACAACCCGTGGAACCAAGTGAGGTGACGAGGATCACTTGCGACTGGCACGTGCTATTGGAGGTGCAGAAGCTCGTGGTCAACCTGAGGAGGATGGACAACAAGTGGGAGATCATCAGCAATATCTGGGTGGAGATGCTGTGCTATGCAGCATACAACTGTCAACAGCATGACCATGCCAAGCTACTGAGAAAAGGAGGTGAGCTCATCACTCATGTGTGGCTCCTTCTTGGCGTTTCCCATAACCGACAAGTACGCTAAGGCCTCCCGGAAACCTCCTTCCTATTTCTATAGGATTTTCGGGAAGAGAGATGCTGAGAGTTTATAGAACGATCTAAATAATGCTCTGCCATCGAGAGCAGTTGAGTCCTTTATGTAAGGATATTTAAATATAAAATCACTTAGTTGTGTCACGGGGGTTCACAACAAGAGACTTTGAGTTTGTATTTTTCTACACTCCTTATTTGCTTCCCTAATTTGATATTTCCAACGATTTAGTATTAGGCTAAAGTCTAGCCTCTGCCTGAAGCTGAGTACTAGAATATTTGATATAAAAACAAGCATTTATTTAATAATTTTTTTTGGTCGAAATTCATTTAATAATTTAAACTTTAAAAATAGTGGGTATCAATCCTACAAAATTTTATAATTTATACACTTGAGAGGACCTTGTTGAATCGGTTGGAAAGCAAAAATTCACAAAAAAAGTATTTGAGTACACATGAAGTATTTATCATTCGGATGATGTGCTCGCATTCGCGTTGGTGCACCTAAGTTCATTGATTCCTAACAGGTTGAGGTGAATAGCGTATTCTGTAGATCCTGCACTCGGTTTGTGTTTTTTTTTTTTTTTTTTTTTTTTGTAAAAGAGAATGTGACTATTAGAAATTTTCTCATGATATCTTTTCCTTTTCCCCCTACGTATATAAGTAGCTTGTGCATGTACATTTTTGTAATGTGTGATCCAACAGATTAGATGAACTCGGTTACTCCGAGAAGCAAGTGAAATCACTCGTACGTACTCGATCGCCTAATCTAGCCGGATCAAACGTTAAGAAACAATCTACTTTTTCTCCGTATCTTTTCGCGCTTTTTCTGAACAAGTCCTTTTTATTTTTAACTCAATAACTCCTAATTTCACAAATTTCTTGTTCATCAAATTCCTCCAACACCGAACCGGCGAAATCCAACGACCGTGGCCGTTACATGATGTTGGCATATGGCAACGTGGGTAAAATGTAGCCGGCGTGGATGCCCGTCGACAAAAATGGAAAAAAGTAAAAATTAAAAAATAAAACAGAAGACTCTCTCACACACTCTTAATTTCAAAGAAGATCAACAAAAAAAAAAAAATCAGAAAATGCATTTCATGTTCCAAAAAATGGAAAATGACCAAAAATATGTTTTTCCTCCATAAATGCATGAAAAATCCCTTGAAAATCCAAAAAATCTTAGGGTTTAAACAAGATTAGGTACCAAAAGGGTATTAGTGATTAACTAATATAATTAAGTCCCCGATCTTAATTTCTCTAGTTGTGCAGGAGTCAATATTTCTCTCAATATCCCCAAATTGATTAATGACGACTCATTTTTAAAATTAATTTATAGGTTAAGAACTCAAACCATAGGTCGTGAATTTGTGGTGAATTGGTGGGTTTGGGAGAGCCCGAGCTAAGCCTAATAAACCTAGCCGAACCATTAGCCTCCACAAGCGCTTGCCCTAATTGGGCGTTGAGAGAAAAGAAGTCACGACACTACATCTCCCTCTCCCTTAGGATTTCCTCCATTCTAAGCCGTCTCAACCCTCTTCTTCTGAAGCTACATCCACGAGTCCCTCTCTCGCCCTCCCCCTCCTCCTCTTCTCTATCTATCTATCTCTTCGTCTGCAAGACTTCTTCCTTGATTTCATGGATGCAATCGACATCCTCCATGAAAGTGAAGAGGTTTGTTCTATGAGCTCTAAAGATCGAAATTCGAGCACCTCAAAAGAATCTGCTCTCTCTGATTCCGAGTGCTTGTTCTAGATAGTCAAGCGCTCAAAAGTCTCCGAGACTTCTCTGCTGCTACCTTCAACACTTGACTTATCTGAAATTGATTTTGTTATCAACTAGTATTTCTTTTGTATTTCTTCTCTCCTAATATAGAGCTAGATTAGGATAGAAGAGCACCCAAATCTAGATATAGATATGAGATTTACACTACGTTTTCTGTGCTTTTTTCAACTTGTTGGGATTGTATTTGAGAAGCTGAACCTAAGCGCACTGAATTTTGACCCTTTGTCTGCTTTCGTGAACTTTTGATGTCAACTAGAGAGCTACGGAGAAGGAGTTTTGACTCTTTTGCTGTTTTCATGGAGTTTTGACGTGAATCAAAAAACTATGAATGAGTCTTGAAGTTTCTAGAGAAGGAGATGGAGAGGGTGGTTTTTCTGTCTGTCTTTTTTTTTTTTTCAAAAGAAAACTCATTACCTCTCAATCTTCAAGAGTTAGAAAGATCATTTTCAACTTTGAATTTATTCATTTAAAATTTGGGTTCTTCTACTTAATTTTTATCTCATTATTTATTTTATTTTTCCTCTCTTTTATTATTTCATTTTTTATTCCATTCCATCATTCTTTAATAAAATTATTAAATAGCAAACTATCTAATAAACCTAAAATACAAATATAATAAAATATGTAATCAATATAAGTACTAAATAAATATTATTGTAGAATAGAAAGAAATTCAAATATATAAATAAGAATGAATTTTTATTTTGTTATTTAGAATTCAAATATTATTTATATTTAATTATTATTTCAATTTTATTAATTTAAGAAGTTTTTTATTCGAGAGAAGCAACTCTTATACTATGGATATAAATCATATCTATCTTTATCCTATCTCCTTAGAGGAGATTTTTATTTGAGTTATAGCCTCTTATATTCGATTTTACTCTATTTTGGATGGGACCCAAACGCAGAATAGGATAAAGACTTTTATCCTAGCTAACAAATGTAATCTTACTTTCATATGATTTTTGGTCAAGCAAAGGAGAAGAATGAGTTGGTCAAAATTCTCAAATAAATTGGCTAGATCTTGAAAATTTAAATAAGATTAGGGCTTCTCTCCTCATATCTATGCCGCACTTTGGCCTAATTCGAAAAACAATTTATGACAGGATCAACTTAAGTACAATTTATTTAGACATGTTATTACTAAATGAAAAATGTTCCTAGTGCTTATAATGCAAATGCAAACTAATGCCAATGATATTTTTGTTTAGGGGTTGGGTCGATTCTGAATTTTTAATGTGATAAATGATTAAGTCTAATAGCCAAAATTTTGGTGTAAATATTAGGCAACTGACAGTTTTCTTCTTTTAACAACGTGGGTTAGCCAAATCCAGTCACCGTGGACCATGCTGTTGTCACCTTGCTTTGGCGGCCACCCAGTAGTGGTTGTCTTTCGGTGATGGTGACTACCACATGTCCCCACCACCCGCGAGTCAAACCTATTTTGTATCTCAAACGAGGCGACTACCCTACACTATTGTTTGCCATGGTCTTGTTTAAGTACTTCTTGCTTAATACCCACAGCCAATACATTATCGTTCTTCAAGACACGGCATTTTGACCAGACTACCAAAACGTGGCCTGATTGAGTAGATGCTTCATAAACAAACTGGATAAATGTTTTTAGTCATATAATAGGATTTTATGGTTAGAAGGAAAACATTTCAAAAACAAGCAATACTAGCTTTGACAACAATTGTTGAGATGCAACTTAAGGTGAATAGATTTCACAATTTGTCGCAACTAGCTCAAGTTAAGTTTTCAGATCCAAGAATAACTCGAATATCAAATGCAAGATGTTTCTATCATATACATATAAAATAAGTAAAGAGATAAAAGATGTTGTAGGTAGATCTTATAGTGGTTCGGTTTAGGTCAAACCTAAATCTACTATTTTCCGTAACATCCACTAACAAGACTAAAGTACACTAGTAATCTTGCAAATAGTTACGATGAAGCATGTGCTGCTTTGACTCAAAACTGAGAAATCCCACTATCAATAACCAAGCATTGTTAGTAACGTGCACACTCTTCGACTCGTAGATTGGAATGAGTAACAACAATTCTCAAAAGATCAGAACACAAGTGAAAGAAATCACGCCCATAGTACATAGAGGGAACATGAACATATCAGTGTTTGTAGCTTTCTCAATTTTTCATTACTCCTTCAGCGTCTGTTGATTCTCTTTTATAGTATTCAATCTCCAAACTAACCATTGGATAATCTTCAAGAGGATGAATTTATCGTTGGAAATGATGGACACAATCACCGAAAATTTGATTGCTGGTATAATCAAATCTTCCTGATAATGGTGAGGTTTTCCACATAGAGACAGCTGTTCTTGGTAATAGTCCTTTTCCTTCGATTGAGTGAATAAAATAGATAACGATCTATTTAATTGGGCTTCTAATGATTCAATCCGAAATTCAAAGTCTTGAAGCTAGCTGTTATTCCTTGACTTCCAAAATAAGTTAAAGAAACATCGAAATCCTTTTATCTATTTCAAGCAATTACACGACAAATGCATTCACCATAGTTGATATAGAGAGCTTCTATATCAGCAATTCATTGAGTCTATCCAAGCTGTCCGCTAGGAATTAACTTAGGAACTGATATCCATTAGTTTTCTTAAGTATATTAGTGATCTAGACTTCACTTAACTATTCAACTTACCATGAAACCTGCAAGTCCTTATGAACATCTCATCCTCTCCAACTTGTTTACCCTCTATCAAGGTCAATCCAGTTTCTATCCATCTTTCACAACATACTACAGATGCCGATGGTGATAAAACATTCCTTATATAATATGACCTGAAATAAAGATAAAATTTGCATTTATCAAACAAAATTAAAAAATAGATAATTTTGTCAACTTCAAAAAATCATATTACGTTTTCCCAGCAGAGTTTGGGTGCCTGGACCCTAAGCACAAGGCTTGAGGTCCTGAGTACCTCTGCCAAGGTCCCGAGATCACATACCAAACCTAGGTTTATTTTTATTTTTTTTTGGTAAGGAACCTAGGTTTATTTGTCTGAAACATATTCTAAAGTTTTCCGACACCAAACTTCTGCTAATGATTTTGAAAATTGCACCATTTTTCTTGAAGTGATCCTCATCAATACCCGAGGTTAGCGCTAGAGTTAACATTTTGCCCAATCCAAGAGCTAAAAGTGCAGGAAACAACGAGAATCACATGTGACCTTAAAGATAGACGCGGAATCTACAGGCATAGTAATGTACATATTAAGCCAAACAAAAGAGGAAAGAGCCTTGGACGTTAGTTGCAAGCAAATAATCAAATTCGTTTTTCTTTTTGCCCTTTTTATTACCAAGCCTTTCTTTTTCTTACTTAACAAATGGAGGTTCCACAATCGGTTAATTGCTAGTAAGTGTTAAGATACAAGTGATCTGCTAGGTAAGAGAGAACGTCACCTATTCCAGGTACTTGTTCCTTCCCAATGTTTGCTGGGAAAAATATCTCTGTTGCTTTTATCTGCTTCAGTTTCTTCAATTTTTCCTACTTCGGGGTCGCGTCTTCTGAATAATCCTTCTGGGTATCATCAGTCCTCAGAGTTCAGGTGTGGTGACACTAGTCTTGCATTGCCTTGCATCTCTTTCTTTCCTGTTACTTTAGTTAGCTTGCATTTGCTTGTTGCGCTTACTAATCCATAATATTTCCTGAAAAAAAAAAGGTTTGCACACTTTCTGTGCTTTGGATGTTTGGGCAAGTGACATCATACTTTAATATTGGTCAGTACACTTAACCACACTCTCTACAATTTACAGCCCGTGTTTAGTTTCGTTTTCGCTGTTCATTTTTTTATTCATGAAAGGAACTATTAGGATAGATTATGACATTTCTCTGCTCCTTCGCAACCTGTCAATTTTGACATTTGAAGATTGCTAGGTTCGGAAAGGTGTGACAGAGATGCTATCGAATGCAATCTTTCCTTTGTGAAAGGGATTTAAGAAATATGCAGGTTGTGAAATATGGTAGGGTAACGGGAATTATTTTCAGAGTTGTAAAACCACTTCTACTTGAACATCCGAGAGCAATTGCACCTAAAGTCATCTATTGTAATACTATATAAGTATTTTGGTGCACATAGTAGAAGGCCATTGGGATATTGACGTGTGACCCTCTCAAGGAGTGACTAATCTTTTCCATCACCTTTCCCAAAGCTTACAAGTGATGGAATTACCAAAAATATGAACTAAGAAAAGCCCCAGTTCAAAAAGTCCCAGACCCAAAGTAAGGATTAGTTTCGTTCAAGACTAAATACTGGGGCTGTACAGGAGAACCTGCCAAATATGATAGGATAGATTTCAAAGTATTATAACTCGCAGGGTAGGATCGAATTAATTTTGGAACAAGTGAGTATAATGTAGGTACTACCCTAAACCAAACATCGTGTACCCTTGCATAATATATTTTTAAGTGTTTAAATATGCTTTTAGTTATTCATGGCTTGCTCTTTTTCTTTATGAAATTTTTTCATGTTTAGATGTGTGAAAACTCTAATTGATCAATAGATTTCAACCTCGTTTGAAAAACAATTATCCAACTCTCTGTCTCTCACACGCACGTTAGTGAGGGTATGTGACGAGTTTGGCTATGTCTGCTCCTAATAAATTTTCATCCATGTTCTTTATAGACCATAATGGGTTTTCATCTCAACTCATGGATTGTGATGATAGATAGAAGCTGATTTTGTCTATTTAACTTGTACTTTTGATGTTTTTAACGTTTTTGGATTGTGTTATTATTAGGCATGTACATATATTTTAACATGTAATCTTCTCTCTCTCTCTCTCTCTCTCTCTAAATGTTGAATGTTCAATGTGTTTTTTTTTTTTTTTTGGTTAAGATGAATGTTCAATGTGTTAGTAACTAGTATTGTGACAATTTTTGTTCAATGCAAAATATTTGAGTACAAGGTATTTTAGAACCTGTGGAGCCAACAAGTCATGGGTTCCACGGTGATACCAAAAGAGCGCGTAGTGTACTAAATACTCCGGTAATGCCTTTCCTCTACCTTTTCCCTTTTTCCTTTTCTAAATCTAGTTTGGAAAGATAATAATGAAAGGTAGAGACAGAATAAACTTAAAAGACTAAAGAATTTGTCGAGAATTCACCATTAGAGAACTTCAACAGAATGTGGAGCCTAATAAAAAGAAAAGCCCAAAACGGAATTATTCGGTTAGGCAACTAATTCATCATATGTTCCAAAGCAAAAAAATCAAACTTTTGAGCAGTCTCCCTACAAATGGCTCATTTTGGGATAGCTCTGTTAAAAACGATATTTCATTTCCTTTTTCTCAAATAAAAATTATATTGAAGAGTGATTTACCAAACATTAATTTCTTCAATATGCGGATCTTGCAAAAGATTGCAATGGAGATTTATATCCTTTAAATGAATAAAAGTACTGGAGATAATCACCTTTTAAAAAAAATAATTTTATGTATGTTCTTACTGAACAACGAAAAATTATGTGAATGGCCAAAAAGCTGTTACCGTTTGTCTTTTTGGTGCTTTCATGATTGCCTCGCCAAGAATATGACACCCGGTCCATTATTGGGTTCACACCTGCTCCAGTAAAAATTGGATAAAACTCGAAGTACAAAAAATGTACTTTTGCTGGGAAAATAATTGTTTTCTCTTTAAAAATAAGAATTTTAATTACTGTAAAAATTTATGTAACTAAAGATTTATCTTATAACCATTTCAAATATGCAAGAAAAATACAATGAAAACCTTACATTAGATTTTTCTTTTGTACTTACCATTTCCAAAGTAAGTATTTACGGTGATAAACCCAAGTGGAAGATCAATAATTTCGCTTCCCCAAGCCCATGGCACATGGTCCATTTTTTATAAGAGTGGTGAAAACTTACTAGATCTAAGAAAGCAAAGCTAAAAGTAGAAAATGTCATTATTTTTTATATGTAATTGGGAAATTTACTTGGAGTAGGTCATTCTTTCCTTTAGTTATTAGTCGTTTTAGAACTGGTTGAGTACATTACCAAAAATAAAAATAAAAAAAAGTAGGAGGTGTAAGCCAAAATAAAAAATTGCAAAAGAAAATACAGTCTATTACTCTGCGAAGTGACTTCTCATTTGATGAACACGGAGAGAAATGGGCAGGAAGGCAATCATGAAGTGACTTTTTCTTTGCTCGAGTCACTTTGAATCATTACACCTCCTCTTTGAATTTGAATTGACTTTTAAGTTTTTTTTTTTTTTTTGGTTTAACGTAAAATGTTCTGGGCTACTGGATCTTTATTTTGTTTTAAAAAACAAAATTCCCGACACTTTCACAACATTTATTGGTTAATTTCTTGGTTTACATATAATTTTTTTCTGAATTCTTTTTAAAATTTTGACAGAAAATAAGAATACTTTTTACTTTCGTTGGAAGTGCAAACAAACAGGTTTAAGAGAAAAAAAAAACAAAAATATTTGCCTGCGCTCTCAACGAACTAGATAAATTCTTATAATGGTTAGATAATCGGATGATGAAATTATCAAAAAGAATTTTAACTGCATTGTGAATCTTCCTTTCTAGTTCTTGGTAACTTATAACGCCTGACAGTCATTGTTATTAACAAGTGAAGCACGGAGAATTCAAGAAAATATTTTTCTTCAGTTCATATCTTGTTTATAAAGGTCTACGCATGTTGTGTTTGATCCATGTGTATCATGACGCATATGATGCATCCAATACAGACCAAATGTATGCATTTATGCAGTTTTGTGCAAGCTCTTAGTAGTTATTCTTAAGAAGAAATATGCAAATTTTCCTCACTCGGACATTTGCATTGATGTCTAGTGAGCACACCTGAACGAAGCTGCCATGAGTTTGATCAGTTGGATTTCCTCGATAATCAACACCGTGTTGCCGCCGTTAAAAAGCCTGTGGGCGGATTGGGGGATTCAGTTCTTGGTTGCTGTAAGCCTTGCCTGCGAGATTGTTCTCACAATATTAGGCAGCCGTCGGAAATATATGACGTCCATTTTAGCTAGACTCATCATCTGGACCACCTACTTGCTCCTTTCTTACATTGCGACAATCGCGCTGGCCAAACTTACTAGCGTCCGCTTCCATGATCCTGAAAATCCAGGTAACAATGCAGTGTTGGAAGGGCTACTGGCCCCATTGCTTCTGATGCAACTCGGGTACCCGGACAGCATGACGGCCTATGCAGTGGAAGATAACCAGCTGGGATTGAGACAGGTTCTGAACATTGGAGCTACGGTTGTCATTATAGTTTGGATTCTCATTCGTTGTTGGGACAGGTCGTCTCTGGTCTCATGGCTGTACATCCCCTTGTTCCTGGTTGGAATCATGAAGTCAGCGGGGTGGGTCTGGGCTCTCTATTCCGTGTATGATGAGGACTCAAGCGTGACCGCTGAGGACATGAAAGAAGAAGCCAGCATTCAGCGAGTGTTCGAAGCATTCCCTCCCACGGATGAGAAGTTCGACTCCGCGAAGGATATCTTGAAGGCCTACTTTCGATTTGACTGTCTAAAGCCCCACCTCGTGAACTGGCTGTACCACCCGCTGTTCATATCCCTAGATTCGATGTCTATCGACAGTTACACTGCCCACCGCTCTTTCACCATGACAGAGATCGAGTTGGACTTCATGTTCGATGTGCTCTACACTAAAGCGCTGATTCTGTACACCAAATTCGGCCTCATAGGCCGCTTCTTTGGCTTCTTGTGCTTGGTGTCTGCCTTGTGTGGATTCGCTGTGATCTTCAAGAATGCCTTCTTGATCGATATGTTCATCACCTACACCTACGTATTACTGATGGCTGTCACATCTCTTGAGCTTTATCAAATCATGACGCTGGCGTTTTCGGATTGGGCGGTGGTGAAGATGTGTATGAACCTTGAGGTTCCGCTCATCCAAAGGTTCCTTCCATTTCTAGCCAATTGGTGCATGAAGCAGAAACGATGGTCGAGGTCGATAGGGCAGCTCAATCTGTTAGACCGCCACCTCTTATACGAAGGCTGGTGGAAGCCTGTCGGCATGGTTCTCGATTGGTTTGGCAAAAGGGAGATCTTCAGGAGGTACTGGTCACACTCACGCCAGACCATCCCCTCGTGCCTCAAGACCCTGGTGGTTCGAAAGATAACGGAGCTAGAGGAGAAACGACAACTCCTGCCTTTCACGGAAAGAGGTAAGTGGACACTCGAGACTCACGGCATCCAAGAGAATCAAACACTGAGCGATAGCATCACAACCGAATTCGATAAGACCATCATTATCTGGCACATTGTGACAGAAATCTTGTATTTAGTGGAAAGCAAAAGGTCCGATGCTTGTGCAGGAAGCAATCTCCTATCAGATTACATGATTTACCTCCTGGCTCTACAACCTTACATGTTGTCCCTCACCACTGCTGACATCACACTGGAGCATGCTTGTCGTGCATTAAGGCCTTTCTTGAGGGACCGAGACCATAGCCAAGCAATTAGCGAATTGTTGTCCACAGATGGAAACGTCACAGACCCCGTGGACTATAATAAGGCAACAATTATCACTCGTGACTGGCACATGCTGTTGGAAGTGCAGAAGCTCGTGGTTGACCTGAGGACGATGGACAACAAGTGGGAGCTCATCAGCAGCATCTGGGTGGAGATACTGTGCTGTGCAGCGTACAACTGTCAAGCGTATTACCGTGCCAAGCTACTGAGAAGAGGAGGTGAGCTCATCACTCATGTGTGGCTCCTCTTGGCTCACAAGACGAACAAGTACCGTTCGAGCATCCCAGAGCATTATAATGATCCTGCCGCCTCGACCGAATCTCCCTCCTTGGAGAAAGGTTCTTCTTCATGCTTCCAGAGGATTTTCAGGAGGAGAGAAGCTAAAACTATAGACATGCGGCATCTTCATGGGTGATTGAACTAGTCATGTTAAAATATTTAAATATTAACCTATAGTTAGCTTTGTCATTTGATATTAGACTAGGGATTTTGAGTTTAAATCTTTTTAGATTCCTTATTTATATCACTCATTATATATTTTCCTTGCTTTATATGTGAGATTTTGTGGGACTACAATTGACTATTTTAATAATTTAAACTGTTAAATAAATGTGTAATTTAATATTTTCTCCTATATATATAAGTAGCTTATGCATGTACATCTATAGTATGTTTGCTTTCCTCTAGTATTGCTCACAAAATTTGTTGAGAGGCTCATCAAATTGATTAGATAAACGCGGTTACTTGATGAAGTTAATGATATCATGTAAATTCACTTGATCGCCTAATCTAGTTGGATCAAACACTAAGAAACGATATATTTTTCTTCCTTATACTTTCATGCTTTTTGTGATTTAGTCATTTTACTTTGGGATACTTTCATGCTTTTTGTGATTTAGTCATTTTACTTTGGGATAAGTGCATTAGAATTTCTAAAAATTGTTGGAAAAGTGCAATTGCGTTTTAAAATTCCAAAAGATGCAATCATAAACAAAAACTTGTTAAATAGGAAAGACATGTGGCGACGATGTGGTGTCCACCAAGCTCCACATCGGAAAAAAAATTAAATATTTAAAAGAAAAAAAGAGGATGAAGCTCAAGCGATCATGGCTGCGAGCTTGAGGAAACTCCAGCTTGCCATGGCCTAAAACTACTCCCGGGAATAAAAAATTAGAATTAGGGCATGTTTGGATGGTTACTAAACAAGCCCCAAGTATCCGAGAATTGCTCATCTTTTTATGTTAGTTAGAGACCATAAGGCTTGGGAGTCGTCAAAGGAGAGGGTGTAATCAGTTTCGGGCTAAGCCAAATAGACGAGGAAAAATTAGTAAAATAGTTATTAAAGATTGTATAGATAATGTTCAAGACATTTAGTCAAAGGAGAAATTGGAGTAGAAAATTATCGAAAAAGTTATAAACTTATTGTACGCCTGGCAATTCAATTCTAAAATATTTAATTTGAGCAATTTAGTTATAGTAGTGGTCCCAGAGTTCTTTTTGGTTATCACAAGTTTGATATCCACTATAAATTAGGACAGTTTTTAATATAATTCATTTGGGTAATTTTAGTTGGAAATTGCTGGCGTGGCAATTCAGTTGGTGCTAGCTTTTCTATGTGGCAAGGCCGAATGGGTGGCAGTTGGCATGCATGATATATATTAATTTTTTTTTCTTTCTTTTCTCTTTCCTTGTTTTTCCCATTCATCTTCTTCCAACCATGGCATGCATGATATATATATATATATATTAATTTTCTTTTCTTTCTTTTCTCTTTCCTTGTTTTTCCCATTCATCTTCTTCCAACCATTACTTGTCAGGGCTTCAGCAATCGCAGGTGAGGGCATCATGACCCTCGCCCAGCCGGATCCGTGTGAGGGCCGGACCTCCTCTCCTCCATAGGTGGCTGTCCGTACTGGCTTGATCACAAGGTCCTGCTTTCTCTGCCGGTGGTGGCGTTCAATCCCCGGGAGTTCAGGGAGGGTCTCGAATGTGCTGTTTGCCTCCCTGAGCTGGTTCGGGGAGAGAGCTAGGATCTTGACCAAATGCAATCGCAGGTTTCACGTGGATTGCATTGACATGCGGTTCCAATCGCTTTCCACTTGCCCTCTTTGAAGGAAATGGGTTGGTCTCGGTTCAGATTGTTCGAAGTCCATTGATATTCATGATGATTTGGAAGAATATAATGGCGACAGTCAACCTATGGAAGAGAATTTATCTGTTGGGATGCACTCCACAGAATCTCAGAACTTTCCTACAGGAATGTTGTTATAGGGTTATATAAAGCAGATTAGCTCTGGAGGTACTTGTTTAGAAAGAAGGCGGTTCTTCTTCTTCTTCAGCGACTTCGCAGTCATCATCATCTTCTGCTGCACTTCCTAGTGCTAGGCCTGCGATGGTGGTTATTAACATGCCAAGGCAGAAGAGTGAGAATCCCATGCTTGGATCTGGTTAGGGCCGATGCTTCTTTTATTAATCATGGTAAGTTTTGTTTATTAGTTATTGGAATAGTTCTTTTCTTGGTTATATTTGGCATTGTCATTTTTATATAATAATCTAATCTTAGTTCTTGTCATTAGAATCCATAGTCAACATGAATCATCTTCAATATCTTACATTCCATTCAATTAAAGTTTCAATTTCCATACCTTATTTGTTGCTTTAATTTTATAAATTCACCACTAAGTACTAATTTTCTTCATTGTGAATCAAAACAAAAATTAAAAATTCTATGCGACGTTGAAAGCCAACTTTTTAGCATTTATAGTAAAAATAGCAATTTTATTCAAATAGCTTATACATATAAAGAGTATAAAGTGGGTTAACTAGGTGGATATAGTTTTTCATAGGTTGAATTAAATGCAAAAGTATTTTAGTAAATGGATTGGGTTCGATATGAGTCAAGTACGAGTCAAGTTGGGTAACTAAATTTGCATTGCATGTAAATAAGTCAAAACGGGTTAAATTGGTCAATTTGAGTTAGACCATTTTTTATGCAACCCAAATCCGAATTGATTCCCCCATCTGACGGTCCTAGGTATGGCTCGCATGACGAATTCAAAGTAGCATGACCGCTTGTAGCCGGACTTATGCACTATATGATTCAAACCAGAAGTAAAACACTTAAACTTCACCCACTAGGTCTTCTGGTTTTATTCACTGCTTAAGCTTTTGATACCGTAGAGAAAACATAAGAAGCACAAAGCGCAAAAACTTTAACTATCTAAATTAGGAAAAAGATATAATAAAACAATTATGGGTCTGTTCGTTTGATGAAAGAACTTTCCGGGAATTAGTTTTCCAAACTTTCATGTGTTTAATTTGTTGAAAATGATTAGTCAACATTAAAACCATTTACAGTCAAAGAAAATATACAGATTTAAAGTTAGGAAAATAAATTTCCTAATTTGAAAACGGGAATTTTTTTTTTCTTGAAAATAATTTCCATGTAATGCATTTTCCTTTATTATACAATTCTCCCTAAACAAACACACCCTAATAATTTCTATAGTTAAATTGATAACGTTTCTAAAAATTCCTATGAATATATTTCAATATAAATAGCAGGAATATCCACTCGATATATCTCTATTTGAGATCCTACTTTTAGTATTAAAGAATCAGAAGCTACAATATACTTAAATATACTAAAGGATAAAAAGGTAGAAAAACGATTAGTTTATTTTAGGATGCTTTAAGAAATGGAGTCGAATCAAGATATTTTAAAATTTGGGCAATAGTGTAATTATGATAATTTGTAAGTAGTTACGGTGTACTGATTTGATCCTAGGAAGTTGAGACTTGATAAATAAAATTTGAAAGTTTAGGGATTAGATTGTATAATTCGCAATAGTTTAGTGACTTTATGGTGATTCTTATCCCAAAAATCTAACATGTAACTTTGCATAACTCAATCGGAGTTTAAAATTGGGTGCGAGAATCACATGCTGTATTCCTCGAGAATTCATCGACCGAATAATGTAAAGTTAAAAAGTCTTGCACATGGCTGGTCGCTGGCAAACGCCCAACAAAGAGAAAAAGAATCACAGATTAAAGGCACAAGTAAGTAATCAGTTCTCTGCTTTCTCCATCCTTTTAAAATCTCTCTTATCTTCTCTTCAGAATTGGATAAACTAAGCTTTCCCACAAGGGTCAGGAGCACAGACACATTCAGTACCATTTCTCTTCTCAGCAGGAACCTAATTTGGCAGCATCTTGGGAGTCACCCAGCATTAGTAAAGGTTTCGATTTCTTGCCAGACTAAATCCTACCTACTCTATTTTTCCAGAAAGTTCATGATCTTGTCATTAGTTTCCTGTCTCTTTGAACATTTTTCTGTTCTGGCAGTGTGTTTGAATACGAGTCGCTTCTTTGAATGTCCTTCTGTGGTCTGCCATCTCATCAAGCTTATCAATGCCGTACATCAGTTATAGCAAAACTAGTAACTATTGCTTATAGACTTCTGAAACTTCTTTATCTTTTTTTCTTCTTTTTTAGTGAGATCTGCTCCTGCAGGACAGCAACACGTAATTAATCTCATTCAAACTAATGAAAGATTTAGACCAGTGCTAGGATCCCAAAACTTTAACTGAACATATTGAATGAATGTAACAAGTTTAGAGATTCATGATTAATTCTTTACAATGAGTCCAAGGTGGTTTATGCATTCTCATCTTTTTGAGTTTGGCTTGCATTTTTATTTCCCAGAGAGAACAGCAGAATACTTAAAATCCCCATGAAAAAGGCCAATCTGATAGCATCCATAGTCTCTGCACTATGGCCAATGTTCACAGATTTATGGGAAGATTGGGGCGTTCAATGGCTGGTCACTATGAGCCTTACATGCCAGATCACCCTTGCCATCCTCGGCAGCCGCCGGAGGTACATGACCACGATCACCGTCAGATACATCATCCTCGTCACCTACTTGCTCTCTTCTTACATTGCGACCATCGCCCTTGGCGAGCTCACCGTTATCCAGATCAACTATCCTGATCGACCACACTACATTACTGAGGTCGAGGGGTTGCTGGCACCGTTGCTCTTGATGCAGCTTGGGAACCCCGACTCCATAACTGCATATTCGGTCGAGGACAACCGGCTCAGCATCCGGCAGATGCTGAATTTGTTTGTCAGGGTCGTTTTTGTCGTCTGGATCCTGATTCGCTGCTGGGACAGCGCATCCCCCATTCCATTCTTGTACTTCCCCTTGTTTGCTGCTGGGATCATCCGATCCGCGGCGACAGTGTGGGCCCTCAAGTCCGTTTACTGGGAGAGGTCGAGCATATCAGTGAAGGATGTCTTCGATGAGGAAACTGTCAGCAAGTTCTTCAACAAGTTCGACAGGCTCAGATTGTCGAAGGAGCAAAAGATCATCTTGAAGGCGTACTATCGGTTTGAATGCTTGAAGCCTCACATTGTAAATTGGCTATACCACCCCGAGTCGCTATCTAAATCTCAGTTAAATGTAGATCGTGATTTAGCCTTCATCACAACTGAGGTCGAACTTGGATTCATGTATGACGTAATTTACACCAAGCAACCCATTCTCTATAAACCACTTGGTCTTATCGGTCGCTTCACTAGCTTTTTCTGTCTAGTCTCGGCCTTGTGTGGATTTGCTGTTATTTCCAAGAATATCTTCTTGATAGACATGTACATCGCCTACACTTACGTATTATTGATGGGAGTCACCGCCCTAGAAGGTTACCAAATTGTTCGGCAACCTTTTTCGCCATGGGCGATCGTGGTGCTGAGCCATCATCAAAGAAATCGCCCTGTGTTGACAAGGCTGTTGAATTTCTTAGTTGAAAGGTATATGAAGCAGAAAAGGTGGTCAAACTCAGTCGGGCAACTCAACTTGTTGGATGATCGCCTGTACGAGTGGCCATGGTCTATCGGAAGGATACTCAAACCACTGGGCAAAAAAGGGGTGACCGTGAAAAGGTATTGGATACACTCTCGCCCGAAAATCCCCTGCTCTCTCAAGGAATTGGTGGTGGAGAATATTGAAAAGTTCAATGCGATCAGACGCGGAAAGCCCTTCACAGAACGCGGGGACTGGACGCTTAAAGCTCACGAACTCAGTGGCGATGTGAAGTGGACACAGGGAGCCCTTGAAGTGTTGGAAAAGAACATCTCGACAACATTTGACAAGAGCATCATCGTTTGGCACGTGGCAACTAACATCTGCCTCCTTTCAGAGCCTGATGATTCTCCGAACTGTAAAGGAAGCGATCTGCTATCCAATTACATGATATACCTTCTAGCACTGCGACCCTACATGTTGTCACTAACGACTGCCGACATCACATTGGAGCATGCTTGCGCCATATTGAAGCCATTTCTCAGGTACAGAGACCGCAATGAGGCCTTCGAGACATTGTCGTCAGAAGAGAATGTGCTCGAAGCCTCCCTGGATCAGATGGGAACCATAATCACCAGGGAGTGGCACGTGCTGTTGGACGCACAGGAATTGGCTGGGGCACTGAAGGGCAAGGACAACAAGTGGCAGATCATAAGCAGCATTTGGATGGAGCTGTTGTGCTATGCTGCATATAATTGTCAAGTTTACCATCATGCAAAACAGTTGCGGCGAGGCGGAGAGCTTATAACTCATGTTTGGCTGCTCTTGATGCACGAGACTGATAAGTACACCCACACTCCCTAGACCAAGCCCACCGAAGAAACCAAGGGATAGTCACAAAGTGAGTCATGATCCTAGGATTGGTCACGGTCTGCACCTGATTGTAGTGCGTGTGCGCGCACGTGCGTGTGTGTTTCTCTCTTTTTCTTTCTTGGTAAGAGGTGCTTTCTCAATAAGATCACTGTATTCACATTCAGCTTGGAGACTAGTCAATGAAGCATAGTGATATATGTATTGGATGTAGATCAAATATATTTCGAAAGGCTACTTTTCTTTACACTAACTTGCTCCCTCATTGCTTGGAAAGTAGCTTAATTTTTTTGAAACCAGTATTGACTAGGATTGTGTTTTGTTTATTAACTTGTCTACTGTCCAGGTATATATTTACGATCGCTGGAGTTTTGAAATTGGAGATGAAGTTCGTAGCGATCAAGGATGATATTTCAAGATTATTCCTGCAAAAAAACCATGGGCAAATGAGCAGATTTGTATTAGCTTTTGACTGCTGAGTAAAACCCATTTGTAGACCCAAGAGAGAATTGATTGACAAGGTGTGGATATCTGTCATGTTGGCGTACCTGTAGACACAGTTTTGGTCGTGCACGGCAGCAGATTCTATTTGTGCAGCACAGCAGTGTTCGCACTCTTAACTAAACTATTGGAGTTCAGCCTAAACGTCTTGTTAGAATTGGAAGAGCGGACGTAGGTACATCAAGCTAGGATGCCATTTGTCTTTCCCCAGAACTCTTTTATTATTGCTTGGAGTTGGTTTTGCAAAATTAGCTTGCTTTTAACAAGAATCAAATTGTTCCTTTCTTGATTGCCTAGTTGGGTCTAAGACATGATATTTCAACCTTTTAAGTAAATCTAATTTTCCATAATAGCTCCAAATAATAGTTTTGCAGACAATATAATTCATACGGTATTCTTTTGCGGACCCTTTTATTCACATTTCTCTAGTATTCGGAAAAAAGTTGCAGAGTAATTTATTTCCTCAAATTACAATTGTATTTTCAGCTATCTTATCCAACTAATACTATCATTTTACTTTCTAAAAATCCGGATATATTCAGATAAAAGACTGGATAGACTGTTCTGATATAAGGATGGGAAAAAATTACCCCTAATTATATATGAGAAAGTTAGGAAAGATAAAGGAACGGAAAAAAAAAAAAAAAAAAAAAAAGTAAAGGAAAATAAAAACTACTGTTCCTGCTCTCTACCCAGCAGTGCCATGGCACTGCAATGCATTGTGGTCGACACTTGTTGGCCACTAACCTCAAGCACCCACCACGCAGAGTTCGCACCCCTTAGGCAGCCGTTCGCCTAAGAGTTTTCCCGTCTTGCTCGCGCGGGTTGCCAGATCCGGCCCTCGTGGACCAGCGTTACTGTCACCTTGCTTTGGTTACCACCTAGGAATGGTCACCCTACGGCGATGGTGACCACCACATGTTGCCACCGATCGCGAGTGAAACCTGTTCCCGTGTTGTGGTGGTTAGCTCTGACCACCTCGAAAAAGGTGACCACCTTGCATGGAGTTCGTCGTTGGTGGTAAATGGCAACCACCATGGATGGTGGTTATTTTGTGTAAGGGTGTAAAGGGTTCGGGTCAGGTTGGGTTTTCATGATACTCGACCCAACCCGAAACCCTATAGAGGTGCGATTGACCCAACCAGACTCGACTCGCCCAACACCCGAATATCATATAACCCAAGAGAATTGGTTGGGCTGGTGTTGATTAGACGGTCTCAAATATAGGGTCTCATCCCCATCATGCTCGTGCAGAGAGAGAGAGAGAGAGAGAGAGAGAGAGATTTGGCTGTGGTCTAAAGGTGTCGAAAAGCTCACACTAGCACGGCCCGACCCAACTCCAACCCTAACAACACCAACATCTAAGAATCCCTACCCAAATAAAACTAAGCCCTGCCACCAAAATACCCTAAACTTTAGGGTCAGGTTGGGTTGGGCCAACTTGGGGTTTTTTTTTTTTTTTTTTTTTTTTTTTTTTTTTTTTTTTTTTTTTTTTTGTACACAGTAGAATAGGATTTTTTTTAATAAGTTATTTGTTGATTTTGTATAATGTATGTTGTAAAATAAGAGCCCAAATAGAAGAAAAAATGAGAATTACAAGAGGCCCAGCCACTTCAACCCAAATAAAGCTTTAAAAAGACTCCTTGTTCTTCTTCAAGCACCACTTGTTAACTAGAGAAGGGAGACGATCCAGAAACAAGAAAGGGAAAGAGCTCCACTGAGAAACAAGAGAGAAATCGTGGTGGTCATTTGGATAATATCGATTGATGCCGATTGATGGAGGAATACGTCTTTTACCATGCGATTGGTGATAGTGTCTCGCTGTCTTTATCTTTTACAAGTTGGACATTCATTCTAGGAGTCAAAACTATTGCCCTAGTCGTGTTGGCTTCGCGGTCACAGTCTGGCTGAGTTCGAGCTGTCCAATAGTGATATTTAGGTCCTTCACATCACTAGGAACTCGTAAGATTTTACAGATTGCGATTTGGACTTTCCGTTGGAGAGAAATCAATTTTTTGAAATCCTTGGTAAATGCTGAACAGTAACTCTATCAGCAGCATTTGGTGCCGAATTTGTCGATTGCCGATTAGATTTTGGGCCGGCCAAGCTTAGGGTCTTTATATACTTCGAAAGGACTTTCTTTTGATAGTAAGTACACTTGAATTGGAGTTTTTTAGATAGATATGGTGCTAGAAAGTTTGTCATGCGAGTAATCATTTGTCATGCGAGTGGGCGTTGCTTGTGTTAGAGCTTATTTGCTGCGATTGGCCATTCTTGACATCTTTTTCTGTTGGATATTTCAGCAGTTTTGAAATATTAAAAATTATTAATTTTTATAACAGTTTTTTACCATTATCAATTTGTAATGATTATTGTCTGCTATTAATAAAAACAATTTTGTAATGTTTTATAACGGTTATTTAACAGTCATGTAACAACCGGCTTTCTAATGATTTATAATGTTTGATTTATTTTATAACATTTATACAACGGTCATCTTCTTCAATAAATATCAATTTATGGCAATTGTTTCTTAACGGCTCTCTCTGATTTTACCTATAAATTACTTCTTCGAACATAATTGGAAGAGAAATCGATATTTCAAAATGATAATATCTTTGTTTCTTTATTCCTATTTTTCTTACGTATTTTTCTTTTCATTGCTGGGTTATACACATAACATTGTTTCTTTTTTCTTTTAATATTCAATGCGGAGTATAAGAGAAAGTCCATTGTATCTTAGGAGAATAGCCGCTAGAGCCTTATGCATCGAGTTTCATATTCTAAGGAGTGGAATTATTTTTAAGGATAGTACTTGCATGCCTCAAGCAATTCATTTTATTTTCTAATTATTTTCGATGTATTTCCAATCATCATCATTATTTATTTTTTCATGTATTCTAATATTTTTCCAACATTGTTGGCCCATAGTGAGCATCTTGACTCTGAAATGGCGTTGCGTAGTCAAGTCTTAAGTAAGACAGTTTTTTTACTTAAGTTTTGATATTGCTTCTTACTTTCTTAATAGGATTTTGAGTTCATCAACTCAAGTAGCTTTATTGTTGGTTTGAGCATTCCAGGTGAATACTGCTATCTATTATATGAATTTTTAAACTTATGTAAAGATTAGATATATTATGAATCATGAAAGAGTATGTTTGTTATATAAAAATCTAGATCGAACATTTACTACTTTTCAGTTATTTGTGAATAGTTTGAGAAATATTTTATGAAAGATGTTTTTATGAAAGACTTTCAAAAGGTTGTACATATATATTTGTGAATCTGGTTTGTGAAATGAATTTCAAAATTGTTTGAGAAATTTCTTGTTGAAATATACTTTGTTTGACGAATGTAATTGAAAAGGAATCTATATTTTGGTTTGTAAAATGTATTTTGATTATGAGATGGATTTGGATTTGGTTTCGTGATTTATTGGAGAATTATGGTTTGATGCTCAATATCACCATGAACCTAGTTAAGGGTTGCTAGCTTGAGGATATTGTTCTAGGCCAAGTCATCCGCCAATATTGAGCAATAGACTAGATGATAGAATGGACCATTTGATAGGTGATTTGCTATAAGATTGATCAAGACAGACTGATTGATGTTGGTTATAATATTAGTGATTTAATAAATGTTTATTATATGTATATAATTATGTTAAAATGATATAGTTCATTCTGATTTTGTACGTGTATTTTATTAAGATTTTGGGACAAGTGAGTACTGATATTGTTTTATAAAAGTGTATAATGGATGTTGAATCTACTTAAAAAGGAAATGCATTATTCACTAAGTTGTGGTTATTTACCCCATTTATTCCAATCTTTTCCAAGTCTTTTAGCTAGCGAAAAGTAGAATGAAAATAATATTGACGAAGAACTTTTGGTAGTTGGATTGTAGGTATGAGATAGTTGGATATGTCTGAAATGGTATTTATTGAGGTTTACTTCCTTGTCACGATGATCATCTTGAAATTTCAAATAACTCTAAGATCCGACTTCACACTTCCTTGAAGAATTGATAGACAAAAGAATAGATTTCCTCTCAACTCACGATATCAATTGAGGCAAATTGTCTAATCAATCCTAAATTTATTATATATAAACTAATTCAATCATAAACTTTTCAAGTTTACTAACTTTCCTAAACCTTCTTATAGAATTCTAATGTAGTTTTTCCAGCCAATTTTCTTTAAAAATTGCTGCATAATTGACGATAACTAGATTGCCATGTTAGTGATTTTTCAATGAAGCTCATAGATTTATGACTAAATTAATAAAATTAGAAAATGTATGATTAATGGTATCTGTACAATAAATTTAGGCAGATTGGGTAATTTTCCCCTATTGATGGCATAGCACACACTTGTCATCTACAACACTCCTTTCCCTCATTCCATCATGAGTTTATAGACATGATAAAATGAAGCCAAAGTTTGAGAAACCATATTAAGTCTATGTTGAGGCATTTTTGACCCTTTAGGTCTAATAAGGTCTGACATAGTAGCATTGGGACTGTTAACACCTAAATTTCGCTTTAATTGAAGACTTAATCACTAATTATAAAATTAAGGATTAATTTTTAGCCATTAGCAAAAATGATTTCCATTAAAATTGCATCGCATTTAGACTGCGCTACTAGTGTTAATTATTAAAATTCTAAAAAAAAAAAAATCAACAAAAATGTTATTATTATTACAAAAAGAAGAAGAAAAGAAAATCAAAGAGGGCCGTGTCACACCCCGAACCCCGAGCGCGCGCACATCCCACTGCGGTCGATCAAAAATGCGACATCCCAGGATATGTCGCCGACCCATTCATTTCTTTACGCATGCGGAAGCGAAATAAATCCCTTGACAACATTTAACTTGGGATAGAAAAGCAGGCAATCAATCACAATACCAAACACTCATTTACAAACACAAAGGGGTTTAAATACAACACTGGACTTTCTACAAAATAGACCAGCTCGACAAAAGGGGGACTATCCTACAACCAACTAGCAGGACACGCTCTCCAACCCTTATGACTTCACCTCCGCAACTCCTCAAGGCCAACCAAAGCTATCTGGCCGCTCCGTCCACCAGGGACCTGAAATTTTAATCCCACAACCGGGATGAGACGATGTCTCAGCAAGTTTAACCCCCTAAACCCCTATTAGAAAGAAAATACGCCCCGGGTGGCCTAGCCACATCACACAGAAGACTTACCTCGCCTCAGCCTTCATCTGCAGGTTAGCACAATTTATATAATTCAACCACGTACAATTATGATAACCAAACATCCATGGCGCAATCACATTGTCAAACAATTCAACCACTTGGATCGTCTCGCCGATCAATCGACTCGGCCGATTACATGTCATTCTAGCAAATCAATCATTGCTCTCAACTACGGCCCTGCTCGGCCAGTTTGAATCAGTGGCATCACGGCCCCACTCGGCGCGACCTTTAATAGGTGGCAATTCACGGCCCCATTGGGCGCGACCTCTAATAGGTGGCATATCACGGCCTCAACGGGCACGACCTCTAATAGGTGGTTTATCACGGCCTCTCGGGCACGACCTTTCACGGGTGGTTTATCACGGCCTCTGCGGGCACGACCTTTCACGGGTGGTTTATCACGGCCTCTGCGGGCACGACCTCTAATAGGTGGTATTTCACGGCCTCATCGGGCACGACCTCTTGTAGGTGGTTTTACACGGCCTCATCGGGCACGACCTTTCCAAGGTGGTTTATCACGGCCTCTCTGGGCACGACCTCTAATAGGTGGTATTTCACAGCCAATCTCCCATCAATTTCTACACTTAGGATTGCATAAAGAATCCCTATGTATATCACAATCACACTCAATTTATCACAACCAATCATCAAATTCAAATTCTAAATACACAGCAGCGATCAGCACGAAGTTCTGAGAGAATAAGGTTCCCAAATAATTTTCAGAATTTATTAAATAATTAAATTTATTCCGAAAATTAATTAAATAATAATATCCATATATTTCACGGTCCACGCTCAATTTATAACATCCAGTCATCAATTTCAAAATCCGACTACACAGCAATGACCGGCACGAAATTCTGAGAGAATAAGGTCTCGACAAAATTTTCGGAATTTAATAAATAATTTAATTTATTCCGAAAATAATTAAATAATAATATTTTAATAATTTCGAATAATAATATATTATTAAATTATTAAATAATTTCGAGATATTTAAATAAATCAAAAGTAAATTCCTTTATGTCACATCAAGGTTTATACTAATATAAACACTCACTTAACCTTAAATTAAACACAATTTAAGTTAATCAAACACCTTAATATAATCCACACTTAAATAAATTAAACTAACCACCTAATAACACTTAACATAAACTAAACACACCTAAAGCATCATTAACCCTCTAAGCGAGGTTTAGTGAGTTAAACTCACCGGATTAGCGAGCCGAGCGGACCAAAACGACGAGGACGACGCGAGGATCGACTTTCCTCAAAGCGGGCCGAGCATCCGGGCTCGGGAAGGCGGCCAAAACGGGCCAAACATGGGCTGCCATACCCATTTTCTGCAACTGCTGGTTGGGGGCGAAGGAGGGCAGATCCGGGGCTGGTTGGGGTCGGGAGTGGGCGGAGGAGCTACGGCGGTGGCTGGCGGCGACGAACGAGCCCGGCGGCTCTTGCGCGAGCTGAACAGCAGCTCGGGGACGACGAGCTAGGCGAAGCGGGCGGAGCGGCGCGCTGGCACGGGCTTCGCGCGGACGCACGGCGACGACCGCGGCGGCTCCGGCGGTGAGCTAGCGGCGACGGCCATGGCTGCTCCAGCTTTGACGCCTTCTCGGATCTACCGGGATTTCAAGCGAAACCGGAGACGGAGAAGAGAGGAGAGAGGGCGACGGTGGCGCGGCCGGTGGTGCGGGCGGACGGCGAGCAGCTTGGCGGTGCAAACGGCGGCGACGAGCGGCGGAGGGGGCGTGCGTGTGGGCTGGCGAGTTCTGCTGGTTCTCGGTCGGTTTTCCCTCCCCACGTCCAAGAAGTTCCAAGGTTGAAGATGAAGATGGAGAGAGAGAGAGAGATGGGACCATTCCCTTTTCTTTTCCTTTTTCCTTTAATCCCACAAAAGTGGCCCACCATGACCTCATGGATGATGTCATACTCCACTCACTCAAAACTCCCACAACCTTATTCCAATGGGTTCACTTGCAATTTCCGCCGAGGTCCAATTCTTTGTACCTCCAATTTCCTCAATTCCCATCAATTCTCTTCTAACCGAATCTCATTAAAATCCACAAAAATTATCCCATGATCCTAATAAGATGTGTGACATAACCGGGCTTCCAACTTCTAAATTCAATCCCAATTTTTACGGTTGAATTCAATCTGGTGCGATTTTAGCACGCCTAACCTACCGGGTAGCTTTCGGGAAATTTTCTTGCATCCGACCCGAGGGTGATCGGTCCCCAAGTTTGACGCGTTAAAATCCCTTAATTGCTTCGTCCAATAGGCTAGTCCTCTCATGAGTGGCCAACTCAGAGAGACGTACTATATGCACAGATGAAATGCCCGACTCAATCAGCTGAAAATAGAATTAGAAAAATCGGGATGTCACAACTCTTCCCCTCTTATAAAAATTTCGTCCTCGAAATTTAAACCCTTACCAATTCTTAACAAAAAGGTGGGAGTACAGTCGTCTCATATCATCTTCTTTTTCTCAGGTTGCTCCTTCATTCTGCTTCGTACTGTTATCCCAGATCCTCTGCGCCGACGAAACATTTCCGAATTAACCAGACCAATTCTTGATTCCCAAAAAGACTAAGCACTTGTCCATCTTTACAAAAATGAAAGCTGCAAAAATTTTGGTTCTCTTTTTTTTTTTTTCTTTATTTTTCCACAAAGCGGCTAACTGCCGCGTCGGGGATTCGAACTCCCGACTTCGGACCGACGAGCTTCATCCCGAATACCAACTCGGCTAGAGGCGCCGACGGTGTCCCAAACCGCTTTCTTTTTCCATTTAAAGCCAAAATCCTTCTTTGAACCCAAATTTCGATGGATTCCGATTTAAATGCTGCTTCATCTTCACTTCCTTATCCAAACATGATGTCCCTTTTTTTTAGGCGCCATTTAAGGAAAAATATATTTCCCCTACTTGAAATTACAAGGTCTGCGATACTAATCTGCGAAGCTAAACTGACGATTCTAAGCAATCTTTAAACTGTCTCTGATAATTGCGACTGTATCACTGATTTCTGAACCAACTCTGGACCTGCGATTTTCCGATCTCTGATCTCATCTCAACCGACTGAAGTCCTGTACACTCTGCTTTGCATTGATTAAAAAGAAACTATCTAACTGATCTACTGAAACTGGGAACCTCTGGTCAAGATCTAACATAACTCTGACACTGATCTCGGCAATCGCAATCACTGACCACTGTACTGACTCTGGCCTGTGATCTTTCTTTCCCTGACTCCATCTTAGCAATCGAAATTCCGCACTCTCTGCTATGCACTGCTTAAGAAAGAACCGTCTGAAAGCTCTGCCAACTCAAAACATCTGATCTATTTTTGAAAAACAATTCATCCCCGGCACTCCATGCAGATGAATTATATGATATACACACACTTCGGTATACCTATTCTAATTGGGATTCTTTTCATGCTGCACTAAGGCGAGCTGACTCTGATCATCTATCGACCACAACCCCACAAGGAATCAATACTCTTCCCGACTCCTTAATAACCTGTCATAACATTCCATCATGTTATACTTTCATTCCCACACAAACCTCTCTCCAGTACTTGAAAAAGCTTTCCTAGCTTACATTACCAAATTCTCACTTACTGATACATCCAACACTTACAACGTGTTCGGCGATATCTATCTTCATACCGATCTACCAATCCCAATGATATAGGTTCTGACTCATCTTCGCACTGTCTAGACAATGCTAAAGTTGCTATGATGAGCTTCCCATAAGGTCTCTTCTTTAATCTCCGTATCGACAATTACATGCAATCATCCTCAGAACCTTAGCGTTCTGTCTTCAGAAATCTGAAAATCAACCGCTCTCTCATCTGCATTCTCTTATAAAGTCTCCTGAATTTCTGAATCTGTCCGCTGAAGCAATTTGATTCTGATCTGCTCTCTCGGTTCAATTCTGAGGGTAGTAATAAGATTCCAAAGGTGGCCTACCTTAGATTTGAAAACCGAATTTCGAACTTTCTCAATTAAGATCAAATCCTTGAGTACCAACTATGCAACTAAGGACTCTCGACTCAGTGCATCTGCGACTTTGCTTACTTTTCCAGAGTGATACAAAATATCATAGTCATAGTCCTTATTGAGTTCCATCCAGCGACGTTGTCTCATATTCAACTCCCAAGGTCTCAACTGACGAGACGCATATGCCACAACCCTATCCTGCTGTATCAACACACAACCCAATCCTTTAAACGACGCATCACTATATATCTCATCACTTCTATGACCAAATGGAATAGTAAGCACAAGTGTGGTAGTCAGCCTCTTTTTAGGCCCTTGAAAACTACACTCGCACTTATCTGTCCACACGAACTTTTCTTACTTCCTCAGTAGTCGAATCAACTGCAACGCTGACGCTGAAAACCCTTCCATGAAACTTCTGTAATATCTTGCTAATCCCCAGAACTTCTAATCTCTGTCACTACAGTCAATATCAGCCAACTGATCACTGCTTTAATCTCGGACGAGGTCTACGGAGATTCCTTCTCCTAAAATCACATGACCTAAGAACACAACACGAGTCATCCAAAACTCGCATTTGCTAAACTTATTGTAAAAATCCAAAAGCACTCAAGGTCTGAAGTATCATCCCCAAATGTCTCTCGTGCTCCTCAGCACTCTTTGAACACACCGGGATAACTTCACTGAGCACAATCACAACTGATTCAAGTACCCTCAAACATTCTGCTCATAAGACCCAAACAAACAACTAAGGTGTCCATCAAACCATACGGTATTACAGTGAACTCATAACTGCCGTATCGAGTACGAGATGCTAACTTCGGTATGTCTTTCTTCCTGATCCTCAACTGATGATACCTTAACCTCAAGTCGATCTTGAAGAATATCAATGTACAAACACAATGAACCAACTTTCCTCTTCACTAATAGAACGGGTGCTCCCTAAGGTTATGCACTGGAATGTATGAATCCCCTATTCCACACTTCCCCGCATTTGCACCTTGATCCCTTTTAACTCGGGTAACACCATCCGGTAAGGAGCCTTAGGGACTGGCTCTGTTCCGGGTGCTAATTCAATCGTGAACTCCATTTCTCTTTCTGACTGCAAACTTGACAATTCTTCAGCAAATACCTTAGAAAACTTATGTACCATGATTATATTCTCCATATTCGGCTCCTCAACTGACGCATCCATTACAGCTGCCATGAAGATCCAGTAACCAACAACCATAACCAGGTCATCTTCAATGACGAATAACAAGGATTGAAGTTCCTCTTCAACTTTCAGTGATTCAAAACTTTTGCACGTTAATTGAACAAACTGAATTATATCACTACCGCGATTCAAAACAGCAGAAAGCTCCTTGAGCCAAACCTTTTCATAAATGACTTCCAAGTCATATATAAGCAAACCCATCAGGTACAATTATAGTCAGAGACCCATCTTTCTATCACTTTATTACCACAACAAAGATCCTACAACTTTCATCGAAAATTCTGCTGCACTACTATGATAAAATTCCCTCAAGAACATTTTCCCCTTGACTAATGCATGGTCGACCCATTCATGCTCTTCTAGCCATCCTAGTGGCATCCTATCGGCAGTAACGGTACTTACGCTCTCATGAACTTACGCGAACAATTCCTAACCCAATGATCGTGCTGGCCATATTCAAAGCATGCTCTCTTTTTACTCTGACACTAGGCTGACTCATGCCTCCTTTCCACTGACTCAGCACACAATCAGGGAGTCATTTACCTCCTATCAAGGAATATCATGCACCCTTCTTTGCACTGGGGTCTGTTCCAAGTACCCCATTGAATGTCCCGAAGCGTGTTTCCTCTATTCTGTCTCATCAACGGCGGTGCAGAAACAGCTATGGTTCCATCCATCTATACGAGCCATCTTTGATCAAATGGCTTTACTGGCGACACCTGTAACAAGTCATTTCCCTCTTACAGCACGGAACAGATCCATGTCTTTTCTTACAGACATGACACGCATCGATCGAGTTGAGCACTGACTTTCCAATTCCACTCTTCCGGTTGGGTGAAACAGGGCACCTTTCTTCTGACATCGGCCTTTCTTCCCAATCAATTTTCATCTCTGTCTAAACTGAACCTTGACTCAGATACGGAGACTTGATCCTCGATCACAACTCCAGATTGGGCCTCAACAGGCACGGCAACAGCAACGGTCACAACACCGGCAACGGTAGAAACAACGGCAATAGCGGCGGCTCGATCCTGAGCTTACAAACCCAAAATATTTCCCAAAGACTTTAGCGCCTGAACAATCCCGACGAACCTAGGATCATTCGGTGCTGCTACACTCTAAGTACCGACTTGCAACGGTACTCTCACACTTGCGCTGGTCTAAGCCTGCGCTCTACCTCGGGTGCCGACTCTTGTCAGCATCCTACCCCGAGGTATAGGTCCTACCAACCTTCTCCAAGGAGTCCTCCACTCCTGGTCACTCATGCTACAGACTCTATATAGACGCCTGTTTTTCAATTCCAACACCAGGTTAGAATCTGAGTGACCCCACAAACATACTACCAATCAACTATCAACCACATGCATCAGCATATTAAAAGCCTTTCCCACTAACTATCCCAAGACTCATCGCACCTTATCACTCCATACACAGACCATGCTCTGATACCACTTAAACGGGGATGTCACACCCCGAACCCCGAGCGCGCGCACATCCCACTGCGGTCGATCAAAAATGCGACATCCCAGGATATGTCGCCGACCCATTCATTTCTTTACGCATGCGGAAGCGAAACAAATCCCCTGACAACATTTAACTTGGGATAGAAAAGCAGGCAATCAATCACAATACCAAACACTCATTTACAAACACAAAGGGGGTTTAAATACAACACTGGACTTTCTACAAAATAGACCAGCTCGACAAAAGGGGGACTATCCTACAACCAACTAGCAGGACACGCTCTCCAACCCTTATGACTTCACCCTCGCAACTCCTCAAGGCCAACCAAAGCTATCGGCCGCTCCGTCCACCAGGGACCTGAAATTTTAATCCCACAACCGGGATGAGACGATGTCTCAGCAAGTTTAACCCCTAAACCCCTATTAGAAAGAAAATACCCGGGTGGCCTAGCCACATCACACGAAGACTTACCTCGCCTCGGCCTTCATCTGTGTTAGCACAATTTATATAATTCAACCACGTACAATTATGATAACCAAACATCCATGGCGCAATCACATTGTCAAACAATTCAACCACTTGGATCGTCTCAGCGATCAATCGACTCGGCCGATTACATGTCATTCTAGCAAATCAATCATTGCTCTCAACTACGGCCCTGCTCGGCCAGTTTGAATCAGTGGCATCACGGCCCCACTCGGCGCGACCTTTAATAGGTGGCAATTCACGGCCCCATTGGGCGCGACCTCTAATAGGTGGCATATCACGGCCTTAACGGGCACGACCTCTAATAGGTGGTTTATCACGGCCTCTCTGGGCACGACCTTTCACAGGTGGTTTATCACGGCCTCTCTGGGCACGACCTTTCACAGGTGGTTTATCACGGCCTCTTTGGGCACGACCTCTAATAGGTGGTATTTCACGGCCTCATCGGGCACGACCTCTTGTAGGTGGTTTTACACGGCCTCATCGGGCACGACCTTTCCAAGGTGGTTTATCACGGCCTCCCTGGGCACGACCTCTAATATGTGGTATTTCACAGCCAATCTCCCATCAATTTCTACACTTAGGATTGCATAAAGAATCCCTATGTATATCACAATCACACTCAATTTATCACAACCAATCATCAAATTCAAATTCTAAATACACAGCAGCGATCAGCACGAAGTTCTGAGAGAATAAGGTTCCCAAATAATTTTCAGAATTTATTAAATAATTAAATTTATTCCGAAAATTAATTAAATAATAATATCCATATATTTCACGGTCCACGCTCAATTTATAACATCCAGTCATCAATTTCAAAATCCGACTACACAGCAATGACCGCACGAAATTCCGAGAGAATAAGGTCTCGACAAAATTTTCGGAATTTAATAAATAATTTAATTTATTCCGAAAATAATTAAATAATAATATTTTAATAATTTCGAATAATAATATATTATTAAATTATTAAATAATTTCGAGATATTTAAATAAATCAAAAGTAAATTCCTTTATGTCACATCAAGGTTTATACTAATATAAACACTCACTTAACCTTAAATTAAACACAATTTAAGTTAATCAAACACCTTAATATAATCTACACTTAAATAAATTAAACTAACCACCTAATAACACTTAACATAAACTAAACACACCTAAAGCATCATTAACCCTCTAAGCGAGGTTTAGTGAGTTAAACTCACCGGATTAGCGAGCCGAGCGGACCAAAACGACGAGGACGACGCGAGGATCGACTTTCCTCAAAGCGGGCCGAGCATCCGGGCTCGGGAAGGCGGCCAAAACGGGCCAAACATGGGCTGCCATACCCATTTTCTGCAACTGCTGGTTGGGGGCGAAGGAGGGCAGATCCGGGGCTGGTTGGGGTCGGGAGTGGGCGGAGGAGCTACGGCGGTGGCTGGCGGCGACGAACGAGCTTCGGCAGCTCTTGCGCGAGCTGAACAGCAGCTCGGGACGACGAGCTAGGCGAAGCGGGCGGAGCGGCGCGCGGGCACGGGCTTCGCGCGGACGCACGGCGACGACCGCGGCGGCTCCGGCGGTGAGCTAGCGGCGACGGCCATGGCTGCTCCAGTTTTGACGCCTTCTCGATCTACCGGGATTTCAAGCAGAAACCGGAGACGGAGAAGAGAGGAGAGAGGGCGACGGTGGCGCGGCCGGTGGTGCGGGCGGACGGCGAGCAGCTTGGCGGTGCAAACGGCGGCGACGAGCGGCGGAGGGGGTGTGCGTGTGGGCTGGCGAGTTGCTGGTTCTCGGTCGGTTTTCCCCTCCCCACGTCCAAGAAGTTCCAAGGTTGAAGATGAAGATGGAGAGAGAGAGAGAGATGGGACCATTCCCTTTTCTTTTCCTTTTTCCTTTAATCCCACAAAAGTGGCCCACCATGACCTCATGGATGATGTCATACTCCACTCACTCAAAACTCCCACAACCTTATTCCAATGGGTTCACTTGCAATTTCCGCCGAGGTCCAATTCTTTGTACCTCCAATTTCCTCAATTCCCATCAATTCTCTTCTAACCGAATCTCATTAAAATCCACAAAAATTATCCCATGATCCTAATAAGATGTGTGACATAACCGGGCTTCCAACTTCTAAATTCAATCCCAATTTTTACGGTTGAATTCAATCTGGTGCGATTTTAGCACGCCTAACCTACCGGGTAGCTTTCAGGGAAATTTTCTTGCATCCGACCTGAGGGTGATCAGTTCCCAAGTTTGACGCGTTAAAATCCCTTAATTGCTTCGTCCAATAGGCTAGTCCTCTCATGAGTGGCCAACTCAGAGAGACGTACTATATGCACAGATGAAATGCCCGACTCAATCAGCTGAAAATAGAATTAGAAAAATCGGGATGTCACAGGCCGGGCCGAGGCTGGGCATACTCGGCCCTCTCTTTTTTCCCTTCTTCCTGCCCCAGGCCGACCCACTCTTCTTCGGCCCATCCCCTTTTTTCTTTTTCCAATGTTGCCCCCTCGAGTGGCCCATTTCTCTCCTCCTCCGGCCCAGCCCGCTTGCCTTCTCTTCTTTCTCCTCTCTCACTTTGGACGACAGCTCCTGGTCAAAAATGAGAGACGATGGCTGGGGAAGGAAGAAAGGACAGTACGACGAGGATGAGCTGCGGAGGATGTCGAGCGATGTCAGTCGGTATAGGGCTAACACCAGCTGGCTTGAGAAAATATTGGGTGGGTCTTACCCTCCACGTAGGCGTAGGGTAAGACCATTCAGAATCCGACACGTGGCTCCACATAGGCGACGTCGTCAGAGGTTCAAAATTTGCGTGCGCCGCTCCTGGGGCCCACCCCTCTGACGCTCTCTCTGCTCTGCTCGTCTCTGCGACTGTGTCTCGTCCTCTCTCTCCTCTCTCTCTCCTCGTTCTCCATTCCGTTGGGGGGAGAACAAAAAACGAACCTTGTGCTTCCATTTGCTCTTCCCCTCCTCTGCTCTCCCTCCCCATTCTCGCCGACGCTCCTCCGCACGACGCCGACGCCCCTCCACCTCCGCCTCCACAGGTTGCCCGCGACGCCGACGCCGCTGACGCGGCCTCTGCCTCTGCCCTTGAACCCTACCCCAACTCCGATGCCTCTCTGCCGGTTGCCTCCGTCGCCCCCGACTCCGAAGCCTCTCCGCCGGTTGCTTCCGTCGCCCCCGACTCCGATGCCTCCCCCTCCGCCTCCGCCTTCGCCCCTGACGTTGACGTCGATGCTGACGCCCCTCCACCTCCGCCGCCGCCTCCACAGGTTGCCTCCGTCGTCCCCGACTCCGACGCCGACGCTCCTCTGCCTCCGCCTCTGCCCCCGACGCCGTCGCCGACGCCCCTCCACCTCCGCCTCCGCCTCCGCCCCCAGGCCCCTCCCCTTCCTCTCCCCCGTCGCCAACTTCGTCGCGTCTCGCTGTTCCAGGTGAGCGCCGCTTCCGATTCCTTTCTCTGCTCGCTCGCTCGCTCACAACCGGCCTGAAAGTGAATGTGCTTTCCCGAGAGATTCGAACTCTCTATCGAGTGAATGTACCTCGAGGTGTTGGCAGAGGTTTGTGCTGATAGGTGCGCATTGTTTGAAAGGGCGGCGGCTTTAGGTTCAGACTATGCCGTGATATGCATTTTGTTTTTTGAAAATTTAGTGTGGAATTAGGAATGCTTGTGAAATTTGAATCCGTGACGGCAGCTGTAATGTACGATGACTTGTGCCGACTTGATTGGGCTTGAACGGCGGTTTCGATATTAGGCCTATGTTAGCATCGGGCAGTGACTGAAATTGTACATGAGCTTGTCTATTGTAGTTGCTGCCAAAATGTTCGCGTGAGATTGTGACGAACCTATCTGGTGATATGAAAATGTCTTTTTTCCTCCAAAAGTTCAAAAAGTTCCTACAGTTTGGCTAGTTACTACGTTGGATTGCTGTTTGATGACCTGAAGTTTCATCCAGTCCAATGTCATAGCGACTTATGTCTCGCTAAGTGGTAACCATAGATACTATTATCACCCCACTTAGGAATTGCTGAAGTTTCAGTATGTTGATCATCAGATTAAATCTTTCATGCCAAGGGAAAATTGCTTGGAAGATTCTATATGGTTTTCATCACATTAAAGCATCTCTTTCTCGAGGGGAAGTTGTGTTTTATCAGTTTCCATACATTTTTATTCTATATGTCATAACGATGCAGTGCTTTTCTTCTCTTTCTTGATCGCTGGGTGTTTTTCAATTGTTAACTTCATTCTCACTTTGCTTGTCATTCATTTTGTGTCCCTTTTCTATCACACTTTGCTAATTGACTGTTCAATCTTTTGAAGCATAATGCTCCTCTCTTCATGCGATAATCAGATCTGAATATTATAAAAGCTTGTGTATTTGCCAAGATTGATGATCAAGTGAACTACCTATTTCAGGTCATATAACACAACTGTCTTCATTGGGCAGCCACCAAAGCCTTACTTTCTTGATCTTGACACTGGTAGTGACCTCACATCGCTCCAATGTGATGCCCCTTGTGTACGATGCACCCAAGTAGATTTTATTAGTTTTCAGATGTCATATGATTTGTTTCTCAAATCTATGAATTTTTGTTGATAATCCTAAAACTTTGCTCAGATGTTTGTTTTGAATGGTCTCATGATGTTATGCAGGGTGATAAGTGCTAATAACTTCTCATCATTTTCTTATTGCAGACGCCACATCCGCTTTATCGATCCAACAAGGACCTAGTAATCTGTAGGGACCCAATTTGCGCGTCCCTGCATTCAGGTGACTACAGATGTGACCACCCAGAGCAATGTGACTACGAGGTGGAGTATGTAGATGGCGGCTCTTCGCTTGGTGTACTTTTAAAGGATGTTGTTCATAAGGATATAAACTCCTTTCTCTTTCGCAGGTCCAAAAGGCTCTAAATTCCACCAATAGAAAAGTCTCAAAATGCTTTAACTGTTGGTCCATCATTACGACTTCAAGGATTGTTAGTACCCTTCTTCTCTTTCAAACGACCATCCCTTGGTCAAGAGAATCAAGTTACCTCCATACCTTCATTGAGATATCTCACACATTTTATGCTTTTTAAATTGCTTATAAAAAAAGAAAGCATTCAGATTTTTGGCCACTGTATGTGGTATTACTGATTTCCAGGTTTTTTTTTTTTTTTAATGCGTTGCAGCTCTTTTAACTTTGTAGTTTTCTTTGTGGATTTTATTTAAATTTGTTTGTAAAGCTTTTTCAGTAGAACATTCGACATAATGTTGCTCATGTTCATTCATCTTCCTCAGAAACGATGTTGGTCTACATGGAAAAGGCACTGCTATTTCCTCGCTTCGGATCATCGACAGGTAAATATGTTGTATTGCATTCTATTTTAGTGTCTCGTTGGAGTGTCTTTTTGCTTCTTCTTTTTTCCCTTTAAGGCGATCAGTCGCATAATTTGACTTTTCTTCAATAGGAAAGACCTTAAATCTAAAAGAACATTTTTTATATTTATATTTTTTGGTTTAAACAAACAAAACCTTGAATAGAAGAGGTTAAGGTCTACATGTGTTGGCAATTCTTCCTTTTGGTAGTTAAGAGATCACATTTGTGTAATTTAGCAAGTTTTTTATTTTTAAATTGTTTGATTCTATGAATTACTCTGTCGAGCCTAAAGAAATTTACTCTTCATGAGTTGCTAGTCATTGTAATCGTACTCTGAAACTAATCTGCATCTAGACTAGTTGTTCTACATCGCCTATCGTTGGACCCATAGCCGGTATAGTGTCTGTTACATGCATCAGTTGCTTATGCTTTGTAGTTATTTAGAGGCATCAACAAACTAGGGCAAATACCTATGTATCCTATATTTTTGGTGAAAATAGGACTTTTATATTACTGTTACTTTTTTAATACATTGACATGCATCTATTTGCACAATCCACTAAAGTAACATCAGAACATTTCTTAATGGTTTCTGAAAAGCTGTTTCATGGATTCTCATAATTCGACTCATGCATTCAAGGATCACTGAGTCATCTTAAGTTATGCTCTAAGGTACTTAATCTGCTTTGGCCTCATGCTCTCACTCTGTTTTTAGGAATTTGTCTACCTCAGCCATTATGGAAAGAATTCCAAGCAGGTGGCCACATCCTGTGTGGCATCCTCCATGGAAGAACTATAGGGTGAGAATTGTGGCCTAATTTTTCTGGCAGCTAGAAGAAAGTTCTTGTTTTGTTTCAGTAATAGTTATGGTGTCATGTGATAATTATACATTTGAATTTATTATACAGCTGTGTCTTGTCCATGTTATTGTATCTGCAGTTATTTGCTCGCTTACTTGGATTGTTATGTGTTTTGTTTTCTCCTTTTTGTATGTGCAAGGTCATAAGTGGGCATTTGGGATGGGTGAGATCTATCGCATTTGATCCTAGCAATCAATGATTCTGCACTGGCTCTGCAGATCGGACAATTAAGGTATTAAGCTTTTACAATTGTGCTTTTTGATGATTCCTAGTCTTCTTTTGTTTGTAAAATTTGCTGATCATAGATGCTCACTTTTTAGTTCTTTGGTTGCTACCATTTGCTAATTTAAATTTCTACGTATAGTTCTTTTGGTTAGTTGAACGAGATGATTTGGTTAGTTGAATGAGATGATTGTTAGAATCATTGAGTCGCCCGAAAGTTGATCACTCTTTTCTATGGCAGCATTTTGTTCTAAAACTTTTTTGAAGTGGTATCCTTAATTCTAATGTTATTTCGAATTGCATGATCTCTGTGATTTAATTGTATAAACTACAATTTGAGATGGAAATTGCTATTAAAAGTTTTGAAATAGATGAGCATTGACATTGCAGAGATGAATTCTAAATGGCCCCAACTGCAATGCATGAGCTTAAAGCTTTTGAGTCATAATTATTAAGCATTTTGTTATAGGTCAAAGTTCTCAATAAACTTGCTTCAGCTCGAGCTTCAGGAGCAGGTAGCGGCAGCAGAGTCTTGACAGATTTAGTAGAGGGTCTAGAAGAAGCAGCTGTTGCTGTAGAATTGAGGTTGAAGATCAACCAGAGTCATCCGGACTTAAAGGTAGGGTACGTGGTTTCTTGGTTTCTAGCAATGTCGTTTTCTTTTTCCTTCTCTAAGATCCTGATAGTGTAGAGGTTACGAGATCTTTCGAGACTATGGAGGGGCAGTGTTGAAGCACTTGGAGAACTCTATTGATTTAGACCCAAAGCTTCAGAAAGCTCCAGTAAATTATGAAGGAGTAAGTTTTGAATCGATGAAGTTATTCTTAATAGATCGGACCTCATCATTTCAGCAGCTATTTATATTGTGTATTATTGTGTTCATATGCTGACGAGACAAGTTAATGCTCTAATTCTCAATTAAAGTACATACGTTCTGAATGCTCCTGGGGATGGGAGCAAGAAGGAGAGTTAAATGTCGCAATGGAGTCCATGTTGGTTCTTGATTTGTATCTACAAGAGGAGTCAAAATTATAGTCCACAATGAGTTGAGCAAAATGCTGTGTGCTTACCAAAATAATATCTGAACTAGTGACCTCGGAGGAGTATTTTACTATAAAGTAAATGCAGGTCCATCATGCTATCTAGTTAATTCCTCTCTTCTTTTCTCCCGAATAGCGCAAGACACCGGGTGAGCTTTGCATTTTGCATGTGATGCTGATCTCTAGTCCGATTGCCGCTTAAACAGTCCGGGTATCCGGGTTTGGAGGATGGTTCCTTCGAGGCTCTCGCTTCATGATCCTGTTCTTCCTCTTAACATTGAGGTAGAGGAATCTCTTACACAAACTAACATAAAAATGATTTTATTGGATTAAGAATTCAATTCAAAATTTACCTCTTTGTAGGCACCAACTCACGATGACGCTGTAAAACTTGGACTTGCCGTGCTTGGGGCTGTTAAGGAGTTTGCAGCTTTGGATACATCCGCTTTAGACAAGTTTGTTCAAGTATCATGAGCCGATGATGCAGAGTGCTTTGGTACAAGTATCTTTCGGCACATTATACTGGCAATTAAAGCCGGCTTTGGCGTCTACCTCTGTACAGTACGTATAATCAGTGTGTGAATCTCTGATTCTGAGGAGGTTCATTTTTCAGATGGTTTTGGTCACAGGCACTCGAAATACTAGTTGATGGCTATGTTTACTTTAGTTTTTACTTATGTTCCATGTATGCTACAGAGATGTTCTGATAAATAAGAAACGTTCTTCGACTACAGAATTTCTCGGAGGGATGTTTGAAGTTGTGATGCAACTAGTTTTTCTTGTTTTTATAATGTTCGATCAATTTTGATTGCGCTTATCTCCTGATCATTGTTCTTTACATGGAATGCGCAATTTCTGTGCTTAAATGTTGTGATGTTTCCCAAAGACATCCCACACATCTAATGTTTGTAATGATGAAGACTCGTATTGGACGTCCTGATGAACTGACCTAAATCTCTTACGGGCCGAGATTTTCCTGGACAGATGTCCGGCGGTTCGGCGTCATTAGCATGACCGAATGGGGACGAAATGACAAGTCAATCTTTTAAAGCAACCGATTAAGTGTTACAAATAAATAAAGGAATCTGGTCTTTGAATTCAAAGAGTTACAAACTCAGATTGGGAAAACATAGTACAACTGCCATGTGAAATACTCTCTAGTTCATCAGATGTCATTGACTGGCACCAATTTGCATCAAAGTAATTGAAATATGGTTTGACTGATTAAGTGTTCCTCTAAACTTGCGAAATCACAAATTTGACACCATCAAGAGCTCCTTATGTATAGCATTCTCCATGCAACCAATCAAAATCACAACAAGGCATGGGGGACGTTCGGCCAGGAATGAAACAAAAGCATGAACCAGAATGACAGAACTCCACCAAAACAATTCATCACAAAATTAGAAGCAACTGTAGTTCCTACCCGAGAAGCAATGACCCACTTGCCATCACTCTAGTCCTAGTGAAGCCTCAGATTACTCATTGAATATTAGTTCTTCATTGGATGTGCTGAAGTAGACAACATACTGAGAGCCTTTTAGAACTTTGGAAATTACACCGACCCACCATCCGTCATTGTACCAAGCATCAACTTTGTCGAGCTGCTTGAAACGCCTGGCTGGAAGATGAGGAGGGTAGGGCCTGATATACCGTGAATATGCTTCTTCCCTCAAAGGTTTAGTTTCGTCATCTGTTTTCAAGGTTAGATATTCGACCACATACTTGTCATTTCCTATATAGTCGATGACAATTGCGGAAAACCAAGAACCCTCATAACCTTTTTCATCACTGCTGACCTCCACAGTTTTACCCTTTCCAAACTCAGGGGTGGCAATGATGTCCCTTTATCGAGTCTTATCATGAATTTTATCTTGTGAGGCTTTAACTCCACGTAGATGACTTCTCCTGCAAGTCAATTTTCAAGAACTACAAATGCGTTAGAAGAAAGATGGCAAAAATATAAAATTTTCTCAATGCTAGATCTAACTGAGCATATGGAGTCATTCAGCCACCAAAGATACATAACAACTTGCCAGCATGTGCCGGCTAATGCCAATGGAGTCCCAAATTTGGTCCCCTGTGCAAAATATGCAATCAAATTGAAGCCAGCTATGCGAGAGTTCTATGAACATTTTTTGTCCCACTTCAGACCACAATGTGAAACAGCATTATTTAGCTTTCTTCTTTTTTTTTTTTTTTTTTTGGGGGGGGGGGAGGGGGAGGCTCAAGGGGAGAGAGGTCATCCATTCAACTAAGAACATCTTTCAAGCTCTCAAGACAGCCATACGAGCCATAGTTTCCTTGTGCATTTGGTTGCAACTTTTCTCGACAAAATCAAGTAGCTTTCCCAAATTTTTTGCTCACAAGTTTAAGATATCATTGCTGTCTTTTGTCATATGTTCCAGACGACTCCCATCAGCTAGTCTATCTTTTATCACAAAACTTGAGATTATTTTCCATCCTCTGTTCACGCTCAAGACAAAGCAACCAAAGAGGAGGCTGAGCAGCTCATTGTCCACACAATACAGGATAGTCAAAAGATGCATGAGCTCGAATTAACCAGCCATAGGATGGTTGTAGATGTACTCAATAGCAAGACGACAGGAGTCAATTTTATCAGCTTCCAAATCTGGGATTTCGAGCTTAAATTCTTCTTCCGGTGCCATTACAATCTCTACATTGTCCAAGCTATCTAGACCCAAATAATTTTGGAAAAGCACATCAGGAGTCACCTGCAAAAACAGAGAGAAACCCGTCTTATGAAATTCTTGCCAATTTGGAATGTCATTCTTTCATTTAATCATCACACGAGATTGGAAGAGCAAGATGTTCTACATACAACCAACACTTCTTTTATACACGATTTTCCATTTAAGCTTCGGCACCCTTTTGGTGCCCCAAAACAACAGTTTTGTATGGAGAAGAGGAAGATGGAATCAAGCATAGGACCTCTTTAATAAGAGGATGCAAATGAGTAACTTCACCTTAATAGTGTGCTCAAACTCCATCAACGAGTGAGATATATTGGGAAGCAAATATAGTGACAAAAAAGAAACTGACCAAGCACTCAAGGAACTGAGAAAATATGAGCATAAAGCAATAGGGAGGGGAAAGAAAGAGAGACATAACAAATACATATCCTCAGCAGCAGTACATGACAATTGAAAGATGAAAATCAACTAAGATTCACCAAAAATAGAGTTATGACAAAAGAAATTAGAAAGCCAATTGCAACCGAATCAATCAAAGGCTCTTTAAATGTAGTGTGTAAATCCTTTTCAGAAAGTAACCAAACATACTTCAGAATCTGATGGCAAAAAGCTGATCTTTGCGTTTTCAGTGGAACTCCAACATCTTTCAACGACAACATACACCTATTGCCCTTGGAAATACAAAGGATTATCCATCAGAATTGGTCTTATTAAAAATTCCCATAAGCATCCATCTGTACTAATGTAGTTTAAAGGACATTCAGTCCAACATGTTATACATTTTATATTTAGGTTCTTTCCTCTTCCTCATTTTAGTTCTCTCTGTAGTTTCTCTTGTATACTGTGTGTAAGTATAAAAATATATTTAACTTTACTGACAGATCTTATAAAAAAAAGCAGGGCAATTTTTAACAAAAGGCCATCTCCAAGGAGCAGGAAAAACAGGTGATCTTTTCAATTGCTGGACATTCAACATAATTAAGGGAATAAAATATGATTGTCAAGATGGAATATCCAATTGTCAAATGTGATTGTCAAGATGGAATATCCAATTTATTAAAAAGTTCTAAGAAAACTAAACTTATAATATTTAGCCCATCTCGTTTGACACCTACACTAATTAACTATATATTCTAAGGGAATAAAATATCTCAATCATTATCGTTTATGAGTAAAATGACATAATCCTACTACTAATATGCATGGGCTAATAATGAGAGACATTGGGACTAAATTCCACATTAAAAACAAACAGTCACTTAATAAAACTAGATGAACAAATGCCTCCAGCTTTCTCACCAACCATCTCTACCTATTACTCATGCTACATTAGGCGAAGACGAATCAGGAGCTTTTGTTGCCGCATCCATTGCCTTGTATGAGCAGAACTCTACAAAATTCCTAGGGTAGACTGAAGGTTGCCTAGCACTTTCAGGTATCTCTTCATCAAAACGATGGCACAGTTCTTCAGTGGAAACTTTAAGGATCCTGAATATATAGGCAAGTAGATAAATCAAATCAATTTATAAGAAATACAAGAAAAAGCACCCAATCAGGCTAATAGTTAGATTGAGGTAGCTACACGAGTGCAAGACTACAATCCTAAAAGTGCCATTTTCATTTTGAATGCCAGTACCACTTCTTATCTAAACTCCTGAAGCCCACCTGGACTCATCATTCAGGTCCCCACTCAAGTAGAGTCAAAGAAAAGCAGTGGCATATTCTAAGCATTGAGGAATATCAAATATTCCATTCGAGCAACTTTCCAGGATTAAGTTAAAGCTCCATATCTGAAACAATACTAAAGTAATAGTATGTACTGCCGCGCCCTATCAAAAACTTCTCTCTCCAGAATATTTGCTCGAAACCATCAAAAAGCAAGAAGCTGCTGACTGCTTGCCCAAAATACATGGAAACACTCACGTCCGCACATGCATGTGCACATCAGAAACATCTGACTGATTCCCTGAACATTTCTCATCTCCAAGTTCATCATTGTTTAATCAGCACTAAATAAAAGACCGAAGGCAAAGAGACAGATGACTTAACGCTCAGTTACAGACACTTCTCATCGGCATCTCATTGAGCGAAACCATCAATTACATGCCTTAAACATCAAGCAAGCGTAAACAACAGATAGGTTCCTCACAATCTCACGCGAACATTTTGGCAGCAACTACAATAGACAAGCTCATGTACAATTTCAGTCACTGCCTGATGCTAACATAGGCCTAATATCGAAACCGCCGTTCAAGCCTAATCAAGTCGGCACAAGCCATCATTTACAGCTGCCGTCACGGATTCAAATTTCACAAGCATTCCTAAGTCCACACTAAATTTTCAAAAAACAAAATGCATATCATGGCATAGTCTGAACCTAAAGCCGCCGCCCTTTCAAACAATGCACACCGAGCAGCACAAACCTCTGCCAACACCTCGAGTTACGTTCACTCGATAGAGAGTTCGAATCTCTCGAGAAAGCACATTCACTTTCAGGCCGATCACGAGCGAGCGAGCGAGCAGAGAAAGGAATCGGAAGCAGTACTCACCTAGAACAGCAAGACGTGACGGAGTTGGTGACGGGGGAGAGGAAGGGGAGGGGCCTGGGGGCGGAGGCGGAGGTGGAGGGGCGTCAGCGACGGCGTCGGGGGTAGAGGTAGAGGCGGAGGGGCGTCGGCGTCGGAATCGGGGGCGATGGAGGCAACCTGTGGAGGTGGAGGCGGAGGTGGAGGGGCGTTAGCGTCGACGTCGGCGTTAGGGGCGAAGGCGGAGGCGGAGGGGGAGGCATCGGAGTTGAGGGCGACGGAGGCAACCGGCGGAGATGCGTCAGAGTCGGGGGTGACAGAGGAACTGGTGGAGAGGCATCGGAGTCGGGGTAGGGTTTAGGGGTGGAGGCGGAGGCCGCGTCGGCGGCGTCGGCGTCGGCGTCGGCGTCGCGGGCAACCTGTGACATCCTGAAATTTGATCCCGTTTCGATAATATGAAATGTGCATATCGTCGGCGCGCCTATGGTTCTTTTTCTTTGAGCTGATCACTCACAAGTTAACTAACTTATTGGGTGAAGCCGTTAAGGGATATATCTGCGGTAAAATCCCTAAAAGCTACCTAATTTGTTGGATTGGACTAAAATCACGTCCGGTCGATTTTAACCATGAAATTTGATTTGGTTTTGGGAATTGAATATCCGAGCGTGTCACAATTCATTTTTAGGACTGTCTCTTCGTCTATTAATTTATTACCGAGTCCGAAATTTCAAGAAAGAAATTATTGGAGGAAAAATCGAAGACCGAAAGAAATTAGAAAGGGAAATGGAAAGAGAAAAGAAAATTTAGAATATAATTATTCTTTTCTTTTTTTTCTCTCTCTCTTCCGTTTCTCTCTCTCTTTTCTCTCTCCTTTCCCTCCCCCATCATGCGGACAGCACACCCCCCACCGACCTCTCTCTCTCTCTCTTTCAATCCTTATCTTCTCTCTCTCTCTCTCTCTCTCTCTTCTCCCCCACGTGACCTTCTTCTTCTTCTCCGTTCTTCTTTGTGCAAACCAGACCAAAACCAGCAAAGAAGAACAGCAGCTCGCCGAGGACCACCGTCGCCCATCCCATCGCCGCACCGGAGCCGAACCGCCCGCGCGCCAGCCGCTCGTCGCCGTGTGCTGCCAGCCCCGTTCCTCACATGACCCAGCCTTGGTCGCCTCTGCCAGCCCCCGTTCCACCCCCGTCCAGTCGCCTCCAGCCGCTGCTCGCCGCCGTCCCGACCTCCCTAGCATCCCCCTTGCTCTCCGCCGGCCTTTCCTTGCTGTCTTGGCCCCCGGAGTAGCTTCAGCCAGCCCAAGTCAGCAACCCACGAAGTGGGTTTCCAGCGACTTCGGGCCCGCTTTTGGGCCGTTTCCGGGCCCCGGATCCGTGAGTCGCTTTGGGAAGAATCGTTCCCCGTGTCGTCCCCATTGGATTGATACGTTTTGCGTGCGATTCCAGTGAGTAATCTCACTAATCCCTGATTAGTTGGCTAATTATTCTTAAGGGTTGTTTAGTTTTAATTAATTAGGTTTAGGTTGTTAGATTACAATAGATTATTGATTATTAGTCAATTGTGATGCGAATTAGATAAATTGAATGTGTAATTAGCAAGTAGAGGTAGTCTACTATTTATTGAAAGCATCTCAGGAATTTTCCGACCCTAAACGGGCCTCAATTTGATGATTCGGGCCTAAGTGGAATTTTTGATATTTAAATATTATTTTTCGGAATTAATTAATTAATTATTTATTTTCTGAAAATTCAATTGATATGGCTAGTGATCGGAAAATTATGCTGATGACCGTGGTGAAGTCCATTTATTTAATCAAGCTTTATTTTGAGCTAAATTGAATTTTTAATATTAATTATTTAATTTTTGAAATTAACTAATTAATTATTTATTTTTCAAAAATTCATCGAGATGGCTAGTGATCGGAAAATTATGCTGATGATCGTGGTGAAGTCGGTTTATTTAATTGGACTTTATTTTGAGTTCAAATGAATTTTTAATATTTATTAATTAATTTTCGAAATTAATTAATTAATTAATTATTTTTCGGAAATTAAGATTGAGATGGCCGACGATCGAAATCTCGTGCTGATTGTCGTGGCACAGTCCATTTATTTATTTGAGCTTTGAATTGTGCCAAATTGAATTGCATGTGGAATTTAGGATATATTCATAAATGGTTGTTGTTAATTATTTCATTGAGAAATTGTTGAGTATTGATTGTCGGTATCGAAAGTGGTCGAGTGGGACCGTAAAGCCATTGAACGTCGAAAGTGGTCGAGTGGGACCGTAAAGCCATTGAATATCGAAAGTGGTCGAGTGGGACCGTAAAGCCATTGAATATCGAACGTAGGTTGAGTGGGACCGTAAAGCCATTAAATATTGAATGTTGTCGAGTGGGACCGTAAAGCCATTGAATATCGAAAGTGGTTGAGTGGGATCGTAAATCCATTGAATATCGAAAGTGGTCGAGTGGGACCGTAAAGCCATTGAGTATTGAAAGTGATCGAGTGGGACCGCAAAGCCATTGAATATCAAAAGTGGTCGAGTGGGACCGTAAAGCCATTAAATATTGAATGTTGTCGAGTGGGATTGTGTCATCCACCTATGCTTAAGATGTGATTTGAGGATCATGATTCGTAATTGGAGATTGAGATGGAATAATCGAATCGACCTAGAAATGGTCCGACTGACATGTAATCGACTAAGTCGATTGAACTGTGATTTGACTGATTGTGCATTGAGATATATGAACTATCTATATATAACCTTGAATTGTAGGTTGAGATCGATGCCAAGGTATGTCTTCTGAACTGTGCGTGTTTAGGCAGCCTTTAGTATAATGGTTTACTAATCGGGCCTTAGTGGGGTAGAACTCGCTGAGACGTAGTCTCATCCCGGTTTGGGGAAATCATTTCAGGACCCCGCTGAGGAGCTGAGGAGGAAGAGTCTGAGAAGGAGAACTCAGAGGTGAAACCTGAGGAGAAGTATTTTTGGAAGAGGATGATAATCCCGAGAGGGATATTTAGTACGATCCAGATGGATTGAAATTTCATCTTCTTTTGTGACTCCATTTTGATGTGAATAGAGTAAAGTAAAAAGTTGTGAAGAGTTGTGAAGTACTCTAGTTATATCATGTATAAAGGTTTGGTCGTGGATTTCAATATGAAAGATATGGCCTACTTTTCTATCCCATTGTTTTATTGTCTGGGGATTTATAACTGCTTCCGCATGTGCTTAATAAATGAAAGGGTCGGCGATACATAGTCCTGGGATATCGCATTTTAAAATCGACCAAGTAGAAGGATGTGTGCATGCTCGAGAATCGGGGCGTGACATACCCTTTTTTGTGGTATCAGAGTGAAGTTCAAGATTGGATTGATAAGGAGCGATGGTTCATGGGATAGTAGTAAGATGGCCTTTAAATTCATGCCGGTGCATGTCTGTGTTAGTTGAATGCTAAAATTGTTTGTTGTTTGAATCGCTTTGTTTCTGATTCGGCGTTGAATTGGAAGTAGGTGTCAGTAGATTAAAGTGACACCATGAGCGATCAGAAGCCAAGAACTCCTAGGCAGAGGACTTTGTGAGATAGCTAGTATAAGTACCTAGAGGGGGGGTGATTAGGTGCACAAATAATTTCTCGAGATACGGAAGCGATTCTAGGCAAACGATAGAAAGGAAGTTCTCTTTTGATTAATAAAATACGATCAAAGTAAAGTAAAGAGTAGGGAAGAGAAAATTGAACACAAGGTTTATAATGGTTCGGCTTATTTCAAGCCTACGTCCACTCTTCCGCACTGACAACCCACCGGTTGGATTTCACTATGAACAAAAGAGAAGTTACAGCACAGCTTTTCCTTGATTCCACAGTGTAGATGTTCTACCACACTTCCTCAAGGTTTCTCACAAATATAGACTCTCTTTTGTTTACAAGATTTCGCTCAACAAATGAATTGACTAAGAACATGGAGCTTCAGACTTTGGAATTCTTCTATCGTGCACACACTCGAACAACTGGAACGTCTTCCTTATATACTCCTTCATGCCATCATACCCGTTGGTTCTTACCAAAGGAATTTCTCCAATCTACCCGTTGGACGGAATCAATTAGGAAGATCATTTGAGCTATTAAAGGAACATGTCGATAGCCCATCAATCCTGTTCGCCCATACATTCAGGATCTCGGTTTCCATAAGTAGAACCTTCCAAGTATACTTTGCCAATCATCGGATCATTAATCTTCGAATCAATTATGATCAAATAAAGGATTCTGTCATGTCATATCCAACCAAGAGATGTTCTCCAGTCGAAAGGTCACATCCTTAATGAAACATCCAGTTCTGGATAGCCTTTCTTCAACGGATTAGAAACTGTCAATGATGATAGACTTTGAGTCTTGAGTCTGGCTGTCCGGAGGTCTTCAGACTTTAAATAGCAGAGTCTGCAAGCCTTCAGACTATACTGATGGAAACGTTTTGTCAACTTTAAAACACTTCAAGAGGATTTCTCTAACACTTTGTCCTCGGTAACTCGGGCTAGGACACCGACAAAAGTTGGTACCTGAGGTGGCCGAGGTAGAGCACAAGCTGAGGCTAGCGTGAGTGGAGCAGCACCACATCCCGTTGGTGCCGGGGTAGCAGCCCCAGTTGATCAGGGAACAGTTGGGATCACGCAAGCGTTGGATGCTATGCGTGAGATGATGGGGCAACAGGCCCGGGATCAAACAGCTGCATTTACTACTGCCATTGCTGCCGCTACTACTACTGCCAATGCTGTTACTACAGCCGCACCTGCCGTCGTATCTGTTGAAGTCTTGCCTGTGAGGCCGATGCCTAGTTTAGTGGAACAGTTTTTGAAATTGAAGCCACCGAAGTTTACTGGGGCAGGAGACCCCGAAGCTGCTGCTCTATGGATTCAAGGACTGGAGAAAGCCTTTGCTCTATTGATGTGCTCCGAGACTGAGAAAGTGGTTCTTATAGTCTACCAATTAGAAGGAGTTGCGAGTACTTGGTGGAGAACCACTCAAGGAGCGATATTTCCCGAAGGTGTAGCCCCAGAATGGAACGCCTTTGTTGAGGCCTTCAACGGGAAATACCTTTCAGAGATTGCTAAAGAGATAAAAATGGTTGTGTTCCAGCGCCTTCGCCAAGGCTCTATGACTGTGGATCAATATGAGGCGAAGTTTGCTGAACTGTCGCAATATGCCCCTGAATTAGTTGAGAACCCAATAAACCGAGGAAGAAGATTCAGAGATGGACTCAAGCTAGAGTTGAGAAGCCCATTGATTTTGCTAAATCTGAGAGATTATAATGATCTTTATGATAGGGCTCAGATGATCGAAAGAGACCAGAATGATAGAGCCACCTCATTTGGATAGAGGTTTAGCTTTCATAGAGATAACATCTGCCAAGGAAAGAGGCCGATGTTTGGAAATAGATTCCAAGGCCCACCAAGCAAGAAGGGTGGATTTAATAGATCAAGACCCATTGGAACTGATGCGTGTCACTTTTGTGGGAGAAGACCCGGGATAGCATCGTGTCCGGCTAGGACGATTGTGTGTTTTGAATGTGGCCAACAGGGTCACATCGCAAAGAATTGTCCAAGGAAGCAAAGAGGACAACCTCAGTTGCCACCGCTGCCACCAATGAGACAGATAGGAGGGTATGTCTCTCAGAATGCACCGCAAGGAGGACAACAGAGACCTCTAGCTCAGGGCACCGTGTACGCGATTACCCAAGGTCAGGCAGAAGCTGTGCCTGGTGTTATCACAGGTATGGTCTCGCTCAACGACCAACCTGCTTATGCTTTGTTTGATTCGGGAGCAACCCATTCCTTCATTGCCGAGCAATATGTTAGGATGCTAGGATTGAGTCCTGTTAGGGGGTAAGAGTTTTGAGTTTGTCGGGAATCAAGGAGGACCTTCGATTTCCTTAATCTCATCTTCAGAAGCAGCTCGTATGTTAGATGAGGGTTGTCGTGGGTACTTAGCGACTGTCGTGGATACGACAGTTGAAGAGTTGAAAATGGAAGATATTGCAGTGGTACAAGAGTTTCTAGATGTCTTTCCAAAGGAATTGCCAGGGTTACCGCCATAAAGAGAAATTGAATTTGTAATTGAGCTAGCACCAGGGACAGAACCGATCTCAAAGGCACCTTATCAAATGTCGTTATCTGAGTTGAAGGAACTGAAGGTACAGATGCAAGAATTACTGGATAAATGATTTATTCGTCCTAGTGCATCACCTTGGGGAGCACTAGTTCTATTTGTTAAGAAGAAAGATGGATCATTGCGTCTGTGCATCGACTACCGACAGCTTTGAGAGTGCTAGTATGAACAAAAATAAAGGAGTTAGGGAAGAGAATAAGAACACAGAAATTATAGTGGTTCGGCTTAATCCAAGCCTACATCCACTCTCCAATGCTAACAGCCTTCTTGGCTGGATTCCACTATGCAATCAACAAGAGATTACAACTTTGAGTGCAAACACTTAGTAGTAGATCACACTATCTCACTAAGTCACTCTTTTGGTATTTCTCTCACGATTACAAACGTTTAAGCTCTCAAGAGACAAGTATATGATCGAAAGTCGCTCGGACTTTGGAATTATAAATTCTACGCTCTGTCTCTTACTTGCTCATCGATCCATGATCTCCTTAAATACTCCTCCACTTCCAAACTAGCCGTTGGACGTATCCGGAGAATCGTCTTCCAATATACCCATTGGACAGCTCGTATCTAGAAGATTTGGTAGCCGTTGAGTGACAAAGGTAGAATCCAAAATTGATTCCGATCGCCCATACAAACGAAATCTTGGTTTCCATAAGTAAAGCTTCTTCGTATAGAAAGATCTTGTCTTCAAGATCCAATCGTCAATCAAATCAATCTCGATGTGGAATCCAAACCAGATCACTAGCCGTTGTATGATTGGGCTTGAGTTACATTTCATCGAATCTGGATGTAAAGTCTGATAGCCATAGACTTTACAATATGAGTCTGTAGACTTTACAATGGGCAGTCGTAGACTTTACAACTGGGTCCGAACATATCCGCTTCGAACGCAGCATTTAGCTTTAAGGTCTGTACCAGTTCAGCTTCAGCATAGAGTCTATCTTCTAGTTCAAAGCATTCACGTTTAGTCCGGAATTAGTCGAGTTAACAGACTTCGATGTAGAACAGACTTTGACACTAAAGTCGACGGTCTTCGACTTTGAGTCTTGAGTCTAGCGAGTCTTCGACTTTGACACGAAGTCTAGAAATCTTCGAGAATATACTCTGGACATATGTTATGTTAAGTCTTCTGGTCGTCTTCACACTTTGACAATATCATTTACATGTTCTATCATCTGCATGGTCTACTACTCAACCATCAAACATGTTAGTGGCCTTTGATTTATTTTGTCATCTTCAAAACATCATAAGGGATTTCCCTTACAAGCTCAACCAAGTAACCATTAAGAACAAATATCCCCTCCTAAGGATTGATGATCTGTTCGATCAGCTACAAGGAGCGTCAATATTCTCGAAGATTGATTTGAGGACGGGATATCATTAGCTAAGAATTAAGAAAGAGGATATTCCTAAGTCAGCATTTCGTACTCGGTATGGCCACTATGAGTTCACGGTGATGCCATTTGGGTTAACGAATGCTCCACCTGCCTTCATGGATATGATGAATAGAGTGTTCAAGGAATACTTAGATCAATTTGTGATTGTGTTCATAGATGATATCTTGGTCTATTCGAGGAATAATGAAGAGCATGAGAATCACCTGAGATTAGTGCTCCAGATTTTAAGGACGCATAAGTTGTATGCTAAGTTTGACAAATGCGAGTTTTGGTTGACTCGTGTTACGTTCTTAGGTTATGTGATTTCCGGAGAAGGAATCTACATCGACTCGAGCAAGATAGAAGCCGTGATCAATTGGCAGAGACTGACATCAGTGACGGAGATCAGAAGTTTTCTGGGATTAGCAGGTTATTACAGACGGTTTGTGAAAGGGTTCTCAGTGTTAGCATTGCCTTTGACAAAGCTCAAGAAGAAAAATGAGAAGTTTATATGGACAGACAAATGCGAGCGTAGTTTTCAAGAGCTAAAGGAAAAGCTGACTACCGCACCTGTACTGACGATTCCATATGGTCCTGGAGGATTCGAGATCTATAGTGATGCGTCTTTCAGAGGATTGGGTTGCGTGCTGATGCAACATGGCAGAGTTGTTGCATACGCTTCCCGGCAGTTGAGACCTCATGAATTGAACTATCTGACGCATGACTTAGAGCTTGCAACCATCATATTTGCGTTGAAGATTTTGAGGCACTATTTGTGTGAAGAAAAGTTTCAGATCTTCACGGACCATCAGAGTCTCAAGTATTTGTTCTCTCAGAAGGAGTTGAACATGAGACATCGCCAATGGATGGAATTGCTGAAAGACTACGATTGTGACATTTTATATCACCAGGGAAAGGCGAATAAGGTCGCTGATGCATTGAGTCGGAAGTCTTCAGTGGCGCGGATCTTAGTTAAGGAGTGGAACTTAATCGAGAAAGCTCGGGATTCAGAATTCAAATTTGAGGTAGGCCACCTCTCAAGTTTTATGGCCACCCTCAGAATTGAACCGGATGTTGAAGTTAGAATCAATCAACTCCAACCAACAGATCCAGATGTACAGAGAATTCTTCAAGAGGATACAGATAAAAGGAAGGCTGATTTTCAGATTGCTGATGACGGAACTCTAAGGTTTCAAGGACGTTTGGTTGTACCTGACGATGTCGAGCTTAGAGAAAATTTTTTATCCGAAGCACATCGTAGCACTTATAGCATTCATCCTGGAAGTACCAAGATGTATCAGAATCTGCATCAACACTACTGGTGATCAGGTATGAAGGTGGACATCGCCAAGCATGTGGCCATGTGTTTGACTTGTCAACAAGTAAAAGCCCAACATTACAAGCCGGGAGGATTTATGCAACCTCTCGCGATCCCAGAATGGAAATGGGAGCATATCACGATGGATTTCGTGACTGGACTACTAAGGAGTCAAAGACGAAATGATTCGATTTGGGTAGTAGTCGACAGGCTGACAAAGTTAGCTCACTTCATTGCAGTTCAAAAGGACCTCAGTCTTGATAGGCACGCAGACATGTATGTGCGTCAAGTGGTTCGAATGCATAGAGTGCCGGTTACGATAACATCCGATAGAGACCCAAGGTTTACTGCTGCTTTTTGGAAGAGCTTGCAGAGTGCTTTAGGTACAAAGCTTCAGTACAGTACAGCATATCATCCTCAGATGGATGGATAGTCTGAAAGGACAATTCAGACTCTTGAAGACATGCTGAGAGCATGTGTAATAGACTTCAAAGTAAGTTGGGAAGATCAACTTCATCTGGTGGAATTTGCCTACAACAACAGTTATCAGCAGAGCATCAAGATGGCTCCATTTGAAGCGTTGTATGGCAGAGCATGCAGAACTCCAGTATGTTTGGATGAAGTCGGAGAAAGGAAGATAACAGGCCAAGAGTTGGTTCAGCAACCAGTAGATGCCGTGACAGTGATCAGAGATAGATTAAAGACAACGCAGAGTAGGCAGAAAAGTTATGCAGATAAGCGTTGAAGGTCTTTGGAATTCCAAGTTGGTGATCACGTTTTTCTGAAAGTGTCACCAATGATGGGAACTTCGCGCTTTGGTAAGAAAGGCAAGCTGAGTTCGAGGTACGTAGGTCCATTTGAGATTCTTGAGAGAATTGGGACCTTAGCGTATCGTCTTGCGTTGCCGCCAAGATTGGCGCAAGTGCATGACATCTTTCACGTGTCGATGTTAAGGAAGTACGAGCCTGACCCGACCCTCGTGCTCAATTTTGAGAAATTGGACGTGGATGACCGTGTGTCATATGTTGAAAGCCCAGTTCAGATTGTCGATTGTAAAGAGCAAGTTCTGCGTACAAAGACCATTATGTTAGTCAAAGTGGTCAGGCAACACCACGGTACTGAAGGAGCGACTTGGGAGACTGAAGAGTCGATGAGAGAATTGTATCCCCACCTTTTTGAGCAAAGTGTGTAATGGTTTAAATTTCGAGGACGAAATTTTTATAAGAGGGGAAGAGTTGTGACATCCTGAAATTCGATAAAATGAAATGTGCATATCGTCAGCGCACCTATGGTCCTTTTTCTTTGAGTTGATCACTCACGAGTTAACTAACTTATTGGGTGAAGCCGTTAAGGGATATATCCGCGGTAAAATCCCTAAAAGCTACCTAATTTGTTGGATTGGACTAAAATCACGTCCGGTCGATTTAAACCATGAAATTTGATTCGGTTTTGGGAATTGAATATCTGAGCGTGTCACAATTCATTTTTAGGATCGTCTCATCGTCTATTAATTTATTACCGAGTCCAAAATTTCAAGAAAGAAATTATTGGAGGAAAAATCGAAGACCGGAAGAAATTAGAAAGGGAAATGGAAAGAGAAAAGAAAATTTAGAATATAATTATTCTTTTCTTTTTCTCTCTCTCTTTTCTCTCTCCTTTCCCTCCCCCATCGTGCGGACAGCACACCCCCCACCGACCTCTCTCTCTCTCTTTCAATCCTTATCTTCTCTCTCTCTCTCTTCTCCCCCACGTGACCTTCTTCTTCTCCATTCTTCTTTGTGCGAACCAGACCAAAACCAACAAAGAAGAACATCAGCTCTCCAAGGACCACCGTCGCCCGTCCCGCCGCCACACCTGAGCCGGACCGCCCGCGCACCCGCCGCTCGTCGCCGTGTGCCGCTAGCCCCGTTCCTCGCGTGACCCAGCCATGTTCGCCTCTTTCAGCCACCATTCCGCCCCCGTCCAGCCACCTCCAACTGCCGCTCACCGCTGTCCCGACCTCCTCGGCGTCCCCCTTACTCTCCGTCGGCCTTTCCTCGCCGTCTTGGCCCCCGAAGTAGCTCTGGCCAGCCCAAGTTAGCAACCCACTTCCAGCGACTTCGGGCCCGCTTTTGGGCCATTTCCGGGCCCCGGATCTGTGAGTCGCTTTGGGAAGAATCGTTCCCCGTGTCGTCCCCGTCGGATTGATACGTTTTGCGCGCGATTCCGTTGAGTAATCTTACTAATCCCTGATTAGTTGGCTAATTATACTTAAGGGTTGTTTAGTTTTAATTAATTAGGTTTAGGTGGTTAGATTATAATAGATTAGCGATTATTAGTCAATTGTGATGCGAATTAGATAAATTGAATGTGTAATTAGCAAGTAGTAATCTAGTATTTATTGAAAGCATCTGGGGAATTTTTCGACCCCTAATCGGGCCTCAATTTGACGATTCGGGCCTAAGTGGAATTTTTGGTATTTAAATATTATTTTTCGGAATTAATTAATTAATTAATTATTTTCTGAAAATTCAATTGAGATGGCTAGTGAACGGAAAATTATGCTGATGACCGTGGTGAAGTCCGTTTATTTAATCATGCATTATTTTGAGATAAATTGAATTTTTAATATTAATTATTTAATTTTTCAAATTAATTAATTAATTATTTAATTTTCGAAATTAATTAATTAATTATTTATTTTTCGAAAATTCAATCGAGATGGCTAGTGATCGGAAAATTATGCTGATGACCGTGGTGAAGTCTGTTTATTTTTATTGGACTTTATTTTGAGTTAAATTGAATTTTTAATATTTATTAATTAATTTTCGAAATTAATTAATTAATTAATTATTTTTCGGAAATTAAGATTGAGATGGCCGACGACCGAAATCTCATGCTGATTGTTGTGGCGTAGTCTGTTTATTTATTTGAGCTTTGAATTGTGCGAAATTGAATTGCATGTGGAATTTAGGATATATTCCTAAATGGTTGTTGTTAATTATTTCATTGAGAAATTGTTGAGTATTGATTGTCGGTATCGAAAGTGGTCGAGTGGGACCGTAAAGCCATTGAACGTCGAAAGTGGTTGAGTGGGACCGTAAAGCCATTGAATATCGAAAGTGGTCGAGTGGGACCGTAAAGCCATTGAATATCGAACATAGGTTGAGTGGGACCGTAAAGCCATTAAATATTGAATGTTGTTGAGTGGGACCGTAAAGCCTCTGAATATTGAAAGTGGTCGAGTGGACCGTAAAGCCATTGAATATCGAAAGTGGTCGAGTGGAACCGTAAAGCCATTGAATATCGAAAGTGGTCGAGTGGTCGAGTGGGACCGTAAAGCCATTGAATATCAAAAGTGGTCGAGTGGGACCGTAAAGCCATTGAATATCGAAAGTGGTCGAGTGGGACCGCAAAGCCATTGAATAACGAAAGTGGTCAAGTGGGACCGTAAAGCCATTAAATATTGAATGTTGTCAAGTGGGATTGTGTCTTCCACCTATGCTTAAGATGTGATATGAGGATCATGATTCGTAATTGGAGATTGAGATGGAATAATCGAATCGACCTAGAAATGGTCCGACTGACATGTAATTGACTAAGTCGATTGAACTGTGATTTGATTGATTGTGCATTGAGATAGATGAAGTATCTATATATAACCTTGAATTGCAGGTTGAGACCGATGCCAAGATACGTCTTTTGACCTGTGCGTGTTTAGGTAGCCTTTAGTATAATGGTCTACTAATCGGGCCTTAGTGGGGTAAAACTTGCTGAGACGTAGTCTCATCCCGGTTTGGGGAAATCATTTCAGGACCCCGCTGAGGAGCTAAGGAGGAAGAGTCTGAGAAGGAGAACTCAGAGGTGAAACCTGAGGAGAAGTATTTTTGGAAGAGGATGATAATCCCGAGAGGGATCTTTAGTATGATCCAGATGGACTGAAATTTCATCTTCTTTTGTAACTCCATTTTGATGTGAATAGAGTAAAGTAAAAAGTTGTGAAGAGTTGTGAAGTACTCTAGTTATGTCATGTATAAAGGTTTGGTTGTGGATTTCAATATGAAGGATATGACCTACTTTTCTATCCCATTATTTTATTGTCTAGGGATTTATAACTGCTTCCGCATGTGCTTAATAAATGAAAGGGTCGGCGATACATAGTCCTGGGATATCGCATTTTAAAGTTGACCAAGTAGAAGGATGTGTGCATGCCCGAGGATCGGGGCGTGACACAACCTGTGGAGGCGGAGGCGGAGGTGGAGGGGCGTTGGCGTCGTGCGGAGGAGCGTCGGCGAGAACGGGCAGGGAGAGCAGAGGAGGGGAAGAGCAAATGGAAGCACAAGGTTCGTTTTTCTTCTCCCCCCAACGGAACGGAGAACGGGGAGAGAGAGAGGAGAGAGAGGACGAGACACGGTCGCAGAGACAAGCAGAGGAGAGAGAGCGTCAGAGGGGTGGGCCCCAGGAGCGGCACGCGCAAATTTTGAACCTCTGACGACGTCTCCTACGTGGAGCCACGTGTCGGATTCTGAATGGTCTTACCCTACGCCTACGTGGAGGATAAGACCCACCCAATATTTTCTCGGCTGGCGTCGTCTTTTGTTAGAGAGAGAGAGAGAGATAGAGAGAGAGAGAGAGAGAGAGAGAGAGGGGAGTTTTGGCTTGATTCTGATGGGCCTTCTTCATCTTCTTCGGGTGAAAACGAGAGTAGAGGGAGAGGGGCAAGTAGATAGCTCGCGAGAGTAAGATCTAAGAGAAAGAGGAATCGAAGGTAAAAAAAGGTTCTGGTGCTTCTTCTTCTTCTTCGGGAGGCTATTTGAGCCCTTCAACCGTAAAGGGACGACTTTTGTTCAGGGGGGATTTCAAAAAGAGAGCGAGGCCGACAAAGGTCTTCTCTTCGGCAATGGTGTTTCCACTTTGCCAACACAGTTCAAGAACTCATCCCATCGTGGCACCTTTTGAGCCCCCAGCGACCCCTGAGAGCGGTCCACCAGTGTCATGCTATCCTTACTGCTGCTGAGTTCCTTCCTTCCGCTCCGACGCCGCCCCCCCCCCCCCCGGCCCACATCAGCAATGCTTCAGGCTGGAGCCTCATGTTGCCAAGCTCCTGCCGGCAGCCGTGACGAGACTCCGTGGCCGGCGTCTCCCTACGCTAGCCCTCTTCATGGCTTTCGCTGCCCACCCCAATGATGTCCCTGCTCCGACTTCCAATTGCTGCTCTCAAGCTTACCAGGCCATGAATCACCGTAACACCAAAGACGGTCGATGCCGCCATTATCTTCTAGCCTCGAGCAATGGCTTCAACGAGTTCCAGCACTGCCCCGCCCCTACCCAACTGCGACCGGCGCCTCCTTCCTCGCTATATGACCGTAGACTTACCACACAGTCCAGCAATTCCACAGCCACCAAAGATCCCTCAACCTCAGTGTAAAGGCGAGTTTTGGTCTTGCTGCAACGACCTCAGACGACGCCCAGCGCTAGCCCCTGCCTGGCGTTGAAGAAGTCTCACCAGCAATCCAGCGATTCTTGGTGTTGGTGTCTAGCAGCCTCAGTCCAGACACAACGTCATCCATATAGAGAAAAAGGCGACCGTTGATCGTTCTTGGGCGTTCTCTGGTCCTGCTCGTGAATGCTTGTCCTTGTTCGCCAATGTGGTTAACTTCCCGGCGCCGTTGTTGCTCTCGTCAGGCGGGCTGGTTTGATTTCTCGTTGATATCCTCGAAGTCTTATTGCCGGTGTTTATCTCTGGCTCCTGTCCTTCTACGAACGCCATCACCGCTCCCCCCTCGTCGGTCATTCCATTCGCAGCTAGCTTGTCCATCGCGCGCCTCTACCTCGCTTGCCAGCACGCCCTATCGTTTGACGTCACTACCCATCACCGACGACTTGCTGTCGCCCCCTCATTATCTGGCGGCATCGCGAGTGGCCAACTCAGCTGAGTAGCCTCGATCAGTCGACCGTATTCTCGGTATCCCTGCAGTTGTATCCAGCAGTTCCGTTGTCATCGTTCCCAGCAGTCCCGGCGAACCCCGGTCTTCCTCGCGTCATTGTCGCTACCCAAAATTCCTAGTTTAGCACCACCGTCTCTTTCTCTACCATAATCAGTATCATATTCCCAGTCGTCGATGTCTGGCAATCCTGCGCGGAGTCTTTTATCCAGCGCACGAGGAGCCATTGGTGACCCAAAAGAAGCAATTGGTCAAAGGGACAAAAAGACCAAAGGGGGGCATGCTTGGACCAAGTGGATGTCCAGAGTGTAGCCGATTCCTTGGGATCTTGTGTAGCACGATCAGCGAAGCGGGATTCTACGCGGAGGGCAAGGAACGTTCCAATGTCCAGCCGAGGAAGCGACAGAACAAAAACATAAAGGATAACTCGGTGAAAGAGGGATTGATCCAGCCGAATGCACACGTCCTCACCGTACACTACTTGCTGTGACGTTGTCCACCACCGATGGTCACCCCGAGAACTTCCAGTCGTGACCCCTCGACGACGACCGAACCACCCTACTCGGCTCAACTACCTTGGTTTTGCAAGTTTCTTAGCGAGACATCACCACCGGTCACTCGTAAGACCATCACTGGCGTGCCCTCACCGTCGGGCACGCCGAGACATCACCGAGCACCATTGGCGTGCCTTGTCCAAAATTTAACCCAATTTTGCCAAAGATTAAGCGCGTCCAAATTGGGTAGTGATTCTATCCGATTAGACTTTGAATATCTAATTGCTATTTACGGATAGATTTCATTAACTAATTGATTTAATGAATTTTTAAACATTATCATATTAGGGCATTTTCAATTAAGAATTTTAATAGAAAATCCAAAAAAGTCATGTGCATGTTATATAGTTTTAAGCGCACTATCATTTGTTACGCCATCTCATTGCATGCCACATAATTTTAGCTACGCCATCATTGCATGTCTTATCACTTCATGTGCCTTCTTATTTTGCCACATCATCATGCATGCCATCGTGCCACTTCATCAATCCCACGTTATGTGCCTTGTCATCATTCACATGTCATTTAGTCATTGTGTGTTAGAAGTAGGACATGTAGTTGAATATCATCATTTGTATACGTCATTGCATTTAGAATAAGCTCACATTGTATGAGGCATAGGTTTTTATTAAACAAGAGAAAACTCAAAAATAATTGGTTGAATTTGTGTGTTAATTAGAAACCACATATAGGTCGAAATATTTGGTTGAATTTGTGTGTTAATTAGAAATCACATATAGGTCGAAGATGTGTTTGTTCTCCAATTAAGCTTGCAAATACTTACGTTGCATCGAGGTAGCATTCGCATGATCATCTCACATGTTAGCAGATAAATTTAAAATCAATCTAGACTGTCTGATAAATATCTTCTTGAAAGAACATGATTACGTATCGAAAGGGTACTAGTTAATCAATTAATGTAACCAAGTCTCTGAACCTAGATTCCATGATTGCGTAGGAAGTGAGGTATACTCTTGTGTCTCATTGGTTTCTAACTGACCCTAATAGGCTATTGGTGACTCATTTTTCAAAAAAAAATTATAGTGTCAATTTGATTACACAATGTCATGCGAAGTATAAGTTTGAAAGAGTCTGCATCTAAATCATGGGCCGTAGGCCCATCCTTTAAGCAATACTCCTAAATCTGCTTTCTTCCTTATCGAGGGATAGGTGGCGACAAGGACATATTCCATCACCAAGGCCAAAGAATAAAGTGCTTATCTTTCAAAAGTGAGATTATTAAACTCATATCGGATTTTAAATGCATTTTAACTACTTCATTATTGTCATTGCATTTTACTTGTGATATGAGTTCGTTAGATTTGATGAATAGTGTTGCAAATATAGACAAGCAAATCGGATAAAATAGTTAGAAGAAAGGAAAGGAAATTGGATATCGGATTTATGTGGTTTTGTTCGAATATTGGAACCTATGTCCACAAGAAGAGCAACACATAATTCCACTATAGAAACAAACAATACAACAAAGACTGCAATCATTTGAGTACTCACACACCCTCTTTCGATATTTCTCAGTTCCAATTATACCCAATAACTCACACAATGTTTAGCACCTCACAATTCCTAGTGAAAATCTCACTCAAGAAATTAAATAAATTCTAATAACAAGAATTTAATTGGCTAAATCACTCCGATGCAATTACAAGGAGAAAATCTCCGATGCAATTACAAGGAGAAAATCTCCCATGAGAAGAACTCTCTCTTCTCTCGGCGGTGGAATGGAGCTTGGCCCACTTCTATCCCAATGGCTCTTCTCTATTTATAACCGAGACAAGTCTCTCATCATTCATCGCAGCATGAGAAAGTCTTCTTCACTCTTTCTCTCTCTTCGTGAGGGCATCCCTTTCCTTTTGACTTTGATGCACGCAGAGCTCTTAGCTCCTCATTTCTTCTCCTTCTCTCTTTCCGCATTTATTAACAAGTAACAAATGAAGTCCACAAAAGATGACCAAAAGTAAGGGAATAAACATTCGGCACCCACAATCTTCTATGGGCATATATACGCATCCATGCGCATGCATTACTGATGAAGAAGAAAAAAAAGAACGTGGAAATATGCACATAAATCCATGCTGTCCATCTTCATTTGATGTGCCCCTCTTTTCTTTCTTCTTACTTTCACGTGGTCAAGTGACCACACAATACATCGAGTTGGGTTTTGTATGTATTCAAACTTGAGACATGTTTTCACCAAATGAAATTGGAAGTTTATTGGATGAACTTAATGATGTATAGCCATATAGGTATGCGTGTGTTTAGGATTAAAGAAATCTGGAAAAGATCACATATTTTCTCTTTCAAAAAGGAAAAAAGGTTCCAAAATTAAGCGTTAGAAATCTCTAGCATAATCACGTTCCCTAGTATGAATCTCTAGTTTGCAGAAATAAAACTGCCTATCGCATTGTGTTTCACTTGACCTCTAACCGGCCTTCAATAGGCTAGCTGCAACTCCAAAAATAAAATAAAATAATATATATGTATATATATATATATATATATATATCTCATAATTTACCCAGTCAAAATCAAGTTGTGACCAATAGAGCTTGAGAGAACCATAGCCAAGTGTAAGCGCCACCTTGCAGAGGACCGTTCGCACTTCCTTGGCAATTTGTTAACCACCTCAAGAGGGTCATGACAAATGCTGACTTATTAATCTTACGATTGCCTTTTAAAATGAAAAGTCAAAGGAAAATCTCTTTATCTTATCTAGAATCTATGTGGTTCGTATGCAGACTTAGAATAAAGGATCAACTTGCATCTCATTAAATAACTCTTAAAATGACAATTATTAGACAGTATACTTATCTTATTTGTTCCACAATGGTTAACCACAAATTTCATATAAACAAACAACTCGTGTTGAAGCTATTAAACTTCTTAAAAGATAATAATGAGAGGAGATTGTCATCTTTGTATATCATCTAGAAGATACTCATAAATTGAAATAAATGACCATATTACTTACATTACCAAACTAATCAACAATCCTAACCAACGACAAATCAAGGCAAGATCAAGAACTTAGAGTTTGTCCCTCAAGCTAGTTATACTTTGCAACTATCGATTCTATTCTCTTGCATCTTTCCTCCCTCTTGACATCCTCTTCGCAAGCTGTGGATTCTTAGCATTTCTAACAATGTCAGATCCATCTTTTCCAACATAACCTTTCCTACACTATGGTGCCTTAATTTCCATCCAATAGAGGGAATGTGTGATATCCTGAATTTTCAACCTTGTTCCGATTAAATGAAATGGGCTTTTCATCAACGCGCCTATAGTCATTTTCTCTGAACTGATCACTCATGAGATAACTAATTTATCAGGTGAAGCCATTAAAGGATATAAACGCGACAGACTTGAGAATTCGATTAGAAATCGACTGCTTGACCGTGCTAATCGGTAAGGGTCAATACGACACTGTTATAATTGATTAGAGATCAAAGATAGATCGATTTGATAGAGGCACATAATTAAATTGTATGTGATTCTATCTGATTGCAAAATTCATGTTAAGCGGCACTAAACTGATTTTCCTAGTCGATTTTGTACCCAGTGCCCATAATTAAAATCTTGAGATTTTTACGACAACCGAGAGTCGTCGAAGAGTTGGGGATGCACAAACGTGGTTTGAAAATTATCAACCATGGGTCAAACACGATAAAATTCCTAAAAGCTACCTAGTAGGTTAGATCACACTAAAATCGCGTCCGATCAAAATTAACAACGAAATTGAACTCAACTTCGGGAATCGAAAGTTCTAGCATATCAAGATTTATTTTTAGGATATCGTTGCATCCTTTGAAGAAATTTTGGCTAGCTCGGATTTTTGGCAGAAAATCAAAATTCGGCAAAGTAAATTCAAGAATTTCGGAGGGGCATTTTAAAGTGAAAATTTGGCCTTCAAAGTGAACTAGTTGTGAAGGCAAGCATGGAAATTGGTATGGGCTTCCTCCTCAGCAAATTTAGCCATCAAATTGGAGAGATTTGTGAAGAAATTGAAGTGTAATGGGTGCAAATTCATAGGGCTGTGGGGCTATTGCAATTTGGCCTTTTTTTTTTTGGTCAGAAATTTGGCCTTCAATTGTGGCTTGTTTGAGAAGTTTGGGAAGGAAAATTGCTGCTGGATAGGGCTGAAGACTTGTGAGGCTTTCACTCAAGTGCAATAGATATTTAAGACGGACTTTCAAGGCCTCTTGTCCCCCCTTGTCCCCCTCTCCTTCCCCTTGTCCCCCCCACTTGGCTTGCTTGACCAAACACGTCCCTCTCTCCAGCTTCTGCTTCTTCTTATTTCTTTTTCCTCTTCACTTTGTTCCATTTCCATTACTTGCTGCAACCCATAAACAAATCAGCACAGCCACCACCCTCATGCCGCCCCTTTCTCCGTGTTCGAGCCAGCTTGAAGCCACAAGCTAGGCTGCCCACATGCCCTCGGCTGCCTGTTGCCGTCCCTGAGCCACCAACTCCTCACGTCTGCTTGCAAGCCACTGTCATCCGCCTGGCCCATTTTTCCTAGCTGCACCACTCATCCAGCTCAGCCAAACCCCGCAACCAGCTAGCTCGACCCAAAGCAGAACCGAAGACCAGCAAGCTAGGTTGAACCTTATCTTAGAGTTGAGGCTTAATTGGCCTTTTTCGGCCCTTTCTGGACCTCTTTTAGTGTCGTTGTAGGCTCAGGTTTTGGTCACCATCGCCATGAATTGGTTTTCATGCTAAACCGGTGAGTTAACCTCCTAAGCTCTAATTAGGAGTTAATTGCACTTAAGGGAGGGTTAGATTAGGCTAAGTGGGGGACTAGTGTAATTTAGTTAGCTTATTTAGTTGATTAGATTAATTAGTTAGTCCAATTAGGTGGTTAGTTAATTTAATTAGTTAGTTTAGTAGGTTTATATGTAGCTAGCCTAGGTGGATTGATTTAATTCGTCCAATTAGGTGGTTAGATTAGTGTATGTAGATTAATTAGTGGTTTAAATTTAAATATTTTGTAATTTATTTAAATATTTATTAATTAGCATAAATTATATCAAGATAGTCGGTTGTCAGAATTTTACGCCAATCGTCATGGTGGTGTTGATTTGTGAAATTAATTGTTAATTTATGCGATTGGATGCTGATTGATGATTTTTGAATTATTATTTCAAAAATATGAATTTTTGGTATTTAATTAGAAAAATACCGAGTGTCGGTTTTTTACGCCAAAAATATTTTAAATACTATATCAAATCGTGGAATTTTGAAAAAAGGGTATATGTCACTCCCCAAACCTCGAGCGTGCGCACATCCCTCGATGGTCAATAGAATTTTGCAATGTTCTCAGGATTCGTCACCGACCCTTTTCATTTTATTGCACATGCGGAAACAAATTAACTAATCCCCCAACAACAACAAACATGTGATAGAAAGTAGGACAACTAGTTTCAAATCAAATATACTTTCATAAACACCTCAAGCTTATACATAATATCTATTTCATAAAGAACTACTAAGCCACCTATGCTCTTATCCCTTCCACTTCAAGCTCCGGGTTCTCACACTAGGAACCTGAAAATTGTTATACAATAACCAGGGAGATATAAATCCCAGTGAGTCCTCCCCTAAGCCCTCGATTAAGACATTAACTCAACTCAGGGTATCTTTCAGAACCACCCCACAAACAATCCAAAGATTAACAACCAACAAGCAATAGTCGGTTCGCATGCAACTTTATCCAGTATGCCATATCCTGCACGTTATAACTCAGCACAATACATACAATGCACATTACCATTAGATGATGCGGTTTATCAATCACACGCGAGTCACGTCACCAGCAATCTCACCCGGCCATTACCACACCCTGCATGTTATCGATTCATGCATGTGTGCCATAAACAATGTGCTCAACTCATGCACAATCAAAACTAATGATACCATATGCCCTTGCACATTAGTGTGCCACACAGTATATATCGATCAATTACATGGGTCCCGAATATAAGATAAAATCGATGTGACACGTCTTATTCCATGCCACACAATTTTACCCCACAATAAGGCACAACCATCTCAACACATGCGTTCCAATTAATTATGACCCACTAGCCACGGCCAACTCAACAGTTAGCAGTCTTTCGGCATAGCCGAGCATCGTCTCGCACCATCGAGCACGGCAACGTCTACATCTAGACAGCATTCCATATAGGAGCATCGGCCCAGCCTCCACTACGACCGGCATCTATTGACTTAGGGCATTCCTAAAGGCTCATGACGGGTTCTCATATTATTCATGCACCCATTCAAACTTGGCCATGACATCGTATATTGCACTCAATTGTCTCAATTAAAATAGTGAATCTGGCATATTTCCTTTGTATTAAAAACATCCGGAAAAATAGTCGTGTGTGGGTACACTGTCAATTCGAACCAAAAAAATTGATATCATTCCTTTTTAAAATCTCACTATTTGATATGGTATATAAAACCATTTTTGGTGTCAAAATCCAACACCCGAAATTTTCTAATCAAATACCAATAGTTTCCATTCACCACATAATTGCACAAAGAATCACTCAATTCATGCAAATGCCCATGCATTTACATAGCCACTCACTTCATAAAATTAACACACATGAAATTAGACCACTTTTCATTCCCGAGTGAACAGTGTATGTGAACAGTGCGTGTGAATAGTAACTTGTGAACAATGCATCATGAATAGTGAAATTTCATAATTAAATAAGTAATAAATTAAATCCATAAGTTATTAAAAATACTAATTAAAGTAAGCAAAGCATCAAGAACCATCACCAAACTAAAATCAGTCCTAATTGGTAGAAACCAGGCTACTCACACGTCTCCAAGTTTAAATCCAGAAACCTAATCAAACGAGCTTAGAAACTTCTCAAATTTGAATATGTTATAAAGGACACCTAAACAAATATTTTTTATGAAATACCTTAACCTAGATCCTTCTATATTTGGCCTAGCAAATCGATCAATCGAGCACCAAAACTGGGTTCGTTTCCAGAAAGTTTGTTTTTCAAAATCAATTTGATTCGAGATCCAAAACTTGTCCATTTGATATGAAATTTGACTATGTTAAACTAGAAGATGTGATGAAAAAACTTTTGTGAAGAAAAAATGTTTAAATTCGAACCCTAAGAGTTGATAAAAGACCATAGAATCCCAAAAGGTCACAAATTCCAACACAGTCCGAGATTCTATTTGTAAATGATAGAGCTGAAATCTCATACATTTCAATCTCTAAAAAATTGTGAGTAAAATATATATTGTAGTTGAAGATATCTAAAACATTTCTCCAGAAGGAATCGACCTCAAATTTACAACCCATTTTGATATACAAAAATGGCAAACGACAAGGGTCTAGAAATCTAAACTGTAGAAATTTCATTGGATTCGACTAATCCATCATCAATGGTGCTAATCTCACTAATTAGATTAGCACTAATCCATTCTAAGGCTAATCTAACAATTCTAGATTATCACTAATCCATACTTAAACTAATTTAAACAACCCTTAAGCATAATTAGCCTCATAATCAAGTTTAGGCACTAATCAAAGGATTAAGAGCTAAACTCACCCGACGACAATTCCGACGACATGAGCGTGATGGTGGTGGTGAGGGCTACGAACAGTTACGTCCAAAATGTCGCAGAGGCACTTGACAAAAATGGGTCTCAGTGGAGGTGGTTTCTAATTCGATGAGAATGGCTGGCGGATGGCTTGCGAATGGGTGGCGTGGCTCTTCAACAGTGGACGGCGGCTTGCGAACAGTGATGGCCCAAGGCCATGGCGTGAGATGGTGGCTGGTTTGGCACAAAAACAGCAGCACACTATGTTGTTTTAGGAGCAAAACAGAAAAGGAACTAAAGAGAGAAAGAAAGAGGAAGAAGGACGTGAGAGTGGGGAGGAAAAGAGAGAGATACGTGGGGAGTGGGGGCTGACGTTGGGGAGGGAGAGAAATGAGGAGAGAGAGAGAGAGAGAGAGAGAGAGAGAGAGAGAGAGAGAGAAGCCAAGTCCAATTTCTCTTTCTTTACATCATTTCCCTTCATAATTTCCTTTGACTTCTCTCTTTTTGTCCTCCAACAATAAATGCCACTTCTAGAAGGGGTAAAATGGCAATTTCGCAAAGTATAGTATACCATACTATACATATATCCGGGCCAAGCTTTTATATGGGCTTGAATAAAATTGGTTTGAGCTCAAATTGTGGAGAAACGGGCTATAAAATGCAATTGGGCTCAAAGGCTTGAAGTTGGGCTCACTTGCTTGCCTTAAGCCCACCATGGCAGTCCTACCTTAGGCTTGAGACCCACGCTTGCCTAGCCCGGCCCACGTCTTCATGGGCTCATTTCTTCAATCTGAAAATCCCTTTTCCAAATACTCGGCTTAACTAGCGCTGTCGATTGACGAAATAGCTTCATCCAAAGTCCGTCCTAGACATTCACGATAATTCCAAGTCCAATCTTTAGTTCTCATGCCATGTCAATTTCGCCCAATGCCATTTTAGATACAACTCAGACTGACAGACGGCTTTGAGGATTTACGCATAACCGACTCGTGTCAAATTATGTTCAAGACATCTCGACGCATGGACGTCTTTGACTGCATGAAATTGCGAATGATAGATTTTTATTTTAAAGTATACGATTACTGAGGATCGACCTAGGATTGTTCATGGGCTCGATAACAGTAAACGGAATCACCCATCGTTCCATTATGTTCTGTCCACAAATTGACTTCTAGTCGTCCTTGAAATTAGCTTGTCTATCTATAGAATCATCCTCACACAAGTCTCACGGTCTAGTCGTTTTCCCAGGTCGAGTCCTTTAATTGTATGAGTTTTGTAATCATTAGTTTTTCCCCTCAAGGTCAGTATCTTAGAGTGATGAACTTCAAGTGAAATCGACCAATAATGCATTGACGAAATTCACATTCAGTCATCTCTCAAAGGACTCGAATTTCAGGATATCACAATATATAACGTTTTATGGTTCAATTTGATCATGTGTCCATTCACAATTATTTTACTGCGTGTTTTTAATATGAAGAAAATAGGCCAAGCACATTATTTGAAATTGGGGCATTTAAGTGCAAAGCACGATGTCCTTGGCTGAGATTGGATATGCGTGTGATCGTTATGAGAACCCGTCACTCGATGAAAATCTAGGGCGATGCTCCTTCGGGAATGCCCCTTGTCAATGGATGCCGGTTGCAGTGGAGGCTAGGTTGATGCTTCTTTTGGGAATGTTGTTTACAGGTAGACGTTGTCGTGCTCGACGAAGCGGGATGATGCCCCGTTATGCCGGATGACTGCCAACTGTTTAGTTGGCCGTGGCCGTTGGGTCGTAATTAATTGGAATGCTTGAATGAGTGAAATAGCCACGCCTAATTATGTGATAAAATTGTGTGGCACGAAATGGGACGTGTCATAACAAATTGGCCTTATAATCAAGACCTTTGTGAATAAGTGATAATTGATGTATAGTGTTCCAACTATATGTTTACTGTATGCATATATATATATATATATATATATATATATATATATATATATATATAAGCTGTACTAATGTGCAGGGAGGTCCTGAGGTGAGGTAAGTCTCATATGATGCGTGTTTAGGCTGTCTTTAGGTGAATTACCTTCCTAATCGGGGTTTAGGGTATAGACTCGCTGAGACGATGTCTCACCTCGTCGCGGTTTTCAATTTTTAGGTCCTTGGATGGAGGTACGACACGTACATTATGGGGTCCCTTATAGGGTTTTGATGAGCCTCCCGTTGGAACCGGAGAGTGGAAAATAGGACATCCTATGGATATTGACATCCCTGATGGGTTCGTGGTGGACCCGGAGCCCTCGACTGAAGAGTCCAGAGTTTAGGTGGCTCAGTAGCCCTTTTTGAGTTAAACTCTTATGTATAGGCTGGTAGGATTGACTAGTTGTGTGACATCTTAATTTTTGGGTTATGTTTTCAATTGAATAAGCTGGGCTTTCATCGATACGCCTATAGTTCTATTCTCTGAGCTAATTACTTATGAGATAACTAGTCTATCTGGTGAAGCTGTTAAGGGATTTCACCGCAATAAACTTGAGAATTCGACTACGAATCGACTGCTCGATTGTGTTTATCTACAAGGGTCAATATGGCACTGTCAAAATCAATTAGAAATCGGAGATAGGTCAGTTTGACTGAGGTATATGATTAGAGTATGGGTGATTCCATCTAATTGCAAAATTCTCGTCGAACAGCACTAAACCGATTTTTTTGTCATTTCTGTACCCTGTGTCCGCATTTGAAACTTTGAGATTTTCACGACAACCGAGAGTCACAAATTAGTCAAAGATGCGCAATGTGGCTCGAAAATAATCGACCACTGGTCAATTGCACCAAAAACTCCTAAAAGCTACCTAGTAGCTAGGTCACGCTAAAATCGCGTCAGATTTAAATTAACTGCGAATTTGAACGCAATTTCAGATATTTTGAAAGTTCTGTTATGTCGCGATTCATTTTAAGAATGATGACTCATCATCTGAAAATTTTTCTACAAATCAAGATTTTTGGCGAAAATTCAAAGTATGGCCGTTTTTTACCAGGAAAATCAAAGGATCATTTTTTATTACATTTTTGGGATTCAAGTTTGATAAATCGATGAGGAAAAATCCTAAGAGGGACGATGTCATCTTAACTAAATTTATAGGGACCAAATTGAGTCCAATTGAGGGAGAATTAAAGAGGAATTGAATTGAATGCCAAATGTACAAAATCCGTAGCCCCCATGGTGTGCTACCTTTAAACCACTTCAATGGCTTGCTTAGGAAGTTTGTGGGCTACCAAAGGGCCATGGATGATAGCCAAGGGCTGGTGGGGCATGCCATGAGTGCTCAGAGGATAGAAGATGGACTTTTGAGGCAATTGTGGTCCCCCTTCAACTAAGTAGCCATCTTCTTCCTCCTTGCTCCTCACTTTATCTATTGTTGAGGCATTTGAGAGATTGTGAGAACTAGGGAAACTAGCCCTCACATCTCTCACTCTTCCCTCTTCAGCCCCAAGCAAATTTGTAGCATTTTCTCTCCTGTTTTCCTTCTTTGCCTGTTTCTACTCCAGTTGACCTTTCGCTAAAATAATGAGTTAAAAGTTGTCTTCCCATGAGAATCGGCCTTTGTGCCATCCACCATCGCGCTCAGAAGGTCCAAACCATTAAGGAGAACCTGGCCGCTCGCTGAACGGAGCCGCTAATTGACTCACCGACCGGCCAGAAGGAATCGCTTGTCGGTTCGTCGGTCCGCTTGGCAACTTGTATTGCTTCGCCTATTTCACCTGTTTTAGCTATTTTTCTTCCATTTCGATCCTACCTCCGCCCATACCAACTACCAGTAGGTCCCCCTCAACCCCCAAGTGCCGTTGGTTGCCCGCCAACCCCTTGCCAGAGCTCAAGCCAAGCTCGTTCAGCTCTGTTCCTTCTCCGACAGTCTAGTTTTTAGAGTTTCAGTGGGAGTTTTGAGTTTGTGGCTGCTATTCCCACCCTGCGACCGCCTTGGATCTTTGTGGTAGAGGTCCCCGAGCGTAGCCTCCGTCGTCGTCGCCGCATCCGTGTCTCCGGCTCGTTTAACGGGTGAGTTTAGCTCCTAATAATTTGATTAATGCCTAAACTTGCTTAGGAGGTTGATTAGATTAACTTAATTATGGATTAGTGATAATCGAGAATGGTATTAGCCTTAAAATGGATTAGTGCTAATCTAATTAGTGAGATTAGCACATTTGAGGATGGATTAGTCCAAATCGGTGGACTTTCTACAGTTCTGATTTTTGGACCCTCGTCGTTTGCCATTTTTGTAGATTGAAATGGGTTGCGAATTTGAAGTCAATTTTTTCTTAAGAAATGTTTTAGACATCTTGATCTACAACATATATTTTACTCAAGATTTTTAGATATTTAAAAGTATGAGATTTCGGCTCCGTCATTTGCAAATAAAATATCGGATTGTGCTGGAATTTATGACATTTTAGGATTTTAGGGGCTTTTATCAACTCTTAGGGTTCGAATTTCAAAATAATTTCTTCATAAAAGTTGTTTGTCACATCTTTTAGTTTAATATAGTCAAACTTTAGATCAAATGAACAATTTTTAGACCTCGGTCAAAACAGATTTCGGAAAACAGATTTTTTGGAAACAGACCCAATTTTTGTACTGGATTGAGGGATTTACCGGGCTTAATCTAGAAGGATCTGGTTAAGGTGTCTTCATGAAAAATGTTATTTTATGTATTTTTTACAATATATTCAAATTTGAGAATTTTCTGAATTTGGTTGATTGGATTTCTGGATTTAAATTCGGAGACATGCGAGTGGACTGTTTCTACCGGTTAGGGCCGGTAGTAGTTTGTGATTATTTGCTTGCTTTAATTAGTGTTTTTAATGAATTTTGGATTTAATTTATTTGTTATTAAATTCTAGAAATTTATTGTTCACGCGACATTGTTCACAAGTTATTATTCACAAGTTATTATTCGCGGAACATTGTTCACACGCACTGTTCACACGCACTGTTCATCCGCATCAATTGAGTGATTTTTACAAAAAGGGAAATATAGATTGTCCGAGAGACATTGGAGATAGACCACTTTTAGGAGAGAGGGAATTGAGGGGAGGGTATGTTTGTGTGATCAAATGTTGGACCGTCATCCAACGGGAGTTTGGGAGCGATATCCGATGGGAGTCAGAAGCTAGTCGCAATAGATTTTAGACTGATGTCCCTTTTTGGAAAACCATATGAATGGGAATTCTAGACGTAGTCGTGTCCAACGGGGCGGGACAAAGCCCGATCTTTTTATTGGTAGCTCGGTGAAAGTCAGATGATTGCTGACTAGAAAGTTAGCCATGGCCGGAAAGTCATATTTAGCCGGATCGCTGACTGGAAAGTTAGCCATATCATCAACTAGGAGTTGACCGTGGCCAATGGGCCATAAGAACTGGAACACACTTGAGTGTAGAGATGGTTGGGCCTTATTATGAGGTAAAATTGTGCGGCGCGGTATGGGACGTGTCATAACGATTTTACCTTATAATTAGGACCCGTGTGATCGATTGATGCATGGTAGATGTCACACTAAAATGCAAGAGCGTATGAGAATCATTGTATCATTAGTTTCAGTTATACATGTTGATCACATTGTTTATGGTACGTACGTATGAATCGATAATGTGCAGAGTGTGGCAATGGCCAAGTAAGATCATTTGTGACACGGCTCGTATGTGATTGATGAACTGTATTATTTAATGGCCATGTGCATTGCGTGTATCGTGCTGAGTTATAACGTGCAGGGTATGGCATACCAAGTAAGGTTGTATGTGAATCGACTATTAATTGTTGGTTGTTAGTAGTGGTTTGTTTGTGGGGTAGTTCTGGAAGATATCCCGAGTTGAGTTGGTGTTCTAATTGGGCGCTTATAGGAGGACTTGTTGAGATTTTAATCTCACTGGTTATTGTATAACCATTTTCAAGTCCCTAGTATGAAGAACCTGGAGCTTGAGGCGGAAAGGTCAGGAGCATGGATAGCTCAGTAGTTTTTCTTAGAGATAGATCTCTTGTACATAGACCTTAGAATTGGCCTCTATGTAAAAACTAGTTTGTTTATGAAAATTGTTTTGGTAAAAATGATATCCTGCTTTTCTATCCCATATTTGTGTTGGCTGTGGATTTTATTATACGCTTTCATATGTGCAATTAAAATGAAGTGTTGGTGATGAGTCTTGGAACATCGCTTTCTATCGACCAAGGAAGGGGTTGTTGCATGCTCGGGGTTCGGGGTTGTGTATACAAACCTAGGTTGTTTATAAAGTATGTTTTGTGTTAATTGATTATCCTGCTTTTCTATCCTATGTTTGTTTGTTGTCTGGAGATTGTTTGATTCGTTTCCGCATGTGTATAAAATGAATGGATCGGCGACGCGTCCTGGGAACGTTGCAAATTTTAGTCGACCATTGAGGAATGTGCATGTACCCGAGGTTTGGGGGGTGAAAGAATGCTTCGTCCAATGCCAGCAATACCATCCATCTTCACTTGCCGAGGCAAAACTATATGTTTTGTTTTTGGGGATTTACTTGTCAATTGTCATACACCGAGACATATTTCTTGGGCTTTTTGTGATTGCGAATCAGTAGAGTTGAGGTTTGTTGCCGCAATTAGCTAAATGCCTGAGCAAGTAGTGTGCAATGACAACATTACGTGCTTCATAGAATACAAATTCAAGAAATGAAGTGATGTAAGATCACTTTAGATTTATGTCTGTGCATTGTTGTATTCTATTAATTTTTGATGCCCATGTCGTTTGGAGTATGGATGGATGCAAGATATTAGGAGCAAAGGAGGATCCTTGAAAGATCTTTGATGTGGAGGTATGAAGATTAATGTAAAAAAAGAGGTTAATATCACGGAAAATCCTAAACTGGTACATTTATGATAAATTTACCTTAAACTAATTTTTTAACCATGAAAATCCCAAAACTGGTACACCTATGATAAATTTACCCCAAATGATCAAAAACTCTAAATTGGTATATTTGTGATAAAGTTATCCAAAACTAATTTTTTTAATCGCCAAAAACCCTAAACTGGTATATCACCCTCCATTAAATTGGATTAATATCATAAAAGATAACAAAACTAATACAACTATGACAAATAGAGAGTAAAATCCAAATTGGTCTACTGATTAACTGTGACGTATCATCTAACTTAGTAATTTGACATTAAAATTTAAAGAAACTAACATAGGGTAAATTTGTCACAAGTGTATCGGTTTAGAGTAAATTTATCAAAGGTGTATTGGAGTTTTTTACAGTCAAAAAACTAGTCTTGGTAAATTTATCACATGTATACTAGTTGGAGTTTTTCGAGGTATTAACCCAAAAAGAAATTTAAAAAATAATGATTAAAGGGAATGGCAGCTAAAATATTACAGAGATCACAAGCTAAAATATATTTCAATGTCACTATGTAATACTTATAAAAAACAAAGATAAAAAGTGAAAAAAATTGTCACTTTATTATGGGTTGGTTTAAGATATGAATTGAAATGAAAAGATATTTCAAAATCGAACAACAGTGTGATTACGAAACTTGTAGATAATACTGAATAATTTATTAAGTTGAGAGAATTTATAAACAAATTGGAATTTTAGAGATAAGATTGTATAAATTGTAGTAGTTTAAGCCCCTACAATGACTTTTATCTCAAAAAGTGTGAGAGTTAATTTTTAGCATAATCTCAGCAGAGTTTTACAATTGAGTGCAAGAAGTATGTTACTACACCCCTCGAGAATTGATCTGACGAATAATGTGAAGTTAAAAGTCTTGCACATGGCTTGTCGCTGGCGAAAACCGAACAAAGAGAAAAAGAACCACAGATTAAAGTTACAAGTAAGCAATCAATTCTCTGCTTTCTTTGTCTTTTTATAATCCCTCTATTTTTCTCTCTGAATTTAACTAAGCTTCCCCACAAGTGTTAGGAACATAGACACACTCAGTGCCATTTGTATTATAAGCAAGAACCTATCCGTCAGCTTCTGGGGAGTCACGCAGCATAGTAAGGTTTGCCAGACTACTTTGTACTTCCTCTATTTTTCTAGAAAATTTATGATCTTGTCATTAGTTTCATTTGTCTCTGTGAATGTTTATCCTGTTTTAGCAGTGTGTCGATGATCGGTTCAGCAAAATAAAAAATGTATATGTCGATGATCTCATATTTGATGTTTGGAAAACGCTTGGTGTACTGAACTGGTTTGCATAATCGGTTAAGTAATGCGGTAATTGGAAGGTGGGTGTTTGAATATGAGTCGCTACTTTAGATGTCCTGCAATCAGCCATCCCATTGAATATATCAATTTTGTAGATCTGTTTCAGCGAAACTAGCACCTAGCATTGCTTATAGACTTCCGAAACTTCTCTTTCTCCTTTTTAAGTGGGTTTCACTCATGCAGGACAGCAAGACGTAATTAATCTCATTCACTGGAATGAAAGAATTAGAGCAGTGATAGGATCCAAAAATTTTATTGACCATATTGAATGAATGCAATAAGAAGTTTAGAGATTCGTGTCTAATTTTTCAGAGTAAGTCCAAGGCGGTTCATCCATTCTCATCGTTATTAATTCTGCTTGCATTGTAGTTTCCCAGAGAGCACAGCAGAAGACGTCACATCCCCATGAAATCGTTCGATCTGATATTATCCATTGTCAGTACACAATGGCCTGCGTCGAAAGATTTGTGGGAAGCATGGGGCATCCAATGGCTGGTCACCATGAGCCTCGCTTGCCAGATCATCCTCACCATCTTCGGCAGCCGCCGGAGGTACAAGACCTCGATTATCATGAAAGACGTCATCCACATCGCCTACTTGCTATCTTCTTATTTTGTAACCATCGCCCTTGGCAACCTCACTGATGTCCAGATCAACAATCCCGATCGACCGGACTACATTACCGAGCTCAAGGGGGTGCTTGCACCGTTGCTCTTGATGCAGCTTGGGAGCCCTGACTCCATAACCGCATACTCGGTTGAGGACAACCGGCTCAGTATCCGCCAGACGCTAAATCTGTTCGTCAGGGCCATTTTTGTCTTCCGCATCCCGATTCGATGCTGGGTTAGCTCGTACCCTGTCCCATTTTTGTACTTCTCCTTGTTTGTTGCTGGAATCATGCGATCAGCATTGACAGTTTGGGCCCTCATGTCCGTGTTCTGGAAGAGGTTAAACGTATCAGCAAGGGATATCTTCGACGAGGAATTTGTTGGCAAGCTCTTCAACAAGCTTGACAGGTCCAGATGTTCAATAGAGCATCAGATCATCTTGAAGGCGTACTACCGGTTTGCTTGCTTGAAGCCCCACTTCACAAACTGGCTCTACCACCCGGAATCGCTAGCTAAATCTCAGTTAATTGTAGATCGCAATTTAGCCTTCATCACAGCTGAGGTTGAACTTGCATTCATGTATGACATACTTTACACCAAGCAACCAATTCTATATAAACCGCTCGGTCTTATCTGCCGCTTCACTGGCTTTCTCTGTCTAGTCTCAGCCTTGTGTAGATTTGCTATTGTTTTCAAGAGTGCCTTTTTGATAGACATGTACATCACGTACACTTATGCCTTGTTGATAGGAGTCACCGCCCTAGAAGGATACCAAATTGTTCTGCAACCCCTTTCGGCATGGGCCATTATGGCAATGAGCAATCCTGAAAGAAACCGCCCTGGGGGGGCAAGGCTATTGAACTTCTTAGCTAAAAGGTACATGAAGCAGAAAAGGTGGTCGAACTCAGTTGGGCAACTTGACTTGGTGGACCATCGCCTGTACCATCATGAGTGGTCATGCTCCATTGGAAGATTTCTCAAGCATTTGCGCAAAATAGAGGTGACCTTGCGCAAACTAGAGGTGACCTGGAGAAGATATCGGATTCATTTTCATCTGAAAATCCTCAGCTATCTCAAGGAATTGCTGGTGGAAAACATTGAAAAGTTTGACAAGATCAGAGACAAAAAGCCCTTCATGGAACGCGGCAACTGGACACTTGAAGCTGCTGAACTAAGCAGCAATGTGGAGTGGACGCAGGAAGCTCTTAAAGTGTTGAAAAGAAACATCTCAAAAACATTTGACAAAAGCATCATCGTTTGGCACATGGCAACGAACATCTGCCTTCATTCAGAGTTCGATGATTCTCCGAACTGTAAAGGAAGCAAACTGCTGTCCAATTACATGATATACCTTCTAGCACTGCGACCTTACACGTTGTCCTCAGCAACTTCCGACATTACATTGGAGCACGCTTGCGCCATATTGAAGCCATTTCTCAGGTACAGAGACCGCAATGAGGCATTGGGGACACTGTCGTCAACAGAGACTGTGCTCGAACCCATCCCGTATCAGAAGGGAACCATAATCACTAGGAAGTGGCACGTGCTGTTGGAGGTGAAGGAATTGGCTGCGACACTCAAGGGCAAGAAAAACAAGTGGCAGATCATCAGCAGCATTTGGGTGGAGATGTTGTGCCACGCTGCATATACCTGTCCAGTTTACCATCACACGAAACTATTGCGGCGAGGCGGAGAGCTTATAACTCATGTTTGGCTGCTGTTGATGCACAATACTGATAAGTACTCCTACATTCCCGAGGAGAAACCCACCACATAAAATTCGCAAAAGGGAGTCATGATCCTTGGACTGGTCATGCTTTGCACCCGATTATGGTATGTGTGTGTGTTTTCTCTCTTTTTCCTTCTTGGTAAAGAGGTGCTTTCTCAGTAAAATCGCTGTACTCACATTCAGCTAAGAGACTTGTCTATGAAGCATAGTGACATCTATATTTGATGTAGACCCTATATATTCAAAAGGCATGTTTTCTTTACACTCCCTTGCTCCCTCATTGCTTGGAAAGTAATTTAATCTTTTGAAACCAGTATTGACTAGGATTGTGGTTTGATTGTTAATTTGTCTACTGTCCGACATATTAGTCACTGGGTAGGTGATTTTGGAGGGAAGAATTTCTTCCTTTGGTAGTACTCACACCACGTTCATAATGTTGGAAAACATCGTTCAATGACAACTGAATCCAAAGTATTTGATAAGCTTACTTGAGTGTTGCCGAAACTTACAACTGAACCATGCGGGTTCTACAGTCATACGAGGGAGATTTGCTAGGTGTGGAAATTAGAAAAGGCAAGGCCATATAAACAAGCATAGGCTCTGCATTTGACCAGGCATTGCAAGTGTCACGCCCCCATCCTCATATACGCACACATCCCTTACCTTTGATTGATTTTAAAGTGCGATATCTCAGGACTAAGTATTGTCGACCCTTTCTGTTTATTATGCATACGGAAACAGTTATAAATCACTAGACAATAAAATAATGGGATAGAAAAGCTGGCCATATTTTTCATATTGAAATTCACAACCATACTTTTATTAACAGCACGACTCATAGAATATTTTCAATACTATTCACAGCATATTTACCTCACACCTATCTACACTAAGACATGATTCACAAAAGGGATGGGATCTCAATCCACATCCAGGTTGTACTCAGGATCCCTTTTTGGATCATCTTTTTTTTCAAAAGTCTTTCTCCTCCTCAGGTTTCACTTCAATGTTCTCCTTCTCCGATTTCTCATCCTCAGGCTCACCTACGGCCTGAAATGTTGTCCCACAATCGGGATGAGACTATGTCTTAGCAAGTTCTACCCTATTAAGACTCAATTAGGGAACCAATACACCATATGGTTGCCTAAGCACAGCACGAGTCAGAAGACTTACCTTGGCATCAGTTCCAACCTGCAATTCAAGGTCATATACAAATGCTTCATATATCACTTCGAACAATCAATCAAATAATGACAATCAGATCAAATCATTGACCAATCGAGCTAGTCGATTATATGACACTCTGACCATTTCTCGGGTAATTCTAGTCATTGCTATATAGTCTCAACTGATAAAACCAATCACCGAGCTACGTGCATTCTCCGAGGCGATATTTCTTATTACCGAGCCACATGCATTCTTCAAGGTAATACATGAATTTACCGAGCCACGTGCATTCTCCGAGGTGATGTAGAACCTACATTGATCCACTATACAAAATGTCCATTCTCCTAGATGACGTACTTGGTCATCGAGCCAGCATACTTCTCACATATTTCTTTTCATTTCCACAATTTCCAATGAAATTGGTAGTCTACCACCATGCCTCTGCCACTGACAATCAACTCTCAATTGTCCAACAGTCAATTACTCAATTCAATTCAATTTGGGAATAATCCCCTAAAAATCCACAATTTATTTAATTCAACACAACCTAGAACTCAATTAAATAAACGGACTACACCATGACAATTAGCACGAGATTTCAATCGTCGGCCGTCTCAACCTTAATTTCCGAAAAATAAATAAATAATTAATTAATTTCAAAATTAAATAATTAATATTAAAAATTCAATTTAGCTCAAAATAAAGCCCAATTAAATAAACGGACTTCACCACGGTCATCAGCATAATATTAGGTCATTTAGCCATCCCAGTTGAAATTTCAGAAAATAAATAATTAATTAATTTGATTCTGAAAAATAATATTTAAATACCAAAAATTCCACTTTACCGAATCACAATTATCAAATGAAGCCCGATAAAGGGTCAAAAAAATCCTGAGCTACCCTCAATAATTAGTAGACCATGTCTACTTGTTAAATACACATTCAATTTGTCTAATTTGCATCACGATTAACTAATAAACACTAATCTAACCACCTAAACCTAATTAAATAAAACTAAACAACCATTAAGTATAATTAGCCCGCTAAACAAGGATTAATGAGATCACTCACCGGAATCGCGCACAAAATGTATCAATCCGACAGGGACGACAAGAGGAACGATTCCTCCCAAAGCACGGCTCGGTTCGGGGCTCGGAAATGGCCCAAAAGAGGGCCCGAACCAGCTGGAAACCCACTCGGTGGGTTGCTGGTTTGGCTGCAAAACAAGGGGAAACAGAGATGGTTGGGGGTGCAGAAGGGTCGGGAGAGCAGGCGGAGCTCCGGTGAGGCCGGACAGTGGCCGGAGGGGGTCGGGCCGCGGCCTGAGCTGGCCGAACAAGGCTGGGCAGAGGCGAAACAGGGGCTGGAGTTGCATGGCGGGGACGGCAGGTGCAGGTGTGAGGTAGCAGAGTGCGCAGCGTCGCGTGGACGGCGGAATGGCAGCGAGTGGCGGCGATGGCGAGTTGCTTCGGTCTTCAGGTGAGCTGCTGCTGTCTCGGCTTCTTCTTCCACTTTTGGTTTTCACGAACAAAAAGGGGAAGAAGAAAGGAGTTGGTTCGGTCACGTGGGGATGAGGGAGAAGAGAGAGGAGAGAGAAGGGGTAAATTTGAATAGTCAAAGAGAGAAAAGAAAAGAAAGAGGGAGACAACTAAGAGAGGGGGGCTCGCACGAAGGGGAGGAGAAAGGAGAGAGAGAGAGAAAGAGAAAAAAAAGAAAAGAAAATAATAAAAATAATAAGATATTTAATTATTCTTATTACCATTATTATTTTCCATTTCTTTTTCACATTTTAATTTCTTCCGGTCTTCAATTTTTCCTCCAATAATTTCTTTCCCGAAATTTCGGACTCGTCAATAAATTGACAGATGATGAGACAATATCCTAAAAATGAATTGTAACACGCTTAAAATTCAATTTCCAAAATCGAGTTCAATTTCATAGTTAAAATCGATCAGACGTGATTTTAGTCCAATCCAACAAATTAAGTAGCTTTTAGGAATTTTTACCGCGGATACATCCCTTAATGGCTTCACTCAATATGTTAGTTAACTTGTAAGTGATCAGCTCAGAGAAAAAGGACCGTAGGCACGTTGACGAAAGGTCCATTTCTCTTTGTCGAAATAGGGTCGAATTTCGGGATGTCACAACAAATTTGGAATTTCCGAGTATATACTTCACGATCGCTGAAGTTTTGAAATTGAAGATAAAGTTCATGGCAACCAAGTATGATATTTTAGGATCATTCCTGCAAAAAATCATGGCCAAATGAGCACAATTGTGATAGCTTTTGACTGCAGATTCTAAGTGGCAGCAAGAGCGGAACCCATTTGTGATCCCAAGAGAGAAATGATTCTACTTAGGGTGAAGACAAGGTGTGGAGGGACCTTTGTAAAAACTTAGATGTATCTTTCATAGTGGTGTAGCTATAGAGGGAGTTTGGTTCTGCACAGCAGCAAATTCTATATGTATAACGTCGCAATTAGACCGGTCAAAATGAGTCATTAACTCATTTATTAACCGGGTGTTAAAATGTTAGTTATATTAAGCAAATAGATTATAAATGGGTTTACAACTTATTTAGACCCAACCCATCTTTATGATTCTCTCTTCATTCTTTATCATCTTAACTCGATTTTGTTCTCACTCACTCTATACTCTCATCTCAATTTGGGTATGATTTTTTGTAGATTAAGGTACATATGAAACTGTTTTGACAATATCAGTAGGTCGGGTATGTGTTGGGCATGGCTCGATTCGAATATGGGTCATTAGATTTGTATTATATGAAAATAAATCAAAACGGGTTAAATGTATTTATTTGGATCTTTTCAACCCGACCCGACTGATCCACGGGTCTAATCACAATGTTTGTTCTCTTAGCTAAACTAATGGATTTTTGCAAATCCTAAATTTGTCTTCCCCTAAACTCTTGTATTAGCCCTCTTTATATTATTGCACGGAGTTGGTTTAACAAAATCAGTATGCCTTTAAGAAGAATCAATATTTTCCTTTCTTGGTTGGTTATTTCGTTCTAAGACGTGGTTTTTCGACCTTCTAAGTAAATCTAATGTTTCCATAGAAACTAAAAATAGATGTTTCAAAGACAATGATTCATACGGTATTCATTTGGAGACCTTTTTATTTACATTTCAATGTATTGTGAAAGAAGTTGCCAACCAATTATTTCCTTGCATTACGATGTTCTAATTAGCTATCTAATCTAGAGTATAGTATTATGCTATTTTATGAAAATTCACATATATCCGATTAAAAAATTGAATAGTCAGTTCTGGCCTAAGGGTGGGATAAAATTATCCTGTATTAAATACGAAAGAGTTAAAAAGTATAAAAGAACGAAATAACGAAAATAAAATAGAATCTATGGTTTTTGTTCCCCACTCAATACTGCTGAGCATAGCTGTGGACACTTGGTGGCCGCTGACCTCAAGCACCCACCCCGCAGTGTCGCAACTCTGAGGCAAAGGGTGGTCGCCTAAGTTTCCGACTCTTGATCGCACGGGCTGGTCAGATCTAGCCCCTATGGGCCAGCGTTACCGTCACCTTGCTTTGGCGACCACATGGCAAGGGTTGCCTCGCAGGATGGCAACCACGCCAATCACGAGTCAAACCGGTTCCATATACCGTTCTCTCTCGTGTATGCTAGTCTCTCTCTACCCTCTGGTAGCGATGTCTTCTCCACAAACCCTAGACCTCGTCGATACTCTTTCCCGTTTTTTGCATCCCTGTTACACAATGATTCACAAAAAACAAAAACCCTAAAAAATGTTTCGTGCTTATGCTGAGTGCGGTGGTTTTCTCTTCTTTAAATAGAACAGTAGCTTTGGTCGGTCAGCAGGAGCTCTAGCTTATGAGGCTCGAATCAAGGTTGGATCTCTCTTCCTTTTTCTACATGTTGGCGGAGCTAATGGTGTTTTGAAGTATCGCTTGGGATCCACGCAGTAGCCGTTAGTGTGAATACAAGTCTGGTTATGGACCTCTGGCATAGTCGTGGGTGGTGTGAGTACGATTTTGGTCTGCACTTCTGGAAGAAAATCACTGTAGATGTTCTGTGAAAAGGGTCTGATCAGCGTATGGGTCCAGCTTTGATGAGGATATCTACTGAAAATAGTGTTGAGTTTTCTGTCAGCAAGATGCTTGGAAAAATGTCCAAGAGGAATTTAAGCAGAATACAGAAATATTGAATGTTCTTTCTAGTTTCTTATGCTCTCTAACCTAGTCAGACAGCTTGGATAGTAAAGAAGAAAATGAGTTGCGGGTAGCAGCATTATGTAAACGATTAGGACATCTATGGTCTGAGGAAGATATGGTTGAAGTAAACCCGGAAATATCCTTACAAAAAAGAGATGAATGCAACAGAACAATTTTGGGTAAACTATACTCTAAACCCAATGTCAATTTTCTTGCATTCTTCACAACTATGAAGAAAGCATGGAAAATAGAAGCAGTAGAATGTGCTCAAAAAGGAACAGGTCTCTTAACCTTTGTATTTCAATCAGAGGCGGAAAAGGATAGAATCCTGAAATCTGCACCTTGGTCTTACTCCAGCAATTTGCTTGTACTGAAACAGTGCGAGCCTGAAATTACAGAACACTGTTATGATTTCTCTAGAGCAGCTTTCTGGGTAAGAATTGGAGGTATTCCCCCTGGTTGGAGGGTTGAAACAGTTTACCATGATCTGGGGAAAAAGCTAGGCCAGGTCCAGGAAATACAGCTCGCAACCATGGGAAACCTGCAGCAAAAAGGAGGAAGAGTTAGAGTGGAAGTAGACTTATCTATTCCTCTGAAAGCAGGAACCATTTTGGATATCGGCAATAAATGGTTGTGGGTAGAATTTAAATACGAGAGATTACCCCATTATTGTTACTCCTGTGGAAGAATACGCTACTACGCACAAGATTGTTCAGAAATCCCTTATGCAGAATCACCATGGGCAGTCGACAAAATTGGCTCCTATGGACCATGGCTGAAAGCAGAAGTCAGTGATCATAGCCCTTATTGGGAGGCTTTTTATGGAAACATCGAAGAAGACATTATAGTAGAAGAAACTATACCTGTAGCACCTTCTCCAAGTAGAGAGCAGGCTCTAACCATACGAGAGAAAGGTCCAGAAATGCGTCTTGAAGCATGCAGTAAAAAAAGAGCATAAAGTTCCATGGAGCCGGAGATAATGGAAGTCCCTATTACAAATCAGCAGGTAATTAAAGATCATGGAAAACAGATCATTTGCTCTGATACTCCCATACAGAACTCTATGAAAATAGGAAAGAGTAGCAAAAAGAACATGAAGGTGCAGAAAAGCTAAGAAGCAGAAATGCTTACCTGAACCTATACCTCTTCTCATTGATGATTCAGGCATGACAGAGACTCCAGTGAAGTTGCTCAAGGATGGAACAGATTGGGCTTTGGTGGCTAGCCCTAATAAGCCACCAAAGACGACATGAAAACCATTAGCTGGAATTGTCAGGGGTTGGGCAACCCCCTGACAATCCAAGAGCTAAGAGCATTAATTGCTCTTGAAAGGCCCAGTATAGATTTTCTAATGGAGACTAAAAAACAAAGCAACGATGGTGGAAAGTATATGCAGGAAACTTCAATTTCAGCACTTATTTTTAGAAAACCCAACGGGTATAACAGGGGGATTGGCGTTAATGTGGAATGATGAAGTAACATTGCAAGTGCAAAGCAGTTCAAAACAATTTATTGATGTCAAATGCACTGATCCAACCAGGAAAATAGTCATGCAGATTACTTTTATTCACGCATCCACAAATTTTGGCGAGAGGATACAATTATGGCAGCAATTGAAGACATTGAAACCTCACAGTTCCAATCCATGGATATGCATGGGGGATTTTAACGAGATTTTATATGCATGGGAGAAGGTTGGGAAAAGAGAAGCAGATAATAAAAGAATAGCAGCTTTTAGAGATATGCTTAATGAGTTATCTCTGATGGACATGGATAGCCAAGAATGTGCATTTACGTGGGCAAACAACAGAGAAGGGGAGGATCTTGTTAAAAAAAGACTGGATAGCGTGTTATGTACCTTGGAATGGCGAGTAATCTTTCATGATGCAGAAATCCATGCACTTCCAGCAATAGGCTCGGACCACAGCCCTCTTGTTCCGAGGTTATACCCTGCACGCAAGAAAAGAAGAAGAGAATTTAAAATCGAAGCTTTCTCGTTAGAAAATGAAGAATATCATGATGTTATTCACCACGCATAGACCCATACAGCCTTTCCCTAGGCCACTTTTTCAGACAAACTTCAGGAGACAGCAAAAAAATTGACACAATGGAGTAAAAAAAAGTTTGCTCATGCACCCAGCAGGATAAAAGAGTTAACTCAGGTCCTAACAGCAATAACCAATCAGCCACAACAGCATACAAGCAGGAAGGAAGTGAAAAGCATCATCCACCAGATAGACACACTAAGGAAGCAGGAGGAACAATATTGGGGATTGAGGTCGCGAATTAAATGGTTACAGTGGGGAGACAAAAATACACGTTTCTTTCATGCCACAATAGTTCAAAGGAGGCATAGAAATCATATTACAATGCTGCAAGTGGAAGATAACAGATGGTGTCAGGATCCAGGAGAAATCAGAAATCATATCAAAGATTATTACAGCAATTTATATAAAACAGTAGGGGAACGAAATTATCAGCCAGTCTTACGCCAATACCACTCTCCTATTGATGATCGTATAAATGCATCCCTGGTGGCTACTCCCACGATGGAGGAAATTAAAACAACTGTTTTTCAATTGGGAGCCTTGAAAGCGCCTGGTCCCGATGGGTTCAATGGCCTATTCTATCAAAATGATTGGGATATTATTCAGACTGACCTATTCCATCTGGTGCAGAGTTTCTTCAACACAGGTGTTTTGGATCCTCATTTAAATCAAACATATATTGCCTTGATTCCCAAAGTGAAAAATCCTGAGACAATTTGTCAGTTTAGACCTATCAGTCTTTGCAATTTCAGTTATAAAATTATCTCAAACTACTTGCAAATAGACTGAAGAAATGGCTGCCAGAGATAATCGAACCTGAATAGAGTGCCTTCGTTCAGGGGCGACAGATATAGGATAACATCCTAATTGTGCAGGAAGTGCTACACCAGCTGCGCATCACCAAAAGAAAGAAAAAACATCAGGCAGTACTCAAATTAGATATGCAGAAAGCATATGACAGAATTGAATGGGATTTTGTTCGGGATTGCATGCTGAAAATGGGTTTTTCTGAGAAATGGGTGGCTCTAATAATGCAATGCATCACAACAGTGACCTTCAGTGTTAAGCTCAACGGAGAATCTACCCCGTTTTTCAGTCCATCCAGAGGTCTAAGGCAAGGAGATCCCCTGTCACCTTATTTATTCATCTTAATCACAAATGTGCTAACTTGGTTGATGCAAAAAGCAGTAGCGGAAGGCAGCATACAAGGTATACAGCTCAACAGGTCTTGTCCTAAGCTCTCTCACCTTATGTTTGCAGATGATGTTATTTTCTTCATGGATGGCACTTTAAAGGAATGTTAGAATCTGACACTTACAATTAACCAGTATTGTTATGCAACGGGGCAAGCTGTTAACTTAAACAAGTCAAGCGTTTATATTAGTAAGAATTGTCCCTTACCACTTAAGAGGAACATGGCTCAAGAGCTGAGAGTGCCTGTTTTTGACAAGACGGGAAAATACTTAGGTATCCCTACAGAATGGGGACAATCTAAAAAAGAATTATTTGCATGGATACTAACCAGAGTAAACTCAAAGCTGGAGGGTTGGAAGGAAAAATTACTCACCAAAGCAGGAAAGGAAGTCTTGATTAAGAGTGTGGTGCAGGCTATACCAACCTATGCCATGTTGATCTTTAAGCTGCCAGTGTCCATCTGCAGAGCAATTGAAAGGCGAATAGCTTCATTCTGGTGGCAGAAAGGAGATACAAAGAAAGGAATCCATTGGAAGAACTGGGAAGTTCTGAAGAAAAGAAAGGATGAAGGAGGGATGGGGTTCAAAGACTTAATTACCTTCAACTGTGCAATGCTTGGTAAACAAGTCTGGCGGTTACACACTTCCCCAGATGCATTATGGAGTAAAGTTTTAAAGGGCATATACTTTCCTCATGGAGATATATGGAATGCACAGAAGGGCCAGCGATCATCTTGGGGCTGGCAAAGTATGCTATTGGGGCGAGATTCTATTAAACCATATATCAAATGGTTAGTCGGGGATGGCAAATCAATCAAAATCAGGGAGGATAAATGGTTATCATAGGAGTTAATAGGGGGACCAGTAAACCAAGCAGAACCAACTATGGTGGAAGGTTTGATTAATGAAGATTCCCGAACATGGAAGCAAACCCTTATTCATCAGTATTTTGAGGAGAAAATAGCAAACGAGATTCTAGCTATTCCCTTGAGTAAAGACGCCAAAACCGACAGCAGAATATGGACAGGAAACTGCAAAGGTGAATTCACGGTGAAGAGTGGATATAACAGATCCCATGCATCGACCAAAAGCTTCTTGTTCTTACTAGCCCCCACGAACTTTATGGACACAGATCTGGAGTCTCTCCGTCCCACCGAAAATCCGAACTTTTCTCTGGAGCATCTGTCAAAATGCTGTTCCCACAAGGGAGAATCTCTACAAAAAAAAAAAAAAAAAAGATCAGCCTAGATCCTTTATGTCAGATGTGTTACACGCAAGTTGAAACCACTGAACATCTTTTCCTATTTTGCAGGTGGACTAAAGAGATCTGGAAAGACAACAGGCTACAGGGAACGAATATGATGAAACAAATCAAAAGGCTCGATCAGTGGCTTCTCGCAGTATTCGACTCACGAAGGAAATTACCTGAACGAGAGTTCATCGCAAGGGTTCTATGGCAGATATGGAAGGCTTGAAACTCAAGGATCTTCAGAGAAAAAACCCCAAACCCGGCGGATGTTCTCAATCTCGCACAAACCCAGAATTTAGCCTTCAGTAGAGGAACGACGAAAAACCCAAACCAAACCACAACTCAACACTTACTAGAGGACTAGACACCACCGGGAAATTATGAGTTGAAATTGAACATGCATGCATCATGGGTACTAGGAGAATTCCTTTGTTCTGTTGCCAGATTCGCTAGGGATAAAGAGGGGTGTGTCATCGACGGTTTTGCAGCGGAAGCTAGGGTTTCTTCGTCGGTACAAGCAGAAGCAGAAGCACTTTTACATGGGTTACGCTTTATCACGAACTGGATGTCGTCTCACGTGCAAGAGGCATGAAGTCAAGCAGTTCACTATACTTGTGAAAGCGACAGTTTAGCAGTGGTGGATTTTGTCATGGGCCGGGCCGAGATACCGTGGAATTTATGAGACATAATTCAACGATGCTGACAAGAGCTTCTTCTGTGCCAAAACGTATCAGTAACCTATTGTCCCCGAGAGGCAAACCAAGCTGCTGATTGGCTGGTACGCACACATTGCGCAAAGAAACTTCCTCTAAATTGGGTGCAGATACCCCCTCTATCTCTCTGGAATATTTTAGTTTCAGACTGTAAATCATCGTTGTGTTCTAAGACTACTTAATCTAATGAATCAGTATTTCTTTTGACCAAAAAAAAAAACCGGTTCCATATCGTGGTGATTGCCTATGACTACCTCGAATGAGGCGACCATCCTACGCAATTGATTGTCATGGTCAAGTGAGCCCCACTATGGAGTTCGTCATCGCAGTAAATGGCGATCACCATGGATAGCGGTCATTTTGTATACATAATAGAATATGATTCTTTTTTATAAGTTATTTGTTGATTTTGTACTGTGTATATACTCCTAATCTAGGTCATATCAATGACCTACCAAAGAAGATATAATAGAAATAACAAATCTCCTCATATGGTCCTCACATGGCTTGTCTTATATTATCTCAATCTTAATCCTTGTCATGTAATTGTTGTAGAAGCAAGCGATCGAACAACAAAATAGAAAAAAAAAAAAACTAAATCAGAAATCAAATTTACGCGATTCAATAAGGTAATTGGGGAGAATAGAAACGAATCCAATTATAGATAAATCAATACAATGGAGCCACACTCGAATCAATGAAAAAATCTCAATATTTCTCGGTCACCAATTACTCACAATAACTCACATAATATTTAACCCCACAATTTCTCACAAAATAATTTCTCAATCTTAAAAAAGAATTGACAAATTTTACCACGAGACTTAATTGCCTTCAACACTAAAATTATTGATTTAATTTCATGAAGAAAACCCACGCCAAGCACTCGGTTAAACACAACGCTTCATTGCAACATCAATGATGGCAATTGAAAGCTCCCTCAATCAAAATATTTATACCGCCAAATTAAATCTACAGAGGCCAACTCCAACATGTAAACGGAATTCCATTCAAGATTTTATATTTGGTCAACGGTCAACGCTTTACCTGTTAGATTTTCCTTGGACCGACTTCAATTAGGATATGATTACTTGAATTACCCTTTCTTGCTTTTCTGAATCTTTTTTGACCAAGATTCGGACTTCACCGAGTCAGCAACAGTACAAGTCCAAATATGGACTCTCCTAATTGAGGGATGTTATTCAAAGCTAATATAAGCCGCACTTCATATATTTTTCTTTTGTGTCAAGTTTCATTTACAAACTTAAAATTAAGACAAATTTTAACAATCTCCACCTTGATTTGATGTTTGAGTCAATTCACTTAGTTAGAATTTGAATTTTGCTACTGCTCCCCCATAACTTCTCATGGGCTTAACCATATTGACACTTGATTTTTAGTCAACGCGTCGAAAAAAAGAAAGAAAGTCGTGATTTGGGTTTCTAATTACAATATAATCAATTTCTTGACGAAAAAAGTGTTGTTTTTCATTTTTTTTTCTATTGCATTGTCACTATTAAGTGATTTTCGAGTCATTTTAAAGAAAAATCCGAAAAGTCAAACGATTGACTCTTGGGTTGACTTTTCGGTCAATCATTTGACTAAAAGTCAACCCCCTATCAGAAATTGACGTTTTACCCAAAAAGATTCCATTTATCTTCAATTTTAATTTTAACAAATCAATTTCTCAAAAATTCAAAGATTTAACAAAAAAATCTACCTTTTAGGAAACATTTGGTCAAACATTTGACAAAAAGAATTGGAAAAAATAAAAAATGCATAGGTATATTTCTTTTAATGTCAATTTGATTTTTGTGTTGAAAATTTTATAAAATTTGATTAAGAACATTGTTTTCCTAATTTTTCGGTTTTAGGTTTTAAATCGACCCAAAATTGAATTACTTTTATTTTAGTCATAATTAGGCGTAGTTCCTCCTTCGACATTTGGTTTATGGATTATTTTAAATTCGCTCGTGCATTCAATTTCACGATTTACCCAGTCAAAATACAAATGGTTGTTTTGAGCCTTAATTAGGAAACCGAAATCGATTTTTCATGACTTGCGAACGGGCGGTTGTTTCTCACTCATTTCCTTAAGGTAAATCTAAATCCGAAAATCAATTTTGAGAAATTCATAACGAAACTTATCAATTTGAAGAATTTTATTCTTCCAAGCATAAGAAAGTCAATCAATTAAGCTTTAATCGACAAAATTCAAATTGACTCATTCATGGTTATAGTTTAATTTCATAAATATATGTTTAATTTTGATATTAGGCCTAGATTCATTTTTTGACATAAGCTCAAGTAGTTCAATTCAAGGTCAATTTGAATGCGATAAGTGATCTTACACATGGATAGTTCATTAGATGGGGCAATTATAGCATTAATTAAACTTAATTTCAATCAATTTGCAATTTTACCCATTAAATTGCAAATTTGATCACTTTAGCCATTTAAGCTCAATTCAAAGCATCCATGGCTTTGACTTGTTGTCTTTCACGATAATCGTTCAATTAGGTCAACAAAAGACCTCTAAGTCACATTTATAAGGTTTGATAAGCTTAATTGAATTTCAATAGGCCAATTTCTTCTTAAATAGAATAAATTTCCCTTTCAATTTCCTTTTGAACCCATAAGGATCTCAAGTGTGCGAAATGGCTGGAACCGGATCAAGTTAGTCAAGAACTAGTCAAGAACCGGTCAAACTGGACTGAATTAGTTTGACCGGTTGCCGATGGTGCTGGTTGGTTTGGTCACTTGCCGGCTGGTTTTGTACTTCCAATGATTGGTTCTAGGATCCTCCTAATGTCAATTTCACTCTTGTACCTTCAATTTCTCGAAATTTTACATATTGATCCTCGAATTTTGTCAAATTGTAATTTGACCCACAATTAGATGTTTTGATGCAATTCTCGATTTTAGTTCGGGTTTTCACAAATCAAACCCATTGGATAGATTACTCCACATCTCAAGATTATGAGATGACCTTCAAAATCAAATTATAACCGTTGGATGGAAATTTCGACCATTGGATTGAACCAACGGATGAAATTACACGGTTTTGGGGTAATTTTTCCCTCCATTTTTTGGGGGCTCATTTTTTGCACTAAACTCTTTCTCTAAAACAGATTTCTCTCTCTCTCCTCTGTATTTTCCAACTCAAACCGCCTTCTTCTTCTCCTTCGTGCATTGGACTACCGTCGGCGGTTTAGCCCCCCTGCCAGTGGCCCCTTGGCTGGCGTCCACCACCGGCAAGCTCTCCACTCTCCTCTTTCCCTCATCGCAAGCTTTGATCCGCCCAAGGATTGCTAGAGTTTCCCATTCGACAGCTCTTCTTAGCCGGACCAAAGATCGGTGATCACGCCGGTCTTGTTTCCAGCCAATCTGTCCATTTGGACTAGCCATTGTCTGGCAGTTTTTGGCATTCTGATTAGTGCCGATCTGTTCATATAACAAAGCCCAACCCTCTGGTGGTCAAGGTCTTGAAGATTAGCCACCAGATTGCTTTTGGTGGCCCTTTTCTTTCACCGACATGAAGGTTGGTTTGAATTAAGACCGTTCTGCTCCTAGCCAAAACCGGTGACCGCCGGCACCTTTTGGAAGCCTTGACCACTGTGGATCAGCCTTGTGAAGATCCTCCGACCTGCGTGTGGTCGAAACAAGTCCAATCAATGTGACATCCACGATTAAGGCCCCCAATCAGCCTAGGAAAGTGGCCATTGAACTAGTTTTGAGCCCGGCCATGAATTAGTCACGAATCTCGACCCGAATAGGATAGTCGATCGTGGATGAACGTGAAAAATTCTCATCCAATAGTAGAAGCATCCACATTAGTTTACTCTTAGAATTGCCCTAATGATTTTTGGAAGTTTGTAATTTAATGAAGGATATACCTAGGCCTTGAATTAGTCAAATCTTCCTAGAAAATGATTGTGAACAAGTGTGAAACGTATTAAATGAAAATAATGAGTGTAAAGGCTTATGTGTCCCAAGTAATTAATGAAGGGGAGTGACTCATGACCTAAGGAAATGATAGCAAGTGATCTTGCAAGCCAAGTAGGACGCCACCTCTCTTTCATAAACTTACCACCTTGAGTTTCATAGGTTATGACTTCCCAGTTTTTCGAAACTGTTGGACTTTCCTATTTTCCAATTTTATAGAGCTCTTTGTGCTTTGACTTTGGAGAAACTTACTTCATGAAAGTTGTTCAAAACATCTTAAGCTATAACATAATTAAATTTCAGATTTTTCTAAGGTGAAATAGTTGGGACGAAGGCTCGATCAATTATCGAATTTTTGGATTGTATTCATTGATTTGTTGCTCTTTCCGCAGAACGAATTTGGCTAGTCTCCCTTCATAAAAAATGTTGTTTAAGATCTTCTCTAAACATATTAAAATTTTATAATTTTTCAAGTTTGTTTGATAAGGTAACGATGCTGATTTCGGGAATTGTTCAAAATTGTTTTTCACCCCAAGATAAGAGGGTCACATGCCCAACTTGGAAGGGAAGGGGGATGCATGCCCAACTTGGGAAGTAAGCCAATCTAGAATCTTCTTGGATTGGGATAATGATGCATTAAATACTTTCAAATCTTAGTGCATTAATGAGAAAAGTGAGTCATATGCTTAGGTGTGCCCCTAATGATTACATGTATTTAATAAAGAGGTGAGTCATATGGTTTAGGTGTCCCAACAATCATTACATGAAATTATTCCATGATGACTCAATTCCTTAAGTGGACCAATGGAAAGAGGAGTGAGTGTCCCCCCTAGGAACTAAACTTGCCACCTATCTCTTTAGCTTGCCACCTCTTCATCCTAAGTTGTCCACCTAAAGAAATGTGATCGGTCTACTTGAAAGGGAAATTATGAGGGGTTTGCCTATAAATAGAGGCATTTCCCCCTCAATTCCACACCATGCACATTACCCCATCTTTTCCCCCTCACTTATTCTTTTTTTTTTTTTCTCATATGCCTTCTTACTGGCACCCCTCTCCTTCTCTCAACCTTGCTCACCCAGCACTTCACAAGACGACCCTCTTTTGGTAAAACCACCTATAGTTTATTGAGGTTTATCGAAGGTAAGTAAAATCTCTAACTCTTGGTAAAACCACCTATAGTTTATTGAGGTTTATCAAAGGTAAGTAGAATATCTAACTCTTGGTTAGGCTGATAGCCTACATCGAATTTAGTAATGTGCTCACTTGTGTAAGTTGTCTGCATGTTGTAATGTTCTTTTGTATGGTTAGCTCATGTTTTTATACTTGAATGTGTTCACACTCTAGGACGAGGTCGAGGTTCGCTCAGCTGAATCGATGTCAAGTCATGATGGCCTAAGCCGTGAGGCCTTAGATCAACATTGAAGTGTGTTGGTTCCAAGTTTTGCTTGGTGTAGACATCGGCTTAGACGTGTGTGGGGCTCAAGCCACGAACTAAGAATCGTGCCTGGCATATCATATAGTATGATGTTAAGAGCCATGGCACACTCACTTGAATGAGTATGCCTTCGAGCCATGTATGAGTGGACTAAGAAGAAAAGTAAGAATCGACTTATGTGATGTAATTTTGTGATGGACTTAAAGAGGAAAAAATGACTGTTGCCACATAGCATTGGCGGCGATGTTTCGTTCAATGAACATGATGCCCTGGTTGAGCTATGATACCTAGGTTTGAGCCCGGATGCCTCAAGTAAGCTAGCCCTAGGATGCTCTAGTTGAGCCAAGATACTTCGGTTAAGCCTGGATGCCTTGTTGAGGTAGCACTAGGGTGCCTCTGTTAAGCCGAGATGCCTTGGTTGAGCTGGTAAGCCCAACATGAAACTGGAAGCCTCAGTCGAGCCAAGAGGGCCTAGTCGAGCTAGGACGATGATAAAAAAAATCATGTTATGAATGTTGATATATGTATAAACTTGATATGTTGATGTGTTCATTGATATGTTGAAGGTATGCATGCATTGAAGTATGCGGTAATGGACATCTACATGTAGTCGAGGTGTAGCAAAAAGTTTGCCATTGATCCACCATAAACATTGTATTGCGAGTGTTGTACCTGCTATATTTTGATGATAAGATGTCATTCTAGTAAAGAATTATGGGTTTTACTTACTGAATCTATTACTCACCCTGTTGTTTTTTTAGAATTATAGGCATGGAAGAGTTATAGCCTCGCTAGAAAAGCTAAGGTTTACCCCGGCCTTTTTTAGCATAGAATATGTAGTGGTTGTAATTATAACAACCCGTGATATAAGGGCTTGTAAATGTAACTGATATAATTGCTTGCATGCAAATGATTATTTTCCTGGCTGGTTGTTGTTGTCTGGGTGTTATATGTACGTTTCTACATGTGCTTAATGAAAAGATAAAAAGAAATGAGATAGCGATCTACTGCCTAAGACCCTAGAGATGGAGTTGGGGTCGTGACAATCGGTCATTGGAATAGCTCGAGTGATCTTGATCTTTTACCGGCACACCAAGGCTAGTCCAATCATACCGGTTTTGTCGTGATCCAAGTTAGCGATCCAATCGGTTTGAAGCTGATTCGAACGTTCACATTTGATCCTCGGCAGTCCATGGTGATTCGAAGATGTTCCAACAATTTGTTTCGATCAATTGCGATTAAAATCAACAAAAACACATAAAAGATAACAATCTCGATCTCAAACCCCATGAAGTGAAACTGGATTAACCAGTCGGGCCTAGGGTTCAATTTTAGGTTAATATGTCATGTTTAGATGTTAGATGATGGATTTTGATGTTGATTTTATGTGCTTGATTGTTCTTGAATGATATGGATGGTTAAACTTGATTAAGGCTTGAATATGCATTTTCGTAACTGCTAGACTAATCTAACATTTTGGCCAAAATAAGGTCTGGAACAATCTCATTTCAACTCGAGTCCTTTTAGAGTTTCAAAATGCACATCACTAGCTTTGAATCGATAGGTTGCACGTCGCGATTGAGTGACATTTGACCCTCCAAAAATACCTCCAAAGATGAGCAATTTTGCAGTAATTTAGGTTAGGTTTCAATTCTGTCCTAGTTCCAAAATGTGATTTTTCTAATTTTGTACAGTTTTCTGTGGTGAATTCTGGATAATCTTGTCTTCATGAAAGTTGTTCATTATTGTGTAGAGAATTGTTTAGGAATTTTTGAATATGTTTAACTAGGTCAAACTTGCCTAGATCTGAGTATAGGATGATTTACCCTATACTAATCCAAATTGCATTTTGGTAAAATTGAGTCCATAAATGAGTTTGTTTGATCCCAAATCCTTCATGAAATATGGAATAAAAGCTATGTATGTTTTATTAATGCATGATTTGCAAATTGTTGATGTTGTCTAGTATGTCAATTGCATGAGTTAATGTGGAAAGGTGCTGTAGTAACATATAACTAGGTGCTGTAGTAACATATAACTTGGATATGCATGTCTGTTTTGCCATTTTTTCCATGACTTGTGTGATTTCATCTAGGTCTCGAACTCTCAATGAAAAATGTTCATCAATGCATGTCATGTATGTGAAATTTTTCATTAGATTTTTGCATTTCCTTAGATAGCTGAAATCATGCTCGTTATGTGATGCTGAGATTAGAACGGAACCTTACCATATATGCACATTACCATGCTTGCTTGAGTCATCTAGAGACCAAATCTTGTGATTAGACATTCTTAACAATTGAACCGCGAGATTTGTACACATATTTAGATTTCGTTTAAGCATCATTTCGCATGTTAAACTTGTGTCACAAAAATGGTCATCACAGCTAGGATTCCCAAGTATGTCATTAGAAATCTTGAATCATCTTGTAATGTCATTAAATTGTATGACATTTTTGTATGTCAACTTAGGGTTAGATGATTATCCAAATTATTCATCACATCCAATTCTAAGTGTCATGTAATTTCTTCGTGCCGATTCTGCATTATTTGAATGACTTTAAGGTTCTCTAATATATGCTTGTGTTCTGTTTTTCTTAGTTATTGATACATGCACCTTTAGAGATCTTGATTTTAGGGTACCTAATTGACCTAGTTTAGACTTGAGCCCTTCTAGGAAGTCATATGACACACCTAGAGGTTTCCAATGCTGTTGATTTCATGTAGATTGCTCATCGTTAGAGCCACTTTCCATTTTTTCAAAACTAGACTAGAATTTGGACATATGATCAAATTCAGACCCTTGTTCTAACCTCTGTCTGGATAAACTCTTGATATTTTTGTTCCATTTTTTCTATAAAGATTATGCACTTGGTTCCTTAATAAAACTTGTTTGTCATCATCTTGGCTATGTTGTGTATAAATTTGGTGATTTTTAGACCTATTTTGATAAGAACAATCCTTGTAATATTGGCTGAATGTCCTGCTGTTATGACAATTTTCTGACATGTTGTTGCTTATTGTTTGATTTTTGCAAAATTACGTGTAGTTCATTTAGGAAAGTTTTTTTTTTCTTTCACAAAAGTTGTTTCATTATCATATAATGCATGTTAGGGAATTTTTTTATTGCCAAATTGTCGATGGGTATAATCTAATTTTGCCGTTTGGTCAATGATTGGTTTGAAATTTCCCAACATGAACTTGATTGTGATTGTTTAGGTAAATTTTCTAGGTCAGTTTGTGCATGAGCCTAAGTCATACCATCTTCATGAGAGTTGCTTTAAATACTTTGATATTCATTGTTAAATTATTTTCAATGAGCCTTCTTTCCCAAATCATATTTCAAAAAAAAAAAAAATCCTTTGGTTCATGTGATGTTTCCGAAATTAAATTTTTGGAAATTTTCTTTCAAAGCTTGATTTGGCTTAAAAAAAGGTCATGGTTCGGGCCATATTCAAAATGCTTGCAATGCTTGTGAATGCATTTTCGCAAGTTCTAAATTAGCCTTGGCAATAGAATGTGCTCCATAGCTTTGGCATTCTTTAATCCTAAACATTTCCAAATTTCTCCAAATTTTGATTTGACAATTGTGGAGGTCACGGTTTGGATTATATTCAAAATGTCTACAACGCTTGTGAATGCATTTTTGCAAGTTCCAACCTAGCCTTGGCAATTGAATACTTTCCACAGTCGAGACGTCACCTTGTCTCAAAAGCTTTTGTAATGATTTCAAACATTTTTTGAAACATCACGTGTATCCACTACGCACATGATCCCGTCATTCATTAGAAATTGCATGTATTCGTGATCGGCGCATGCCATTGGTAATAAATGACCCGTCGATGGTTTACTTTATTGTTTGATTGGTTCAAAAATAAGGTCTAAGATGTGACATCCTAAAATTCGATCCCGTTTCGATAAAGTGAAATGGGCATTTCGTCGACGTGCCTATGGCCTTTTTTCTCTGAGCTGATCACTCACGAGTTAACTAACATATGGGTGAAGCCGTTAAGGGATGTATCATTTGTAAAATCCCTAAAAGCTACCTAATTGGTTGGATTGATTTAAAATCACGTCGACCGATTTTTAACCACGAAATCAACTCGATTTCGGGAATCGAATTTTAAGCGCGTCATAATTCTTATTCTTAGGATCCTGTTTCATCGTCGTCAATTTATTGACGGTCGAAAATTTCAAGAAAAGAAATTATCGGAAGAAAAATTGAAGCCTCAAAAGAAAATAGAAAGGAAAAGGAAAAGAGAAAAGGAAAATTTGCATAAAGGAAGTATGCATTTTATTTTTCTTTTTCTCTCTCTCCCCCTTTTTCTTTTTCTCTCTTTTTCCTCTCTCTCCCTCTCTTTTCTTTTCTTTCTTTTCTCTCTTTTCTTTCTCTCTCCTCTCTCCTCTCCCCTCCCCCTCGTGCGAATTGCCCCCACCGCCTATTCTCTCTCTCTCTCTTTTCTTCTTTGACCGGTCAATGCATATCCTTCTTTTTCTCTCTCTCTCTCTCTCTTTCTTCTTCTTCTTCTCCATCGCGCGATCGAGCAAGCGAACCAGAAGCCCGAACCAGAACCAGCTCGCCCCTCAGCCGTTGCCGCCCGTCCCGCCGTTCGCGCGAGCCCAGGCGTCCCTCTCCCGCTCGACCCAGCTGTTTGCTCCTGTTCAGCACCGACCAGCCACCGTTCGGCCACCTCCGGCCACCGCCTAGCCCCGCCGGACCTCCCCCGCGACCCCCTCGCCCTCCGCCGGCTTCCCCTCGCCGTCCTAGCTGCCGGAGCAGCCCCGTTCCGCCCGTCCAGCAGACCCACGAAGTGGGTTTCAGCGACTTCGGGCCCGCTTTTGGGCCGTTTCCCGGCCCCGAACCTGAGCCGTGCTTTGGGAACAATCGTTCCTCGCGTCGCCGCCGTCGGATTGATCCGATTTGCGTGCGATTTGGTGAGTAATCTCACTAATCCAGGATTAGTGGCTAATTATGCTTAAAGTTGGTTTAGATTTAATTAATTATGTTTAGGTTGTTAGATTAGATTAAATTAGCAATTATTAGCCAATTGTGATGCGAATTAGATAGATTGAATGTGTAATTAGCAAGTAGACGTGGTCTACTATTTATTGGAAGTGCCTCGGGATTTTTCCCGACCCTTAGTGGGCTCCAATTAGGCTTTTCGGGCCTAAGTGGATTTTTTTTTGTATTAAATATTAATTTTCGGAATTAAATTAAATAATTATTTATTTTCCGAAAATTCAACTGAGATGGTCTGGAACCGGAAAATTTTGCTGATGACCGTGGTGAAGTCTGTTTATGTAATCGGGCTTTATTTTGAGCTAAATTGAATTTTTAATAATAATTATTTAATTTTCGAAATTAATAAATAAATTAATTATTTTTCGGAAATTCAGATTTTGATGGCCGACGACCGAAATCTCGTGCCGATCGTCGTGGCACAATCCGTTTATTTATTTGAGCTCCACGTTGTATGGAATTGAATAAATTGTGATATTTTAGGATTTACCCTAATTTGATTGGAATTGATTGAGATTGAATTGGCCAAGTGTGTTATTTAGCATTTATAATGCTTTGTTGAGTTGATTTAATTAATTGATTGAGAAATCGTTGGGTATTGGTTATCACCTAAAAGGAAGCACGTGGGCTCGGCGGTGGAATATCACCTGGAAAATGCACGCGTGAGTTTAGTGGTTGATTATATTGAATTGTTTATGTTGGCTTTGTGATCAGTGTATCACCTTGGCGAAAAAGACGCCCGAGAGCATATTGAATTGTTTACGTTGGCTCTGTGATCAGTGTATCACCTTGGCGAAAAAGATGCCCGAGAGCATATTGAATTGTTTACGTTGGCTCTGTGATCAGTGTATCACCTTGGCGAAAAAGACGCCGAGAGCATAGTAAAGTGTTCACTGTACGTCACCTTGGCGAATCGACGCCGAGAGCATTGATGGAGCTCTCGTGACTAAGTGCAGGCATCTAAAAGGGCACGTGGCTCGGTGACTTGATGTATCACCTTGGCGAAGAGGTCGCCTTAGAGAATGCACGTGAGCCCAAGGTTCGAGGCACGTGACTCGGAGACTTGGAAGGTCGTCTGGAGAATACACGTGGCCTAGCTTTTAAATATCCACAGCGGGGATTGATTTGTATGACATGTAATCGACTGGTTCGATTTGCTTGAAGTGATTGGGTGTTCATTGTGAATTGTGCGACTTGCGGGTGGGATCGAGGCCAAGGTAAGTCCTCGTCCTGTGCGTGTTTAGGCAGCCTTTAGTATAATAGTTTACTAATCGGGCTTAGTGGGGTAGAACTCGCTGAGACGTAGTCTCATCCCAGTTTGGGGAAACCATTTCAGGACCCCGCTGAAGAGCTAAGGAGGAGGAATCCGAGAAGGAGAACTCGGAGGTGAGATTTGAAGAAAAGGATTTTTGGAAGGAGAAGACAATTCTGAGAGGGGCCTTGAGTACGGCCTAGTTCATCTAAGTTTTTGTCTTCTTTCGAGATCTCCGTTTTGATGTGAATAGTTATGAAAGGGTTTGTGGTTTGTATAAAAGTTTGGTTATAAATTTCAATATGAAAAATATGGCCTCGCTTTTTATCCCATCGTTTTATTGTCAGGGATTTTAATCGCTTCCGCATGTGCTTAAAAATGAAAGGGTCGGCGATACATTGTCCTGGGATATCGCATTATAAAATCGACCAAATAGAAGGATGTGCACGTGCCCGTGGATCGGGGCGTGACATAAGAGACCTGCATGCATGTTTAACTTCCGTAAATGCATGTGATTTCTAGATGAATGATAGGGTCGATACATGATATCGAGGGGAAATCTTGGGATCACATAGACCACTTCATTAGGGACTTACAAGTGTTATTGGTCATACGAGAATACAATTGGTCGATAATGACTATAAGTCACAAATTTGATTGGGAATGTATCTTAAAGGGACTTACGCATAAAAGACAAAGGCCGACCCCGATGCCCAAATCTGATTTTTGTATTGAACTTTCTTTGAGTAATTGATCTTGACATGATATTGTGTTTTTGACTGTTTTTATGTGTATGTTTGTCTTTTTCTATTTTACATACCTAGTTGTAGATTTCCTAAACTAGATGCAGTTTAGGACCCTGAAAATGGAGAGGACATGAAAACAGTGAAGGTTGATGTCCATTCCAACAATTATTATGTACTATTTATTCCCCGACATATGTCTCAAGTTCCTTTTGTTGTATAAAGCTTGACGAGTTGCGGGTTCTCTCTTCCTCTTATCTTTTTCAATCATGTTTCTCTTTTATATTTTCTAGGATTGCATGGTGGATTTACCGTTTTCTTTGTTTGTTTACTTACTACTTTGCAATTTTCAATTCAATTGGATTTTTTTTTCATCTTCTTTAGAAATAGAATAGCATGAAAACGACCAACCATGCACGATTGCTTAATTTAGGAATAATGATCCAAAAAATGCAAGAAGATGCATAAACACGTTAGGTAAATACAACATACCATTTTGGTACCAAAATGGCGCTAATAGAAATGTTGGCATAATCCAAATCCCCGGACTTAAATAACTGGTTGCGTGGGAATTGAGAGAACATTCCCAACCCTCGATTGGGTTTCTAGCCGACCCCCCCCAAAAAAAAAAAAAAGCTAGTGGCGACTCCCGTCTTGTTTCTAGGATGTTTTAAACAATTAGATCGTACGGGGTACGGGTTTTGATAAGACTCGCCATAATTTAGCATACCCATATATGGAAAACTCTTCATGGATGAAGTGATGCCATTCTTAGGGAAGAGAGTACTAGAGGGAGGCTATCATGATAAAGGTATTCTTAAATCTGATATTCATACCAAATCTCTTCTCTCGAGATGTGTTGCCCATGTGGGTATGGGTCACAACATTCCACTATCATGCGAGGTACGACTTTTGGAGAACTTGCGATCTTGTAGATGGAACTCACAAGAGATTCGATCCAATAGGTGAGGTGATGACGTCTTTTGGAATGCGAATGGTGATGGAACTCTCATGATCAAGTAACCCTAAACTTGACATTTGCCCTTCCTTACCTCGTGAGAGGCATGGGCGGCGAGATCAGGTCGCGACAAACCACCATAGACATCTTTAAGTCAAAGCCTTGTTTGAACTTCGCCATAACCAATGATTTCATCAAAACACTGATTGCACTTTACATTTAACTACTACACAAAGACTTTCAGACAACCTCCTCTACCACAGACAAAGCAAAACCATCGGTGTATCCACATTCATTAGGAGATCAAACACATACCTTGTCAATATCAGTAGTTATAGCAATTGTTGGTTCTTTAGGCTCCACCTTATTGCAAGCATCATTTGTGTTGATTACTTTATTAGTGCTCAGCTCACTATCTCAAGAGTTTATAGTTGCAACTCCACCTCGAGCTTCCATTTAGATTCGTAAAAACACTGACATAGACACTCCTATCCAAGAGTATTGCTTATCAAACGTAACTTCTCTGTTGAAAAAAAAAAGTGAATTTAATTTTGGGCATTACGGCCGATAACCCCACTCACTTTGTGCATAAATTAGAAATATGCACTTTCTTGTCCTCTTATCGAGCTTACCATTATTCATTCAAATATTGCATGGGCAACCAAATATTCTAATAATAGAATAATCAACAATGCTACTTGACCATACTTCTTTGGGTGTTCGATATCCAATCGCAATTGATGAAGATCTATTCACCAAGTAGCTTGTTGTACTAAGCACATCCGCCAAAAATCTCTTGTCCATATTGGCATTAGAGAGTACTTTATGGGTCATTTTCTGTAATGTTCTGCTTATCAACTTTACAACTTGTTGTGATTCACTGGCACTACTTCGTTATTTTACGCCTTTTTTCATGCATAATTCATTTAATAACTTTGAGCAAAACTCCATACTACTGTTAGTTCACATATTCTTGATCATCTTATTAGCCTTATTTTCAATCAAAACTTTCAACTAGATGATACTAAAAATAGTATCAAATTTGTGCCTTAATACAAACACCATAGTCCTTCTCAAATAGTCATCCATAACTATTAACATAAATCCAACACTCTTTCTCAAAGGAAACCATGATAGCTTATGAACATATATGTGAATTATTTATGCACTTTTAACTGTTGATTGAAGTCACAACACCTGTATCTATTTAATTAATTAGCAACATAACCACATAACATATTCTTTTCACTTGGACCTTTTAGGTTTTTCTCACTAATGTGCCCCAAACGCATACACCATAATTTAGATTCTTGAACAAATGCATTCATTGTTGCCACAGCAAAATTCATCACTTTTTCACATGGAAGCTCATACATGCCATTACACGCAATTCATCTCATTATTACAAGGGCACCTCAAACAACCTTTGGAACTCCACATTATGAGTTATACCATCACCCAACTAAATTTAGGACACTTAAGAAAATTAGATTCTTCTTCAACTCTGGTACATGTCTCATTCCAGTCAATGTCCTCACAATTTCATCATATATTCTAATTCTAACATCACCAATAGCTAAAATATTGCAATTCGCTTTATTTCCCAACTGCACTTTACTACTATCTATTCATTGATAATTAGTAAACTAGTTCCTAATTTTTGTAGTGTGAATTGAACAACAAAAATAATCCATTTGTCAAATGACAAATTATCAAGGATAGACAAGACATAATCAATACTATCTAAATTAGTAGCAATTGCAGCTACAACATCATCTATAAACTTAGTAGTATTTCCATTGCCTTCTCATTCTTCCGCTTAAGGCAATTATTTTGAATATACCCCCTTTAACCACAACTCCAAAAGACAACACAAGTCCTAGACTGACTTTGTCCATTCAAGTTTATACTACTCCTGCTAACATGGGTACTAATTCTTTCTCTATTTTCACCTACTAAAGTAGTAGACATAGATTCACCATATTCTCTTTTACGGTTGTCCTCGCTCAAAATCAAAACTTAAATCTCATAATATGTTAAGCTTGTTGACCCAAATGAATTACTAACAATAGTAACAATAGTATTCCAACTATTAGGCAATAAGGATAATAAAATCAAAGCACGTGCTCATCATCAAAGTCAATCTCGTTTGAATTCAATTGACTAACAATCACATTAAATTCATCGATATGGTTTGCAATTGAAGCATCTTTGCTCATTTTCAAGTTAAACATATGTCACATTAAATAGACTTTGTTGATCGCAGAGGGCTTCTTGTACATATTTGATAGGGCTTTAATTAAACTTGCAATAGTTTTCTCTTTCATGATGTTAAACATGATGCTATGAGCCAACGTCAGCTAAATAACACCCGACACTTGTCTATCCATAAACTCTCATTTAGCTTACTTCATCGACTCACGTTTCTCTCCATATAGAGGTAAGTGCAAATTCCTTTGATACAAGTAATCCTCAATATGTATCTTTCAGAAGCTAAAATATTTTCCATTAAATCTATCAATTCTCACTTTTCCTTTTTTCTATCGCCATCAATTTGCTTTAACTCAGTCAAGCCTAGCTCCGATAACAATTGTTGGAGAAACAAGTGATTGAACAATAAAATAGATAAAACAAGAAAATAAATTGGACATTAAAATTACGTGGTTCGGTCGGGTGATCTACATCCGTGGAGAGAGCAACAATGAATTTTACTATAGATCAAGTGATACAATGAAGATTAAAATCATATTCAAATCATTCGAACATTATTAAAGTTTCCCAAATTCTAATTACACCCAATAACTCATACAGTGTTTAGCCTAACAATTACTCACAAGGTAATTTCTCAATCTTACAAATAAAATAACAAATTTTACCACAAGCTTTAATCTGTTTCAGCACTAAGATTATTAATATAATTCCATAAAGAAAACCCATGCCAAGCACTCGGTTGAACATGGCGCTTCATTGCACTGACGTCAACACCGGCACTTGAACTCGCCCTTGATCAGAATACATGCATCGCGAAAATAAACGTGCAGACGGTCACTCCCACATGGAAACGTGAATTCCATTCAAGATTCCAAATTTGGTCAATGATCAGCACTTTCCCTTTTATGTTTTCCTTGGATCGACTTCAATTTGGAAATGATTACTTGAATTACCCTTTCTTGCTTTTCTGATAAAAATTTGGGCTTCGGACTCCTCTGAGTCAACGACAATACGAGTCCAAATACGGACTATAATTGAGGCATGTTTGGTTATCCAAGACTAATATAAGCAACACTTCATATATTTTTGTTTCTTGTTGGGTATCGTTCACGAATTCAAACTCGTGACATATTTTAACCACTTTGAAATTTTAAATATCTCTAGGATCCAACTCCACACTTCCTAAAAAACAAAAATTAGATGGCTCTAGGCTCATGCTATCAATTGGGAAAAAATGTCTAATCAGTCCCAAACTTATTGTACATATGTTAATTTAATAATAATATTTTTTAATTTTATCAATTTAAATCTCTGCGTGAATTCCAATTTAGCCCTAAATCTTTGCGTGAATTCCAATTTAGTCATTCCAATTGGTTTTTGCCAAAAACCATTGACGTAGTAATGTGCCACGTAAGATGGCTAGTGATGGCTGGATCATCATATTAACGATTTTCAATGAAAATTGGCTAGAATAACTCCATTAGAATTTCGTGCAAAGGTTTAGAACTACTTTAGCAAAATTGCAAAGTTTAAAATTATATTAACATACATACTACAGATTTAAGACTAATTAGGTAATTTTTCCCTATTAATTGTATAGCACACACTTGTCATCTACAGTACCCCTTTCCCTCATTCCGTTATGAGTTTACAGGGGTCATAAAATGAAGCCAAATTTCGAGAAACCAAGTAAGTCTATGCCAAGACCTGTTTGGTCATTTATAGCAGCGGTGTATCATATTTCATCACCATAGACTGAGAACAAAAGGCTTGTCTTCTAGATGAATGGGTACTCTCTGCTCTTGCTAGAGGCTGTCCCCAATTGGCACGTTAGATTACATCAACAACTTCTGAGGCCTGGACACCTAAAATGCCAAAACTTGACACGGGAAACACTTAAGTACCAAAATCGGAACAAAATAAATTAGTTAAGCACCAACAATGAGAAAATTTAGCAAAAATGTGGACGTGGTATTTTTCTGGTGAGATAAGTCATTTTGTACGCTGATGTGGCTAGATAAGCCAAAAATGACATTGTTTTGCCTCGAATTTGAATTTTAATATAGATATTAATTAAATCAAATCTAAAATATATATATATATATATTTTTTTTTTTTTTAAAAAAAAAAAAGAAAGAAAGAAGAAGAAGATTGCAGTTCGGCATAGCCCTTGCCGTCGCCTCACTACCATTGCTCGGAAGGGTCGGCAATGGTAGGGGGGAGGGTCGCCTGTGTCACTAGGCCATGGTTGGGGACGATTGGGGGGGGAGAGGCGGCGGCGGTGGCAAGGACTGTGTAAGCCCTCGCCAAACTGACTGCACGTGTTTTTAATTTTTAGTTTTAAATTTAATGTAATTGATATTTATACTAAAATTCAAATAAGAGGCAAAACGACATCGGTTTGGCTCTTTTTTGTTGACTCAGCTTTGTGAGTTACGTAGGCGACTTGTATTATTAAAAAAGAGCCACGTCGGATTTTCAACACTCTTCAATGGAGTTGTCACTTAAATGCCCCATTTTTCAAAGAAAGTGACATTTAAGTATATCTTTTGGAACTTTTGGCACTTAAGTGTCCTCTTGTGCCAAGTGTTAACATTTGCACTATACTTCTACTATAACTTCTAGATGAATACCTAAGGACTCATGTACTACTCTTCTTGAAAACTTGAGCCTCTAGAGGATGAGAATGATTCACCATTGGAAAATATTCTACTCATTGCCAAAAACTTATTTCACACATGGTTTCATAAGCTTCTCAACTTCATCATTTTTCTCCATTTATATATATATATATACTGTCTTGTCTACAATTTCGGCATCCTAAACACTATTGTTCTCCAAGAGAGCATTTTGAACAAACTACCGATGCAGAGCCTAATTGTAATAGGCAAAAGAACGCTTTAAGTGCCAAAAGTTGACACCAATGGACACTTAAGTGCCAAAAGTTGACACCAATGGACACTTAAGTGCCAAAAGTTACGAAAGTGACACTTAAGTACCAAAATTGGAGCAAAATGGATCACTTAAGTGCCAATCCGGTCAAAATGCTGACGTGCGCAATTTCTGGCGATGTAAGTGTAAAACGGCGTCATTTTGCATGCTAACATGGCTAAACAATGCAAAAATGACGTCGTTTTGGTGCTGACATGGTAAAAAATTAATATGAAAATTAATTAAATTAAATTTAAAAATAAATTTATTTAAAACATATAAAAATTAAAAATTAAAAAAATTAAAAAAAAATTATTTAAAAAAAAAGGAGGCAGCCGAGGGCTAAGCCCTTGTCACTACAGTTGGGAAGGGCCGGTGACTAGGGCCTGATGACCCCGGCGACCCTCCCTCGCCGTCGCCGGCCCTTCTCGACAAAGACGAGGACTCAGCCCTTGGCCACCTCCCTCCTTTTTTTAAAATTTTTTTAAATATTTAAAATTTAAAATTTTTAAATAAATTTATTTTAAAATTTAATTTAATTAATTTTTTACCACATCGTACCAAAACGATACTGTTTTGCACTTGCTTTGTTGGAAAATCACCATATTAGCATTTTGCTCGGATTGGCACTTAAGTGATCCATTTTGTTTCAATTTTGGCACTTAAGTGTTACTTTCGTAACTTTTGACACTTAAGTATCCCTTCGTGCCAACTTTTGGCACTCCAGGAGTCCTGGTGTCAATTGCAATATGAGGTGCTATAAAGAGTTGAGAACATTTTCCAGTTAATCACAGAAATCAAATTAGTTAATTAACTAAGATATTGATAGGATTTTGCTAATGTAATATTTTTTAATTTACAGAGGAATTTGTGACAATAATTAAGAGATCTTATTGACTCGTGCTCATTATAATCCTTTTTTAAATTAAGTGAAGATGAGAGTGGATAGATGTGTAAGGAAACTTACTGGTTAAAACTCACCCAAACACACTGAATAGCCGAAGAGCCCATAGAACCCAGCAAGCCAATTTTGAAAGGGTGGATGGAGCCTTTTGTCAAAGTAATGTCATTCTATCATTTTTTAAAAAAAGAAAAAAAAAAAGCAAGAGGAAATGGTAGATGGAGCCCTTTGGTCAAAAAAGCTACATGGAGGCATTGAAGAGACGAGAAAATAGTCTTCGCAATCTTGAATTCATTGTCATTTTAGCAAAACAGTTTATTGTACTTAGAGTTATTCATCATTTAATTTAGTTATATCACATTACACTAAGCGTTTTTGTTTTTTCTGCTTGGATTTGACAATTGTATAATCAAGCCACCTAATCATAGTTTTCTTAATTTAATGGAATCTATAAGTTTTTAAGGAGGTCCTGGAGCAAATTTTCAAAACCACGAATGGTACATTTATTTTACGGAAAACTAACTGTTGGAAAATATTTCCTCATTTTTTATAAATTCAGCATCATTTTGAAAATAAGTCAATAAGAAATATTTTTTACAATGAAGAAAAACCTATATTTAAATTCAAAAAGAGATTTACGCTTTTAAAAGATTGGTATTTATTTTCAAGAATCTAACTTCACCTCCATAATTGCTAGGATACTCTCTCATAAAAACTTGAGACCTTGCGGTCAGCCGAACAGCCCAGCGCCTGAACTTAGGACACAAGGGCCTGACATGATTCCGGGGCCCACGATCCACGTCTAAACTTGGGTCCAAGGTCCAAGGTTCCGAGTCCTGCTGCCCAAGTTCTCAAGATTGTGCATTGTAGGCTTACATATCCAAAACACGATATAAGAAAATTACTCGGTCAATTTTAAACCTATTGTACAGATGTCAATTCAATTATAAACTTTTTTTAATTTTAACAATTTAGTCTTAAATATTTATATGAAATTCTAATATAGTATTTCTAGTCAATTCAATGGAAACCACTAACGTGACCATATAGCCATTACTAGCCATCTTGCCAAGAATACTGCCACGTCAATAGTTTTTTATAAAAAAAAATTATTAGAATTACTACATTGAAATTCATGCAAAATTTACCAAATTTACAAAATTATAAAGCTTAATATTAAATTGACATTCATATAATAGTTTTAGGATTGATTGGACTTCCCTAAGTTTTCTAACACCAAACTTCCAATAATGATTTTTAGCTCATTCCTAAAATCCTACCAAACACAAACCATTTTTCTTTAGTAGTTTTCTCATTAAATACTAACCAATCATGTCAATTTTCCAGGACATAAGTTGGACTTGGAGTCTTCCTGCAATTTTATGAAGACCCGAGATTAGAATTATGGGTCATCGGTTTGCACGCAATTCGATTCTCACTCAAAACCTAGGAATGGGATAATAATGTCTTGGGACCAGATCAGACCAAACCGACCAATTCTGTTTGTTTCCAAGTGGGTAAATAGGATTGGTAGAGAAAGAAAGAGGCTAAAGGGACTCAACTCAACAAACATAATTCAGATTAGAATCATAAATTGGCGGGCGCACCTCCTTTCTTGGGGATTTGTGCCATCCGCTCTGGCATTTCTAATAGGCCGTACAAGGAGGAGAGAGCAATCCAAAGCGCAAGAGCCAAAGCATAAATCTCGATCCTCGGATCATGAAGTACAATACCCCCAATAACGGCTATGCTTCCCTCTCGCATCACCTTGACCATGGGGGTACTTCGAACTAGACCTATCAAATGGGTGGGTCGGTCGGGTTTAGATCAAGTTGAAAATGGGTTGACCCATATTTGACCCATTTAACCCGTTTTGACCCATATTCATGTAGTGTAAATTAAGTGATCCATACCTGACCCGACCCATACCCAATCCGACCCCTATTGCTAAAATCTATTAATATTCTAGGAAAACCCACTTCTACTATATGCTAATTGGATTAAAACTTCAAATTAAATTAAAAATAGTAAATAAAATAAAAAAAAAAAAGTTTAAAAAAACCTATAAATTGAAATATTTATAAAGAATTAGACTATGCACATGCTTCTCTTATTTGAAATGAACATACCATTGAATAACTAAAAAGCGTAACATGAAATTTTTTTAACTAAACCTAAAAGAGCTCATTTTTATGATTTTTTTATTAAAAAAAGTATTGTTAAAACATTTTTATGCAATACAAATCGGGCGGGGCTCATTTAATGGAAATTTTTTATAATTCTTTTTAAAATATTTTTTTTAAATCGAATTTTTATTTTTTAAATATAATTTTTAAATATTTTTATTTTTAAAAATATAATTTTTCATTTTTAATAATTAATTTTTCTTTTTCTCTTTTCTCTTTTCTTTTTTCTTCTTCTTTGGCCGAGGCCCAGGCCAACGCCGATGAGCTCAACTCTCCCCATATCCGGTGAGGCTCGAGCCTTGCCAGTCGTCAGCAACCTGCCGGCGAGCTCGAGCCTCGCTGTCTGTCGTCGGCCGACGGTCGATCATCGCCCTACCGGCCGCCGGCTAAGGAAAAAAAAAAAAAAAAAAAAAGAAAAGAAAATTTGAAATATGAAAAATAATTATAATTTATATTTTTTTATTAAAAATAACATTTTTATAAAGTTAAAGAAGGCCATGGGTTCAAAATGTGTTTCCTAATAACTCATTTAGACCAATTTCTGACCCATATTTAACTTTCACTTGACCTATATATGACCCATTTAACTAAAAATGGGTCATAATATGGGTTTATGACCCATTTTGCCAACTCTAGTTCAAACTATTGGGGAGACTAAACAACAAAATCACGATGGCCGCGAAAGAGGAAGCTAGTGACTCAAGCGAGAGGATCAAGTGAGAGGGTCGAGCGAGAGAGTCGAGACTCCAACAAGAGGGATGCGAGGCAGGAGAGACTTGGGCGAGAGGGTCGAGCAAGATGATTTGTGAAGGCGACGCGCGATTTGGGCTTAGACTTGGAAAGAGCGAGGTGGAGACTTGTGAAGGTGGCACGCCCAAGAGTCGCGCTCAAGGAAGCGATTCAAGCATGAGAGGGAAAGATTGACGCGTGAGATTAAGGGCTGAGAGGGAAAGAGGAGGCATGTGATAGGTGATTAGGTTTTTACACTCATGGACATTAGTGCTGTTCTTTATAAAAAAAATAAAAATATAAAAAGTAAATAAATCAGTCTGAGCAATCGGGTTCTTGGGAACCGGATTACCCAGCACCAGTTTCAATTTTATGAACCATGAATCATACCAAGGTTTTTGGAAATCACCTAGAACCAGCTAGTTCGGTCCGATTTGAGTAATTCTATAAGCTCACCACCGATTAGTGTTAGAGTAGCCAATCATTTGCCTAATCCAAGAGGTAAAAGTGCAGGACAGAAGAAGAATCACGCGCGACCTTGAAAATGAAGCTTCTGATACGGTTATGTACCCATTAGGCCAACCAAAAGAGAGCCTCAGACGAAAGTTGCAAGTAAATAATCAATTCCCATACCGTATTTTATTCCGTTCTCTTTTCGCCTTTTTTTATTCCTTCGCATATATTTTTCTTACTTAATAAACGGAGACCCCAACAAATAGTAAGTTGATGTTATGTGCTAAGACACAAGTGCTCTGATAGCTAAGAGAGGAAACCACCTATTTCTAGTACTTGTTCCTTCACGACGTTTCCTAGGAAAAAGATCTCCGTTGCTTTTCTCTGCTTCAGTTCTCCGATTTTTCCAATGTCGGTGTCATCGTCTTCTGAATCATAATTCTGGAATTCATCAGCCCTCAAATTCAGGTTTTGTGGTGCTAGTCTTGTGTTGCATTGTACCTCTTTCTTGCATTTGCTTCTCGTGCTTACTAACCCATATTACTTTTAAGTAAATATCTTTGTATGCTTCAGCAAGTGATTATCATACTTTAGATCATTGGTCGGTACATTTAACCATTCTCTATACAAGTTATAGCACATGTTTATGTTAGTTCTTGGTGTTCATTTTCCAACTTGTGAAAGAAGTATAGGGAGAAATTATGACCCTTTTATGTTACTTCAACGTATAAAAATTTGCTATTTTAGGAAAAGTATAGCCAATATGCTATTAAATGCAATCTTTCCTATGTGAATGGGATCTAAGTCTGCAGGTCTTCAAATGTGGTAGGCATATAGAAATTATCTTTGGAGTCGTGAAATTGCTTCTACTCAAATTTTTGAAAATCCAATCCAAGAGCAATAGCATTGAAGGTCATCTAATCTATTACTGTATTGTATTTTGGTGCATATGGCAGAAGGCCGTTGAGAAGTTAGTGAAGATCAAAAGTAATAGAACTCCCAAAATTTGAAAAGAAAATAGCATTAGTTCATGAAGTGAAGACCAAAATTAGGAGTTTCTTTCAAGACTAAATATTGTGTAGGACAATCTGTGGAACCAGCGGAGCCAGTGGAACTAGCATGGGTTGGTAGGTTCAATTGGGAAATTAGAACTCGCATGGAGTATGTTGCTATTCCAAAATTTTGGAACAAGTGAGTATAAGGTAGGTTTCCAAGGTTCGGTCACACCACCATGTACCCTACACCATGTATTCTTTACAGGGTTTTTTTTTTTTTTTTTTAAGTATATAAATGTGTGAATACTTATGTATGACTTGTTTTTCCTTATGGTTATGAAGTATTTAACATTATGATATGTGAAAAGTTTAATTGATCCCCCCTCTCTCTCCAACCCCTTTTGAAAAACAATTATCTGATTCTGCGAGTATATGCACGTGTGAGTGTGTGTGACAAACTTGGCTATATATCTATGGATGATACCTTCTCAATAAAATGATAGGTGGAAGCCAATATTTTTCTTTATTTGTTTAAATTTTGATGCTATTAAAAATTTTAGGATCATGTTACCGTTAGACATGAACATATATTTTAACATGTAATCCAATTATTTGCTATGTTAAATGTTCAATGTGATAACTAAAATCGCCAACAGTTTTTGTTCAACAAAAATAATTTGAAAAGGTACAAGACAATATAGGGTAGCTTAGAACCTGTGGAACCGACAAGTTCAAGGTTCCAATATGATTTAAAGAGCCAGTAAAATAACTTTTAGATTACAAAAACTTGAAACCATAGCTTCAAGGGCAGCGCAAATATCCTACCTACTCTAAAACTAGCACACCCCTTACTAATTACTTCCGTAACGCCTCATCTCTACCTTTTCCTTCTCTCTCTTTATATTTAAAAAATTGTTTTGAAATTTCTTTTTAAAAAGCTAATATTTGAAAGATAAAGGCGGCAAAAACTTAAAAGCCACATCTAAAGTTGTGGATAATTCACCTTCAGAGAACCTCAATAGAACGTGGAGGCTAAATAAAAGAAAATTCCAAAAATGAAATTATTTGGATAGTCTAATAATTCATCATTTATTCAAACTCGAAAAGTTGAAGTTTTACAGGAAGAGCAAAACAGCTCTTTTGAGCTACAAAATTGTGTCCAAGCAAATCTGGAGAAAGATTAATAGTTATTAGTAGAAGAGTGGAGGGTTAGCGAATTGGATTAAATCTAACCCTCTAAATTTCTAATTAGGATAGAACTGGATAAAATATTTTATGAAATTTAGGGATTTTATTATATTTTATACATTGTCTAATGAATCATAATAAGAAAGCTAGATATATTCCCACTTATCATATTCATTATTTAGTATAAATGGCATATCAGTATAAAGAGCCTAAAAATTACACAAACAAAAATGGTAAGAATTTATCACATGACTCTTGCCCACTTCATTTTTATTTGCTTATCTATCTATTATATTTTCCTCTTTTTTTTAAATTTTTTTTTTCTCCTTCCTTCATTCTATAATAAAATATTATTAAATAATAAACTATAATAACACACCTAAAATACTAAAATACTTAAAATATGTAATAAATATAAATACAATATATATGTATATATTAAAAATTCATATATAAGATTAAAGAAATTTGAATATATAAATAAAAAGTAGAAATAACTAAAAAGAAATTGTTGTTATTTTCATGTTATTTAAATTTTTTATATTAGAATTCAAATATTATTCAGTTGTGCGGAATTGTAAGAGATTGAGAGGATTAACGGATGCAATGATGTGTGGCATTTTTGAAGCTTGGTGCAAGCTGTTTGTAAGCATTCTTCAGAAGCAATGTGAAAAATTTCCTCACTCTGCATTTGTATTGATGTCTAGTGAGCACACTTGAAGGAAGCTGCCATGAGTTTGACTAGTTGGATTTCCTCCGTTAACCTCCTGTGGGCAGCGTGGGAGATTCAGTTCTTGGTCGCCGCAAGCCTTGCCTGCAAGATTGTTCTCACAATATTAGGCAGCCGTCGGAAATATATGACGTGGATTCCAGCTAATTTCATCATCTGGGCCACATATTTGCTCCTTTCTTACTTTGCAACAGTCGCACTGGGCAAGCTCACTATGGTCCGCATCGACGATCTTAAAAATACAGGTTACAATGCGGACTTGCAAGGGTTATTGGCCCCATTGCTTCTGATGCAACTCGGGTATGCAGATCGCATGACGGCCTATGCGGTCGAAGATGACCGGCTGGGATTAAGACAAATGCTGAAAATCGGGGTTTCGGTGGTTATCATGTTTTGGATCCTCCATCGCTGTTGGGACTGCTCCTCCTCGATCTCAAGACTGTATTTCCCTTTGTCCGTGGTCGGAATCATAAAGCCAGTGGGTTGGGCCTGGGCTCTCCAATCCGTGTCTGATGAGAACTCGAGCGTGACCGCAGAGGACATGTCCAAAGAAGCCGGCATTAAGCAAGTGTTCGAAGCGTTCTCTGAGGACGAGAAGTTCGCGTTCACAAAGGACATCTTGAAGGCCTACTATCGGTTCCACTGTTTGAAGCCCCATCTCAAGAACTGGCTATACCACCCTCAGTTTATATCCCACGAATCAATGTCCATCGAAGGTTACCCCGCCGACCGTGCTTTCACCATGACCGAGATTGAGCTGAACTTCATGTTCGATGCGCTTTACACTAAAGCTCCCTTTCTGTACACAAAACCTGGCCTCATAGCCCGTTTTGTTGGCTTCTTCTGCTTGGTGTCTGCCTTGTGTGGATTTGTCGTGATCTTCAGGAATGCCTTCTTGATCGATATGTACATCACCTATACCTACGCGTTACTGATGGCAGTCATATCTCTCGAGCTTTATGAAATCTCGATGCTGGTGTTTTCAGATTGGGTGGTAGCGAAGATGAGTACGAACCTTAAGATGCCGCTCGTCCGAAGGCTCCTCCCATTTCTAGCCAATCAGTGCATGAAGCAGAAAAGATGGTCGAGGACAATAGGGAAGCTCAATTTGTTAGACCACCAACTATACAAAGAACGTCCGAAGCCTATTGACACGGTACTCTGTTGGTTAGAGAAATGGGAGATCGTCAGGAGGTTACACTCCCGCCCGGCCATGCCCTCGTCCCTCAAGGCGCTGGTGGTTCAAAAGATGGGGGAGATAGATAAGAAAAGAGACCTCCAGCCCTTCAAAAAAAGAGGCGAGTGGACGCTCGAGGCTCACGGCATCCAAGAGAAAAAAGGACTGAGTGATAGCATTGCAACAGAATTCGATAAGAGCATCATTATCTGGCACATCGCAACCGAAGTCCTGCACACACTGGAAAGTGAAAAGCCCGATGCTTGTAGAGGAAGCAAACTCCTATCGGGTTACATGATATACCTCCTCGATCTGCATCCTTACACATTGTCCCTCTCCACTGCCGACATCATCCTGGAGTACGCTCGTTGCACACTGAGGCCTTTCTTCAGGTACCAAGACCCTGAAGAACTAATTAGCATACTGTCGTCGCCAGATGGGGATGTCCCCGACCCTATAAAACTGAGTAAGCCGACATGGATCACTCGTGATTGGAACATGTTGTTGAAGGTACAGAAGCTTGTGGTCGACTTGAGTACGATGGACAACAAGTGGGAGCTGATCAGTAGCATCTGGGTGGAGATGCTGTGTTACGCAGCATACAACTGTCGAGTGTATCACCATGAGAACCTACTGACAGGAGGAGGTGAGCTCATCACTCATGTGTGGCTTCTTTTGGCTCACAAGACCGACAAGCACCAGTTGAGCCGTGACGAGCTTTCTGAAGACCCTGTCGCCTCCATCGAATCTCCCACCCCTGAAAAGGGTTCTTCTAGTTGCCTCAAGAGGACGTTCCGGCAGGCACAAGCTTAAAGCATATACAACCTAGATGCGCCATCGTCACATTGACGATGCAATTGGGTTACTTATGTTAGAATACTTTAGTATCATATCACGGTTGTGTCTTATGGAATCAGATTATGAGAACTTGACTTTAATTTTTTTCAGACCCATCATTTGTATTCCTAATTATATATTTTCCATATTTTAATATTAGACAAAAGTCTAGCCTACATGCGAAGTGAAATATTAAAATATTTAAATATTAAACCACAAATCTATATAATAACTTTTTCGGTAGAACAAGGGCAATTCATCCCACAAAATTTTACAATTTATACCCTCGAGATGTGTTGAACAGGCTGGAAAGAAAAAATTCCCAAGGGAGAGTTTCAAGACACATTGACTCATTCGAATGTCATGCTCACATTCAGTCTTTCTATGCCTAGGGTTTTTTTTTTTTTTTTAATGACCCGGGAACCCCCGTACAGCCGGCAGCTGGCAGGGTAAACCCGGGGCGAACTGGGTCGCCACCACAAACCCAGCCGCAGGTGAGTCGCGCAATGGGGACGCAAGCTTTTGAACTCCTCCCCCCTCCATGGGAGGCACAAGCCCTAGCCATCACGGCCACCGCGGGCAGTGGTAGAAATTAAGACTTTAACGTGGATCAAACGCTGTGGACTGTGGATCTTGCAATCAGTTTATGTTGTTTCTAAAAGAAATTAAGACTTTAACGTTAGGGGTGATCTGCTCCAAATTGAGTTGGTGCCTACCAAGGCTGTTTCCCTGTTGAGCCTAGAACAGGTCCTTTTTCTCTGTTTTTGGTTCCTTTCCTGCATTCGGCTTAGACACGAACGAGTAGAGTTTCTTTTGGGAGAATTACCAGAGTCTGGACAGTGAAATTGACAGAATCGAGAGGCAGAACAACAATTTGAAGGTCAAATTCAAACTCGGGTGGATCTTCTCTTTTCTTTCTGTTTCAAAAGCTACAGAATATTTTTTTTTAAAAAAAAGCCCCCAAAAAAACGGGGGATCAGAAGCTTACACAATATCAAAGTAAAAGGAACGCCACAAGGGCAATGGGCTCCGCCGTCGATTCAACCACCATCCTCCCCATTGGCTTGGAAATTCGACCAGGGCGACCGCGCTGGATTCGGGACCGGGCGGAGGGGCTCGAGGCCTCCACTGCTGATGTGGAGCTTCCTCAAAATACGCTTCATCTTCAACATCGCTCACGCCTCCATCGGCACTCTGGAGTAGTTCATGGCCCTAGATCCTCTGCCGCCTACCTTGATCTCGATGGAGAGGTTCAGTCGGCCATGATCGACCTCAAATCTCGAAGGGGAAGTTGAGTCGGTAAAAAAAGATGAGCGACAGAGGCTTTTTTTTTGTCAGTCCTACTCTATTCCTACTCTACACTCACTCGCAGACTTGTGCCCTACCTCTTGCAGGGCGTGGGAGTTGCAACCCACTCTCGAAAGTTACGCGTCCCTACTCCCATCCCCCCTGAGAAGGTGGGGATTTGAACCCCTCACATCCCCCTTCCATGTTGGAAGGGTGGCCACTGGGGCGAACCCCCAATGGTTGAGCGACAGAGGCTTGAGCGCCTCCTTTAAGCGCAGAAAGATGATTCTTCTCTTCCTTATATTTTAATTTTGGCCATGGTGGATTTCACCTAGACGTCCCTTTCGGAAAAAAATTTTATCCACTTCACACTTTGACGTAGCCTTGCAGTACATTATTTTTTTTCCTTTGGTCGGTCATGACGTTAGCTGAATTGGGCGGGACTTGACGCATATTGGATTGATGGGATGATTCGAAGGCGAAAACGCTCACAATTCACATATGGAAGAGAACGAGATAAATAAGCTTTTTTTTCTCTTTTTCTTTTTATCTCACCTTATCTAAAATGATCACAAGACTTGCCTTTAAACAGGCTGACTTTTACTCTTCAAATGACTTATAAATATATCCAGCATTCCATGGAAATAGATCCTCGAGAATTTAGAAAGCATTTCAACTAGACATAAAAACATGAACAGACTCTTGAAAATTACACTACAATAAAGACTCTCAATTCATGCACCAGTCTTGGAAGCCGAACAGACATCGATATTCAAATTTGTAAATTGACAACCTAGTTGTCGATCCACAACCATGAAATCAACCACTTGTCCACTGAATGGATAACCTCCCCACATGATCAGCAAATTTAACTTATTAAATTATAGCCGAAATGAATTTTTTTAATTACAAACACTCCCTCTTAAACGAAATTGTCTTCTATCAATCATTCTAAACAGACTTTTGAATTCCCGAAAGGCATCAACCTTGAGAGGTTTTGGAAAACTATGGGCTACTTGATCTTATTGTCTTCACTTGTGAAACTTAACTTTTTTTTTTCTCACTTGTTCTTGAGTGAAGTGATATCGAACATCAATATCTTTGCTTCATCAATGAAAAACTGAATTTCTCGCCAAAAAAATAGTAGAAAAAATTATTGACAAAAAACTCTGTTGCTTTCTTTTGCTCTATGTGAATTTCTTTGAGTAGTTTTCTTGACTATATTGCATGACAAACACATGAAGATATTGCTATATATATTTAGCTTCACATGTTAAAAGACTAACGTTGGGTTGCTTCTTTGATGACCATGTGAAAGCAATGTCAGATAAGAAAAAATACAAAGCCTGTAGTACTTTTTCGATCATCAATATATCCATCATAATATGGTGTGAACAAGCTCCAAGATGAAAGAATTGACACTGATAGTGGTGTAAGCCATGAGCAGCAATTCCTTAGTTATAACAAAGTATCCTTTTTGTAGCTTAAAGATGAGATGACTTTGCTTTCTCCATTTATTGACTCACAATTCCAATATTGTGCAGAATATCCGATCTAGTACATGTCAAATATCTCAGACTTCCTATTAAGCTTCTATAGTACGTTGAATTAATATAAATACCATCATCAAACTTTAGAAGCTTAACCTTGTACTCCATTGATTTTGTGACCGGTGTACAGTTCATCATATTGAATTTGGCAAGTATGCTTTCTGCATAACCTTTTCCCAAAGAAAAAAATTCCACTTGCACTTTGCTTCACTTTTATGCAAAGGAAATAATTGATGAGATTATTATCAGCAATTCCAAATTCCTTTACCATGGATGCCTTAAAAGTATTAATTATTGTTGGATTATTTCATGTAAAACAAGTTCATTTACATATAAATAGGACAATATAATATCACATTTTTCTTACTTTAAATAAAGTGCATGCTCATATGGACCTTAGGAGGAGCCATTTGCCTTGAAAAAAGCATCAAGTTTGGAATTCCATACTTTTGAGGCTTGTTTAGGCCCATATAGCTTCAATTTCAACACTTTGTCTTTATGACCTTTCGCAATAAACCCCATGGGCTGCTCAACATAAATCCCCTCATCAAGGATGCCATTTAAAAATGCTGATTTAACATTCATTTGATAAATTTGCCATCAATTTTGAGTTGCAACATAAATTGTCAATATAATCCTTCCAAGTAGATAAGAGGGGCAAAAACTGTATCATGGCCAATCCTGGTCTTTTAATTGTACCCCTTCACAACTAATCTTGCCTTATACCTTATCACTTCCCTTTTCTCATTCTTTTTGGCCTAGTATGCCCATTTGACACCAATCACTTTCTTATCCTTAAGAAGATCAACAAGCAACCCTTGTTTGGTTCTTCTCGATAACTTCAATTTCTTTGTTCATAGCTTTCCTCAATTTTTCTTCTTTTGACAACATCATCATAGACAAGTAGTTCATAATCCGCAGGAAGGCATACATGGTGAATCTCATTAGTGACTTCATAGAGCTTAGACAATCTCCTTAATCTTGGTACTATCGGTTCATCAACACAATTTGAAAAAGTAGGCAATGATGTACTTGAAAAGAAAGGTCAAGAGTGATCATTCAACTCCATTTGGCTTGAATCACCATGAACATTCACTTCATTTTTTGGATTATCTTCTCACATGCCTTCTTCATCGAACTTGACATCTCTGCTTAAAAACACTTTCAAAGTGTTAGGATCAAATTTATAGGCTTTTGATGAAAAATCATATCCGATAAAAATGAGTTTTTTTGCTCTTGTCTTCCAACTTCGATCTTTTTTGGTTCAGGATATGAGCATAAGCAATGCTTCCAAAAATTCTCAAATGTGAAATGCTAGGTGTCCTCTCGCTCCATGTTTCTTGTGGAGTGACACTTTCAAGTCCATATGTGAGACATCTATTTTGTAGATAGACGGCACACATGATAGCTTCACTCCAAAACTCTTTGGGCAATTTTTTGCTTTTAACATGCTTCCAATCATGTCAAGAATGGTTCTATTTTTATTTCAACATCTTCACATTTGCAATCAATTTACTATTTTGGTCTCTTAACACAAGTCTAAGATCGTTCATGTGGACAACATAACCTTTCCTAAAACTATCCCAAACTCAAGATAAATGTTTACATTTTCGGTACATAATAACATTAGTAATAAATTAATGTGTACCCTTTTTCAAACAAATTGGAATTGTACATTTGCCTTTGACAAGAATTTTGTATATATCATTGAATGAGACTTTCCCCTTGATTGTTTCATCTAATTTGTCAAACATCTCCCTTCGCCCGCACATGTAGTTGCTTGCACCAGTGTCCAAGTACCAAGTATCATTTTGTCCACTTTCATCTTCTTATATGCTGATAAAAGAATTTGCTCTGCATCATTCACTAAATTTATAACCCATTTATGGCTAGCCTACTAAATTTTAGGTGCCCGTTTATAACCCATTTCAATGAAAATAGGTTAATAAATGGATTTTCGACACATTTCGATAGGTTTACTGAGGAGGATGGACAACAAGTGGGAGCTCATCAGCAGCATATGAGAGGAGGTGAGCTCATCACTTATGTGTGGCTCCTCTTGGCTCACAAGACCGACAATTACCAATCCAGCATCCCAAGGCTTTTTGAAGATCCTGTCGCCTCAATTGAATCTTCCTCCTTGAAAAATGATTCTTCTAGTTGCTTCTAGAGGATTTTAAGTGGAGGGAAGCTAAAACTATATATGGCAATGTTGATACCTAATTTTGGAAAAATAAAATTGTATTTTGAACAAATAAAAGGAAAAATGAAAAAAATGGAGGAAATCGATTTGATTGATTATGCATGAAAATTTGAAATTCTGATGGATATTTAGATTTTGATAAATGTAGAAACAATTAAAAATCAGGTGAACAAAGGGCAAGGATTTTGATAAAATGGAAGGAATTGGTGCAAAATCGAGCTGATTGCGAAATCATGCTCCGATTTGCATCCTTGATTTAATGCAACAGAACATGGAAGTTTGAAATATGCCATATAAAGCAGCTATTCAGAATCCGTATAAAAGAGAGCTTTATTTTTGGCAACCGGGGGGCTTTTGGTCGAAAAATTTGAGAGCAAATTCGAAGGAAAAATCAAGGAAAATTTATTTTCTTCCGTTGAGCACATTTTTCTTCGGTTTGTCTAGAAGAGTAAAAGTCAAAAAGAAGGAAAAGTCATGTCTGTAGAAGGGAAACAGTAGAGAGAGAGTATAGAGACAGAGAGGGATGTGCAACAAAAAAAAAAAAAGAGGAAAAAAAAAGCTACAGTGTCGCCTTCTTCGTAAGGGCTCCCCTGTCTGCGCCAGCCCGTGCCCATGCCGGCCACTGCGTCGGCACCACGACACTGGACACCGTCGCACCTCGCCACCTCGCTAGTTCGCTCCTCGCACCCACCACCGCAACCGTCAACACCGCTGGATCTGCAGCCAACACCCCCCCGCGCCTGGACCCGAGCCCCCCTGCGATTCGGAGCCACCATCGTGTAACCGCTATCGCCGCCTTACCCTCCCCGCACCTGGACCCGCGCCGTCTGCGACCCGGAGCCGCCACAGCGAGATGACCGCGACGCCGTAGCCCCGACCCGCACAGCCGCCGCTCTGACGCTCGCCGATCCACCTCCACCCACACCGGACCGCGATCACCCTCGCCCGCCGCTGCAAATTTCGACTCCAGCACCACCGGAGCCTGTGCACCGCCTTGCCATCGACAACCAGCGGCACTATTCAGCCCTCGCCGAAGTCCCAGTCTCGCTAGCCGATTGCCTCTCCTCCGGCGTCACCCTCTGTCTCCTTTACTTACCTAGGTAGTTTTTATTATTTTTACTTTTACTTTTTACTTTCTTTATAATTTAGTTTATTTTATTTGTTATGTTATTTTAATTTATTTCATTTGATAGCATTTTTAGTTTAGGTATTTAATTTGTAATATTGGATGTTAATATCTGTAATTTTTGTAGCATTATCCACAGGGATTTTGTCCGGAATTATTATAATTATTAATTTGCTCCGAGAGACATTGGATCATTTTTTTAATTATTTTAATTGTTGGGCTTTTTAGTGAGATTTTAATTGTTAAATCACAATAATTATTTAATTTGGTCCGTAAGGCTTCGGATAAGATTTGTAATTATTTTGATCTATTCGTTGTGATAATTAGGGTTAGAATAACCGTTAACTTGACCTGTGAGACAATGGGTTATTTTTTTGATTATTTTAATCATTCCTTGCTTGATTTTGTTGATAGTTTAGATTTAATAATTACTTATCTTAAAGAAAACTAAAAAAAATCAAAATCAAAAATCAAAAAAACAAAATCTTGCTTGAGCATATAGGACATGTAGGTTTAATAAATTAGACACGTAGGTTTAGTAAATTAATTTTTTTTGGATTATATTTTTAGAATTGCATTTTTAGATATCTTTTTTAAAATAGGTTAGGGTCAATCTTAAACAACCTTTTTAGAGTCCTAGATAAAATTGGCATATTTTTATATTCTCATTTAAAAAAAATTAAAAATTAAACAATAGTTTTCTAAGATAGGATAGGGTTCAAGTCAAATTAATCCCTATAATAAATTAGAAAATTATCCCTTTTTAGATAGATTAAGTAGGGTTTTCATAAATTCTAAACTTCAATAAAAAAATACAAAAATACAAAAATCTAGGTGCATGTTAATTAGTTTGCATAATATGATCATTTAATTAGAATTTGTTAGTAAAGTTAGGTCATAAGGTGCATAATAACTAGTTTGCATAATAGACCAATTTAATTAGAATTTGCACATTAATAAGATTAAGTCATTTAGTTTTAAAATGCATTTTTATAAAAGAATTCATTTTTTTTAAAGAAAACCCAAAAAAATGATTGCTTGCTTTGTGTGATGCAATTTATTTATTTGAATGTTTTAATAATGGATGAGCACCCGTGTGGTCACCACATTTGCATGATATTGATTTAGCTTAAAATAAATCCAAGTTGCCTGCAAAAATATTTTAAAAATTAAAAGAAATGGTACCGAAAGGGCATTAGAAAATTCTAGTGTAACCAAGTCCCCGTACCCTTAGTCTCTGATTCGTAGGAGTAAAATAAATCTCCATTTATTTTACTTAGGTGTCTAATCGACCTACCATAAACCGATTAGTGGTGACACCTAGTTAATAACCTCTTGCATATTTAAAAATATAGACTTAAGTCGCGAATTGGTATGAGCTTAGGAGAGCCCGAGCTAAGTTTAAAAAACTTAGTAGTCCATTAACCTAGTTTTAGGTGGTGCACCCGAAAATTAGGTCGCGATAGCTTGGCGACTCCGCTGGGGACTTGTGTTAAAACACTTAGTGGACTTAGGCCAATTTTCTTTTAAAAATGTTTTTGTTTGGTAGCGAGGATCCTAGGTACGTCCCTAACATTCCTAAGGTGTTAAATGTTCTTGCAGATGGGAGGTATAAGGGGAGTAGTCTATGCTAACATTTGTCTTGTAGGTTGGAGTGTGGGATTAATGATTTATTTTTTCATAATTAGAAGTGTTGTTTGCATTTAAACTGTTGTGCATGTTTTATTGTTTTTAGCACTACACTATTGCACACGCAACTTGTGGCCGGACCTAGGTTGCGATAGGATTTCTAGGATGGTGTTGAGAATGATACTTCCTCCAAAGCGAGACTGCTATGTAGTGGTTGACATTCTCTTCCCTAAAAGTCTTTTCATGGTGTCGAATGTGTTTGTCCATATCCGCAAGATTGCGTGACTATTGGACATTCCATTCGACTGAACCGGAGTTAGGGGGACCTGACACGTTAATGCGAGACTGCAACGGTCGGATCATCCTCTTAGCTCCACTTTGTTAAGCCATTTAGATAGAAATCGAGTCTCACATTTCATGCATGTGTCTATGTGCTTGTCATCCCTTCCGGTGAAAGTAAGTTATCTAAATTCTTACTTCACAATTTACTTATTTTATTGCAATTTTGTCGGTCCATGACAATAGGTTTCGTCGCCGGTCTTGTTTTATATGATATGGGGAGGACTAACATACAATTCATTTCCACTCCCAAAAAAAGAGCTCAAGATGTGGCTGGATCAGTTAGATCAAGAGGGCCAGAGGTATGTGAAGACTATGGATTGCCCGACTGCTCCCACTATTGGAGATCAACATCCACTCTACTGTGATATAAGCACTCCCTCACTTCTGGTGTCCACAAACTTCCACATTCATATTTGGTGAGTACGAATTGACTTCAACTCTTGAAGAATATAGTGTTGCCTTTGGAATGCCCCTAGAAAAGGAACTTGTTAGACCACCTATCGGTATAGATTCTATTTCTGAATTATCACAGTTTTTAGGAATCGAAGTCGAAAGAGTAAGGAAAGTTGTCAAGGCCAATTGTTTTGCATGCCCCTTTTCGTTTTTGAAAGGCTGTGTTGCAAGTCAATCAATGGTGTCAAAAGCTAGGATCTTCATGTTAGCATTTTTCGGGCTAATTGTTTTTCCTTATCGAAGAAACGCCATTAATCCTTCAATTTCATGGGTGGTTAATCGTGTTTGTGATTGGTTAAATTATGTCAATATGGTTTTAGCTGAAACATTTTGTCATTAAATCGTTTCAAACAAAATGAAGAAAAGACCATGCGTGCCATCCCTGAACTTTTGCAAATATGGTTTTTCTCCCACATAAGAGGATTTGGGCACCTCATGAAACAATTTAAGATTGACGATTTTAGGCACCCCATACAAAAATTTGCGGTCTTAGAGCGTTTTTCTCCAAATAAACAGTACGCTCGTTGGATTAAATTTTTGAAAAATCCTAATCCTAAGGCATTCCTATGGCATACTAAATGGCTCTGAGTTGAGGAGGTTCATTTCTCACACAAGCATGATGAGCCAATCCCGTTGCTGGGTCTTTCTGGTGAGACTTCTTATTACCCATATAGGGTGGCCCGCAAGTACAAAGCTCTTCAGGAAGTTCCTCCACCACTCAAGAGAGAGATGTTCCAAGTTCGTTTTATTCGAACGGACTATAACTACTTCAACGAAATCCAGATGATTATTGCCGCTTGGAATGAATGCCACCCAGAGAAGATTTTGGTGCCTAAAAGACTGAGAAGCCGGATTCCTGCGGCCTTACGTCCAGTGGTCCCTGATGTGACTGAGAAGCCCACTCAGTGAGCACAAATTGAACATCTTAAGCGAAAAGTGGAAGTGGTCGAAGCTGAAAATAAGAATCTTCGCAAGGCGTTGGAATCCCGAAAGCATATAAAATGAGATCTTTTGAATTTTGATTCTTAGTCCAATGTCTAGGGAGCTTGATTTCAATTTTCAATTCAATTTTTAGTTCAATGTTTAGGGACTTGAATTTCAATTCTTAGTTCATTGTTTGGTTTAATGTTTCTAGTGAATTTTGAATAAAAATCAGGCGATTAGTCCGTTGTCATGGGCCATTTTCTATCTTGTCATTAGTTCTTACATTACCTCTTTTTCTTAGGTAACAACGGATCCTCCGCGCTCTCCCATTATTACGCGATCGAAGGCTAAAATGGCTGACCAAAGCGAGATGCGCGATTGCATGTCCTCCGTGGAAGATCAACTCAAACAGTTAGCCGCTTCCAAGCAGCTTGTAAAAGCTCAACTTCAATCCCTCCAAGTGAACCCGATTCCTCCACCCGCTCTCCCCGAGATAGTAGTCTCAAGGCAAGCAAATAGTGCCCAAATAAGTGATGACGAAATGCCCAAGCTGGAAGATGACATGGTTCCCAAGACAGATCAAGATGAGCACGTTGCAAAGCTAGAAGAGAAAGTGAGACAGCTGCAGGAGTCTCAAAGCTCACTCCCGTTTAACCTCTCGGTCTATGAGAAGGTTAAAATGCCGAGCAAGTTCAAAATGCCGGAGTTCGAGAAGTATGACGAGACATCTTGTCCAAAGTCTCATTTGCAAATGTACCATGTGCGCATGGCCCAGCACGTAAAAAATGAGCCCCTTATGATCCAATCGTTTTATGCGAGTTTGACCGGGCCCGCACTAAACTGGTATGTAATGAAGAACGTAAACCTCCTTGAAACTTGGAACGAAGTGGCGGACGCGTTCCTCAAACAATACAAGTTCAACATGGATATCGCGCCTTCCTAAGAAGACCTAGAGCGGATGGAAAAGAAAAGGAGTGAGTCATTTAAAGAATATGCTGTGAGATAGAGAAACTTGGCAGCTCAAATTACTCTTGAGCCTACCAACAAGGAGTTGATGAAGTTGTTCGTGAAGACTCTTCCATCTGAGTTCCGTAATCGAATGGCCAGTACGTATGTCGAGAGCTTCAATCAGCTTATTCCCGTAGGAGAACAGAAGATGGGGATAATGGAATGATGGTTTTCTGAGCCATCTACTAAAAGGTTCTCTGCCAAGAAGGAGAAGGAAGCGGCCGTGGATGTGAACATGGCTTATAGCCAAGAAAGTGCCAAACGTGCCCCGACTATACAGGTGAACACAAGACAGCAACAACCCGCTGGCCGTCAATCATTCGCCCAAGTGAATAATAGAAGGCAGTTCTCCCCTCTCCTTAGGTCTCCATCCCAAGTGCTGACAGTCCTCCGAAAGAAGGATTTGCTTACTAGTGAACCAAAACACCCTAACCGTGAAGGCATTCGTGGTTACGACCCGACGAAGAAGTGTGACTACCACAACGGTGAACTGGGGCATTCAACTGATGAATGTTTCACCCTCAAGCACAAGATCCAAAATCTCCTGGATACAAAGGCCTTTTCATTTCAGACTGCTCGGCCGAACGTTCAAAAAAATCCACTACCAGACCATGAGGGTACAGTGAATGCTATCCTAGAACCTGAAGTCGGACGGATCAAGAACTCAAAGGTGCACGTGGCAGATGCCTACAACGGGCTAGTGAGAGCTTGGTATTACCGAGGTCAGGAAGATGTCCCTCTATCGGTGATGAGAGAAAGAGTTGCTAAAATGGTGGATGATGGCATCATTGTGTATGCTTATCGTAACTGCATAGTTTCTACTATCTCCCACCTCATCATCAATTGGGAGGAGGAGCAGGCTACACTTGATGCTGACAAGAAAGAGGTTAATCCTTCGCTTGTAGACATTCCCCCATTAGAGGATGCATCTGACGAAGAAATAGTGATAGAGGTTCCTCAGCCGTATGAGTATGTCAATAATAAGGTAGTGCCTTGGTCCTATGACCTGGATGTGGACCTTGTTACAAGGTCTGGACGGACCTATGGTCAAGCCAGTACTCAACCTGCAAAGCCGATCACCGATGAAGAGGCTAAGGAGTTTCTGGCCGTAATCAAAGTAAGCGAGTATAACGTGGTTGACCAATTACGAAAGATGCCCGCTCAGATCTCCCTACTCGAGCTCTTGATGACGTCCCTCGTGCATCAAAAATCACTAATGAAGGTGTTGAGTAAAATCCGTGTGCCAGAGATCATGGAAGCTGACAAGCTGGAAGAATTCATGGGATTGGTACTTCTCAAGGATTTGATTGCCTTCTATGATGAGGAATTCCCTCTCGAAGGTAGGAGACATAACAAAGCACTCTACATATTTGTTAAGCACAAGTCTTCTCATATGTCCCGAGTGCTCATCGATAATGGGTCCGCTCTGAACATTTATCCGTTGGCCACTCTTCATTGCCTTAAGGTAGACCCGTCAAGGATACATGCCGCGAAGACTTCGGTGCAAGCTTTTGATGGAACAAAAAAGGAGGTGATCGGGGAAATCCATCTTGATATTCAAATAGAGCCGGTCGTCTTCAACATTCCCTTCCAAGTGCTGGACATCCCTACTGCATTCAATTTCCTGCTAGGTCATCCCTAGATACACACTGCTGGTGTCACGCCCTGAACCCCGAGCGCATGCCCATCCCTATCTGGTCAATAATAATTTGCGACTTCCCAGGACGAGTCGCTGACCCTTTCCATTTTATTGCACATACGAAAGCGAAAAGAAATCCCCTAACAGTAATCATCTCAGGATAGAAAAGCAGGATACGAATTCATAAACAAACATGCTTTTATATTCACACTAAGTCATGTACAAAAGTCTATAGCCAAAAGACTATAAAAGACTGGCCTTCCAAAAAGAAGCGGTCCTAACTGACCTACGCTTCCGATCACCTCCTCTCAGCTCTAGGTCCTCCACTCGACGACCCTGAAAATGTTGTCCCACAATGGGGTGAGATATAATCTCAGCGAGTCTAAGCTCTAAACCCCAATTAAGAGGGAAATACACCCAGAAGTGTCCTAACCACACAATCACACACTTAGCATAGATGACTTACCTCGCCTCAGTTCCACCTTGTAGGTCAGTATAATTAAAATACTCAATTAAACAATTCAATTCAAATTCACCATCAATTAGTCGATTCATTCGACTCCATGCCATCAATGTCAACCATATATTATGTCAATTCGAACACTGCTCGCCTAAGCTGAAATAGATATACTCATATATCATTGCTCCCTAAAGCTGATATCTAAAATTTGCTCACCGAAGCTGCTAGATCAAATAGTGCTCACCGAAGCTGCTAAATAACAAGTGCTCGCCGAAGCTGATGTCTAAAGTGCTCACTAAAGCTGCTAAAGCATTATTGCTTGCCATTGCTCACCAAAGCTGCTAGAGATCTATAATGACGTTAACGCTCCCTGAAGCTGTTATAGATCCATATTACTCACCTAAGCTGATTTGGTACTCAAAGGCCACTTTCGGTGTCAACACCCGACACCTGGCATTTTCCAATTAAAATACCAATATATCATAATCATCACTCAATTCAACAATACATCATTCGCTTGCAGAAACTAAACACATCACTGCAATCAGCTCGAAATTCTATCGAGCGGCTCTCCCCGTATAATTTCCGGAAAAATAATTAATAATTAAATAATTACCGAAATTAATTAAATAAATCAATTTAAATTCTAACAATACTAACCTAGGCTAGAATCATTAAATTAATAACCAATACGGACTCGGAGAAATTCCCGAACCCTTCTAGGTAAATAGTACAATTTATATAGGCCTTAGCTAAACCATGCTAACCACCTAGCAAGCTCGATTAAATAATTACATTTCTAATTTAATCTAACTAACCACCTAATTCCTAATAAAATAAGTCTAACACCCCTTAAACGTCATTAACCTGCTAAGCAGAGTTTAGAGTATAAACTCACCGGTTAATTGTGAAAACCGGTTCACCACAACGACGACGTGACGGCGGCCGAAATCTTAATTTGCGGCGGTGTCGGCAAACTCTCGGACCGGGCCTAAAACGGGCCCAACAAATCTCAGCCCAATCTGAGATTTGTTATGAGCTGGGCTGGACTTGCTGCTGAGGAAAACAGGGCTTGGCCCTGACTTCAAGTGAGCTAAAACCAAACTGAACTTGGGCCTGAGCTTGGGCTTCAAATTCTGCTGGAGATGGGCTGAACTCCAATGGTTTGTGGGCTGATGATGCAGGCTGGATACGGGCTGAACAGAATACTGGACTGGCTGTCTTCGTGGATGGGCTGCTCCCGGCCTGGGCTTCTCGTGGACTTGGACGGCAGCAGTAGCAACGTGAGCTGGCACGGCCCAATTGAAATAGAACCAGCGAAGGAATCGCTGGCGTTGAGCTGCGGGCGATGCTGGGTGGAGGGATCGACGTGCGGCTGGCGTTGCGGACGAGGTGCAGTCAACGAAGGGGCTTCGGCGTGGCTTGAAGGTTGATTGAGTGAAGTTGGATCGCGGACAGATGGCGCGGATGAGGGGCAGTTTCGCTGGACTGCTGGCAGACGGACGAAGATGGAGCAGGGAAGCAACTGGCGTGCAGAGAAGTGGACGATGGATGCAACAGACGAGGAAGCCGCTGGATGCAGGAGGGGGCGCCGTTTACTGGTTCAATGGCCAAGTGGCAGCGATGCAGAGCTGCTCGGTCAATGAAGAAAATCGGTGGCTTGCTGTTGACCAAGAAGGGGCAGACTGTGGACGCGTGGAGAGGCACCTTCGGACGAAGGCAGCTGCTTCGTTTGCTGGCTTCGACGGTAGAGGCGTGGGGGCTTCGGTCAGCAAAAGAGGAGGAAGAGACTTGGTTGTTGACCAGGGGACAAGAGAAGGTGGATGCTGGCAGCAGGATGTCAATCGGTGGGGATGCGGTCTTCGAAGCCACACTTTGAGAAGAAGACAGAAGCTGCTCGTCCAAGGGACGATCGAGCAGAGAGGAAAATAAAAGTAGAAGACAGGCGGTGATGGTGAAGACAGCGACGGGAGGTGGAAAGCAGCTGGTTTTTTGCTCAATCAAATGGATTGGATCAAGGACAAAGTCAAAAGGATTTATTCCCTCCATTGAATGCCATGTCCCCTAATTCTTTCCACATAATTTTCCACCAAAATTATCCAATTTTGATGTCAAAATTGTTGTCTAACCCTAAATCCGAATTTCACATTTTTGGGGACATCAATTCTTCAACGATTTCCCAAATTCGACATCCAATTTTGATGAAGAAAAATCCCATATAATTTTCCGTAACTCCTTGACACTCAAATACTTAGCTTGGAAGTTCCAATTTCCATCAATTTAGCCCATCTGAATTTCCGCAACGTCCGTATCGATTTTCCACAAAAATCTTGGAATTTCTGAAAATTCTTCGGAGGATGAGTCGATGTTCCTCAAATAGCTCGTGACACCTTAGAACTTTCAATTTCTGAAATCGAGTTCAAATTTCGCAGTTATTTTCAATTCGGCTCGCTTTTAGCGTGAACTAGTCTACCGGGTAACTTTTAGGAATTTTTGGTGCAATTGACCCGTGATCGATTTATCTCGAGTCACAATGTACATCTCCGACACATTGGCAACCCTCGATTTTCGTGAAAATCTCGAGATTTCAATTACGGGCACCGAGTACCAAAACAACAGAAAATCAATTCAGTGCCGATCGATGAGAATTTTTCAATCAAGTGGAATCACCCACAATTTGATCAAATATCTCAGTCGAATCGACCTATCTCTGATTTCTAATCGATCTCTGACGGTGCCGTAATGACCATTGCAGATCAACACGGTCGAGTAGTAGATTCTTGGTCGAATTCTCAAGTCCAATTGTATTTAGATTCCCTAATTGCTTGCCCAGATAGTCCAGTTATCTCGTGAGTGGCTCAAAGAATAGCACTATTAGCGTTTCAATGAAAAGCCCAATTTATTTAATCGAAAACAAATTATGAAAATTCAGGCTGTCACAGCTGGAGCAGTACCTTCAAGTCTACATCAAGTTGTGAAATTTGTGATTGAAAGAAAGTTGGTCACCGTGTATGGTGAGGAAGACCATTGGATCTATCATGAGACGGCTATCCCCTATGTAGAGTCGGATTCCTAGTTTGAATCAAGTTACCACTCATTCGAATTGGTGTCCACCATACATGCTTCTCAGGGTTCATCACCGCCTACCCCTGAAGTATCAGATGCTACTCTCATGGTGGGAAGAGTAATGGTTGGGAATGGCTTCGTCCCTGGCAATGGTCATGGGAGAAATGGTCAGGGTATTCGAAGCCCCATTAAAGCCCCTCAGAGGTCCCATTCTGCTGGTTTAGGGTACCATGGACGAGGTGGGGGAAGTTCTGAAGGACGAAAACAAGAACGACGGAGCTCGCCACCTGACCAAAGGCGAGGGAGGCAAAACCCACTACCCCGAGCATTCACGAGACATTCCCTGGTCCTCCAAGAATGATGCATGATGAAGCGAAAGTGATAGACACTTTGGGGCAGCCTAGTGGCAAATTTGATTACCTGGTGAAGTATTAACCCCTCTTAGCTACTACATTGATCCTAGTGAGATAATCCTAGATGGATGGGGTGGCATGGATGATCCGACACCCCCGAAAGCAGAGAACCCAGATGATGAGCTAGAAGGAGTTGCAAGCTTATTCGACAACCTCATCATAGGAGCCATTAATGAAGGACCCCTTGAAGAGATGGGCCTTGGCCCACAAGAGTAACTCTTTTACTACTTCTGCACATTCCCCTGCGAGGGAATTTTTTATTTTCTGAATGATTTTTTTCAGTTTCTTCTTTTATTGATTGAGTGTTGCATTTTTTTCATTCAATAAATGTAATTGATTGATGAATTTCAATGAAATTACAAATTTTATTTTGAGGGCATGATGAGGTATACCAAACCAGCCCGGTGATGATATCCAACCGATAAAAGAAAAGAAAATCCAAGGAAAACTCTAAGGCCTGGGCTTCATCATGCTTTCTCATGTCAAAATGTTTTAAAAAATGTTTTTGCCAAAGAATTTTTTTTAAAACACAAAAAAAAAAAGATGCTGATTACTCTGTTTGTCTTTCTAATTTATCTACCTCATGTTTCAGGAACAATCCTATGGCATGCAAAGATGTGGAAATGGTCCAATCATTGCAACAAGTGCTAATGATGATGATCCTGAAGACTCGATCAAAGACTCCATTGAAGTGCAATATAGCTAGGAACAACATGAAAAATCTAAGGCTCTCACATCTGAGCAGACCGTCATATTAATTTGAGTGACATTGAAGAAGCCAAAGAAGTGAAAATTGGGGCGAGTCTCCCCAAAGATGAGGCTAAGCGCCTAATTCAATTACTAAAAGAATATCAAGACATCTTTGCATGGACATATGCTGACATGCCTGGACTAGACTCGTCAATCGTGGAGCATTGCCTACCTACTAATTTAGATGTGCCACCTAAGAAGCAAAGGCTACGGAGGACTAAGCCCGAACTCTTAAAGAAGATAGAGGAAGAGGTGATGAAGCTTTTGAAGGTGGGGTTTATTGAAGTCTCACAGTACCCTGAATGGGTGGCTAATATCGTACCGGTGATGAAGAAGGACGGTCGAGTTTAAGTTTGTGTTAACTATCGGGATCTGAACAAGGTTAGTCTAAAGGATGATTTCCCATTACCACACATAGATGTCCTTGTAGATAGTACTGCTAGCTTTGAACTATTCTCATTTATGGATGGTTTTTCTAGGTACAATCATATAAGGATGAAGGAGGAAGACAAGGAAAAGGCTGCATTTATTACCCGGTGGGGAACCTTTCAGTATAAAGTCATGCCCTTCAGACTCAAGAATGCAGGGGCAACCTACCAGCGAGCCATGGTTGCATTATTTCATGATATGATGCATAAAGAGATTGAAGTCTATGTTGATGATATGATTACAAAGACTCGACCAAGAAGAAGCCACATCGAAACATTGAAGAAGTTGTTTGATCGACATCGTGAGTTCAAGCTTCGTCTAAATCCCGCTAAATGCGTGTTCGGAGCAACATTCGGTAAATTACTCGGATTTATTGTGAGCAGTAAAGGGATTGAGATCGATCCTTCCAAGGCTAAGGCCATATGTGAATTGCAACCTCCATCAACGGTGAAAGAAGTCCGGAGCCTTTTAGGGAGATTGAATTACATAGCGAGGTTCATTTTTCAACTCTTTGAAACTGCCAAACCATTCTTCAAGTTTCTAAAGAAGAATGCACAAGTCAACTGGGATGATGAGTGTCGAAAAGCGTTCAACAAGCTGAAGCAGTACTTGATGAATCTACCAGTTCTTGTCCCACCCTCACCGCGGCATCCTTTGATTCTCTACCTCACTATTCATAGTGAGTCATTGGGTGCAATGTTGGCTCAAGAAAGTCCCGTTGACAGAAAAGAACGGACCATTTATTACCTCAGCAAGAAGTTCACTGTATTAGAGTTGAAGTATTCTGAGGTTGAAAAGACTTGTGTGGCATTGGTGTGGGTGTTGCATAGGTTGCGACAATACACACTACATTATAAGACATTCCTCGTGACTGAGAATGACCCTATCAAGTACTTACTTGATCGACCAGCTTTGGTGGGTAAGTTAGCCAAATGGCAAATCTTGATTTCCGAATTTGATGTGCAATTCATGCCACAAAAGTCGGTTAAGGGCCGAGCGATCGCTGATCTATTAGCCGAGAATTCAGGAGTCCCTAATGATGATGACAGCTTCCTTGATGACCATGTCTTGAGTGTAAATGAAGACTCATGGAAGATGTTCTTTGATGGAGCTGTAAACCTATTCGGTTTAGGTACTGGAGCAGTTCTGATATCTCCAGATGGGCAACACCATCTGGTAGCTGCAAAATTGATATTTCCGTGCACTAACAATGTGGTCGAGTATGAAGCTTGCATCATCGGGCTTCAAGCCACGATTGAGATGGTTGTGGCTAAGTTAAAAGTGTTCGGAGATTCCGCACTAATCATACTGCAGACCGTGGGAGAATGGAAGACCAAGGATGCCAAGTTACTCCCATACCACAAGTATTTAGAAAATATGGTGAAAGAGTTCGAGGAAGTTTCATTTCAATACTTGCCGAGGTCTCATAATTAATTTGCAGATGCACTTGCGACGTTGTCCTCTATGTTGCAAGTCACTAATGAGTTGGAGGTTGAACCTCTGAAAATAGAAGTTTTGCCGAAGCCAGCTTATTGTATGATTGTAACTGAAGAACCTGATGGAAAACCATGGTATTACGATATCATGGATTACATTAAATAACAAGAATTTCCCGAAGGAAGCACTCAGGCTGATAGAAAGTATATCTTGAAAATGGCTTCGAAATTTTTCGTCAGTGGTGAGAATTTGTATAAGAGATCTTACGATTTTGTCTTGTTGCGATGTATAGATGCAGTTGAAGCCAGTCAAATCATGCAAGAAGTGCACGAGGGAGTATGTGGCCCCCATATGAATGGACACATGTTAGCCAAGAAGATTATGAGGTTAGGCTACTACTGGCTCACACTGGAAAGTGACTGCATCCAGCATGTTCGAAGTTGTCACCACTGCCAGATTCATGAAAATAAGATAAATGTTCCTCCAACTGAGCTGCATCAGTTTTCTGAGCCATGGCGTTTCTTGATGTGGGGTATTGATGTGATTAGCCCAATCAATCCCAAAGCTTCAAATGGACATTGATTCATTTTGGTGGCGATAGATTATTTCTCCAAATGGATCGAAGCTACATCATTTGCAAGTGTCACTGCTCGTAATGTTGTGAAGTTTGTCAAATGTGACATAATTGCTCACTATGGTGTCCTTAAAGTAATCATCACTGATAATGGGACCAATTTGAACAACAAACTTGTTGATGAGTTGTTCGGAGAGTTCAAAATCAAGCATTTGAATTCGTCTCCTTACCGCCCTCAAATGAATGGGGCTGTTGAAGCGGCCAATAAAAACATTAAGAAGATTTTGGCTAAGGCAGCCGTGAATTATCAAGATTGGCATGACAGGCTACCCTTCGCACTAATGGCGTATCGGACATCAATCCGCACTTCCACTGGGGCAACCCCGTTTGCTTTGGTGTACGGCATGGAGGCAATTCTACCTGTAGAAGTAGAGATTCTTTCTCTGAGGATTTTATCCCAAGTGGAGTTGTTTGAGGCGGAATGGTCACAACAAAGATTTGAGTAGTTGAACTTGATCGTCAAGAAAAGATTGAAAGCTCTCTACCATGGCCAAGCATATCAATAGAGAGTAGCCAGATCTTTCAACCAGAAGGTGCGGCCAAGGCATTTCGAGGTAAATGACCTAGTCCTAAGGAAGCTGTTGCCAATCTTTCCAGATCCCGGAGGCAAGTTTGCTCCAAACTACAACGACCCATATGTGGTAAAGAAGATACTTCTTGGCGGTGCCTTGATATTGGCAGAAATGGACGGTCGTGAGTTTTCCACTCCTGTTAATTCATATGCTGTCAAGAAGTATTACCCATGATAGAATTTGTCATGTCATGTTTTGAACTGCAAGCATTTCAATGATGAATAAATTGCTTCAATGAGTTCAATTGTTCAAATTTATTGCAAATCATGCATTTTTTATCCCTTGATGAATTGTGTGAGATAAATTGAATGTGCCAAATGGGATACTTTGGAATGATGAAAGGCAAGCCTTGTTCCATACACTGTTTCATACACTAACCCCTAGTGAGTTATGTGAAAAATTCCATGCCCGCAAGGAAGAAAGGGCTATCTCGCAAAGGGTACGTTAACCAAGGTGATGAGAGGCATTCGTTTCTCTATCCCAAACACTACAGGTGATCCATTGCTCAACCCCTTTGAGCCCCATACACTTATGGAGATTTTTTTAAAATTATCCATGTCAAGAATCATCCCACATTGGGACAAATTTGAAATGAATGGTAGGAATCTTCTTGCTCCCACTTGCATCAATCTTCGAATATTGCTTTTGCAATGTAACTCGTACGGTAATTTGAAGTGCCTTAAGATAACGAAGAGCAGTTCTTTCTTTATCCTATACACTTTTATCCATTGCATAGCCCACTTGAGCCTATGAATTTATTTCATATTAAACCCAATTGGTGATCATTCTTCACACTGGGGCAAGGCAAAAAGAACCATTCAAGTAACATGGCTTAGAATGCTGCAAAGGATGGTTGTGCAAGTTCAAAAAATAAGTGCAAAATAATGGGGCATGAAAAAGCAGTGTGCCTGGTAAAAGCAATGCCAATGCCAAAAAAAAAAAAAAATCAAGCTCTTGATATAGTAAGTTGTATCCCCAACAAGGTGGTACCAAAAAACTCTGAAATGCTATTGCAATCAATGGAATTGTGATAAAAAATCTTCGACGGTGAAGAAGGAAAGTGGTGGAAATGTCAAGATGATCACCAACTTTGACCCTCCCTTAAACACTTTTTAAGCCTAATGATCCTTTCATTTCTCAACCCGTGAACCAAGCCTACGTTACGTCCCTTGTAAAGTCTCTTTTGATTAGGGCACTTGAATTAACCTAGGGGTTCATATGTTTTAAGCATCGCTCGAAGAAGTGTGAGCAAGATTATTCATTTCTCATTTTGTAGGGTTCTTGACTTGTAAACCCAGAGATGATTACAAAATATCACTCATTCTTTCAAAAGCCTCGACTCAAAGAGTCCCTTTTGTTAAGCCGTTGACTAGGCCCACATTACGGTCCCGTCGTACCACTTGCGAGATTGCACAAAACCTTGTTTGGCATGATGACAGTGAGATAGAGTGATTGTCAAAATACTACATCAAAGATCAGGATGAAACAACCATTTTTGATAAGGATGAGAGAAAAGTCCTTTCAGACCAAAAGATCCCTCATTTGACACATCCATGACACTCATGTGTTTAGATTGGAATATTCTTTTGAGATATTTCCCAATGGAAATTAGGTGATGCAAGATTGATAGAAATCATCACGCATGAGCCTCATTTGAATTAATGCATGTCTGTGAATGCATATTGCTTTTCCTACAACTGTGTTTTGCAGGAAACGTATCCCCAAGGAACAGAGATGTAATCAGGTAAGTATATCTCTGTCCATATTTTAAATACTTGTCATTGTATAGGTGTTCATTTTCAAGCACTGGCGCTCGATGGAGTCGCCCCCCCAAAGATTTTTCTCAGATTCATCAGGCGACCGTAGAATGGTACGGGTCTTGAAAAATGAATCTCAGTTTAGGCAACCGTAAAATGGTACGGGTCCTAGATAACACCTATTCAAACGACCGTAGAATGGTACGGGTCCTGAAAAAAGACAACCTCAGTTCAGGCGACCGTAGAATGGTATGAGTCCTGAAAAAAATCATTTTTTTGTCAAGGCAACCGTAGAATGGTACGGGTCCTAGACAACCTTAGTTCAGACGACCGTAGAATGGTACGAGTCTTGAAAAATCATTTTTTTTTTCGTTTAGCAACCGTAGAATGGTATAGATCCTAGACAACCTCAGTTCACGCGACCGTAGAATGGTACGCGTCATCAAAAATCATTTTTTTCGTTTAGGCAACCGTAAAATGGTACAGGTCCTAGACAATCTCAGTTCAGGCGACCGTAGAATGGTACGGGTCCTAAAAAAATCATTTTTTCGTCAAGGCGACCGAAGAATGGTACGGGTCCTAGACAACCTTAGTTCGGGCGACCGTAGAATGGTACGGGTCTTGAAAAATCATTTTTTCGTTTAGGCAACCATAGAATGGTACGGGTCCTAGACAACCTCAATTCAGGCGATCGTAGAATGGTACGGGTCCTAAAAAGTAGATCCCCATTTAGCCGACCGTATAATGGTACAAGTCCTAGACAACCTTAATTCAGGCGACCATAGAATGGTATGGGTCCTGTAAAATCATTTTCTTTTTTCGTTTAGGCGACTATAGAATGGTACGAGTCCTGACACAACCAAACAATGCCATACTAGGCGACCGTAGAATGGTATGGGTCCTGGGAAAGCAATCACTTTGCGAAGTCATGTTACTATTCTAGGTGACTGTAGAATGGTACAGGTCCTGGGCATGTAATACCAATCTATCTTGAGTTACTCTGCTATCCTCGAAGGTAAGTAATTTCAGGTAAGTTCCTTTGTCATTTGCATTAGCTTTTCCATGTATCATATAAATTTCATTTCAAAATGGGATTCATTTCCCCAAAAAAAAAAAAAGTCATTCAGTACATGTGCATGATTAACATTTAGGTCTCAACTTGTCTTTGAAGGCAACCTCTACGAGCTCACCTTCAAAGAGGGGTAGCTGTTGATACCTAATTTTGGAAAAATAAAATTGCATTTTGAACAAATAAAAGGAAAATTGAAAAAATGGAGGAAATCGATTTGATTGATTATGCATGGAAATTTGAAATTATGATGGATATTCAGATTTTGATAAATGCATAAACAATTAAAAACCAGGTGAACAAAGGGTAAGGATTTTGATAAAATGGAAGCAATCGGTGCAAAATCAAGTTGATTGCGAAATCATGCTTTGATTTGCATCCTTGATTTAATGCAACAGGAGATGGAATTTTGAAATATGCCATATAAAGTAGCTGTTCATAATCAGTATAAAAGAGAGCTTTATTTTTCGTAACCGGGGGGCTTTTGGTCGAAAAATTTGAGAGCAAATTCGAAGGAAAAATCGAGGAAAAATTGTTTTCTTCCGTTGAGCACATTTTTCTTCGGTTTGTCTGGAAGAGTAAAAGTCAAAAAGAAGGAAAAGTCATGTCTGCAGAAGGGAAACAATAGAGAGAGAGAGTACAGAGACAGAGAGGCAAGTGTGACAAAAAAAAAAAAAAAGCTACAGTGTCGTCTTCTTCACAAGGGCTCCCCTGTCTGCGCCAGCCTGTGCCCGCGCTGGCCACTGCATCGGCACCACGACATCGGACACCATCGTGCCTCGCCACCTCGCCGGTTTGCTCCTCACACCCATCACCACAACCGTTGACACCACCGGATCTGCAGCCAACACCCCCCCGCGCCTGGACCCGAGCCCCCCTGCAATTAGAAGCCACCATCGTGCAACCGTTGTCGCCGCCTTACCCTCCTCACACCCGGACCCGCGCCGTCCCGCGACCTGGACCCGCCATAGCGAGACGACCGTGACGCCGCAGCCCCGACCCGCATAGCCGCCGCTCCGACGCTCGACGATCCGCCTCCACCCGCACCGGACCGTGATCACCCTCGCCCGCCGCTGCAAATTGTGACTCCAGCACCATCGGAGCCCATGCACCCCGGGCCGCCAACAACAACAGCAGCCCCGGCGCTATTTCAGCCCTCGCCGGAGTCCCAAGACCGCCAGCCGACCGCCTGCCTCCTCCGGCGTCACCCTTTGTCTCCTTTACTTACCTAGGTAGTTTTTATTATTTTTACTTTTTACTTTTTACGTTTACTTTTTACTTTCTTTATAATTTAGTTTATTTTATTTGTTATGTTATTTTTGTTTATTTCATTTGATAGCATTTTTAGTTTAGGTATTTAACTTGTAATATTGGATGTTAATGTCTGTAATTTTTGTAGGCATTATCCACAAGGATTTTGTCCGGAATTATTATAATTATTAATTTGATCCGAGCGACATTGGATCATTTTTTTAATTATTTTAATTGTTGGGCTTTTTAGTGAGATTTTAATTGTTAAATCACAATAATTATTTAATTTGGTCCGTAAGACTTATGATTAGATTTGTAATTATTTTGATCTCTTTGTTGTGATAATTAGGGGTAGAATAACCGTTAACTTGGCCTGTGAGACAACATGTTATTTTTTTTGATTATTTTAATCCTTCCTTGCTTGATTTTGTTGATAGTTTAGATTTAATAATTACTTATCTTAAAAAAAACTAAAAATAAATCAAAATCAAAAATCAAAAAATCAAAATCTTGCTTGAGCATATAGGACATGTAGGTTTAATAAATTAGACACGTAGGTTTAGTAAATTAATTTTTTTTGGATTATATTTTTAGAATTACATTTTTAGATATCTTTTTAAAATAGGTTTTTGTCAATCTTAAACAACCTTTTAGAGTCTTAGATAAAATTGGCATATTTTTATATTCTCATTTAAAAAAATAAAAATTAAACAATAGTTTGCTAAGATAGGATAGGGTTCAAGTCAAATTAATCCCTATAATAAATTAGAAAATTATCCCTTTTTAGATAGATTAAGTAGGGTTTTCATAAATTCTAAACTTCAATAAAAAAAATACAAAAATACAAAAATCTAGGTGCATGTTAATTAGTTTGCATAATATGATCATTTAATTAGAATTTGTTAGTAAAGTTAGGTCATAAGGTGCATAATAACTAGTTTGCATAATACACCCATTTAATTAAAATTTGCACATTAATAAGATTAAGTCATTTAGTTTTAAAATGCATTTTTATAAAAGAATTCCTTTTTTTAAAGAAAACCCAAAAAAATGATTGCTTGCTTTGTGTGATGCAATTTATTTATTTGAATGTTTTAATAATGGATGAGCACCCGTGTGGTCACCACATTTGCATGATAGTGATTTAGCTTAAAATAAATCCAAGTTGCCTGCAAAAATATTTTAAAAATTAAAAGAAATGGTACCGAAAGGGCATTAGAAAATTTTAGTGTAACCAAGTCCCCGTACCTTTAGTCTCTGGTTCGTAAGAGTAAAATAAATCTCCCTTTATTTTACTTAGGTGTCTAATTGACCTATCATAAACCGATTAGTGCTGACTCCTAGTTAATAACCTCTTGCATATTTAAAAATTTAGACTTAAGTCGCGAATTGGTATGGGCTTGGGAGAGCCCGAGCTAAGTTTAAAAAACTTAGTAGTCCATTAACCTAGTTTTAGGTGGTGCACCCGAAAATTAGGTCGCGACAAGCAACACTCAATGATGCGGCATTGTGATGCTCAATTGGGTTAGTAATGTTATAATATTTAAATATAAAATCACAGTTGACTTTGTCATGTGGTATTGGAGCAATGGTTTTGAGTTCAAATTTTCCTAGATTCCTTATTCGCATTGCTAATTATATATTTTCCAGGCCTTAATATAGATAAAAGTCTAACCTATGTAAGGTAGAGTATATAAATATTTAACTATTAGAATCGGCTATGTGAGATTTAATATGAAGCAGTACCAACTATTTTAAAAGTTTAAGTTGTTAGATGTAACTAGGGAGGTAAATAATACCTAAAAAGATTTGAATTGACTTTTTGCTCTAATAGGATGTGAGATTCTATAGAATTAATGTCGATTATTCTAAAACCTTAAGCTTTTAAATGAAAGCGTAATTTAATATTGAAATATTCAATTGGCTAGAAAATAAAGCAAAAATCAACAAGGGAGTGCTTCGGTAACATTTAGCATTTCTCATTTGATGATGTGCTCACATTCGTCTTGGTACACCTAGGTTCATTGTTTCCTAACATGGTCAGGTGAAAATCATATGCCGTTGATCCTACAATCAGTTGTTTGTAAAAGAGAACGTGGCTGATATATTATTCCATGATTTATATTTTCTTTTTTTCCTATATATACAAGCAGCTCATGCATGTACATCTGTGATGTGTGGTAAGTTGTTTGCTTTCCTCTAGTCTCACTCACAAAAAAAAACTGTTTAGAGGCTCACCCAATTAGATTAACTCAGTTACTAGATGAAGTTAGTGAAATCACCTAACCAGACTTCATCGACTAATTAGTTGGTCAAACACTGAGAAACATTATACTTTTCCTCTTTATATTTTCATGCTTTTTTTCTAATTTAGTCATTTTTTCTTTGGGATAGGTGCATCGGAAATCCTAAAAATTGTCACAAAAGTTTAATTGACTTATAAAACTTTCAAATGATGTAATCAAGTACAAATGCTTGTCAAATAGGTGTAGTCAAATCCTTCTATTAACTCTATCTAATTTGTTTAATGGAAAATGCCAATGTAGTTTTTTTTTTTTTTTTATCACTTCCTTAAGGCATGTGGTGCCAAAATGGCATCTACCATGCTTCGCATCATAAATCAAATTAAATAATTAAAATTAAAAGGAAATAAAAGGATAAATTAATTTAAAAAAAGAAAAAAGAAAAAGAAAAAGAGGATGAAGCCCAAGGGGCCATGGTTGTGAGGTTGAAGAAACTCCAGCTTGCCCTCGCCATAGCCTTAAGCATGAAAAAGATGATGAGGAAACTTGGAAGTTAGAGAGAGAGAGAGAGAGAGAGATATGAGTGTGTGGACTGGCTTCTTCGGCTTCTAATACAAAGCCAGTCCACACACTCATCTCTCTCTCTCTCTCTTACTCACTCACTCATGGTGTTGGATCTTCTTTCTATTGAGAAAACATTTCCTTAGTAGTTTCGATAATTGACAAAATTTAGAGGCTTTGTTTTCTTATTAAAATTATTTTTTAGGTGGAAAATTTGATGGAATATAATTAAATGATTTCAATCAAAGTTAGAGTCATGGATTGTTCTTCCATGCTTACATATTTTATCAAATGGCTAGGAAGGAGTAAGTCATCTGTGCAACAGCTAGTGAAAATTTGGTTGGATTCCTTGTCATATTTATAAAGAGTTCTAAAAAGGAAAGTCTTCCTAATATCTACTGGAGATTCAACTTTCCTTAAACAACTTATTAGAGGAAAAATGTTCTTTCCAAACACAAACTTTCAACTTTTGGAAACCCAAATTGTTGTATGGGTGGCAAATCATATGGGAAGTTTCACTCTAGGCGATCCTAAAGCAATCAGAGCTTCTCAACCATATTCAGGGCCAACGAGTAGATTAGCTAGATGATCCTCCTAGAGATATGTCCAATGGTGGGCTTGGACTAGGAGGAGTATAAGAGGAGGTCTCCAAACTAAAGGATATAGAATTCACATTCACAAGAATTTAAGCTTTTAATTCCAAAGTCTAAGAATGTTTTTGATCATATACATTTGTCTGTGCTGAGCGATATTGTGTAAACCTTGTAAAGGCTAAGAGTGAGGAATTGTTCACACAAGCTTGAGTACTTGTAGCTTAGGATTTATAACCTCTTATTGGTTCTTCCTAGTGGATTTTAGCTAATAGGTTGTGATATAGCTAGTATAAGTACCTAGAGGGGGGTGAATAGGTATATAAATGATTTTTCTTAATAATTGTGCAATACTAGACAGTTAATAGATTTGAGACAAGCAGTAATCAAATTAAGACTGAGAGAAGAGAAAATTGAACACGCGATTTATAGTGGTTCGGCTTATTTCAAGCCTACGTCCACTCTTCTGCACTGACAGCCTATTGGTTGGATTCCACTATGAACAAAGAGATGTTACAGCGTTGTTCTTCCTTGACTTCTCGGTGTAGATGATCTACCACACTCGCTCAAGGTATCACTGAGTATAGACACTATTTGTGTATACAATTTTGCTCAAAATGTATCGACTAATAATCAAGGTGCTTCAGACTCTGGAATTTCTCTATCGATCATATTCTAAAGTAACTAGAACGTCTTCCTTTTATACTCCTTTATGCCATCATACCCGTTGGCACTTACCAAAGGAATTCCTCCAATCTACCCGTTGGACGGAATCAATCAAGAAGATCATTCAAGCTATTAAAGGAACTTGACGATAGCCCATCAATCCTGTTCACCCATACAATCAGGATCTTGGTTTCCAAGAATAGAACCTTCCAAGAATACTTCGTCGACCATCAGATCTTCAAACGATTTTGATTACGAATAAAAGAATCCGTTATATTTATCCAGCCAAGAGATCTTCTCCAAACGATAGGACTGAATCCTCGACCAAATACTTTGGCTCTGGATTGCCTTCGTCACTGGATCAGAAGAACTGTCAATGAGAATAGTCTTGAGTCTTGAGTCTGGTGATCTGAAAGTCTTCAGACTCTAAACAGAAGGTCTGTATTTATCCAGACTAGACTGATAGAAACGTTTTGTCAGCTTCAAAATATTATGGAAAGATTTTTCCAACAGGTTGTAGCGCGGGAGAATGGATATAGGCTTGCAAAAGCTGAACCACTAAAATCTTTAGTGTGCAATTTTTTATCCCTTACTATTTTACTTATTGTGGTATAATTGTACACTAGTAAGATTTGACCATTTCACCAGAAGTTGTCTCGTTACAATATTTGTTTAAACTCTTTCAATTTAGCACAATCACCTATTCACCCCCTCTAGGTGATAGTTATAGCCATAACACTTTCAATGATGTGGTCAATTAATCCATTCTCATCCCTAATTGATTGATTTAAACATTGGTTGATTGTTGGTTTGATTGATGGATGCTAATTCTAGTGATTAGAGGTTTTGAGTCGTAGTTTCTCTAACTGAGCTAGGGTTGAACTAGGAGATTGGAGAGTTATTAAGGAAATGATGAAACTAATTCAAGTTTCATCCTCTTCTTTTCGTTTTTTCCTTTTAAAGTTTTTTTTAAAAAAAAAAAAAATCTGATGTGGCGCTTGTTGTAGGTTACATTAGCATCAAGCATTTTAAGAAAATAATAAAAACTCATAATCATTTTTCGTTCAATTTTAGGGGCTTAATTGTATCAATTTGATAAGTTTGGGGACTTGATTACAATTTCTTGAAAGTGTTAAAATTCAATCACATTTTCACAATAAGTTTTAGGATTTATGTGTACTTATCCCTTTCATTTTTAATTGATCTAATCAATTCTCCTAATTTCATAAACTAATAGCAAATTCTTCTATCACCAAATCAGCTAGATCCGCCCATAGGCATACGGACCTGTTGGTAAAGGGATTGTGGGGGTGGGCCGGAGAGTGCCAGCTTTGGGGTTCAGTCTTCCTGAGCACTGCACACACATGTATGTAGAAAAGATGAGTGAGATTTAAAAAAAAAAAAAAAATTCAGCCAAATCCGACAAACATGGCCGTCAGATAATGTTGGAGTATAACGACGTGGATAAAATTTAGCTAACGCCATCATACAAAATGAAAAAAAAAAAAAAGCAAGAAAAAAAAAAAAACAAAAGAATCTCGGCCGCTTGCTCACTCACTCGCTCTTTCTCCTTCCACAATTTATTCATGGCTCTACTAGGTTGTGACTACTCGAGCTCTAGTACGATGCTCGCCCTAGTCAAGCTCGTGACGACCAGCTCTGAACTAGAGCTCACAACGGCCACCCCAGAATGGACCTAGAGCTCCCGTGACAGCTAGGCCACATAGCACAAGTGTTTCAGAGGTTCGGCCTGTTTTTAATTTGCGATCTTGTGACAACCTGCTGGTCTAGTGGGTCTATTACCGCTAGACCAACCACTTCGGTGGTAAATTGCCGCAGATTTAAAAGAGAGCTCAATCAAATATTCATGGGATTATCGGAATGGTGCAAATTAATTGTCTTGTAGTGATCAATTTCAAATGAGAGAACAAAGAAAGAAATATCAAATATTTTAGTATTAATACAGCGAAAAACTTCAAACTGATTCACCTGTCAAAAATTATTTTAAACTAATTTTTGACCACCAAAACCTTAAACTAGCACATATGTGATAAATTAACCAAGTCAAATCATTTTGCGACCGATAGAGTTTGGAAGAACCCGAGCCAAGGGTAAGTGCCACCATGCAAGAGGGACAATCCGCACTTGCATGGCAATTTGTTGACCACCTCAACGATCTAGCCTTAGGAGGGTCACGACAAATGCTAACTTAATGGTCGTACAATTGGCTTTTAAAATGAAAAGTCCGAGGAAAATCTCTTTTTATTACCTAGCATCAACATATATGGTTCGTATGCAAATTTAGAATAAAGGATCAACTTGCATCTTATTAATTAGCTCTTAAAATGACAACTATTAGATAATATGTTAATCTTATATGTTCCTCAACGGTTAATCACAAATTTCATATAAACAGTCAACTCTAATGTTGAAGCTTTGAAAATTCTGAAAAGACAAAAATGAGTGGAAATAGTTATCTTTGTTTATCGTCCAGATGGTACTCATAAATAGAAAGAAATGACCAAATTATTTACTGTTGGAGAAATCTTCCTAGAGTATTTTGAAGCTAACAAAACGTTCAGTCTAGTCTGAAGATTTGCAGACTACTATTCAAAGTCTGAAGACCTCCGGACTACCAGACTCAAGACTCAAAGTCTATTCTCATTGACAATTTCTAGACCGTCGAAGAAGGGTTATCCAGAACTGGGTGTTTCATTAACGATTTGACCTTATCGACTGGAGAAGATCTCTTGGCTAGATATGACATAACGGAATCCTTTAATTGATCATGATTGATTCAGAGATTAAGGATCCGATGATTGGCGAAGTATACTTGGAAGGTTCTACTTATGGAAACCGAGATCCTGATTGTATGAGCGAGCAGGATTGATGGGCTATCGACATGTTCCTTTAATAGCTCGAATGATCTTCCTAATTGATTCCGTCCAACGAGTAGATTGGAGGAATTCCTTTGGTAAGTGCCAACGAGTATGATGGCATAAAGGAGTATAAAAGGAAGATGTTCCAGTTGTTCGAGTGTGTGCGCGATAGAAGAATTCCAAAGTTTGAAGCTCTTTGTTCTTAGTCAAATCATTTACTGAGCGAAATCTTGTACGCAAAAGAGAGTTTATATTCTGAGAAACTTTAAGGAAGTGTGGTAGAGTATCTACACTGTGGAATCAAGGAAGAGACTTGCTATAATAACTCTTTTGTTCATAGTGAAATCCAGCCGGTGGGCTGTCAGTGCGGAAGAGTGGACGTAGGCTTGGAATAAGCCGAACCACTATAAACTTTCTGTTCAATTTTCTCTTCCCTACTCTTTGCTTTACTTTGATCATAATTCGTTTTGTTAACCAAAGAAGAACTTCATTTCTATTGTCTGCTTAGTATTGCTCTTATATCTCGAGAAATTATTTTTTCACCTATTCACCCCCCTCCAGGTGCTTATACTAGCTATCTCACTTACATCATTAAATTAATCCATGATCCTGACCAAAGTCCAATTAAGGCAAAAGTAAGAAAATTTTGAGTTTGTCCTTGAAGTTAGTTATACTTTGCGACTGTTAACTCTATTATCTCCCATTACTCCTCCTTCTTGACATCCGTTTTGTGAGCAGTGGATTCTCAGTATTCCTAAACAATATCATATCCATCTTTTCGAGCACAACCTTTCCTATGCTGTCATGCCTTAATTTCCAATGCATAAAGTGCTTCATCCAATGCCCGTAATAACATCTTCGCTCGCTGAGGCAAAACAATTTGTTTTGCTTCGGGGGATTTACCTGTCAAATGTCATACGCCAAGACGTATTTCTAGAGCATTCTGTGACTGCAAATCAGTAGAGTTGAGGTTTATTGCCGCAATCAGATAAGTGCCTAAGCAAGCAGTGCACAGTGACAATTTTACAGGAAAAATTGTCCAAAAAGTCATAAACCTTTTGTGCTATTACCAATTCAGTCATAAATTTTTTAATTTTGTTCTAATTAAGTCATAAACCTTTTGATGGTTGAGTCAGTTACATTAATTTCAATCTAAAATTGTTGACATAGACACTAGTAATGTCACATAGGACAGATGGTGCTAACGTAGATGATATTTTACAATTTTTTAAAAATAATTTTGATTTATTTTGATTTTTCTTTGTTTCTTTTCCTTTTCTTGTGTGCGACCCTTGCCTGGATATTGTGAGGACTGCAGGGTGAGGCCATAGTGAGGGTTGTGAAGCACTCACTTGAAACAAGATTGGCCAGTGACCCTGAAAATATAGGAAAATTAAGAGAGAAAAAAGAAGAAAAATATAAAAAAAATTATAAAAAATCATAATTTTTAGAAACTTTGTAAAAATTGTCCATGTCAATGCCAACCGTATCATGTAGGCAAACTGACATTTACGTCAATAATTTCTGCTTAAAATTGACTGGGTAGACTCAATTAGCAAAACTTGAAAGATTTATGACAAATTGAAAGATTTATGACTAAATTGGTAAAAAAAAAAAAAAGATAATAGATTTAAAATTTTTTGGACAATTTTTCCAAACTTCACTTGCTTTGTAGAATACAAATTTAAGAAATAAAGCGATGTAAGGTCATTTGCCTTATATTAACTATTGATGCGGATATCGTTTGGAGTATGGGTGGATGCAAGATAATGGTAGCAGTATTGGGAGCACAGAGGGACCCTTGGAAGTTCTGTGATGTGGAGGTATGAAGATTATTGTAAAAAGAAACTAAAAAAAAATGATGATTACAGGGAATGCCTAGTATATCTAGATCCTAAGTCTCTTGTAAATGAGGTTCTACTTAAACTATTATACTTAAATGTCACTATTGTAATATTCATAAGTACTAAACATAAAAAAGTGAAAAAAAAATAAGTTACTTTATAATGGGTTGGTTTAAGAAATGAATTTATATGAAAATATATTCCAAAATCTAGACAATCGTGTGATTACGAAAACTTGTGGAAGATAGTGAATAACTAATTGATCTTGTTATACAAAGTTGAGATATTATTAATGAATTGGAAGTTTAGGCATTGCTTATTTTTATTTTTATTTTTGTCGGTCCTACTCTATTCCTATTCTAATTCTCACGCTCAGACTTTTGCCATGCCTCCTTATAGGGTATGGGAGTCAAAACTCACATTTAAAACTATTTCGTCCCCACTCCAATTTCCTGATAATGTGGAGATTCGAATCCTCCACCTCCCTATTTCATATTGAAAGGGTGGCCACTAGGGCAAAAGTATTACTTATTTGAATTGAAGTAGTTCAAGCCCCGGTGACTTTTACCTAAAAAGTGTAAGAGTGAATTCTTTGCATACTTTCAAAAGAGTTTACACCCCTCGAGAATTGATCCAACAATAGTGTAAAGTTAAAAGTCTTACCTGATTTGTCGCTGGCGGAAGGAACAAGAGACAGAATCGTAGATTAAAGTTAAAGTAAGTAATAAATTCTCTGCTTTATGTGTATTCCCTCTTATTGTCTCTTCAAAATTGAATTTAACTAAGCTTCCCCTCAAGTGTTAGGAACACGGGCATTCTCAGTGCCATTTCTATTATTAGGAAGAACCTAATTCGTCAGCTTCTTGGGAGTCACTAGCATAGTAAGGTTTCGGTTTCTTGCCAGACCAATTTGTACTTCCTTTCTTATTCCAGAAAATTCATCATCTTGTCATGAGTTCATTTGTCTCTGAACATTTATTCTGTTTGAGGAGTGTGTCGATGATCTATTCAGCAAAATAAAAAATGTGGGGGTCTCGATGATCTCACATTTGATGTTTGGGAAATGCTTGGTGTACTGAACTGGTTTACCTTACCAGTCCGTTAATTAATGCAAGTATTGGCAGTTGGGTGTTTGAACATGAGGCGCTTCTTTGGATGTCCTTCTGCAATTAGCCATCTCATTGAATGCATCAAATTCGTAGATCTGTTCTAGCAAAAACTAGCACCTAGCATTGCTTTAGACTTCTGAAACCACTCTCTCCTTTTCGAGTTGGTTTCGCTGATGCAGGGGAGCAAGACGAAATAAATCTCATTCGCTGTAATGGAAGAATTAAAGCAGTGTTAGGATCCCAAAATCTTACTGAACATATTGAATGAATGCGACAAGAAGCTTAGAGATTTATACTTAACTCTTCAGAATGAGTCCAAGGCAGTTCATCCATTCTAATCGTTATTAATTTCACTTGCATAGTTGTTTCTCAGAAAGAACAGCAGAAGACATCACGTCCCCATGAAATCGTTCAATCTGATATCATCCATAGTCAGTACCGAATGGCCTGCCTCAAGAAATTTATGGGAAGCATGGGGCATCCAATCGCTGGTCACCATGAGCCTCATTTGCCAGATCACCCTCGCCATCCTTGGCAGCCGCCGTAGGTACATGACGTCAGACATCATCAAATACGTCATCCAAATCGCCTACTTGCTCTCTTCTTACTTTGTGACTATCGCCATTGGCAAGCTCACTGTTGTCCAGGTTGACAATGTTGATCGACCGGACTACATTACCGAGCTCAAGGGGTTGCTGGCACCGTTGCTCTTGATGCAGCTTGGGAACCCTGACTCCATAACTGCATACTCGGTTGAGGACAACCGCCTCAGTTACCGACAGATGCTGAGTTTGTTTGTCAGGGCCGTTTTCGTCTTCTGCATCCTGATTCGCTGCTGGGACAGCACGTCCCCCATCCGATTTTTGTACTTCCCCCTGTTTGCCGCTGGGTTCATTCGGTCAGCAGTGACAGTTTGGGCCCTCACGTACGTATACTGGAAGGGGTCAAGCATATCAGAGAGGGATATCTTCGATGAGGAAGCTGTAGGCAAGATTATCAACAGGTCCGACAGGCCTAAATTGTCGATTGAGCAAAAGATCATCTTGAAGGCATATTATCGGTTCCAATGCTTGAAGCCCCACATTGTAAACTGGCTCTACCACCCAGAGTCGCTATCAGAATCTCGGTTAACTGTAAAGCCCGATTTAGTCTTCATCACAACCGAGGTCGAACTTGGATTCATGTTTGACGTACTTTACACTAAGCAACCAATTCTCTATAAATGGCCTGGTCTTGTCTGCCGCTTCATTAACTTTTCCTGTCTAGTCTCAGCCTTGTGTGGATTTGCCGTTATTTTCAAGAGTGCCTTCTTGATAGACGCGTACATCACCTACACTTATGCCTTGTTGATAGGAGTCACCGCCCTAGAAGGTTACCAAATTGTTCTGCAACCATTTTCAGCGCGGGCCATTGTGGCAATGAGCCGTAGAAACTGCCTCAGGTCGACAAGGCTATTGAAATTCTTAGCTAAAACGTATATGAAGAGGAAAAGGTGGTCGAACTCAGTTGGGCAAGTCGACTTGTTGGATCATAGCCTATACAATGACCGCTCATGGTCCATTGAGAGAATCCTCAAACCCTTCGGCAAAAAAGATTTGACCTGGAGAAAGCATTGCTCTCACTTGAAAATCCCTGGCTCTCTCAAGGTATTGCTGGTGGAAAATATGGAAAAGTTCGACGTGATCAAAGACAAAAAGCCCTTCACCAAACGCGGTGAGTGGACACTTGAAGCTCAAAAACTCAGGGGTGACATGCAGTGGACAGAGGAAGCCATTGATGTGTTGCAAAGAAACATTTCCACAACAACAACATTTGACAAAAGCATCATCATTTGGCACATTGCAACGAACATCTGCCTTTCAGAGCCTGATAATTCTCCGGACTGTAAGGGAAGCAAACTGCTGTCCAATTACATGATATACCTTCTAGCACTGCGACCCTACAAATTGTCCCTAACGACTGCCAAAATCACACTGGAGCATGCTTGCGCCATATTGAAGCCATTTCTCAAGTACAGAGACCGCAGTGAGGCCTTGAAGACATTGTCGTCAGAAGAGAATGTGCTTGATGAACCCTCCCCGGATCAGAAGGGAACCGTAATCACCAGGAAGTGGCACGTGCTGTCAGACGCAAAGGAATTGGCTGTAACACTGAAGGGCAAGAACAACAAGTGGCAGATCATAAGCAGCATTTGGGTGGAGATGTTGTGCTATGCTGCGTATAATTGTCAAGTTTACCATCACACGAAACTGTTGCGGCAAGGCGGAGAGCTTATAACTCATGTTTGGCTGCTCTTGATGCACATGAGTGATAAGTACTCCCACACACCCAAGGAGAAACCCACCTAAGAAACCAGATAAAAGTTGCAAAATAAGTCAAGATCCTAGGATTCGTTATGCTCTGCATCCGATTGTAGCATGGGGTGTGTGTGTTCTCTCTTTTTGTTCTTGGTAAAGAGGTGCTTTCTTAGTAAAATCACTGTAATCGCATTCAGCTAAGAGACTTGTCAATGAAGCATAGAGACATATATGTTGGATGTAGATCCATTATATACAAAAGGCTTGTTTTCTTTACACTCCCTTGCTCTCTCATTGCTCGGAAAGTAATTTAATCTTATGAAACCCGTATTGATGAGGATTGTTGTTTTGTTGTTAACTTGTCTACGGTCTGACATACTAGTCACTGGGCAGGTGATTTTGGAGGGGAGAGTTTCTTCCTTTGGTAGTACTCAGACCACGTTCATAATGTTGGAAAACATCGTTCAATGACAACTAAATCAAAAGTATTTGATAAGCTTTCTTAAGTGTTGCAGAAACTTATAAATTAACCATGCAGGTTTTACAATCATGCGAGGGAGATTCACTAAGTGTAATTATTTGCAAACTTAACGTGATATAAGCAAAGCGGAGGCTCTGCATTTGACCAGGCAGTGCAAACTTGGAGTTTCCAGGTATATACTTTATGATCGCTGGAGTTTTGAAATTGAAGATAAAGTTCATAGCAATCAAGTATGATATTTCAAGATTATTCTTGCAAAAAATCACGGACAAAGGAGCACATTTGTAATAGCTTTTGACTGCTGATACTAAGCGGTAGCAAGAGTGAAACCCATATGTACACCCAAGAGAGAAGGGATTGTACTAAGGGTGATGACAAGGTGTGGAGGGCCCTTTGTAAATACTTGAATGTATCTTTCATAGTGGCGTAGTTGTAGAAGAAGTTTTGGTTCTGCACAGCAGCAAATTCTATTTGTGTAACATGGCAAGGTTTACACTCTTAGCTAAATTGGTCGAGTTTAGCCTAAATGTGTCAATAGAATTGGAACAGTGAACATATGTAATATATGGGCTTTAAATTATAATTTAAAAAAAAAAGGGAAAAGAAAGAGTTTGAAAAGTCAACAATAGAAGCTGAAGGAAAATTTTGAGTTTGTCCCTGGAGTTGGTTATACTTCGCGACTATTAACTCTATTATCTCCCATTACTCCTTCTTGACATCCGTTTTGTGAGCAGTGGATTCTCAGTATTCCTAAACAATATCAGATCCATCTTTTCGATCACAACCTTTGCTACGCTGTCATGCCTTAATTTCCAATGCAGAAAGTGCTTCATCCAATGCCAGTAATAAGTATAACATCTTCGCTCGTTGAGGCAAAACAATATGTTTTGTTTCTGGGGATTTACCTGTCAAATGTCATGCGCCAAGACGTATTTCTATAGCATTCTGTGACTGCAAATCAGTAGAGTTGAGGTTTGTTGGTGCAATCAGATAACTGCCTAAGCAAGCAGTGTGCAATGACAATTTTACAGGAAAAATTGTCCAAAATGTCCTAAACCTTTTGTGTTATTATCAATTCAGTCCTAAATCTTTTATTTTTTTTTAAATTAAGTTCTAAACTTTTTTATAGTTAAGTCAATTAGGTTAATTTTAATCTAAAATCATTGACATAGACATTAGTAGTGTCACATAGGATAGCTGATGCTAACATAGATAATTTTTTACAATTTTTTAAAAATAATTTTGATTTATTTTTTATTTTTATTTTTCTTTGTTCCTTTTCCTTTTCTTGTGTGCGACCCTTGCCCAAATATTGTGAGGACTGCGATGTGAGGCTGTAGTAAGGGTTGCGAAGCACTCACCTGTGAGTGGCAAGGGTTGGCTAGTGACCCTGAAAATATAGGAAAACTAAGAAAGAAAAAAGAAAAAAATATAAAAAATTATAAAAAAATTTAGAATTTTTAGAAACTTTATAAAAATTGTCCATGTCAATGCCAATCGTGTCATGTAGGACAACTGACATTTACGTCTATGATTTCTGGTTAAAATTGACTAGGTAGACTCAATTAGCAAAATTTGAAAAGATTTATGACTCAATTGACGAAATTAAAAGGTTTATGACTAAATTGGTAAAATTGCAATAGGTTTAAAATTTTTTGGACAATTTTCCTGAACCTCACGTGCTTTGTAGAATACAAATTTAAGAAATAAAGCGATGTAAGGTCATTTGCATTCTATTAACTATTGATGCGGATATCGTTTGGAGTATGGGTGGATGCAAGATAATGGTAGCAGTATTGGGAGCACAGCGGGACCCTTGGAAGTTCTGTGACATGGAAGATTAATGTAAAAAGAAAAAAAAAATGATGATTACAGGGAATGGCAACTGGAGAGAGATTGATGCCTAGTATATTTAGATCCTACGTCTCTTGTAAATGAGGTTCTACTTAAACTATTATACTTAAATGTCACTATTGTAATATTCCTACGTACTAAAAATATAAAGTGAAACAAATATGTTACTTTATTATGGGTTGGTTTAAGAAATGAATTTATATCAAAATATATTCCAAAATCCAGACAATTGTGTGATTACGAAAACTTATGAACGATAGTGAATAATTAATTGATCTTGTTATGCGAAGTTGAGAGACTTAATAAATTGGAAGTTTACGCATTGCTTTTTTAAATTGCAATAGTTTAAGCCCCGGTGACTTTTACCTAAAAAAGTGTAAGAGTGAATTCTTTGCATACTTTCGGCAGAGTTTACACCCCTCGAGAATTGATCCAACAATAGTGTAAAGTTAAAAATCTTATACCTGATTTGTCGCTGGCGGAAGGAACAAAGAGGCAAAGAATCGCAGATTAAAGTTACAAGTAAGTAATCAAATCTCTGCTTTCTTTGTGTATTCCCTCTTATTGTCTCTTCAAAATTGAATTTAAGTAAGCTTCCCCACAAGTGTTAGGAACACGGGCATTCTCATTGCCATTTCTATTAGTAGGAAGAACCTAATTCGTCAGCTTCTTGGGAGTCACCGGCATAGTAAGGTTTCGGTTTCTTGCCAGACCAATTTGTGCTTCCTTTTTCCAGAAAATTCATCATCTTGTCATTAGTTCATTTGTCTCTGAACATTTATTCTGTTTTAGGAGTGTGTCGATGATCGGTTCAGCAAAATAAAAAATGTGTGGGTCTCGATGATCTCATATTTGATGTTTGGGAAATGCTTGGTGTACTGAATTGGTTTACCTTACCAGTCCGTTAATTAATGCAAGTATTGTCAGTTGGGTGTTTGAACATGAGTCGCTTCTTTGGATGTCCTTCTGTAATTAGCCATCTCGTTGAATGCATTAAATTCGTAGATCTGTTCTAGCAAAAACTAGCACCTAGCATTGCTTATAGACTTCTGAAACCACTCTCTCCTTTTCGAGGGGGTTTCGCTCATGCAGGGGAGCAAGACGAAATAAATCTCATTCGCTTTAATGGAAGAATTAAAGCAGTGTTAGGATCCCAAAATCTTACTGAACATATTGAATGAATGCAACAAGAAACTTAGAGATTTATACTCAACTCTTCAGAATGAGTCCAAGGCGGTTCATCCATTCTCATCGTTATTAATTTCACTTGCATGGTTGTTTCTCAGAAAGAACAGCAGAAGACATCACGTCCCCATGAAATCGTTCAGTCTGATATCATCGATAGTCAGTACCGAATGGCCTGCCTCAAGAGATTTATGGGAAGCATGGGGCATCCAATCGCTGGTCGCCATGAGTCTCACTTGCCAGATCACCCTCGCCATCTTCGGCAGCCGCCGGAGGTACATGACCTCGAGCATCATCAAATACGTCATCCAAATCACCTATTTGCTCTCTTCTTACTTCGTGACTATCGCCATTGGCAAGCTCACTGTTGTCCAGATCGAGCATTCTGATCGACCGGACTACATTACCGAGCTCAAGGGGTTGCTTGCACCGTTGCTCTTGATGCAGCTTGGGAACCCCGACTCCATAACTGCATACTCGGTTGAGGACAACCGCCTCAGTTACCGACAGATGCTGAATTTGTTTGTCAGGGCCGTTTTCGTCTTCTGCATCCTGGTTCGCTGCTGGGACAGCACGTCCCCCATCCGATTTTTGTACTTCCCCTTGTTTGCTGCTGGGATCATTCGAGCAGCGGTGACGGTTTGGGCCATCACGTACGTATACTGGAAGGGGTCGAGCATATCAGCCGAGGATATCTTCAATGAGGAAACTGTTGACAAGTTTTTCGACAGGCCCGACGGGCCCAGATGGTCGATTGAGCAAATGATCATCTTGAAGGCGTATCATCGGTTCGATTGCCTGAAGCCCCACATTGTAAACTGGCTCTACCACCCAGAGTCGCTATCAAAATCTCGATTAACTCTAGAGCGCGATTTAACCTTCATCACAACTGAGGTCGAACTTGGATTCATGTATGACGTACTTTACACTAAGCAACCAATTCTCTATAAGGCGCCTGCTCTTATCTGCCGCTTCACTACCTTTTCCTGTCTAGTCTCAGCCTTGTGTGGATTCGCCGTTATTTTCAAGAGTGCCTTCTTTATTGACGTGTACATCACCTACACTTACGCCTTGTTGATAGGAGTCACCGTCCTAGAAGGTTACCAAATTGTTCTGCAACCTTTTTCGGCATGGGCCATTGTCGCGATGAGCCATATAAACTGCCTCATGTCGACAAGGCTATTGAAATCCTTAGCTAAAAGGTATATGAAGAGTGAAAGGTGGTCAAACTCAGTTGGGCAAGTCGACTTGTTGGATCAGAGCCTATACAATGACCGCTCATGGTCCATTGGGAGACTCCTCAAACACTCTGGCAAAAAATATGTGACCTGGAGAAAGCATTGCTCTCACCTGAAAATCCCTGGCTATCTCAAGGTATTGCTGGTGGAAAATATGGAAAAGTTCGACATGATCAGAGACAAAAAGCCCTTCACCAAACACGGTGAGTGGACACTTGAAGCTCACATACTCCGGGGCGACATGGAGTGGACACAGAAAGCCATTGATGTGTTAAAGAAATACATTTCCACACCATTTGACAAAAGCATCATCATTTGGCACATTGCAACGCACATCTGCCTTTCAGAGCCTGATAATTCTCCAGACTGTAAGGGAAGCGAACTGCTGTCCAAATACATGATATACCTTCTAGCACTGCGACCCTATACATTGTCCCTAACGACTGCCAAAATTACATTGGAGCATGCTTGCGCCATATTGAAGCCATTTCTCAGGTACAGAGACCGCAGTGAGGCCTTGAAGACATTGTCGTCAGAAGAGAATGTGCCTGAACCCTTCCTGGATCAGAAGGGAACCATAATCACCAGGAACTGGCACGTGCTGTTGGACGCAAAGGAATTGGCTGCAACACTGAAGGGCAAGAACAACAAGTGGCAGATCATAAGCAGCATTTGGGTGGAGATGTTGTGCCATGCTGCGTATAATTGTCAAGCTTACCATCACACGATACTGTTGCGGAAAGGCGGAGAGCTTATAACTCATGTTTGGCTGCTCTTGATGCACATGACTGATAAGTACTCCCACACTCCCAAGGAGAAACCCACCTAAGAAACCAGATAAAAGTTGCAAAATAAGTCAAGATCCTAGGATTCGTTATGCTCTGCATCCGATTGTAGCATGGGGTATGTGTGTTCTCTCTTTTTGTTCTTGGTAAAGAGGTGCTTTCTTAGTAAAATCACTGTAATCGCATTCAGCTAAGAGACTTGTCAATGAAGCATAGAGACATATATGTTGGATGTAGATCCATTATGTACAAAAATGCTTGTTTTCTTTACACTCCCTTGCTCTCTCATTGCTCGGAAAGTAGTTTAATCTTATGAAACCCGTATTGATGAGGATTGTTGTTTTGTTGTTAACTTGTCTACGGTCTGACATACTAGTCACTGGGCAGGTGATTTTGGAGGGAGAGTTTCTTCCTTTGGTAGTACTCAGACCACGTTCATAATGTTGGAAAACATCGTTCATTGACAACTAAATCAAAAGTATTTGATAAGCTTTCTTAAGTGTTGCAGAAACTTATAAATGTCAAAAAAAAAAAAAAACCATGCAGGTTTTACAATCATACGAGGGAGATTCACTAAGTGTAATGATTTGCAAACTTAACGTGATATAAGCAAAGCGGAGGCTCTGCATTTGACCAGGCAGTGCAAACTTGGAGTTTCCAGGTATATACTTTATGATCACTGGAGTTTTGAAATTGAAGATAAAGTTCATAGCAAGCAAGTATGATATTCCAAGATTATTCTTGCAAAAAATCATGGACAAAGGAGCACATTTGTAATAGCTTTTGACTGCTGATACTAGGTGGTAGCAAGAGTGAAACCCATATGTACACCCAAGAGAGAAGGGATTGTACTAAGGGTGAAGACAAGGTGTGGAGGGGCCTTTGTAAATACTTGAATGTATCTTGTATAGTGGCGTAGTTGTAGGAGTAGTTTTGGTTCTGCACGGCAGCAAATTCTATTTGTGTAACATGGCAAGGTTTACACTCTTAGCTAAATTGGTCGAGTTTAGCCTAAATGTGTCAATAGAATTGGAACAGTGAACATATGTAATATATATATATATATATATATATATATATATATATATATATGGGCTTTAAATAATTAAAAAAAAAGGAAAAGAAAGAGTTTGAAAAGTCAACAATAGAAGCTAAAGGAAAGTGGAGGAAGCTTCGGCTGTGTTTTAAAAGAGAGAGAGGGAGAGAAAGAGAAGAGCACGGGCAGAAACAGGGGAAAGAAAGAAACAGGAGAGGAGAGAAACAAAAAAGGGAAAAAGGGAAAAAGGGAAAAAATTTGGCACGCAAGTGATCCGGACGCCTCATCAAGCTGAGTCAAGTGTGTTTTGCAATGCCGGTAAGAAATTGAAGCCTTTAATCACCTACTTGAAGCAATCGCCACAATTAGGGCTCGAAATTCGGATGTCTTGGATATTTGTATGGCAAAACCCAATTTTTAAGTCGTTGAGCTGTATCTTTTTGTAGAAATTGTACTTTGGGATGTTGTGAAGTTATAGCATCTTACAGATCGTAATTTGAGCTTACAGTTTATCCGGAATGAAATTTTAAAGTTGGGGCGCATTCTGAAACTGTAGTGAACAGTAGCTTCGAGCCTTTTTTTTTAGTACTGTTCTGGGGTAGCTGAGTTGGGGTTGTTGTTGTATGTTAAGAGAGCTTTCTAAAGACTACAAGACGGCTTGAAACATAATTTTGTGGAGGAAGTTATGGCATGATGAAGTTGGCGCGTGGCCGTGCTTAGTGGAAAACGATGGGTTTCCGCTAAATGCAAGCTTTCGTGGCACATAGGTGTCGTTTTATCGACAAATAGGCCCAGGATAGGCAAGTCGTTATAAGAATATTCTTTTTTTACTCGGCCTTTTGATATTGTTTTTTCGTTAATTATTAGGGATCCAAGTGCGTGGTTCGAGTATGCATCGTAGTTGATTTTTGATTTTTCTCAAGTGAGTGACATTATTTCTTCTTTATTTTTTAGACTCATGTTTTGAGAAAGATGGTAGATAATATACTCTATGAGTTGATAAAATGTTTCGTTTGTTACATAAAACATGATTGAGTTATTATTGCCATTTCGTTATTTGAAAGATTGAGTTATATTTCAAATTCGATTTGAATAGTTGTTTGAAAATGATTTGTGAAATTCTTCATGAAAGAATCTTAAGACATTTTGAAGAATGCTTTGATATTTATATATCAAATTTTGAGTTGTGATATGATTTTTCTTCTAATGTTGGATTACTGGATATTGTGATTGGTGGTTGATACTCAATGTCTCTGTGAATCCTAAGGGATGTGTGGGTATGCGCATACTAGTCTGGAATATCCTTGTGGGCCGAGCTATCGGCTAATAATAGGTGAAGATCTTGCCAATTGGGGAATCTCAGTCGTCTTGTTACAAGCATTGTGCGTGACCATGGCTAGATATTTGAGCATGAAATGGGTCAATAGAGTGGACCATTGACACGTGATTTGAGTTTAGTCGATGGAATGGGCCATCAATGTATAATTTGATGAGATTGATCAATGAAACATACCATTGATACATGTTTTATGAGATTGACTAATGGATTGGACCATTGGTATTTTCAGTATTTGAGTTATGATTATATATTATGTTAAAATGAGTTAGGATTGTGTTTTTAAATGTGCATAGTGATTTCTTGATCTGTTTAGAGGAAATGTGTTAAGCTATGGTAGCTCACTCCTATCATCTGCTTGTTTTTAAGGTTTTTCAGCGAGTTGCGAATAGGCGTGAGCGTTCGTTTGGGGAGGACTTTTGTGGTGGAAACTTTTTGGTATGACTTGTACATAGTTGATAAGTTTATAAATTAGTCTTTATATAAGGTAGATGTTTTGGTTCGGCGGATTGTAGAAATACTCCGATATGTAACCAAATACCCTTTTTGTCATATATATATATATATATATATGTATGTATGTATGTATGTATGTATGTATGTATGTTGATATCGGGTTGAATTTTAGTTATGTTGAGGCTACGTTCTTTGGTGAAAGGACGGCCGTGCCATGCCTTTTTTTATGTGAATTGGGGTGTGACAACATAGTTACATCAATCTATAATCTCATTTGTCTTTCCGTTGAACTCTTTTATTATTGCTCTTGCTCGGAGTTGGTTTTGCAAAATCAGTTTGCTTTAAGAAGAATCAATTTGTTCCTTTTACGGTCGCTTGGTCTTGGACATGATATTTCAACTTTTAAGTAAATCTAATTTTTTATAATAACTCAAAATAAAAGCTTGAGAGAAGATATAATTCATGCGGTATTCATGTGAGGGGCTTTTTATTTGCATTTTTCTTGCATAGAGAGTTGTTGACCAATTTATTTCGTTGAATTATGATTTTCTAATTCGCTATCTAATCCATACCATGGTAGTCCACTACTCTCGAAAAGTCCGGATACATACGAATAAAAAATTGAATAGTCTGTTCGGACCTAAGGGTGGAATAAAATCATCTCATCTGAAATATAGGAAAGTAAAAAAGGATAAAAGAGAAAAAATAAACAAAAGGCAAATAAAAACTACGTTTCTGTTTGCCACTCAGCAAGGCACTGCTGTGCATGGCTATTGACACTTGCTGCCCGTTGACCTCAAGCACCCACCGCGCAATTTCGCAACTCTCAGGCCACCGGTGGTCGCCTAAGAGTTTTCCTATCTCGATCACGCGGGTTGGCCAGATGAAGCCACCATGGACTAGCATTATTGTCACCACCAAGCGTCACTATGAAGCGTCAACACTCTCCAAGACCCTTTATATGGTGTTATACATTCCTACATTCTCTGATACTCTTTGACACTCGATCAACAAATATAAGAAAATTAGACACCTGGTCAATTCTCTCGATACTCTTTGACACTCGAGCCAGAAATCTCGACATACGAGTTTGGAATTCTGACATGTAATTCCGACACACACAAGATCAATTTTAAAATGTTTTACTAAATGAGGGATGAAAATGTAAATATGTAAAAAATAATAAAAATAATAAATGGGGAAAGACGAAAGATTTAGTTTTCTCTTCTCTTCTGACTCTCATTTCCCGTGACACACAATTCTTCTCTTAATAAATGATATTAAAAAATGGTAGATTAATGTTTTTATTGTAAATTTATTCTATGTTGTTTTTGAATTATTTATTTATCTGTGAATTTGAATCAAATTAATTTGATTAAACTAATCATAAAAACGATAATTTATCATGTATATATAAATATATCATGTATATATAAATATATATTTAATATACAGCGTGTCTCAACGTGTTGAATTTTTTTATTTTTTGAGAAATGACGGGTTAGCATGTGTTTTGTGTCGTGTATTAGTATCGATGCTACTTAGACGACGACCACTACATAATGCCATCAATCACGAGCCAAACTTGTTCCGTATGGTGGTGGTTGCCTATGAAAGAGGCAGGCAACCACCCTAAATTATCGATTGTCATGGGCAGGTGACCTCACGAAGTTCGTCGTGGCAGTAAATAGCGACCACCTTGGAGGGAGGTGGTGGTTATTCTAAGTTATTTGTTGATTTTGTGTTGTGTATATAATTCAATCTAGGTCATGCCAAACAAGATATAATAAAAAACGAATTTTCTCACATTGCCTGTTTTATATTATCTCAAACTTAATCCTTGTTTGGGTGACCATATTGAAATTCCAGTTAACTCTAGGATCTTAATCTAGACTTCTCGAAGAACTAATGGACAAAACATAGATGACTTTTCGGCACATGCTATCGATTGACAGGTATTTTCCAATTAATTCTAAACCTATTGTACAGATACCAATTTCATCATAAACTTTCTAATTTTTGTTAATTGAGTCATAAATTTTTGCTCAGAAATCTAATGTAGTTCTTTAGAGCAATTTTCAGCAAAAAAATTGCTAACGCTACGATGCCATGTAGGACGGTTGATGATTATTAGATTGCCACATTAGTGATTTTCGATGAAGATCGACCCAAAAAGACTATATTGAAATTTCACACAAAGATTTAAAACTAAATTGCCAAAATTAAAAATTTTAGAACTGAATTGATATCGACTAATTAGGTAATTTTTCCCTATCAACTCCATAACACACACTTGTCATCTCCGGTACATCGTTCCTTCATTCCATCATGAGTTTACAGGCACCCTACGGTGAAACCAAAGTTTGAGAAGCCACAAAAGTATATGCCTGACACGTTTGGTAGTATCAAAGAATTTAATGCTTGTCTTTCATATTTGAGTTTGTTGAGACGCGAACCCCTAGAGTACCATAACTTGGCAGAAATGAACACTTAAGTGTCATAATTTACGAAAGATACACTTAAGTATTAAAATTAGAGCAAAATTGATCATTTGAGTGCCAATCCGGCCAAAATCCGGCCAAAACGTTGATGTGTCAATTTTCCGATGAAGCATATGCAAAACGGTGTCGTTTTGGTGCTGACGTGGTAAAAAATTAATATAAAAATAATTAAATTGAATTTATTTAAAACATTTATAAAAAAACAAATATTTAAAAAAATTATTTAAAAAAATTAAAAAAATTAAAAAGAATTAAAAAAAAAAGGGTGGTGGTTGCCCTCGGCTGCCCGCCGCCATTGGCAAGGGCCGGCAATGGATGGGGGAGGGTCGGCCGGGGTCACCAGGTCCTAGCTAGGGGCCAACGACCCCGGTCGACAGGCGGCGAGGGCCGCAACCCTCGCCCGCATCGGCGGGGGGGGAAAGAGGAGGAGGGGAAGCAATCGGCAGCTGCGAAGGAGGAAGGAGGAGGAGGGAGGCAGCCGGCGGTGAGGGTTGGGGCCGCCGAGCCTTGGCCGAGGGCCGGTGGCCCCAGCCAACCGTCAATGAGGGCCTGCGTGGCCTCGCCCCAAATCTGGGCGAGGGTCACGGACCCTCGCCGTTGGCCTTCGGTCAAGGGCCATCGGCCTTCGGCTAAGGCTCGGCAGCCCTGATCGACCCTCCCCCATTTCCAGCGACGGCGGGGAGGCGGCGGTGGCGAGGGCTCAACCCTCAACTGCCGACTGCCTTTCTCCTCTTCCATTTTTTTATTAATAAAATTATAAATTATATTATTATTTTATTTTTAATTTAATTAATTTTTTATAATATATTAAAATTCAAGATTTGCCAAAATGACGTCATTTTGGCTGATTTAATAGTTCAATTTTGGCCAACACTCGAAATGACATCGTTTTGGGTGAATTAGAATTGACTCAGCTCTCCGGCGAGTCACCTCGGCGATAAATATTAATATATAATTGCCACGTATGATTTCTGGTCAGTTTCGCCGGAGGTGGCACTCAGGTGTTTCACTTATCTTAAAATATGACACTTAAGTGTATTTTTCGTAAGTTATAGCACTTTAAGTGTCCATTTGTGCCAAGTTATGGCATTTGAAGAGATATTTTGGAGTTTGTCTGCTAATGTAGCTTGGCTGCTGATTACATCAGCAACTTCTGGATGAATTCCTAAAGAGGATTCATATACTGCTCTTCTTGGAAAATTGTCTAAATGAGTCCCAAAAGGATGCCAATGATTCACCTTTGGAGAATATTCTACCCATTGCCAATAACAGATTTCACATATGGTTTCAATAAGCATCTCAACTTCATCATTCTTCTCCAAGCATAAGCACTGTCTTGCTTAATATCAGCGGCCCAAGAGATAGCTTTTTGACCAGACTACCGACGATGGGCGTGACTGCAATATGTGGTGCCATAAAGTGTTCGGCAATCTCCAACTTCATCATGAAGTGCAGAGACCTTATAACTCATGTATGGCTGCTATTGATGCACCATACAGATGAGTACACCCACACTCCAGGACCAAGCCCACTGAAGAAACCAAAGGGAAGTTGCAAACTGAGTATGATTCTAGGATTGGTCATGCTCCGCACCCTATTGTAGCATAAGAGCGTCTGTGTATTTTCTTTCTTTTTCCTTCTTGGTAATGAGGTGCTTTCTCAGTAAAATCACTGTAATTGCATTCAGCTAAGAGACTTGTCAATGAAGCATAGTGACATATATATTATACGTAACAATTAAATGGTTGCTTTAGGGTATATAGCTAACATGTGGTACTCAAGCGAACGAAAAAAATTATGGTACTCGTGCGATTCTTCTCCCCTAAGCTTTGGACACTAGGGCTAGAGTTGAGCATCTAGGGCCAGGGTCACAAGTCCTTGGGTCAACTTTCAACGGCTAACTCTTAGATATTGAGTTCGGGGCTAACAGTTCAGCTCTAATTTTGAGTCCAAGGCTCGAGGTCTTGAGTCTTGCTGCCAAGTTCTTGAGATCATGCATTGTAGGTTTATTTGTCTTAAACTCAAATTATGTTTTTTGGGGAAATTTACTCAATCAGTGTTAAACCTATTATAAGGATGCGAGTTTAGTCCTATACTTTTGTAGTCTTTCTAGTCAATTCAATAGAAATATCTGACATGACGATCCATCATTTCTAGCCGTCCTATGTTGGCATACTGCCACATCAACAATTTCCCTCAAAAACTAATTAGAAGGACTACAAAGGAATTTTGCACAAATGTTACTAAATTTGTAAAATTGGAAAGTGTATGAATGAATTGATATTTGTATAATAGGTTTGTAACTGACTCAACAATTTCCTTATGTTTTCTGACACCAGACTTCCGATAATGATTTTTAGCTCTTTCCTAAAATCCAAACCAACACTAGAAAATCAACCATATTTCTTAAATAGTTTCTTTATAAAATATCTACCAATCGTGTCAATTTTTCCAGGAAATAAAATGAACCAGAAGTGGTAGAGTAGCCTATCATTTGCCTAATCCAAGAGCTAAAAGTGTAAGAACGAGAATCATGCGTGACCATAACGATGGAGACAGAAGCTTCAGGCATGTTTACGTACCAATTAGGCCAAAGAAAAGAGGAAGACGAAAGTTGCAAGTAAATAATCAAATTCTCATGCCGTATTTTATTCCATTATCTTTTTGTCTTTGTTTATTCCTTCGCGTTTCTTTTTCTAACTTCATAACAGAGGTTCCAACCAACAGTCAATTGCTATATCTGTTAAGAGGCGAGTGCTCTGCTAGCTAAGGAAGGAAGTCACCTATTCCTGGTACTTGTTCCTTCACTATGTTTCTTGGGACAAATATCTCCGTTGCTTTTCTCTGCTTCAGTTTCTCCAATTTTTCTGAAGTCGGTGTTGTCGTCATCTGAATCATACTTCTGGGATTCATCGGCCTTGAGTTCAGGTTTCGTGGTGCTAGTCTTGTGTTGTGTTGCACCTCTTTCTTGCTTGTTACTTTAGTTAGCTTGCATTTGCTTGTCGTCCTTACTAACAAGTATTACTTTTAGGGACAGATGTTTATATGCTCCCTGTGCTTCGGATGTTTCGACAAGTGATTATCGTACTTTAATTTGTTGGTATGTCCACTTAAACATGCTCTATACATGTTATAGCACATGTCTATATTTGTTTTCGATGTTCATTTTCCAACTGGTGAAAGAACTGCCGGTAGAAATTATGACCCTTCACAACCTGTCACTTTTGACATTTAAAGATTGCCTCGTCAAGAATAGTATACCAAATGTGCTACCGAATGCAATCTTTCCTACGTGAATGGGATCTAAGAAGTCTGCAGGTTTAGAAAGGTGGTAGGATTACAGGATTATTTTGGAGTTGAGAAGGCGCTGCTACTCAAAATTTTGAAAATCCAACCAGAGAGCAGATGCATCTGAAGTCATCTAATCTACTGTTGTGTTGTATTTTGGTGGATATAGTAGAAGGCCACAGAGAAGTGGAAATGTGGCGTTCTCATTGGGCCACACATCTATTCTAATACCCATCACAAGAATTTAAAGTAATAAAACTCCCATTAGAAAAGAAAAAGGCCTTGGTTCATGAAGGACGAGTAAGTTTCACATTCGGAGTTAGAACTCACAGATTTGGTTCCAGCTCTAAAATTGCGGTAAAAGTGGGGATAATATATGTTCCATATCACTATGTAACCTTTGCAGGTACCCTGCATGATATTTTAATAATAAATTAATGTGTACTTAATTGTTTATTATTATTTGTTTTTTCCTTATGAAGTGTTTCATATATTAACGTGTGAAAGCTCTAATTGATCAATTAATCTCCAAGCTCATTTAGAAAGTAACTCTTTCCCTGTCTCTGTCTCTCCCCATGCATACTATGTTTGCGTGAGTATGTGTGATGAGATTGACTATGTCTACAGATGATACATTTTAGTGCATTTCATTGTGATAGGTTGTCATCTCAACTCATGAATTTAATCGAACGATGGAATTTTATTAATTTATATATTTTTGCTTTTGATGCTATAGACATCATAGGATTGTTACTATTAGACATGAACGTGGTTTTTAACATGTAATTCATTTAGGTGTTGCGTTGAATGTTTGATATGAGTAACTAGAACAACTGTAATTTCTGTTCAATGATTAAAAAGAAAATTGAATAAATACAAGGTAGTTTAGGGTACTTTGGAATGAAACAACAATTCCAAGTTCCAAGGTGGTTTCAAAAGCATATAAAACGGGTTTCAAATTCCAAAAACTTGGAACAGTTGTCTATGGGGGTTAAAGAACTCTACTAAATACTCCCATATTACCACTCCTCCACCTTTTTTCTTTTCTTTTTGTTTTATATAAAAAATATATTTTAAAAATAATTTGGAAAACTAATATTTGAAAAAGAAAGGCAGAAAAAACTTTAAAACGACATCTATAGAATTTGTACAGAATTCACCTTTGGAGAACTTCAATAGAACGTGGAGGCTAACATAAAGAAAATCCCAAAAATGAAATTATCCGGATTGTCAAATAATTCATGACTTGCTCAAATTTGAAAAGACCAAACTTTTCAAAGAAAGCTTGCCAAAACGACCTTTTTGAGCATCAAAATTGTGACCGAGTAAACTTAGAGAAAAGACTTAACCAAAAAAAAAAACTTAGAGAAAAGATAAATACTTAGTAGAAGAGTGGAGGTTTTGCAAATTAAATTTAGAAACTTCGTTTTTCATCGCATAGAGCAAAACATGGAGTGGGCAAGAAAAAAGAAATATGCATTACCAAAGACTAAATTTTCAAGAGAAACAGGAAAAAAAGATAAAAACTTGTACACCAATGTATGATGATTATACATAATTATACAAGAAAAAGATGAAGAAAACCCAAGGTACAGAAAATCTATAGTTAAGCGAACAAATAAGTACTAGGTTAATACTACGAAAAAACCAAAAACTAGTACATATGTGACAAATTTACCTCAACTAATTTTTTTACTATAAAAAAATGCAAAACCGGTATACTTGCGACAAATTTACTTAAAACTAATTTTTTTGCTATTAAAAATCTAAATTGATATATTTATGACAAATTTACCATTTGTTAGTATTTGTTAAATTAAATTAATACTATGGAAAACCACAAACTTGTGTACATCTATGACCAATGGAGAGTAAAACGCCATATTAGTACACTTGTTAATTATCATGTGTTATCCAACTTAGTTATTTGACAGCAAAACTTTATAAATATTAACGAAGAATAATTTGTCATATGTGTATCAATTTAAAATTTGTTGTTGTTAAAAAATTAATTTGGAATAAATTTATCATTGTAGTATTAGTTTAAAATTTTTTGTGATATTAACTCAAAACGAAAGGAAATGCTCAATGGAAAGACATGGCAAGGAAGAAATTTAAATAGTTGATCAGATAGAAAAATGAGGAATTTATGAAAATAAAGAAAGATGTGAACATCATGTGGGAATGTGTTGGTCATTGCACTCCACTTTATATTAATATAGAAGTAATCAACAGAATCACTTTTTGGCATCTCATTCTTTTTTTAAATATTTATCTATATTTTTATAAAATGCACCAAATGAGGCGTTGACACCTACTCCACTATCGACACATGTCCTATTGGATTTTTTTTTTCTTTTCCGGAAATTAATGTCTGTATTTTTTTAAATTAAGTATCCGGAAAAAGTAGACATTAAAAAGCCAATAAAATGGAATAAATTAATATATTCTGCCAGTTTTGTTCCTTTCAAGATTGCCTTACGAAAAATATGACATTTGATCTATTATTGGGTCCATATGTGTCACAAGGAAATTTATTCCTTTTTCCCCAAATTAATTTCTATGCTTTCTTTCTTCGATCCCCGAATGGTCAACATTGAAAGTCCAGTAAAAGATGAATAAAACTCTAAATGCCAAAAATGTTATGAATAAAACTCTAAATGCCAAAAAATGTTCTTTTGCCAGAAAAGGAAATTCTTAATTATTTGTTAATGTCATAATTAAATTCCTAAAAAAATGTGACTAAAATCTTATTGTAAAATCTTTGAAATATACAAAGTAATTCAATATACAATTAGCAAATGTCCTCCGAGAAAATCTAATATAATATGACAAAAACAATCCTTACAGATCTCAGTACAAAGGATATAAAATGTCTCAAGGTCACAACTTGTAAGCAAAATATTATGTACAACATAGTATGAGAAAAAATAAATTTCCTCCCACTAACCTTACAGTATATTGAATTACTTTGTTCCCAATTGAACAAAAAAATAACACCATGAAACTTTAATAATATTGTCTAGAAACTTGCTTAAAACTATGAATGAGACTTTTCAGTCTACACACAAGTTTACTTGAAACATCTGTTGCAAAATCCTCAAATTGCACAATATACATTTTGTATCTATTTGGTGTAACTCCATATCAAAATAAATTATTATTGCCACGTTCACTCTGAAAGAATCTTTAAAAAAATAGTAGAAAGAAATATTTATTTCTTCACTATTAACTATCCACCCCTCTTTCAAAGTGAAAACTTTAGCTACCAATTTGGCTTTAAATTCCACAGTAAGTTTCCAAACACTATGATGTTTCATAGATGGTATATAGTCTTTTATGGCATATAATTACATACTTGATTGAGGATAAGAAACGGCATTTATAAATATACTATATAGTCTGATGATATAACTGATTGTCTTTCCCTAACAAATCTCTTTAATAAAGCTGCAATCACTTCATTCTGCACTTGAGAGGTTTAAGAAATTTCATTACAAACTATATCAAGAATAGTACCTTGAACCTCAACAAGTTTAGTCTATGGTACAGGAGATTCCATAATTATCTGTATCGATAAAAACAAAAACACAGTAACTCCTATCAAACTATTAACCTCCATCTTTAATAGTCTAAGAGCAGCTATCATCTACAATTACGTCAATCTTTGCAGATATGTTCTTATTTCAATATTAGACAATACATAATTTCAAGCAACTATGGCTTCCATCATCTTATAGCAGTGCAGTCCGCAGGCAAACCTCTTTTCAAGTGTTCCAAAATGGAACACTTCATGGACAGTAAACAAATTCAATTGCTCTTTTCTCAAGCAACAAATCATATGCCCATAACTTAAAATTTGAAGTAGTAAAAACATCAATAATAATGAAGTTATGAATTACAACAAAGGTGACTGAAAACCAAGCAATATATATAATTAGCATCATGTGAATACCGTGTAACTTAACGTACAAGTACACATCCAGAGAGTTACACCCATAATCATATAATTACCTTTGGGTAGAATACATGACATGCATTTGTACACTCCACACATGATAGCGGTTATGAGAATATATTATATTTTTTCGTGAATTCATCACATTTGTGCATATGAATCACTAGAATCAGTCACTCCTCCACCACACTATCATGTATCCCTCCATGAACTAATACACAATCACCTCCTTTGGGAGTATGACTACGCATTAGACCAGGAGACATCCCAATCATCATACAAGACCGAATTTTCTCAAACCCAATCAAGCGTGTCACTTTGGCGGTCACTACTCAATTGAATCATTGAAATTCTCTCATACCAGGGATATAAACTTTACTCCTCACATACACCATATACATGTGATTTCAATTTTAGTGAAAGGGGCATATATCACTGAAATCACATATCATGCTAATTACATTGCCTTATTCATTAATAAAATTAATCATACACATATATATATAGCGAACCTGAAAGACGGATTCCAATGAGATCACAGATCATAGTAACACAAGAAACTTCTCATAACAGAGAATAAAACATCTCTTATGCACCCCGATTACATATTACTAGAACAGCATAAAAGAATGCTGATCTAAAATATTTCTCACAAATTAACATCAATAGTAATATAGGGTACACCAAATCAACAAGCTTGACAACTGATCAAATATCACTCATGAGTTCATAAGGCAAAAAATAACTCCAAGGCCAACAACTGATTTATTAGCCAATTTTTAAGTAACAAATTATCATTGTAATCAACCAGTGGCCTATTAATTGAGTAAAACCAGAGAACCAAATATCTAAAATTTAACAATAGATATTATTGCTCTGCGTAAATGTTGTCATACTCCTTAATCATAAAAAGATTCAACTTGATAGACATTAACAAGTGACCAGATGAGTTCATGTACAATATGCAGTAACTTAATGGACATACATTACCTACATATAGCAGATATGTTAATCAGTACAATTAGTTTGGTTACGAGTTCTTAAGACGTCCATCATTCAAAGATTACCAACGTGTCAAGGAGTATGCTTGAGCAACAAAAGTTTCATAACGTTTACTGTTTCTCATCAGCTGAATACATAGCTCAATTACTATTCCATAATGATTGTATCTCATTAAGCCAGCTTCAGTTCACAATAAAGTTTGATTTTTATTGATGAATCACACATTTATAATGATTATGTGATAATATACCTATAACCCAACACTTGTATTTCAAAAATCATAGAAAAATACAAGGAAAAATACGCAAAAATTCATTTAAAATACACGTATTTAGGGTTTCATATGCAATTTCACATCAATAAAAGCATTAAAAATATAAAATAAATATACTACGAGATAGGAAATCACCATACGAGTCCAACTCCACCAGTCACGCGCCGAACGGAGACTCCACGTGCTCTCACGCGCTGCTTGAGTGCGCGGCGCGTGGATCTCACGCGCAGCGCGCGTTCGACGCCCAGGCGGCGCGTGGCCTCGCGTGGGGGTGCGTGCGGCATCCCCCGGCGATGTGCCACCAACCCTCTTGCTCGTCTCGTCTCCTCAAATCCAAATTTGTGATTTAATTTAATTTTTATTGAACAAAAAGTCTTGAAAATCACAAATTAAGGCAAGATCCATACTAATTAGGGCTAATCCGTACAAATTAGGGTAAAATCTTTATGTGTTCAAGTTCTAGGGTTATGGTTGCTCTGATACCATATGTTGGATGCAAATTGCGCAACCCCAATATCTCCATAACTAGAACAAGAACATGCATAATTGAGTAGAAAGATTAACGCACCTGTTTTGGGATCCATCGAACATAAAGCGGAAGCAAAAAATGGATTACCCACTCATCAAGGGGATCCACTGTTCTTAAAGCATAAACGGAAACACAATGTTCCATGCGCAAGTCATTTTCCTCTATTGCCCTCTGTATCACTGGCTCAATGAGGCGGCCCCCTCACGTGTAGCGTTAGGTAAACGCCCCTTAGGTGAGGATACATGTGAGAATTAGGGTTAGAGGAGAGACTTGAGCACTATTTATAAAGTTTCCAACCAGTCCCTCTCATTACGGGCCAGGCTCAACTCGGTATACACTAGCCAGCCCATATTAGACTAATTAAGAAACCTTCTACCTCACCTTAGACCAAACCCCGTAAAATGGTAAACGTTAAACGGTAAATTACAATATCAATTAATGTAGTTCACAATTAGAAAAACTCTTACATGCGATGCTGAAGGGCAAGAAGAGCAAGTGGCAAATCATAAACAACATTTGGGTGGAGATGATGTGCTACACTGCGTATAATTGTCGAGTTTGCCATCATGTGAAACTGTTGCGGCAAGGCAAAGAGCTTATAACTCATGTATGGCTGCAAGACCAAGCCCACTGAAGAAACCAAAGGGAAGTTGCAAACTGAGTTATGATCCTGGATTGGTCATGCTCCGCACCTGGCTTTAGCATGAGCATGTGTTTTTTCTTTCTTTTACCTTCTTGATAATGAGGTGCTTTCTCAGTAAAATCACTATAATTGCATTTAGCTAAGAGACTTGTCAATGAAGCATGGTGACATATGTTGGAGTCTTGATTTTCAAACTCACCTCCATAGTTGTTCGTATGCTCGAAATATCATATCATTTTTCATTTTGAATTTTCTTGGCAAACTTTGAGAAGTGAGAGAAGGCTGCGGACTTATTTGCTATAAAGTAAACCCAAGTAAATTAAGAGTAATCATCCACGATTACCAAACAATTATCTCTTTCCACCAATACGTTGAGTTCTGGTTGGTCCAAAGAGGTCCATATGTAGAAGCTGCAAAGCTCGATTAGTAGAAACTTGATTTACAGGTTTAAAGGAACTTCTAACCTGTTTTTCCAAAACACATGGAGTGCATAGTTTAGACTTTTGATAAACCAAGTTGGGGAGACCACGAACAAGCCTTTTGGAGGAAATCTTGGCAATCTGCTTCATTGACATGACCAAGCTTTCGATGCCAAATATTTGCTTCATCTTAAATGGATATTAGACATTGAGAGCTTTATGGTTTCATATCTAGAAGATAAATATTCTCATGTCTTTGTCCAGTGAAAGATTAAGAGGAATCTTTACTAGTTCCTAAACAGATGCCTTCTTAGAAATTTATTTTGAATCCAGTATTGCAAAGCTGACTTATACTAAGTAGATTGTAATTCAGACCTTCCACCATGGAGACATTGTTGATAGTCAGGCTTCTAATCTTCACGGTTCCACATCCAACAATTCTTCCTTTGCTGTTTCCACCAAAGGAAACTATTCCACCATTCATTTGAACAAATTTTATAAAGCAACTCAAATATCCTATCATGTGTCTCGAACAGCCACTATCCAAATACTATTTGATCTTCTTCTTGATAGTGACCTATGATCAAAAGAAAAAATCAAGCTTTCTTTGGTACCCAATACTTCTTAACAGGTCTCTAAACCTTGGGACATTCCTTCTCGAAATGTTTTGAGCTCTTACAATTTGAACATTTGAGAGCACTTCGGCCAACAGGTTTTACAAAAACCTTTTGAAAATGATTTTTGTAATATGCCTTTGTAGGTCTTTATTTGATTCTTTCTTTAACTTTGGGAAAATCAATTAAAGGAATAGTTTCTAGAGTCATACCCAAACCAGATTTGTTAAAATAAGGTCTTTGTGTAGAAAGAATTTTTTCCAACTTCTCAGATCATTTTGAAAACCTTTTTGTGATATTTGAAATATTTTCTTTTATAAAGGCATTTTCCTTCGAAAGAGAATCATAATTTTCTTTCCAATCAACAAAACTTTTATCTAGACTTGCAAACTTTTCTCTCCATGAAGTTTCATGTTGCCTCAGTTTAGAATTCTCCATCTTTAGTTCATAAATCCTTTTAAGAGATATTTTGATATTGAGACAGAGTTTATCTATAGACTTCGAGACTTTAACATGAATTTTTAAATTGCTAACCTCAACTTCTTTGTCTGAGTCTGAATCATAATCTATTTCAAAGTCTGAGTTTGATTCTGAATTAGCCATCAGACATATGTTGGCATATTCTTCATCATTTTTCTTGCACTCAGTATCGCTCCAAGTTTTTGAGAGCCTTTTTGTATTTCTCTGTTCTTCCTTTCTTTTTCTTCAATGGAGGGCAATTAGGTTTGATGTGTTCCTTTTTCTTGCATTCAAAGCATATCACATCTTTGTTAGTTTCATCGTCCTCAGTTGGTTTATTTTGGAATTTTTGAGTGCTTTGCTTCTTCTAGTTGAATCTTCTTCCCTTTCGATTCAACTTCCTAAACTTCTTAATCATAAGCGCCAGTTCTTCATCGTCCATGTCATCTTCTGAATCTGTATAGTTAGAATCATCATTAGATTTTAAAGTTATTGACTTCTTACCTTTAGGATTCTCTTCCTCATTGATCTGCTCCACTTCATATGATTGAAGTGTGCCAACAAGTTCGTCTACTGAAAGATGCATGATCCTCTGGGTTTCTCTAATTGATGTCTTCACGTGATTTCATTCTTTCGAGAGTCCACGCAACAATTTATTAACCTTCATTGGTCTTGAGAATGGTTGTCCTTGATATGCTAATCCATTCACAATTTCAATGAAATGACTGAATATATCAGTGATGGATTCTCCAAGCTTCATCTTGAACACTTTGTATTGTTTGAGTAGAATGTTGATTTTTTTTTTTTTTTTTTTTTTACTCAATCAGTTCCTTCATAGGTAACGTGCAATTTGTCCGAAACTTCTTTTGCTATTTCACAAGAAGAAATTCAGTTATACTTAGTACGAGATAAGACACAGTATTAAGAGTAGATAGCTTTAGCATTAAGAGCTTGTCTCTTGGTTATTTCTTCTTGTGTCATTTTGTCAGCATTTACAACTTCCTTTCCTCTCTTTATAGCTTTGTGATTGATCCCTTTTTCTATCACATCCCATTCTAGGGGATCTTTCGATTTTAGGAACGCCTTCATCTTGTTTTTCCACACACTGTATTCCTTCCCATCAAAGTAAGGACGTCTGGTTTTGCTTTGGCCTTCAACCAAATCTAGAGCCAAAATACTAGCCATAGATCTTTAGCTTAGAAGTAAAAACACCTCAATAAAATAAGCACACAAGCTTTGATACCAATTGAAAGGGCTAGTAACAACACCTATAGGGGAGTGAATAGGTGTGAACAAAATTTTTCGCAAGATTCAAAAGTAACAATTAGCTTTTAGAAAATGACAAACTATGAACAAATTCATATTATAGTAGTTAGATAAAATTATGAATAAAATAAAGGAGTTCAGGGAAGAGAATAAGAATACAAGATTTATAGTAATTTCGGCTTAGATTAAGCCTATGTCCACTCTCCCACGCTGATAGCTCACTGACTGGATTTCACTAATAATCAAAAGAAATTTTACAGTCCTGTGATCATGGCTTCACAGTGAAGAGCCTTTACTTGTCTCTCACAAAGTCTCACTATGAGTTTCTCTCTTTTGTATACAACTTTGAGCTCAGTGAATGAAATACCAAGGAACTAGGAAGTTTCAGATTTTGAAATTTTTCTTTCACCCACTCTATTGAACAACTAGAGAGTCTACTTTAAATACTTTTTCATGCCTTCTCGACCGTTGGCACTTTCCAAAGGAATTCTTCCGATCTATCCATTGGAAATAATCAATCAAGAGAATCTCGAGTTGTTTGAAGATTGTGATGAAAGCTTGTTAATCATGTCCACCCATATAATAAGGATCTTGGTTTCCATAAGCAGAACTTTCCAAGTTTGCTTGCCTTCCAAAAGATTTGATTATCGGAATTGATTCCAATAAGGATAATCAGTCATGTGGATGTTATATCCAACCAGAAGGTCATCCATACGCCATACGAATCGAATCCTTGAAGAAATAAAGATAATCTCGCATCTGGATAAGTCTTTATCTTCAATAGCATTTAGTCTAGAATTTGTCAGTGTAGGTAGACTTTGAACCTAAAAGTCTAGCTGCACCACCCACACCACACCACCGCACCAGCTGCATCTTGCCCGCGGTCGCTGCTGTCCAACTTGCCTTAGTTGCATCCGTGACTCGCGAGCTCTCGAATTTGCTTCGCCATCGACTTGCCACCACTGCGTCCCCAATTCACGATCCACTTGCCATTGACACCACCAGACCTGAGGCAAGTCGATATCTGCTAACCTATATCATGTAATCCGGTCATTGCTTGAGGAAATGCATCCGTGTATTGGCGTCACTTGAATTCTTGCGCCCAATAGTGAATTGGAAATGATTGAGTTGGATTTTCGGACCATCTAATTTGAAGGATTCTAAGATTGCTTATGGTTGAGGGAAATTTCGGTATCTGAATATGTGTCGGCTCTTGATGGTTTGCAAAATTTTAGAAGTTCTATTTTGAAAAATCTTAAAAATCGTTTGAGGATTTCTAATTGCCGAGGATTTCACATTTACCTATAGGTAACTGAAATTTCGGCGTTGATTTATGAACTGATTCTTAGTGTTTACGAAATTTTGGCAATGCTGCTCGGGAACTATTTATAAAAAGTCTTGAGAACTTTGTTGGATTTGTAATTCTGTCGTGCCACTCGAAATGTTTTAAGAAAGGCTTAGTACTTCTGAAACTTGAGACCTTACCTGTGAATCGTTTTGAAAACCCCAAGGTCGAACCGAGATTTTGATTCACCGATGAGCCGATTTCAAAATTTCGCTTACCGTTTTGCTGAACTTGATTCCTTTCAAGTTTTGAGGCGTGGAGAATGCTATAAGTCTATGCCTGTACAAAGAATGAAAAGAGAATTGATCTGATTTAAACCACGATCTATTTCGGTGTTTTAAAACTCTATATTTCATAAAACGATTTGATTATCACATATTTAATATTCTTTAAGGTCCGTTTTATTTTGATTTAATTTCCGGGCTCGAGATTTAGAATTTAAAGCAACTGTTGGATTATTGATGTCAGCATGCATTGATTTTAAATCTTGAGACTGCTACACCATGGTTGGTGTGTTATTGATGCCATCGGACCCTTGGGTCAATGATGCCCCGGGCGTCGGGTTGTTTGGAGGATTGTAGTGGCGATGCCTCTGGAAGTCTAGGGATTGGTGAGCCCTAAAGGTTCCCTGAGAGTCAGGATGCTTGGAAGTGTGACGAAACACGTTCTGGAGGGCTGGGGACATCATTGTCATGGTGAGCCCCGGAGGTCCCTCGTGATGCCAGTGGGGTGTGAGATGCCTAGAGGTGTAACATAACATGCTCTGGATGCCCGGTGACTGAAATATGGAACCGGAGGACTTTGTGATCCCAGGTTGGATATGCCTGGAGTGACGCAAACACTGGTCCTCCGAAAGATGGTGGTAGTGAATCAAAATCTATTGAGTTCTAAAGCTTGATTTGTTTTGCTGTGTTATGCCACTTCATTAGAAAAAAAAAAAAAAACCCTATTGGTTTGATGCATATCTATTTCTCTAGTTATGTGTTTTGTTTAGTTTGCATGAAATCATGTAACGGTAGTTTTATATAATATAGTTTAGTGGAACTTTGACTGCCGAGTAGTTGTACTCACCCCTCGTGGGACTAACATATTACAAAGTGAACAAGATGCCACTGCTGCCCATGCCTCTTGGTACTTTCTATGGTATCCTCTTCGATTTGCAATGGGAACAATCGAAGCATCATGATCCTGATCTGCTAGGACTTACGTTCATCCGGGTGAGGGTGATATTGACGATCGACACCGGTCTTCTCTCGGGTCCCATGCATCAGGAGTTCGTCATCCTATATGTCTTGAGGAACGGACGTACTCTGGGGCCGCTGCCACCGCCGCCAAAGGATGATGACGGGGGCTCGAGTGGAATAGAGTGATCAAGGACGCGAGGACAACAGGAAATTTTTGGACGCCGGCACTTGATGATGGATGACATGTGAATAACTGCTGGAAATGTCGGTCAAATTTTTGGATATAGCCAAGTATAGAAAACTTCGGCTTTTGATGTACCGACGAATGATGTCCATCCAATATATGTAAATAAAAAGTGATTGGTTGATATCTATGTGTGTATCTAGTGTGCATCATTTCAATGTTTAGGAAGGGAGTTGTTGGATCTGCTTCCGCCATATAAATTGCACAGGGACCAAGGAAAAATGTAACAGACCCCCCTAGACTCATGGATTCCCTAAAATCCAATGATCTATCAAAGAGGATATCCAGGTCAGGGAAGCGATGTGGCGACCCTAACAGATCGAGGGCCATCAGGGGGCACCACAACCAGATGCTGGCTTCCCTCCTTCGGCTCCGCCATGGCCGGCAGAGGGAAGAGAGAAGAAGAAGAAAAGAAAAAAATTAAAAAGTAAAAAGACTAGAATGCCCTATAATTTAGGGTAAATGTGTCACATAGATAGAAGTTTAGGGTTTTTTTGTGTCACAAAATTTTTTTTGGGATAAATGTATTATAGTTGGTAAAGTTCGGGGTTTTTCATATCACAAAAAAAAAAATTGTGGTAAATTTGTCATTTTGGGCAAAGTTTGGGGTTTTTGGTAGTTTTTTCCTTTAAAAAATTGTATGAACCTTTCGTAGTGGTGTAGCTGTAGATGGAGTTTTGGTTCTGCATGGCAGCATATTTCACATGTGCAACATCGCATTGTTTGCCCACTTAGCTAAACTTAGCTTAACTCTTTAGCTAAACCAGAGGAGTTTAGCCTTAATGTGTCGTTAGAATTGGAAGAGTGGACGGTACATCAAGCAAGGATGTCATTTGTCTTTCCCCTTAACTCTTTCATTATTGCTCGGAGTTGGTTATGCAAAATCAGTTTGCTTTTAAGAGAATCAATTTGTTTCTTTCTTGATTGCTTATTTGGATCTGAGACATGATATTTCAACTTTTTAAGTTTCAGCCAAAAACAAACTTTTTAAGTGAATCTAATCTTTCATAATAACTCAAAATAATAGTTTCAAAGACAATATAGTTCACATTCATTTGAGGACCTTTCTATACGCATTTCTCTAGCAAGAAAAGTTGCTAAACAATTATTTCGTTGAATTATGATTTTGTAATTAGCTATCTAATCTAGACTATAATTAAAAGGGACTAAAGCAAAAAAAAAAAAAGGGAAAATAAAAATTATGGTATTTGTTCCCCACTTAGCAAAGCCACCATGGCACTGCTGTGCATAGCTATCGACACTTGAGGCGTGAACAATAATCATTTTATTCCCAGACCCTATTTCTAGCCAAAACTAGATTTTTCTGTTTTTATTTTTGAATAAATTTCTAAGCAAAAATATACATTTTATAATAACAAAAAACTTTTGTTACAAAATTTCGGAACAAAAATTCATTTGATAACGATTCAAAATTCATCTCTCCCTAATAGCCAGTAAGCAGTAACCGGAGGTGGGCAATGGGCAATAGGGGGCAAATGACAGTCGATGAGCGGTGGACAGTAGATGGAGGCAAGTGAGCAACCAGCTAGCAGCGAGGGCAAGTAATGAGAAGAGTTTTTATTTCTCATTTTTGTTCTATAAATAAAAAAGTAAAAAAAAATTACTTCCCATTTATATTCCTAACCTATTTCTAGACTAAAATATTGTTCTAAAAATAGAAAAAAAATGAAATTGCATTACTAAATAAATTTATGTTTCAAACTTATTCCCAAAAATAAAAAAAATAGACCAAATTCAATGCACTTGGTGAACGCGGACCTTAAGTGCCCCCTAGGCAGTGTTTGCAACTCTCTTAATCGTGTGGGTCTGCCAAATCAGAACACTATGGACCACTGTCATTGTTGACTTGCTTTGGCGACCAACAGTGGTTGCCCCGTGGCAATGGCGGCTGCCGCATGTTGCCGCCAATTGCGAGTCAAGCCATTCCATATTGTGGTGGTTGCTCTATGACCATTTCGAAAGAGGCAACCACCCTACACTACTGATTGCCATGGTCAGGCGAACCTCACTATAGAGGTCGTCATCGTCATAGCAAAGGGCGACCGCAACGGGTGATGATTATATTATGTGTCACGACCTATTCTCGACACGGAAGGGAATTAAGTTTAGTTGTATTGTCAAATTCAGGCTAACGGCCATTGGTTGACTTGAATCCTCTTAAACTCATACCTCGCATGATGTTTAGATATTTGATCTCTATTCAATTAATTCTAGACAAATTTTTATGTAAGGAGTCGTCACAAGTCTATTTAGGTCGATTAGAAATCTAATAAGATACTGGAGAATATCTTATCTCATACGCAACTAGAGATCTTGGAATAGGGACTTGATTACATTAATCATAAGACTAATGTCTTTTTGGAACCTAACTTGATTATGTGCTAACTGATGCTATGGTAACCTATTGAAGATTTTTAGATTTCACTCAAACCATTCTAAAAAAATAATACTCAAGATATTGAAATGTGCAATCAAGTGTGATTGAAGTAAAAACACACAAGCAACCTAATATCAGCAGCCCAAACACTTATCATTCTCCAAGAGATAGCATATTGACCAGACCACCAATAGGGAGCCTGATTGCAATATGAGGTGCCTATAGAGTTCAGCATATCTTTTTGTTATATCACGGAAATTAAATTAGATATTTAACTTGATATTGATAGGATTTTACTATAAGTAATTTTTCTTAAATTTATAGAGGAAATTTCGACAATTACTTAGAAATCTTATCGATTGGAACTCACTATAAACTATTTTTTTATTAAGCGAAGTGAAGATGAGGGGGGACGGATGTGTAAATAAAATTATTGGTTGACTTGAAACCCACTCAAACACACTGAAAAGTGAATACCTGAGGAGCTCATAGAACCTAGCAAGCCAATTTTGGAGGGGTGGATGGAGCCTTTTGTCAAAGCAATGTCGTCCGACCCAAAAAAAAAAAAAAAAAAAAAGGCGCAATGGAGAATGGTGGATGGAGCCCTCTGCTCGAAAAGGCTCCAAGAAAATACTATTCACATCAGTTTGTTGTACTTAGCGTTTTTCGTTGTTTAATTTATTTATATCAAATTACACGAAGCTTTTTGTTTTTCCTACTTGGATTTCAAAAGTGTATATTTAAGCCAACTTATTATAGTTTTCTTAGGCTCCATTTGTTTTGTTAAAAAGTAATTATTTGAAAAATATTTCTTAAAAATATGTTGCGTGTATCACTTGAAATAATTAGTCCATAAAAATTATTTTTATTATCGACAATAATATATTATATCTAAAAAAATTTGGCGACAATAATAATTACTTTTGTTTGTTCATTTTTATAAGCAATACAGACTACCATTTTAGAAACATGTCTTCCAAGTTATTCATTTTTTGTGAAACAAATGGATTCTTAATTTAATGGATTCTATAAATTCTCACAAAAGGAGGTACAAGAGTAAATTTTCAAAACCGTGAAATGTACATTTGTTTTATGGAAAATTAACTATTGGAACATAGTTCTTTATTTTTTATCATTTTCGCATCGCTTTGAAAATGAGTCAATGAAAAATATATTTCAAGATGAACAATCTATAATCAAATTTGAAAAAATATTTAAGCTTTTAAAATATTGACATTTAATTTCAAAAATCTGACTTGACCCCCACAATTGCTAAGACACTCTCTCATAATAACTTCACACCCTGTGGTCAAATCGAACACCCCAATGTTGCGACTTGAGGTGAGAACAGTGTAAATGCCATAACTTTTATATAGCATTCACTTGAGTATTATAACTTTTTTTTTTCATTTGAGTGCCACAAATTTGAAAAATCGATAACTTCAATGCCTTCAATGATTTGCCTCACCAAAAAAATCGACATGTCGTCTTATGTGGCATCGCTAGTGCTAACATGGATAATTTTTCAATATTATTTAATTATTTTAGGAATTTTTATTTTCCTTTTCCCCTCTTTTTTTTAGGGCTAATGAGGGTCACTAGTGACCCTCACTTGATGCAAAACCCTTATCCTCGGATGTGAAGGCCCTTGGCAAGGCCATTCTGATTTGGAACCTTGTAGGCCCTAAAAAGGGGGAAAAAGGAAAAAAAATAAAAAAATAAAAAGGTTCAAAAATTCAAAAAAATACAGAAAAAATTAAAAAATCCATGTCAAATGGGAAATTAATTAAAAAAATGCACATAGAATAATCAGCTGAAAATGGCACTTCATGATTGATTTTACTCCAATATGACACTAAACTGAATAAAACAAAAGTTATAGCATTCAAGTAAGCATCATACGAAAGTTGTGGTGCGGTTCTTCGCCTCCTAAACTTAAGACACAAGACCTAGTTCCCTAACCAACAAGCTGGACGCTTAGACCCTAGACCATAGCACCTAGGCTTTGGACACTGGGGCTAGACTCGAGCATCTAGGACACAAGCTCTTGGATCAACTTTTGGCGGCCAACTCCTAGGATATTGAGTTCGGGCTGACGATCCGGGTCTAATCTCGAGTCCAAGGCTCGAGGTCTTGAGTCCTACTGCCAAGTTCCCATGGCTGTGCATTGTAGGTTTGTCTTGAACTCAATTTAAGTGTTCTGTGGAAAATTCAATTAGTTCTAAACTTATTATAAGGATGACAATTTAATTATAAACTTTTGTACAAAATTTTAATAGTTTTTTTGGTCAATTTGTTGGAAATAGCTAACTTGACGATCCAATCATTTTTTACTATATTATATGACATATCACCACGTCAACAATTTACATCGAAAACTTATCAAAACGACTATATTAGGATTTTGCACAAATGTTACTAAATATGCAAAATTGGAAAGTGTAGGATTGAATTAATATTTGTACAATATGTTTGTGACCGATTCGACAATTTCCGTATGTTTTTTGACACCAAACTTCCAATAAAGATTTATAGCTCATTCCAATAATCCCACCAACACTAGGTAATTAAACCATATTTCTTGAAAATAGTTTCCTTACCAAATATTTACCAATTGTGTCAATTACTCCAGGAAATAAAACGAACTTGAAGTCTTATTGTAATTTTATCAAGACCCGAGGCTAGTGTTAGAGTAGCCAATCATTTGCCTAATCCAAGATCTAAAAGTGCAAGGTAGAACGAGAATCACGCGTGACCATAAAAATAGAGACCGAAGCTTCAGGCTTGTTTACTTACCGAGTAGGCAAGGAAAAGAGGAAAAGGGCCTCAGACGAAAGTAGCAAGCAAATAATCAAATTCCCATGCCGTACTTTATTTTATTATCTCTTTGTCTTTGTTTATTACTTCGCGTTTCCTTTTCTTAATTTATACCGGAGGTTCCAGCAAACAGTCAATTGATGTACTTGTTAAGACGCAAGTGCTCTGCTAGCTAAGAGAGGAAGTCACCTATTCCTATTGCTTGTTCCTTCACGATTTTTCTTAGGACGAAGATCTCCGTTGCTCTTCTCTGCTTCAGTTTCTCCAATTTTTCTGAAGTCGGTGTCGTCTTCTGAATCATGCTTCCGGGATTCATCAGCCCTTAAGTTCAGGTTTCGTGGCACTAGTCTCGTGTTGTGTTGCATCATTTGCTTGTCGTGCTTACTAACCCGTATTACTTTTAGGGACAGATGTTTGTATGCTGGTTGCGCTTTGGATGTTTTGGCAAGTGATTATCGTACTTTAATTTGTTGGCCAGTACACTTAACCATGCTCTATGCAAGTTATAGCACATGTTTATGTTTGTTATCGATGTTCATACTCCAATTGGTGAAAGAACTACCGGTAGAAATTATGACCGTTCACAACCTGTCACCTTTGACATTTAAAGATTGCCATGTCAAGAGAAGTATAGCAAATGTGCTATCGAATGCAATATTTCCTACGTGAATGGTATTTAAGAAGCTGCAAATTTAGAAATGTCGTAGGATTACAGGAATTACTTATGGAGTTGAGAAGCCGCTTCTACTTAAAATTTCGAAAATCCAACCTGACATTTTGTTGCTTTCAAGATTGCCTTACGAAAAATATGACATTTGATCTATTATTGGGTCCGCACGTGTTACAAGAAAATTTATTCCTTTTTCCTCAAATCAACTTCCATGTTTTCTTTGTTCGATCGTGGATAAGTCATTGAAAATCCAGTAAAAGATGAACAAAACTCAAAATGTTAAAAAATGTTCTTTTGCCATTAAATTAATATCTTAATTATTTGTTAATTTCATAATTAAATTCTTAAAAAAATATGTGACTAAAATCTTAATGTAAAATTTTCGGATATACAAGAAAAAACAACTTAATCCTTATTTCCATTTTTTTTTTTTTGTAATTACCATTAGTAAGCCAAGAATCTTTGATGACGAAACCAATTGGAAGACCAATAATTCGCATTCTCAAGCCCACGTAGATAGTCGATGTTTTTAAGAATGATCAAAAGTTAGCAGTTTCAACAAAGCAAAGCTTAGAAGTTCATTATTTTGCACCTGTAATTGGAAAATTTACTTGGAATAGATCATTCTTTCCTTTAGCAATTTTGCTTAAGTTATTAGTCTTTTAAGATTTTTATCTGATTTGAGAAAGTGCTTTGGCGCAACATTTTTCCATTTACTCCAAATTATGGTGAGTATAGCCAGTTCATTAACGGCACTCATTTGTACCGAAGGTTCTTCATAGATAGTGAAGAACGAGATGAACACATTACAAATGAAAAAGAAAGAAAAATAGAAGGTGGAGTCGCAAAAGAAAATGCAACCAACAACTCTAGGAAAGGAAAGATAGATGAACATGGAGAGAGATGGGAAAGTGGGTAACTATGATCGGACCTTTTCCTTCTATCAATCTATTTTTTAAATTCAAAACTCTTCACAATTCCACAATATTCAATTATTAATATGTAGTTTATTCATTATTTTTTATTTTTGAAAGGCAAAAAAAAAAAATTATTTTTGCTTAAGTCTAAATAAACAGTCTTAAGAAAAACAAAAATATTTACCTACTTAGTCTCTTTGCCTGGACTTTCAATGAACTAAAAAAACTTACAATTATCAAAAAGAATTTTGTTTGCATTGTAAATCTTCCTTTCTATTTGTAACACCCGACAATCATTATTAAGTAAAACACAAAGAACTTAAGAAAGCATTTGAAAAAAACAATTGTGCGCTCTTTTGTTTGACCGGTGGGTCACTTCACGCATATGCTGCATCCAATACAGAATGAAAATCCAGAGTCCTACCTATGCATAAATAGTACGATGAGCAATGCGCACATTCTTAGATTCAGCGGCGCGAGATTCTAACAGAATGAGAGAATTAATGCATGCAATAATGTATACATTTATGCAGTCGTGTGCAAGCTCTTTGTAATTATTCTTCGTAAGCAATGTGAACCTCACCCTGCATTTGCATTGATGTTTAGTAAGCACACCTGAACGAAGCTGCCATGGGTTTGAACACCCTATTGCTGCTGTTACAAGACCTGTGGGGGGCGTGGGGGATTCAGTTATTGTTCACCGCATGCTTTGCCTGCCAGATTGTTCTCGCAATATTAGGGAGCCGTCGGAAATATATGACATCGGATTTAGCTGGATTCGTCATATGGGTCACATACTTGCTCCTTTCTTACTTTGCAACAGTGGCTCTGGGCAAGCTTACTGTCGTCCAGATCGATGATCCTAAGAATCCGGGTTACGATGTGGCGTTGGAAGGTCTATTGGCCCCGCTGCTTCTGATGCAACTTGGGTACCCAGATGGCATAACGGCCTATGCGGTGGAAGATAACCGGATGGGATTGAGACAGGGGCTTAACATTGGCGTTACGGCTTTCTTAGTGCTTTGGATTCTCATTCGATGTGGGCGCGGCTTGTCCCCTGTCTCATGGCTGTACTTCCCCTTGTTCGTGGTTGGGATTAGGAAGTCGTTCATTTGGGTAAAGGCTGTCCAGTCTGTGTATGATGAGAACTGGAGCGTGACCGCTGAGGACATCAACGAAGAAACCGAGATTCAGAGAAAGTTCAAAGAGTTTCACGAGGACGACAAGTTCGCCTCTGCAAAGGACATCTTGAAGGCCTACTTTCGGTTCGAATGTCTGAAGCCCCACCAGGAGAACTGGCTGTACCACCCTCAGTTCATATCCCACGATTGGATGTCCATCGATGATTACCCTGCCATCCGTGCTTTCACCATGGCCGAGATCGAGCTGAACTTCATGTTCGATGTGCTCTACACTAAAGCGCCCACTCTGTACACCAAAATCAGCCTCATGGGCCACTTCTGCAGCTTCTTCTGCTTGGTGTCTGCATTGTGTGGATTTGCCATTATCTTCAAGAGTGCCTTCTTGATCGATATGTATGTAACCAATACCTACGCAATACTCATAGCAGTCACACTATTTGAGCTTTACCAAATCACGGCACTGCCTTTTTCGGATTGGGCAGTGGTGAAGATGAGTATGGACCTTAAGGTGCCGCTCGTCCAAAGGCTCCTTCCATGTCTAGCCGATCGGTGCATGAGGAAGAAAAGATGGTCGAGGTCGATAGGGCAGCTCAATTTGTTAAACCCCAACCTTTTATGCAAAGAATGTCCGAAGCTCATTGCCATGGTGCTTGATCGGTTTGACGAAAGGAAGATCGTCAGGTGGCATCCGTTTCGCTCCCGCCAGCCTATCCCCTCGTGCCTCAAGGTGCTGGTGGTTCAAAAGATGGCGGAGCTAGAGAAGAAAAGACACCACCGGCCCTTCGAAGAAAGAGGCGAGTGGACGCTTGAGATTCACAACGTCCAAGAGAAACAAGGACTGAGCGGTAGCATCGATATGACATTTGATAAGAGCATCATTATCTGGCACATCGCGACGCAAATCCTTTACACATTGGAGAGCGAGAACTCCGCCGCTTGTAGAGGAAGCAAACTCCTATCAGACTACATGATATACCTCCTGTCCCGGCATCCCTACATGTTGTCCCTCAACACTGCCGAAATTATGCTGGAGTATGCTTGTAGCAAGCTGAGGCCTTTCTTTAGGTACCGAGATTATAAAGAAGCAATTAGCACACTGTTGTCGCAGGATGGAGAGGTCCCACCCTCCGTGAAACCAAGAAACGAGACGAGGATTACTCGTGACTGGGACATGTTGTCGGAGGTGCAGAAGCTCGTGGTTGACCTGAGGACGATGAGCAACAAGTGGGAGATCATCAGCGGCATTTGGGTGGAGATGCTGTGTCACGCAGCATACAACTGTCGAGTGTATCACCATGGCAACCTACTGACAAGAGGAGGTGAGCTCATCACTCATGTGTGGCTGCTATTGGCTCACGAGACCGATAAGTACAAGTCGAGCATTGACGAGCGTTCCGAATATGCTGCCAACACCTCGGCCTCGGCAACCCCTACCCCCTCGAGAAAAGGTTGTGCTAGTCGCATCTTGAGGTTTTTTTCGGGGAAGAGAGATACTAATATATTCGATAATCCATAAATGGCGGTGTCTTGTCGCGCGCGATTGGGTTATTTACTTATGTTAGAATATATAATTATTGAATTGCAGTTGGCCTTGTCATATGATATAAAAATAAAAGATGTTAAGTCGAAATCTTTTCGAATTTTATTTGTATCGGTAATTTTGTATTTTCCACCTCGCTATATTATTTGGCTAAAGTTTGGCGTGTGTTTGATGTGGAATATTAGAATATCTAAATATTAAACTCTTTGAATTTAATAACTTAAATTTTTAAAACAGTTAAAATTGATCCTACAAAATTTTACAATTCATGCACAACTAACCTTATCAAGTCGAGCAAAATTCCACAGCATAGTGTTTCAGTACACATTTAGCATTTCTCATTCGGAATGACTGGCTTGCTTTCATCTTTGTACACCTGGGTTTATCGACCCCTAACAGGTTGAGGCGAAAACCATATGCTGTCGGATCTTGCAATCAGTTTATGTTGTTTTTAAAAGAGAATGTAATTGAGAATGTATTTTATCATGTCTTTTCTTTTTTCTCCTATGTATAAAGCAACTTATGCATGGACATTTTTGTAATGTGTGCTACTCTATTTGCACTCATATAATTGTCGAGAGGCTCATCAAATTGATGAGATGAACTCGATTACTTGATGATATGTGTGAAATCACCTGAACGTACTCCATCCCCTAATCTAGTCGAATCATACAATAGGGAAGAATTTTTAGGTTTAATTTTAATACTTTCGCTCTTTGCTGATTAACTCCGATTTAATTTTAATTTGTCTAATCAAGTTCTCCTAATTTCACAAAACTTTCTAGTTAATCAAATCCTTGTAACATTAAATATGGCCAAATCCAATAAACGTGGTTGCTAGACGATATTGGAATATAAGACGTAGGTAAAATTTAAATAATAGGGATGCTTTAATGGACCCAACTGTGAAAAAAGAAAAGAAAAAACCTTCTCCATGTAACGACTCAGCTTGACAACGATGCGGAGTGTTTGCCGAGCCCAGAGAAACTGGACAAGGAGCTTAGTATTAGAACTCCAATGTTAAACGTGCTCAAGTGAGAGCACATATGATGAAAGACAAAACTGTAAAGGTAAAAGAATTAAAAGACCTCAATCCGTTCTCAAGTTACTAACTCAAGTAATCGAGATTTAGAAGATCATTTGTAACTTGGCAATACAGTAAATGTCCAAAACAATATCCGAGCATGGATCGTTGTATCTCGATTTTCTTTTTTCTTTTTTCTTTTTTAACTTAACTGAACTTATCCACATATAATTGTAATGCAGCAACTGCGAGCACCCTCGAGAGCAAATGATGCACTCAACGGTGTTACTTTACAACCGTGGTCAATAAAGAATCGAGATTCAAAGTACTAAATTTACAGCAGTGAACTTCCAATTGGAACCCGGGTGACTGGCGGGGCACCAGAAAAGCTCCCCGTGCTACTCCAGAAAGAACTATAACTGCAATCTACTAAACCTGCAAAAATAGTGATGTAGGTGTGGTGGACGCGATAACAGGCAGAAGCATGGATCACTGGAGTACCCTCTAAAGCTTTCGGCTGTCAACCGATGGCTCTTTTCGACTTTTCCCAGAGAAATGCCAATTAAAGAAATGATTTATGACAGTAATAGGCCAACACCATCAAGCAAAAGCAAAATTGCGGGATTAAGTTCAAAGAGACAATGAGGTAGCGTCATTCCAACTCAATTTATCAATGCCAGACTTTGGGAAACAAAGAGAACATCCCGCTTTCCATGCTGTCCAAAACATTGGAAGACACGGTATCATCCGTCATAAACACTAGCATTTAACAAGCTGAGATCGTCTATCCATTACAAGTCAAGCTGAAAAGTGGCCTAGAAACAAAAAATGGCTGATATTCAATTGTCACGATAGTTACTTCTACATGTCCGCAAGAAGAATTGCAATTGAGTGCAAAATAAATATCGCTAAACAGAACTTAAGGAATGTAAAAACTCTGGAAACTTACAAGGAGAATCTGAAACTTCGACTTGTTCCTCTAATATTGTGGCAATAGGTAAGAACGGCTAGCTCTGTTCGATGACCTCTATTTCCATTTCTAATATTATTCATCTATTAATGTGATTATATCAACACAAATCAATACTCAACTTTAAGATCATTAATAAGAATGAAAGAGAGAAGAAGCTGGGTGACGGGCACTGACAAGCCAACAAACAATGCATAAATTCTGTACATAAGTCGATGATCAGGATGGAACAATATAGTGGCAGTATCTTCTCAAGCTCTTACAAAGCATGCAGTATACCAGTATCTCAAAAATGAAAAAGATGAGATTTCTCAAATGCATGGGGTTTTAACATCCTTAAAACTATCTTCATACTGACCACCCAACCCACTGACGACAAGAAGCCCTCCTTATTCCTTAAGTTGTCACTTCCTGGTAGGGCTGAGCGCGGTTCCCGGGTTACCCGGGAACCGGAACCGAACCGGAGGAGGGTCCGGTTCGGTTCCCGGTTCCAAGGGGGACCGGTTCCGGTTCCGGTTCCAAGCGGAACCGGAACCGGAACCGGAACCGGTCTCGGAACCGGAACCGGAACCGGAACCGGTCTCGGAACCGGTTACTTAGGGCAGAAAAAGCTCGACCTTGGATATTCTAGTGACTTGTATGTGATGTTCTAGTTGAATTTTGGCATCAGCCTCTAAATGAAAGTTGTAAAGGACTTCTTTGAGTATAACATACTCAAATTTGGGACAAAAAAAACAAGTATAAGTGGGTGAAATCGTTATTCTTTGGAAAGACTGGATCTGGAGATTTTGGGACCGACCCTTGATGAATGCATGGACTGTAAGGCAACTTTTTTGTCAAAATTTTACTTCGGTTTCTTAACAAAAGTTGTAAAGGACATCCTTAGGTACCATATATCAAAAATTTAGAGAAACAAAACAAGAATAGGTAGGTGAAATCGTGGTCCTTTGGAGATGGTTAGATCTGGAATTACGGTACTACGAACAGGGATTTTAACCGTCCATATTTAATTATCTAGGATGAATTTGACTTCGATATTTTCATGAAGTATCTACCTTATGGTCTTGGCTATCACATAGTCAAATTTCATAATTTTTAAGGTCATTTGGGTATTTAATCGGAAATGTTTCTAAAACTGTGCAATCTGATGTGTTCGGATCTTGTAAGTTGCAATGCGTGGACTATATCATTTTTTATGAGGTTCTTTTGGATATGTGTTCTGCATTAAATATCTCTCTTCATGTCTTCCCTACAACATATTTAAATTTCGTAATTTTTGTAGTTCATTTGCCTATTTAACCAAAAATGTTTCAAAAACTGTGCAAGTAGAGAATAGGAAAAGTAAATCGATTATATCTTTTAATCCACAACGAATTGGACTACGATTTCTTCATGAAACTTGTACCTCTAGGTCTTAAATACAACATATCCAAATTTCAGAATTTTCTGAGTTCATTTAGGGGTTTAATCGAATTTTTTTTCAAAACTTGTACCTCTAGACATTCTTGTTCTAGTGGTGTTTTATTTCTACTTTCTAGTTTGCTATTTGTTTTGAAATTTCTAATTATATTCTATTATTGTTGTGCAGTGTGAAGTTAATGTATCAAGATAACATGTCAATGGGAAGTTACCGTGTAGTATACGTGTACATTATAGTTTTTTTTGGTAACGTGTGCATACGTTATATTTTTTTTTGGTAACGTGTGTGCACGTTATAGTTTTTTTTTTAGTAACGTGCGCATACGTTATATGTTTTTTGGTAACGTGCGCATATGTTATAGTTTTTTTTTTTTTTTTTTTTTGTAATGTACGCGTACGTTATAGTTTTTTTTTTTGGTCGCGTACGTTATATTTTTTTTTGGGTAACGTGCGCATATGTTATAGTTCAAATATGAAAATAACCACAAAAAAAAAAAAAGAAGGGGAAAGGAACCTGTTGGAACCTGGAACCGACCCTGGAACCTGTGACAGGGTAGGTTCCAGGTTCTCGGTTCCCACGGGTAGGTTCCAGGTTCCTCATTTTGAGGAACCTGTACCCGAGGGTAGGTTCCAGGTTCCGAACGGAACCGAACTGGAACCTGGAACCGCTCACCCCTACTTCCTGGAACTCCGCCTCATAGCACTTGGCGAAAGTGCTTTTGCCTCGCCAATCATCCCAAGAATCACGAGACGAACTGCCCAATGAGGCTTGACGAAGAAGAAGAAGGACACTCGGATGAAGAACAAGAGGACTCGATAAAGAAAAAGCAGACTCTACGAACAAAAAGGACACTCGGACAAAGAGGTGAAGAGAACGTAAAAGAAAATTATGTTGACTTCAATTAGAACTTGCAAATTTGGGGCAACCATTAATTGGTGTCATTTTTGCACACGTAGATTTCATCATATAAACTCTTTGCCACGTAGGAGAGAAAAATGAATAGAAAAAGTCACGTTAGCATTTTTCATTAGCCAAATTGGATAGAATTAATAGAGTGACTTAATTGCACAAACTTGGCATATTTTTGGGCTTCAATTTTACTTTTTGTAAGTTTTAGGATTTAATTGCAGTTTTCAGATAAATTTTGGGATTTCTATTGCACTTATAAAAAAAATCAAAGAATAGAAATGGGCAAGTTTGAAAAGAAAGGGCAGACATAGAGAGCACGGGCAAAAAAGACGTGAAAGTAGGACAGAAACAGGGAGATAGAGAGATGATTGAGCAGAATTTAAGGAAATGATGGAGTGCGAGCGGAGACTTGAAGAAATTGATAGAGTTTGAGAGGGAGAAACGGGAAAAATTATATTCATTGTATCATATTATATTGTGTACGAGGTTCCTCTATAATGTAAAGGAAAAGAAGAGAAAAAAAAAGGTAAAAATATACAATAATTACAATTTCATATTCTCTAGACTAATAAGGGATTAACCAAATCAATTTGTCCGTAATTGATATCAAAATCTCTGAACACAATCAATATTGGAATCTCCGGATTTATTTCTAATACTCCCCCTCAAGCTAGTGGCCTATATATATCGAGAACACCTAGCTTGCTTAATAAGTATGTGTGATGTCTCTAGCATAAGGGCTTAGTAAAAATGTCTGCAAGTTGTTCCACATTTCCAATGCCCTTTGTCACAAGGACTCCTTTGATTTTGTCTAGAGTGAAATAACAATCAACGTCTATGCGTTTTGTCATTTCATGAAAAATTGGTTTTGTTGCCAATTTGAATGCAGCGTCATTAGTGCAAAACAATTCACTAGGTCCATTGATTCGTATTCCAATGTTCGAGAGTAGTCCTCATATCCAAACACTCTCACTTGTAGTCTTCGCTATTGCTTGATCTTCATATTCGGCTGATGACGACGATACGGTCGATTGCTTCTTCGTCTTTCATGATATCAGTGAATTTTCTAATTTGATGCAAAAACCAGTAATGGACCTTTTGGTCATTAGGCAAGTAGTATAGTTCATATAATAGAAATCTATCATTTTCATGTTGCAATCACGAGATAAGAATATGCCAAATCTAAGACAACCCTTTAAATATTTTACAACATTTAGAGATGCATTCATGTGGGATTGTTTTGAATTATGCATAAATTGGCTAAGAATCTGTACTACATAGCATATGTCAGGTCTCATCATGGTAAGATATATTAATTTGCCAATGAATTGCTAATATCATGATGGATCCTTTAGTGATGCATCCTTAGTAGACAAAGAAGATCCTTGATCATACTTATGTTGTAAGTTTGGCATTTTGTTTGATTGGGATAACTGCAGGCTTGCATCCTGATAATCCTGCTTCTAAAACAATCTCCAAGATAAATTTTCTTTGATTGAGGCTAATTCCTTTGTCATTTCGAGCAATCTCAATGCCAATGAAGTACTTGGGAGGTCCCAAGTCTTTGATATGAAAGGTGGAATGTAAATATACTCTTTGAATTTTATAACATGATATTCATTGTTTCCCATGACGAGTATATCATCAACATATATTAGCAAACAAATGAATGAATTCCCTGCATTCCATGTATATAAAACATAATCATACTTGGAATGTTGAAATTCTACATTAGTCAATGCAGCAGTTAACTTGGCATACCATTGCCTAGACGCTTGCTACAGCCCATATAAGGAATTACACAGGCGACATGCTCGAGACTCCCCCCGTTTGCATAAACATGGAGGAAGATCCATATAAATTTCTTCATCCAAATTATCATGAAGAAATGTGTTGTGGACATCCTTTTGATGCAGAGACCAATTCTGAATGGCTATAATAGATAAGAAGGAGTGGACTATGACTTCCTTTGCAATAGGTGAAAATGGTTCATGGTAATCGAAATCTTCTCTTTGGGTAAATCATTTCACAACTAAACAAGCCTTATATCTTTCAATAGAGCCATCTACCTTGAACTTGATTTTACACACCAATTCGCAACCAATTAGTTTCTGATGAGGAGGCAATGGAACAATATCCCAAGTGTGGTTCTCCATGAAAGTATTAAGTTCAAATTCCATTGCACATTGCCATCGAGGATCGCATGCTACTTTAGTGAAAGAAGATGGTTCATGTTCTTCCGATATTCAACTAATGCAGTTCATGTGCTCGGGGGATAGCCGAGTAAAAGAAACATACAATAATATGAGATAATGTGTACTTGGAGAACTCATTGTAGAACATATGTAATCTTTAGTCCATGTGGGTGGACGAATGTGCTGCTAGGAACGCAAAAGCTGCTAAGTTGATGTTTGTTTAGTTACTAGTAAGAAATGGGAAGAAGTTTCTAAAGTGGCCGTCGTTGATGAGCAAGGAGAAATATTTACTTCTTGTGATTCCTCTGTAGCACTTTCAAGTTCTTCTAATGCTGGCACATCTTTCGTCGTGGGTGGCTCCAATGCAACAAAATAACACAACGAGGGCATGGATAGATCTTCTTCGAACAAGAATGGTCGTTGTCTTTTTGAAGATGGTGAGGTCAATTCTGGTGAAGATATTATCTTCTTGAAGGGGAACATGTCTTCATGGAATTCAACATCCATGCTAATAAAAAATTTCCTGTAGAAATATCCATAACTCAATATCCTTTTTGAAAGGAAGGGTATCTCATGAACACATGTTGAGTTAGTCGAGGATCCATTTTGCTCATATTTATTGTACAACATAGACATCCAAGAACCCAAAGATGATCATTGGCTAGTCTTCTATTTTACGACATTTCAAAAGGAGTCTTTCCTTTGATAATCCAAGTTGGCATGCGATTAATTAAATAGGTAGCCGTGACTCATAATCTCCCTAAATGACTTGGGAATAGAAGCTTGATATTTCAATGCTTGAGCTACTTCCAATAAATGTCTATGCTTGTGCTCAACAACTCCATTTGTTGTGGAGTGTAAGTGCAAGTATTTTCATGGATTATTCCATTAGAAGATAGGAATTCTTCGCAATCAGTGGTAAAAAATTCACGACCATTATTTGTAGGAATTTTTTGCACAGATTTATTGAATTGATTCCTAATTAAGGAAAGAAATCGTGATAGGTGATTGAAGGTTTAACCTTTTGATTGCATAAGATATACCTAAGTAGCACACAAATAATCATCAACAATAGTGAGAAAAAATCGAGATTCATTACAATGATAGGTATGATAAGGAGCCCAGATGTTCACATGAGCAAGTAAAAAATTCCGTTAGCCAGAGATGCACTAGATGGAAAGGATTTTTGAGATTGTTTAGCCAAGGGGCATATTGGACATTTTGGGTGAGGAAAGCTTGCACTATGACCCAATCGCTGATGAAAAAGAAGATTTTTATTCTTGTTAATCACATTACAATAAATGCTCTTATTCAAAAAAATCTAAATCTTCTAGGGAATTAATCCAAAAGTATAGCCCTTGCACAACTTTACTAAAGCCCATAAGATTGCCAATCAAAAGTTCCTGAAATGGATAATTTTTGGAACTAAAAATGGCACGATAGGAATTATCCTTGCAAACTTTAAAGACAAAAAGAAGGTTGAATTCGAATTTAGGAATATATAAGGCATTCCTAAGGATAACATTTGGACCAAGTTGTACAATGCCAATTTTGGTAACATAGGTGATATTACCATTTGAGAGTCGAACTGATACAGGAGATTATGTTCCTTTGTGAATATAAAAAAAGAGTTCATTATTGCACGTTATGTGGTCACTAGCCAATATATCAATTATTCATGCATCAATTGAAAGTTAATTCTCTTGGCATAGAGAGATACTTGAGAATCCAGCATTGTTATCCTATGTCTTCAATTGGCCCAAAATTTGTACAATAGTCATTTTGCTTCTGAGTGATTGCTTGGTGGGGCCCATCAAATTTTCATGCCGAGACTTGATAAACATTTGATTCATTCTCCTTTTGGCCCTTTTTATTAGGCTTTCCATGAATTTCCATCATGTATCTGTTGTATGGTGTGGACGCTTGCAATATTCATAGTATTTATTTTTCAGTTTTGAATTTTGTCTACTAACCTTCCCTAATGATGTGGAATTTTTGGAGCCATAGGAACCTTTGTATTTTAGGGCTAACGTGGCTTGATAGGGAGCATTCGATTCAGCTGAAGAGACGAGAGATTGGTAGCCGTTTGATCCAACGCACAATTCCCAACCGTCCAATATTGTCCTTGAATCCCAGCTGTTTGATCACCTATGCAAATCCTAGCCGTCCAATCTAGGGTAAGCTGCACCCATCTCCTTCTTCATTGCTGTAGCTATAGAAATGAGATTTCTAGAAGTTTCTCTTCTCTCCCTATCTCCCCAGGTGTTGCCAGAAGGAAAATTTGCCAGAAAATGTTGTCAAAAAGTCCATGAGAGACATGCCATCACCCACTCGCTCATGTTCGACCGTGGCTATCCATTGGCTTTCCTTTTGGACAGCCAATTGGTAGATTCGGCCAAGCGGTAGCAGAGGATCCATGGCCAAGATTTGAGACCGGAATGAGGAGTATGAATCATTAAGAATTAGTAAGAATTTCATGGCTTTCTCCATTTGCTTAATCTCTTTGTATCGCCTTAGGGTGTTTTCGAGACCCTCCAACCACTCTTCTACCACCTCGAGCTTGTTCTAGAGAGCGGAGAGGCGACTAAAGACGGCAATGATGGTGAGGTTTCCTTGTTTGAAATCTAAGATTACCTATGTTATTGTGAAAAGCTTTGCTCGATCTAGACCGCCATACATCTATTTGATATTCTCCCAAAACCTTTGTGCTTCTTCAGTTGGCAGGAGCCTAGCCATGGCAGGAGCCTAGCCATGATATCAGAGGCAAGGTAGTTGCCGATCCAAGTGCAGACTAGCTAATTGTATTTCCGCTATAGTCCGTAGAGTCGCGTTTCGGCTAAGAATGGAATGGTTCCGTTGAGGAAGCCAATCTTGTCCTTGGTAACGAGGGCCTACCGGAGATCCTGAGACCACGCATTATAGTTCTCTGGTCTGGTAAGTAACATCCCGATCAGTTTTAGTTTAGGTCCATCGGTTGGTGACACGTAAAAGGGATAGTTGGGCTCAAGATGGCCGCCGCCGCCGAACAAGAAGGGAAATAGCACGAAGCCAAGCGGATACGTTGAGTAGGGATTCATCCCTTGCCTCGACTCAGATCCGGTTGTTTGATTCGGGATTGTCTAACCCGATTTGTTATTCAAGCTAGCATCTGATGATAAGTGGGCTTGACCATCTCTATTGGGCTGAGCTTCCAAACCAAAAGGTCCAAACGGGTATTGGGCCCATGGCATCTGTCCAATGGCCCATTGGCCTTGGACTGGGTACCATTGGATTTGAGGCCACAGATTTGGCCTAGGTTCAAAAATAGTAGGGTTCTGATCGAAAGGTAGAGTTTGGATCTGCTCTTCCTCTTATAGTTCAATCTGTGTTGATGAATTGGGTGTTTCTTCTATGAATGAGTTTTCGGCCATGATATCAAAAAATAATTTGAATTCCTATTCAGTTTGTTGAATCGTTTTGCAAGATGCAATAATGTTCAAAGAAGAAATCGATAGCAATTCTTATGATGTGGAAGCTAAGCCAGGAAAGATGGCTCTAATGCTGTGATAGAAATTGAGAGAGAGAAACAGGAAAAATTATATTCAGTGTATTGTATTGTATTGTCTACAAGGTTCCTTTATAATGTAAAGGAAAAGAAGAGAAAAAAGAAAAAAAAAATATACAAGAATTACAATTTCCAATTCTCTTGACTAATCACGGATTAACCAAATCAATTTGTCCATAATTGATATCGGAATCTCCAGATATATTTCCAATAGAAATGAAACGAGCAGCAACAGGCAAACTCTCTGGACACACAAAAAACAGAGGCAGTGAATGACGTGAGCTAGAGACCACTCAAAGAGGAGGGAAGAAAGTGTCGTTTGGAGAGACATTGCGTTCGATCTTGTTTCTTGGAATTGAATCTGAAGAGGAAAAAGCTTGGGAGATTTTATTTTGATTGAAAAGAGAGGAAAAAATCGAGAAGGGGAAGTGATGACCCTTCAAACTTGAAAACATCTTCTTCCAAGTACATGGTTTCCTCATTGCCATTATCATAGCATTTGTCGGAAGAGCTTTTGCCTCGCCATTCATGCCAAGAGTCACGAAACAAACTGCCCAATGAGGTTTGACGAAGAAGGACACTCGGATGAAGAACAAGAGGACTTGACGAAGTAGTGAAGAGAACCTAGAAGAAAATTATGTTGACTTCAATTAGGATTTGCAAATTGGGGCAAGCATTAAGTGACGTCATTTTTACATACATAGATTTCTTCATATGAACTATTTGTCACGTAGGAAATAGAAACGAATAGTAAAAGGCACATCAACATTTTCCGTTGATTGAATTGGATAGAATTAATAGATAGACTCGATCGCACAAACTTGACATATTTTAAGTCTCGATTACACTTTTTGTAAGTTTTATGATTTAATTGCACTTTTCTGATAAATTTTAAGATTTATGTTACACTTATAAAACAAATCAAAGAAGAGAAATCGGCAAGTTTGAAAAGAAAGGGCAGAGATAGAGAGGCATGGGCACAAGAAGTGAAGGAAGGATAGTGTTGAAATTCAAGTCGGCAGAAGATGACTTACCTGTTTCCAATGCGCAATCAACAATTTACCCCAGAACGATCGTTGAATTGCGGATAAATCACGAACAATATTACCTCACGTTGGTTTGAATGTAATCACAAGGAAAACATCCAATTTCCACAGCGTAAATGCCACTTGTTCTTGTAAAGAAGAATGGAACGCCTTCTTTTTCTTTTTAATGGAAAGGGGAGAGAAAGGAAAAACTATTTCTTTCTGAGCGTATATTCTGCCAACCCTCCCAATGGTTGTTTTCAAGAGTCTTTTATATGACTCCATCACACCCTTTCAAATGTGTCTTTCCATCATAGCGTATCAAGACGAAATGGTGTGTTCTCATCACACCCCATCATGGACGTACTGATTAAGTACAACATTGCCCACTCGGACATGATGGGTTTGATAGCACTCTATCAAGAATATAAGACATTCAACATTTATCAATTTTACAAAACAATTCATATTGGCAAGTAGGAGTGTGCAAAATACCCAGGAACCTCCCGAACCGCCCGGAACCGCCCAGAAACGGCGGTTCTTGAGGGAACCGGTTCGATTCCCAGTGTCAATTTATGGGAACCGGTGAGTACCGATTCAGTTCTCGATTCCATGGGCGGATCCGCCCGCCTGCTTATCGGAACCAAACCAGATCGGTGTGACATCCCGATTTTCCAATTCTTGTTTCAATTGAATAAGTCGGGCATTTCATCTTCGCGTCTATAGCTTTTTTCTTTGAGTTGGCCACTCACGAGATAACTAGTCTATCAGGTGAAGCCATTAAGGAATCTAAATGCAATAGACTTGAGAATTCGACTAGGAAACGACTGCTCGACCGTACTAATCTGCAAGGGTCATTATGGTACAGGCCGATTAGAGACCGGAGATAGGTCGATTCAACAGAACCATGTAATTCAATGTAGGTGATTCCACCTAATTGCAAAATTCTTGTTGATCGGCACTAGAACGATTTCTCAGTCGTTTTGGTACCCTGTGTTCGTATTTGAAACATTGAGATTTCTACGATAACCGAGAGTTGCCAATGTGTTGAAGATGCACTTTGTGGCTTGAAAATAATCAACCACAGGTTAATTGCACAAAAAATTGCTAAAAGCCACCCGGTAGATTAGGACGCGCTAAAGTTGCACCAGATTGAAATTAACCATGAAATTGAACCCGATTACAGAAATTGGAAGTTCTGTTAAGTCACAATTCATTTTAGGAATGTCGACTCATCTTTAGAAGATTTTTCTACAAACCGAGATTTTTGGCAAAAAAACAAAGTAAGGCCATTTTTGTTTGAGATTGTCAGATGGCCGTTTTTAACCGAATCTTTGGGATGCAAGTTGGATCACTTGATGGGGAAAAGTCATAAGAAGGTTGAGGACACATGGGTTGATTTAATTGAGCTTCAATTGGATGGAATTGAGTGAGAATTGATTGAATTTGATGTACAAATACTCAAAATTCGTATGCCAAGGGCCAAGGGACAAATTGCACCTATTAACAAGCTTGTAGAGGAAGCTTGAGGAGAGAGAATGGGCTGATGTCATGTGAGGTCATATGGGGGCAAAGCAAATGAAATTTTGACAAGTGTAGAAGGCTTGAAGACTCACCAAAGGGCCCCCTCTTCAGCAGACCATCTTCTTCCTTCATTCATGGCTTTCTCCATGGTTGAGGCTTAGGAAAAGCTCAAGAGAACCAGAGGAAACCGTGCTCACCAGCCCCTCCATCGTCGCACACCCGGAAGGCCATCATCGGCCGTTTTCCTCCCCTGTTTTCTCCCTGTTCCAGTTTCTGCTCCAGCTGACCCTTCGGTGAAGAATTGAGTCAAAAGTGTTCATCCCATGAGAATCATCTCACAAAACACCCACCATTATCTTCAGCACATCCAAACCGTCCAAATGGTCCTGGTTTCACGCCGAATGGAGCTGCCGACCTGCCTGGGCGCCGCCGGGAAGGAACCGGTCGCCGGTCCGTCGGTCCGCCTGCAGCCTACACCGTTTCACGTTTTTGGCCTTTTTTCTCCCATTCCAGGCCTTCTTCCGCCCATCCCAACCTCCAACAAGACCCCCAAGACCCCCGGGAGCCACCGGTTGCCAACCACCTGCTTGCCGGAGCTCCAATTAGCCCATTTCCTCACCGTTCAGCCCTTCTTCTTCTCTAGTTTGGTCCTTGGAACAGAAGCAGCAACCAGCAAGGATTTGGAAACTTCGAGGCCCGTTTTAGGTGCCTTCCCAGCCTTGGTTGGTGTCGCCGCCTTGAGGTTTATCGCCTGCCTTGGCGTCGCCTTCGTCGTGGACTCGCCGGAACGTTAATCCAGTGAGTTTATCCTCTAATCCCTGCTTAGTAAGTTAATTATGCTTAAGGGGTGTTTAGATTAGTCTAATTAGGTTTATGTGGTTAAATTAGACTATTTTAATGTAAATTAGATTAGTTGTATGATTATTTTAATGGATGTTTAATTAGGGCTAATTGTATGTTTAAATTAGTGTAATCTTGTTTAAGTCCTAATTAATTATATTATTTCGAAATTATAAATATTATTTTATTAAATTATATTATTATAATATAATATTTAATTATTTAATTTTCGGAATTAAATTTAATTATTTATTATTTTCGAAAATTATGCAGGGATGACCGGTCGTTAGAATTTCGCGCTGATCGCAGCAATGCGATCAGTTTGTGCTAATTGTATGTTAAATTGAGAAATTGAATGGAAATGATTATTATGGTTAATTATTCCAAAGTGTGGAATTGAGTGATATTGATGAAGTTGTGGTATTTAACTTGAAAATACCCGATGTTGGCTTTTAGCACCGTAATTGATTTGTATGACTAGTTTGAATTGTTGGATGTTATTGGATTGTGTATCCAGTTCTATGGTTTATTATTGAATGATCAGCTTTGGCAAGCATTGGTTTATATAAATGTATTCGCTTGGGCGAGCAATTATGATATATATATATATATATATATATATATATTGCGGCAGCTTCTGGTAAGCTATTATATACGACACAGCTTCTGGTGAGCTATTATATATGGTATAGCTTCTGGTGAGCTATAGTATACTATATATATTGCGGCAGCTTCTAGTGAGCTATAGTATACTACATATATTGTGGCAACTTCTGGTGAGCTACTATATTATCTATCAGTTACAGCTTCTGGTGAGCTATTATATTATCTATCGGTTACAGCTTGAGCGAGCTACCGTCTATATATTTCAACTTTGGAGAGCATGTGTCGTATTAACGACTGGTTTGATAGACGGTATTGAATGATAAATAGTAATGGTTGATAGATAGTACGGATTGAAATGGAAAGATAGATAGTATGATTGAATTGAATCGTTGGGACTAATTTGATTGGTTGATTTATGAAATGTACTTATGTGCAGGAAGGGACTTGAGGCGAGGTAAGTCCTCTGTCCGATTTGTGTGGCTAGAGCGCTCTAAGGCGTATTTTCTTCCTAATCAGGTCTTAGAGGGTTAGACTCACTGAGACATTGTCTCATCACGGTTGTGGGATAATATTTTCAGGTCCTTAGATGGCAGTCGTGGAGGACTCGAAGCCATGGACAATTGTGGAGGTGGAGACCAAAGGATCGGTGAACGTGTCTGACTAGTTGGTCTTAGGGCGGATCCCTTTTTGTTGAGCCTGTGTATTTTGTAGACAATCCAGTGTTGTATATAAACCTATGTGTTTATAATGAAGCTTGATTGGTTGTGATTGATTGCCTTCTTTTCTATTCCAAGTTAAATGTTGTCAGGAGATTTGTTTCACTTCCGCATGTGCAATAAAAAAAAAATGAATGGGTCGGCGACGTGTCCTGGAAAGTCGCATTTCTATCGACCGCAGTGGGATGTGCGAGTGCTCGAGGTTCGGGGCGTGACAACCGGACTAGACCGAACCAGAACCATTTTAATATTAAAAAAAATTACTAAAAGAAACCCTAGATCTCATCTCACTCCCTTCGTCTTTGGTTCTCTCTTTCTCTCTCTATCTCTTCCCCGGTTTTTCCTAATCCTATCGCCATTTCGTTTCCTCCTCGAGCGTTGACGCCACCGGCGCTGCTCCTCCGCTGCTGCTGTCTGCCCCCTCGCACCAACCACCACCCGCCATAGCCACTGCTCCTCCGCTTCTACTGTCCGCCCCCTCGCTGCTGTTCGCCCCCTCGCTCTGGGCCCCCTCCGCCAACAATCCGATGCTGTTGCAGCCCCTATAGCCATGACGACCGACACCAGCAGATCCCGAACCGATCACTGCGCCTCCGTTGCTACCTACAACCACTTCCTCACCTCGGTGCCTACGACTACTTCCTGTACTCTCTCTCTCTCGCGGAGCCTAATTTCCTTGGTTCTATCTTGCGTCCTGGATCGAATTCTCAAATGGGCTCTTTTTTTTTTTCTTTTTTTTTTTTGTGAAGGAGGTGTGTCAGGGTGATGTTTGGAGTGAGAGTAGAGGCACGAATGCGATTCTGGAGGTGGAGCAGTTCTGCTGTGATCGCCCCAACCCTATTTTACAGGTTCTCGCTTGCTATGAAAGTTCTTTCTTTTCTCCCCACCCATGATGTGCAATTCTTGATTCTTGTTGGAATCGTAGGCGGGGACCGCTCGTTTCCAAAATGCTTGATTTTGGAGCTTCTATCGCCTGTGGTCATGCGTTTGAATTTGGAAGTGGGAAATGGAATTTTTTTTTGGTGGTTGAAGTCTAGGCTTTTGCTCGCAATGTTGAGTTTAATGCAATTGCACATGCTTTCACCTTTGGTGTTTACTCAAAATGGAGTGCGGTTTATGTATTACTGCAGTGAATTTGAACTCCTAGTTGAGTCAACTCCTAAGCAATAATCTTCATTTGCATTAAGTCTATTATTTTAAGAAGATACATGTATGTAGACATCACTCGGCACAGCGCTCTGTATGTGCAGATTGTATTTGTAAATTCGCTGCGTTTACTTCTCCCGCCGTCCGCATCCCCACATACTTAAATTTGGTTTTTCTTTCTTTGGCTTGCTTTGATGTCACGTAGTCATTCTATGTAGAAAACCAAAATTATTTCGCGTCAAGATCGATTCCATGGATCCACCCGGGAACCGGACTGGACCAGTGGTCCGGTTCTCGGGTGGATCCATGCAACAACGGGTGGATCCCGGTTCCAATTTTTTGGAACTGGTCCTTAGTGAGCGGTTCCCGATTATAGGTTGGGAACCACCCGTCCGGACCATGCACACCCCTACTGGCAAGTAAGTCGTGCAACCAGTGAGTATACCTGTACTTGAGAGTTCAAATTATGCACTTGTTAGGGATGATGTAATGGCTACAAGCTCGAAATGAATAAACAATCGATGTCTCACAATGCCCAAAACATATTTTGTTACATCAATTCAAGTATACCCATCCCTTAAAGGCTATACTTGACTATTCTCAAAAAACACAATGTATTTACAATTATATTCGCAACCACATAAGGCGATATAATTGGTCGATCAGTAAATAGATGTGATAGATGTAAAACAACAATAGTCTTCTTTCGCACTTATGTCTCTCTCCATTTCAAAACAATTGCTTTTCTAGACACGTCTCATAAAGTCATCTATTTATGATCGCCAGTAACATGCTAAAGTAGTAACATTGATCTTTCACTTCGAGAACATAGTTAGAAGTAACATATGGCACAAAATGAAGTAAATTATAAATTACCTCCAAGACTCACATGATAAGTAAATAGGGATAATTTCACTTACCTTTTCTTGTCGGTCGTACAATGCACATGTAGTATAAATAACATGCTATAGTAAATTTCTCTTTCTTTAAGAGTGTATGTCATTTATTAAATATATTCACTATACATATCTTAGCCTAAACATAGCCACGTACTTCTCACGTACTCATATTTAGCTTGAGTACTACATTAGCTCGCTTTCTATAGCGCCCAATTAAGTACTCGCATCCGGCATCTTACAAGCATACATGATTGTGGAACTATCATGTTTGGTTTTATTATAAACAAATCACAGACCTCATCTTGACGCCAATCAATGCAATATATTATTTTATGTACTTAACTTGCTCTTTAGTATTTATTTGTACATAAAGTCCCATCTCAACGTGCTAACTATAGCACTTGAGGTGATTGCTCGTGTGAGTGAGCCAATCATTGCTTGTTGATATACTTTTCAACAATATATATGTGTATGTGCTAGTCTCATAATGAATTTGTACTTATTGATAAAACACCAAGTCACTAATAAACAAATAAGTACGGTATATATGTCTACATATTCATAAATCATGATCCTCTATAATAACACATATCACATTCTACGCAATCCTAGTGACATTCTGTGCGTCAAGAATATGTCTTTAGGAACAGCTTTCGTAAATGGATCATCAACCATTCTATTAGTTGGAATGTATTATAGGATCACTTCTTTATGCGCTATTACATCTCTTATGAAATTATTCTTTATGTCAAAGTGCTTCGTCTTTCCATGATACTTGGGATCCTTCACATAGGCAATGGTTGCTTGACTATCGCAATAAACTATCACTAGTCTTGGAACCTCAGTAACAATGGCTAAATTTTCCAAGAAACGTTTTAGCCATACAACTTCTTGCACTGTAGCAGAGTATGCAATAAATTCTGCTTTCATTGTAAATAAGGCCGTGCATGTTTGTTTCTTACTATTCCAAGAAATTGCACCTCCATTGCATAAGAATGAATATTCAAAAGTCGATTTACACTCATCTAGGTCTCCACCCCCAATCCGCATCTAAATAGCCTAACAGGCGTAAATCATTCCCTTAGTAACAAAGTGGATAGTCCATGGTACCTTTCAAGTATCTCAGGATCCTCTTTATTGTTTTCCAGTGTGCTTGATTGAGATTTGATTGATATAGGCTCACCAATCTCATGGCATAACATTTGTCAAGTCGAGTACACATCATAGCATTCATCAAACTTCCGACTGCACTAGCGTAAGGAACAGTTTCCATCACTTTAATTTCTTCTGGATCTTAGGACACATCTCAGTATTTAGGTCTTCACCTTGCATGACAGGAGTATCAATATGATTACAATGCTGCATATTGAAATGCTCAAGAATCTTCATTATATAAGACTCTTGCGATAAAGCAATGAGTTTCCTTGATAGATCTCTTTCGATTTTAACTCCTAATATATAAGCAGCTTCTCCCATATCTCTCATTTCAAAATTGGAGAACAACCATTCTTTTATAGTGATAACCAAAATCTTGTCATTTCTAATCAATAGAATATCGTCCACATAAAGTGATAAAACCACAAATTTATTTTCGGACCGCTTAATATATACACAGTGATCTTCTTCGATCATCGTGAAACCAAAAATAGTTATGGCTCGATGAAAACGAAGATACTGCTGTTTAGATGATGACTTACGGCCATATATTGAGCGATGAAGCTTGCATACTTTATCCTCTTGACCTTTAGCTATGAAACATATTGGTTGCTTTATATAGATTTCATCATCTAGTTCTTCATTGAGAAATGCCGTCTTTACATCCATTTGATGTAATTCAAGGTTCAAATGTGCAACGATAGCTAGAATAAGGCGTATTGCGGCAAACCTTACAACTGGTGAAAATGTTTCTTTATAGTTTATACCCTCTTATTGAGTATAACCTTTTGCCATAAGGCGAGCCTTGTACTTTTAAATGGATCCATCCGTCCTTCGCTTAATCTTAAAGACCCATTTGTTTCCATTAGCCTTACAATTGGGTGGTAGATCAACCAAGTCCCAAACATGATTTGCCTTCATAGACTCCATCTCATCTTCGAAAACTTTTCTCCATTCTTCCTTATCAGAGGATGAGAGAGTCTCTTGAACAATCTTTGACTCGGCATCATCTTTTTGAGTAATCATAAATGCTTCCCCTTCAATCTCAAAACGACGACGAGAAATACTTGTACTATTACTTTTACGCAACTAAATTTCTTTTGAATTCAGTTCACCCGATGATGCAACACTCCCACTAGATCTTGCATGTTGAAGTAACTCTTCATTTCCCTCTATAATATTAGTGGATGTGTTATTAGGGTCTTCTATCTCATATAATTGGAAGTCCTTATCAATGTCACTTCTACTAGGAAAATCATTCTCCAAGAACGTGACATCTTGTGACTCCATTCCGGTCACATTTCCATCAGCTTGTTCACTTACGAACACGTACCATTTAAAGTATTCATAATATTTTATAAAGATACATTTCTTCCCTCTATAACCTAATTTGCCATATTTATGGGAAGAATCATGAATATAAGCTGCACATCCCCATGGATGTAAACTATTAAAGTCGGGTTTCCTACTAGTCCACAATTCATAAGGGGTGGAAGTAACCAACTTTGACGACACTCGGTTAAGTATATAGGCAGCAGTCAATAACGCATCTCCTCAATAGGAGATAGGTAAATTTGCTTGTGCCATCATAGACCTAATCATTTCCAATAGGGTTCTATTCCTTCCCTTAGCTACCCCATTTTGTTGTGGAGTACTAGAAATAGTCAATTATCGTACAATTCCCTTTTCATCAAAAAGATCTTTGAATTGCTACGATAGATATTCATGTCTGCGATCGGTTCTCAATACCTTTATGGTTTTGTTCAACTAATTTTTTACCATCATTATATATCGTCTAAAGCAGTCTAATGCTTTTGACTTAAGGGAGATTAAAAAGACATGACCAAAACGCGTGCCTCGCCCTCACATTCAAAGGACAACAAATATCAGAATGTATGAATTGCAATGGAAATTCGGCTCTAGTCCATTTACCAAATAGTTTTCTAGTTGTTTTTTCCGCTAGATAATGTTCACATACGGGTAGATTAATATTAGCGAGTGACCCTAAAATGCATTCTCTAGTTAATCATTGCATTATTTACAATCCAATGTGATCTAATATAGCATACCAAATACTTGCATCAATCTCAACATTATTAGAAGATGCAATTAAAGAAAAACAACCATCGACATTAATATTGTATCGATCATAGTCAATGTCTAACACCATAAAACTATTCAATATATGACATGAACCATAATAAACTATTCCAAACAAAATGTCAACACAATCACCATGAAAATTCAATACATAATCTAGGCTAAGAAGAACAATTACGGAGACCAAGTTTCGTCGAATATCTAGAGCATAGAGGACATCATGTGGGAATAGGCTTTGACCACCACATAAAATTAAGGGATAAGTTCTCAAAAAGTCATAAAAGTTATCACAAAAATGCATTTGAGTCCTAAAACTTGCAAAAAGTGCAAATAAGTCCTAAAACTTGTCAAAATGTTTCATTTGAGTCCGAAAATCGATGCCTTTAGCCTTTTCCATTAAAAATCTGACGTGACATTTTAAATTATTTTTTTATTTTCCAAGTGGATTTTTTAATTATTTTTTATTCATTTAAAAAAATTATATTTAAAAACTAAACAATTAGATTTATTCATTTTATGTTATTTTCACCAAAAACTAAAAAAGAAAAAAAGAAAAATTTTATTTTTAAAAATTGTTTAAAAAAAAATCAGCAGCTCCTCTCCCACGCCACCGCTGCCGATCGCCGGAGGGGCCGGCAATGGTCGCCGGCCTTGGGAAAGGCCTTGTCAGCCCCCGCCCAAGGCCAGCAACCGTCGCCCGGCCCTTCCGGTGATAGGTGGCGGCGGGGAGAGGAGTTGCTGATTTTTTTAAACAATTTTTTAAAATAAAATTTTTCTTTTTTCTTTTTTTAGTTTTTGGTGAAAATAACATAAAATAAATAAATCTAATTTTTTAGTTTTTAAATCTAATTTTTTTTAAAATGAATAAAAAATAATTAAAAAATCCATGCAAAAAATAAAAATAATAATTTAAATTGTCACGTTAGCATTTTTAATGGAAAAGGCTAACATCGTCGATTTTAAGACTTAAATGAAATATTTTGACAAGTTTTAGGACTTATTTGCACTTTTTGCAAGTTTTAGGACTCAAATACATTTTTGTGATAAGTTTTAGGACTTTTTTTTTTTAATTCTTTAGTTATTCCCAACATATATCCATCTTCTTCCAAGCTGTATCCGACAATACTCCATAAATGCTTCTTGATCTCTAGCTACATGGTCTTTTACTCCTAAGTCTAGAGTCCACATTGGATAAAATTTAGCAAGCATTACAGTGCTAGAAACAAAAGCATTACTTAAAGTAATGGAGTAATAGGGTACCTCTTTCGGCTCACTGCATTCACGAGCAAAGTGACTGATCTTGTCACAATTGTAGCACTTCATCTTGGCTTTGTCCTTCTTCCCACCATGCTTCTTGCGTTGGAATGTCTTAACTCTTTTAGGTGCCTGGTCAGTCTTCTTCCCTTTATTGTTGAATTGATGATTCCTTTTGCACTTGAACCCCGAAGTTTTGTGCGAACTCGATTCAGCAATATAAGTATGGGTAAAGGATCTCGCAGCCTCTAGGCTCTCATCCTATAATTCCAAATGACGCGTTATATCATCAAAAGTAATAATATTCTCATTATGCGTCATATTGATTTTCATATGCTCCCAATTGTTAGGAAGAAACCTTATAACAACCTGAACTTGTTGTTAATTAGTAAGGGAGTGACCTACTGATTTTAGCTTACGAATCATATTTGACATCTCTCGAAAATGCTGCCTCATCGTTACATTTGTGCGCTTTCAGTATGTGTCAAACTTGATGTTGAGTCTCCTCAGCTTGGTGGTAAATGTACCCCTAAACTTATCTTTCAAGGCAACCCACATAACTTGAGCTTTATCATAACTTTCAAACTTACATATGAAATCATCTTGCATATAGCTCAGCAACATGATGCGAGCAATGCTATTTTTCTTTTTCCAAGCTTGATAAGCTTTAGATCTCTCTTGTGTTGAGATGAAGTTCCATGCTCAGGTTCATCCATGGTGTGGTTGAGGGTTTTCAAAACATTTTACTCCTCAAGGATGTACTGATCCTTTCAGTGCCAAATATCATAATTGTCACCATTTAGCTTCTTACCCTTATTGAGGTCATCCATAATGGTCTAAGATGCTGAAGTCATAATCAATTGCTATAACACATTAACATAATAAATGCCGAATCAATACTAGCACATTTTATAGAGTAACACACATATTTAATTTGCAGTAAAGACAAAATAAATTAATAATAATTCAACAAAAGACACAGAAACGAAAGTTCAATATATTCTCAATCAGCTCCTCTGTACGATTGTTCTATTATCATTAATTAGTTTAATTTGCGTAAATTTTAAGTTCTAGATGAGAACTCCTTCGAATTCTACCAACCTACAAATTCCCACTAGAAAAAATAATTACATAACCTCATGTAATTTCTACATTTTGTCATTAACACAAAAGCATAGCATGATATAAACCAACGTACAAAAAAATAATCATGCTACAACTACAATCAAAACTGCAATTCAACATGTAATTAAAAAATAATGATTTCCTACCATTGTTCGAATTTTCTTGGAACTAGAAAATTACAAATATATTAAACTATATACATGCTATCATTGAACCAAGCTCTACACAGTATATATAACATCATTTTCATAGATGGTAGCTACTGTATTTCCTAAAACATAAGAAAATACAAGTTAAAAATGAATAAATTATGCATTAAACCCCCAAAAATAAATTATGCATACTTAGGGTTCCTAAAACATAAAAAAAAAAAATACAATTGTGCATATATAACATCATTTTCATATAGGTTAGCTACTGTATTTGCTAAAACATAAGAAAATACAAGCTAAATATGAATAAATTATGCGTTAAACCCCCAAAAATACGTGTACTTAGGGTTCCTTACACAATTGTGTAAGGAACCCCCAAAAATAAATTATGCATACTTGGGGTTCCTAAAACATAAGAAAATACAATTGTGCATAGATAACATCATTTTCATATAGACTAGTTACTGTATTTCCTAAAACATAAGAAAAATACAAGCTAAAAATGAATAAATTATGCATTAAACCCCTAAAAATACGCGTACTTAGGGTTCCTTACACAATTGTGTAAGGAACCCCCAAAAATAAATTATGCATACTTAAGGTTCCTAAAACATAAGAAAATACAAGCTAAAAATGAATAAATTATGCATTAAACCCTCAAAATACGCATACTTAGGATTCCTTACACAATTGTATACATTTATAAAACTTAAAAATACAAAATAATTACACCACAATGTAGAGCTCAACCATACGAACCAAACGCCATCAACCACGCTCCAATCAGAGCTCCTACGTGCCTACATGCGCCGCCTGAGAGTGTGGTGTGTGTGGTGCATGCGCGAGTGAGCCTAAAAGGCTCCTGGCCGGTCCGATCGGTCCAATTGTCGACCAATCTAACCAGTTTGACCGCCTGACCGGTTGACCAGTCCGACTGTTAAACGGTCAACGTCCAGGTTGGGTCGGGTTGGATCACCGGTCTAATGTCGGAAGGGTCGGGTCTCGGGTCAAGTCACTGAGCAACGACCGGCCAACCAACTGCGCCGGTGGTGACGTCATCAATGACGTCATCTGGCGATCACTAACCATTGGATGACATCTCAATGACGTCGTGGTGACGTCAGCATGCATAGTTTTGTCGACGCGCGCGTGACGGTCACGCATTGGCTTTCCCAACGCGTCTAGCACATGGCTCCCACGTGTAGCGGTTTCTGGCCACGCGTGTAGGCATGTACTACGTCCTTCGGCGGCCCTCGACCCATCTTCAGACTTGTCTTGACAAGTACTTTCACCCTATATATTTCAAACTTTGTTTTGGCTGAAAAAATATTTCGAAAAATTGCCAAAACCGTATGAGTGTATGCGACCCTGAACCTGTTCTTTGCTTTGGTTCGTTTTCAACGATTCAGATAGTAATTCTGAGAAATAAACATCTAAACAATATATATATATCATACTCTTGATCTCAATACCAAATAGTAAATGAGAAAATTCAATGAGAAAACAAGGCAGAAATTACGATCGGGTTTTGATACCAATGTTGGAATTCAAGTCGACGGAAGACGACTTACCTATTTCCAATGTGCAATCAACAATTTACCCTGGAACAATCGTTGAGTTGCGGATGAATGACGAACAATATTACCTCACGTTGGTCTGAATGTAATCACGAGGAAAACATTCGATTTCTATAGTGTAAATGCCACTTGTTCTCGTAAAGGAGAATGGAATGCCTTCTTTTTCTTTTTGATGGAAAGGGGAGAGAAAGGAAGAACTATTTCATTATGAGTGTACGTTCTGCCAATCCTCCCAACGGTTGTCTTCAGGAGTTTTTTATATGACTCCATCACACTCTTTCAAACGTGTCTTTCCATCGTAGCGTATCAAGACGAAATGGTGCGTTCTCATCGCACCCCATCGTGGACGTACTGATTAAGTACAATAGACAGAAACAGGGAGAGAGAGGAAGACAGAGGGAAATGATGGAGAGAATTTAAGGAAATAATGGAGTGTGGCGGAGACTTGAAGAAATGAAACGAACGGCAATAGGCAAACTCTATGAAAACACAAAAAATAGAGGCAGTGAAAGACGTGAGCTAGAGACCACTCAAAGAGGAGGGAAGAAAGTGGAGGTATTTTTTTTTTTTTTTTAATTTATGGGATGCGGTTGGGCATTTGGCCGACAGTAAGGTTAAAAAAATGGGAAAGTTGTAGAGTTAGGGGAAATTTTTTTAGAGCACTGTGAGAGAATGAGAGTTTGACAAGGAAAAATAGGGAAGAAGCTTCGAGGCCACGGTTTAGGACTCGGTTGGCCGAGTGCTCTCTCTGAGCCACGATGATAACTGCCATCAGCGCACGCATGCTAGCCTGTGCTTCCAGAGTAATGTCGCAATTGTTGCCGATCCCTGCTCAATCACCGGTGATCGCTAATGTAGGCTCCCGTATTGTGTTTTACTTGACCAGTAATTGGCTTTCGATAGGTTAATAGCAGCTCCCAATATATATATATATATATATGACAATTAACTAAGTCAAATCAAGTTACGACCGATAGGGTTCAGGAGAACCTAAGCCAAATTGTAAGTGCCGCCTTGCAAGAGGGACCGTCTGCGCTCGCTTGGCAATTTGTTAACCACCTCAAAAATCTCAGCTCAGGAGGGTCACGACAAATGCTGACTTATTAGTCGTATGATTGGCTTTTAAAATGAAAAGTCCGAGGAAAATCTCTTTATCTTACTTAGCATCTACATATATGGTTCGTATGCGGACTTTGAATAAAAGGTCAACTTGCATCTTATATGTTCCACAATGGTTAATCACAAATTTCATATAAACAATCAACTCATGTCAAATATATTAAACTTTTGAAAAGATGCTAATAAGAGGAAATTGTGATCTTTGTTTATCATCCAGACGGTACTCATAAATTAAAATAAAGGACCAAATTACTTACATTACCAAACCAATCAACAATCCTGACCAAAGACCAATCAGGGCAAGAGCAAGAAAACTCGAGTTTTTCCTTGAAATGAATTATACTTTGCTACTGTCAACTCTATTCTCTCTCATCTCTCCTCCCTCCTGACATCCTCTTTGTGAGCCGTGGATTCTCAGCATTCCTAAACAATATCAGATCCATCTTTTCCAACATAACCTTACCCACGCCGTCATGCCTTATTTTCCGATACAGGAAGTGCTTAATCCGATGCCAGCAATACCATCTTCACTTGCTGCTAGAGGTTTGTTGCCGCAAGTAGTTTACAATGATAATTTTACGTGGAAAATTGTTCAAAAAATCCTAAATCTATTGTACTTTTGTCAATTCAAGCATAAACCTTTTAATTTGTCATTTTTTTAGTCGAATTAATTTGTCAATTAAGTTCTAAATTTTTTGACAATTTGTCAATTGAATCAATCCAGTCAATTTTAACCGAAAACCACTATGTGGATGTCATTAGTGGCACGTAAGATGACCAACATTAATCTGAACAAATTTAAAAAAAAAATTATTTCTTATATTTATTTATTTCTTTTTTCTTTTCCTTTTCTTTTTCCTACCAAGTCCAACAAGGGTCAAGGCCGATCTTCGCTGGCCACTGGGTGAGGGATTTGGTGAGGGCCATGAAGTCCTTGTTGATCGATTCTGAGGGTCATGACACTCGCTTAGATATTGTGAGCACTGGGTAAGGCTGCAGGTGAAGGTTGAGATAGCTAGTATAAGCACCTAGAGGGGGGTGAATAGGTGCACAAATAATTTCTCGAGATACGGAAGCGATTCTAGGCAAACGATAGAAAGTGAGTTCTCTTTTGATTAAAAAAATGAAGTACGATCAAAGTAAAGTAAAGAGTAGGGAAGAGAAAATTGAACACAAGGTTTATAGTGGTTCGGCTTATTCCAAGCCTATGTCCACTCTTCCGCACTGACAGCCCACCGGCTGGATTTCACTATGAATAAAAGAGAAGTTACAGTACAGCTTTTCCTTGATTCCATAGTGTAGATGTTTTACCACACTTCCTCAAGGTTTCTCACAAATATAGACTCTCTTTTGAGTACAAGATTTCGCTTAAAGGAATTGAATAAACAACAAGGAGCTTTAGATTTGGAATTCTTCTATTGCGCACTTCCATTGAACAACTTAGAACGTCTTCCTTATATACTCCTTCATGCCATCATACCCGTTGGCACTTATCAAAGGAATTCCTCCAATCTACCCGTTGGACGAAATCAATTAGGAAGATCATTCGAGCTATTAAAGAAACATGTCGATAGCCCATCAATCATGTTCGCCCATAAAATCAGGATCTCGGTTTTCATAAGTAGAACCTTCCAAGAATATTTTGCCAATCATCGGATCCTTAATCTTCGAATCAATCTCGATCAATCAAAGGATTCCGTTATGTCATATCCAGCCAAGAGATCTTCTCCAATTGATAAGGTCATATCCTTAATGAAACATCCAGTTCTGGATAGCCTTTCTTCAACGGATTAGAGACTATCAATAAGGATAGACTTTGAGTCTTGAGTCTGGCTGTCCGGAGGTCTTCAGACTTTAAATAGCAGAGTCTGCAAACCTTCAGACTAGACTGATGGAAACGTTTTGTCAGCTTCAAAATACTTCAAGAAGATTTCTCTAACAATCTCTCCCTTTTTGATGGTGACAAAACTTTCCTGTAGATTTGGACAACTTTGACCTGCAAAACATTTCTCAAACACATATGCATATCTTAAAGAGATAAATGGCTAAATGAATAACACTAGAATCTGCAACCACAAAAAATAGGTTAGTCTAGTATGCGATAAAGCCATCCATAAGATATCAATAGTAGTTAATATAAGCAGTCAAGTCAAAGTCAAGTTCAGTTCTCATCCAGACACAAAAATAAAGTCAAACAGAGTTAAACATCAAAACAATCCAATCCAAACGATTAAAAGTCAAAGTTTCAAATCTTGCATCTCTCCCCCTTTTTGTCAGCATTAAAAAGGTTGAGATGAAAATGGAATAAAGTCAAGATTGCTTGGGAACGCGAACAAGCTGGAAATCTCCCATAGACTGAACGATGCCTTCCAGCCTTTTCAAGTCTTCCTTCAGTTGTGCAACCTCCTCACCCTTGGCATTGGCCTGAATCTGAATAGAGAGGGCTTAGATCTGATCATTCAATGAACCCGAAGAAGCTTGACCTACATTCTGCAAGTTTTGAACCTTGCATCCCAGAGCATAAATTTGACCTCGCATCTCCAAGAGAATATCCATAATTCTGCGAAAATCTGCTGCATTATCAGTCTAAGTACTTGCTTCGGCACGATCTGATGGAGTAAATGCAGACGATGGTAGATCAGCATAATCACGCAGATTTTGCGATGAAACATCATGACCTTCCTCAGGAAATTGAGAGGCATAAATGTCCTCTGATCTGCTGGAGAGCGACGGACTCTCTCACTTGTAGCAGGATATGAGGACTTTCCTCTTTTCTCTTGATCTCCCCCTGTTTTCATGCCTTCAGGTGGAGAAGAGTGTCCCTCAGGTTCTCCTTCTTCTTGATCTCTTTTCTCTTCTTCTTCTTTCTCAACTCTTTCCTTCTCAGCATCTCTTTCTTCTTCTCCCTTCTCCTCTACTTCTTTCGTCCTTTGTTCTGATTCTTTCTCTGGAACAGAACGACTTAGATTCTTCAAAGCCATTACATAAATGGTGATGTTTTCTTTATCATCTTCATCAATGATGAGAGCTCTTCTTTTCTTGGATGGAGCAACCAAGGGCTCCTTCCCTTTCCATTTTGATGAAGAAGAGGTTTGATGAGATTTGACTGGAGTCTTCTCCTTGAATTTCTCCAACGCCTTGCTTAGTTCCTTCAGACGCATTTTGGTCACCATTTTCAGTCCTACCACCATATGATCGCACGATCGAGCACAAAGAATTTGCGGAGGCTAAATATTAAGATGTCTGAATAACTTCGTCACAAGAACTGGATAAGGAAGTTGACCTCTGTCCTTCACCACTGGTCTATACATGTGGAACATAACAGTGTGAGGAAGAGAAAACCTTTTCCCAGTGATGATGGCATACATTAGCTTTGCCTCTGAACTTGAAACATCAGTCTTGGAAGTTGATTTCGGTTTGAGGCAATTGATCACAATCTTGTGAAGCAAAATGTTGAACGCACTCATCCTTAAGTAGGAAATCTTTTCCTCTGTTCTCCTATCCTTAACAAGTTCCAATGTAGCACGAGTAATAGAAACTTTGATCGGTTGATATCTTTCTCTCTCAACCCCTAACACATCTGCCAGCATATCCATATCCACTACAAAATCTTGATCTTTGACGCTGAAAGAGAATCTATTCACATCCAGAAAACTAAGATTCGAATAGAAATAAGCAGTTAATTCAGCATAAGCTTTTGTGGTGTCAGAACAGAACTTTTCAAGTTGAAGATAACCGAACTTTTCCCTCAAGTTCACATTCACAGCATCCAGAAAATCAAAATCCACACTCCTAGGGTTTATCACCCCACGCTTCAGCAATTTTAAGTATAGATCCTTCTGTTCCTTCGATCTGAACAACTCTCCCTTTTTTCCTCGATTTTCCACCGCAACACCCATTCTCGGTTGAAATTGGCTATACAATTTGTCATCACCATTCCCATCTATCGGATTAACTCCCCAATCACGAGGATCACTTGGGATATTCGCAAGTGTTTCTTCTGCCACCCCTTTACGAGCAATTCCCAAACTTTCCATTTTGAACATGATCTTTAATGAAGTGATGTTGAATCTCTATATGCTTTGCTCTTGAGTGAAGAATTGGATTTTTGGTAAGATTGATTGCACTGGTGTTGTTGCAATTAATCTCCGTGCATGAATCTTTAATTCCAAAGTCTCTTAGCCGTTGTTTTATCCATAGAATTTGTGAACAACAACTTCCGAGAGCTACATACTTTGCTTCTGCTGTAGAGAGAGCTACTGTACTCTGCTTCCTTGAAAACCAAGACATTGTCCTGCCTCCAAGTAGTTGACAGGTACCTGAGGTGCTCTTTCTGTCAACTTTGCATCCGGCAAGGTCTGCGTCTGAGTATCCAAGAAGAGTAAAGTCTCTCCTTTTTGGATACTAGAGACCAAAGCTTGAAGTTGATGAAATATATTTGATAATACGCTTTGCAGCATTTAAATGAGATTCTTTAGGGTCTGCTTGAAATCTGGCACAAATGCAAACACTAAACAAAATGTCAGGTCTAGAAGCAGTAAGATAAATAAGTGAACCGATGATACTCCTGTATAACTTTTGGTCAACTTTCTTTCCTCCTTCATCTTTGTCTATCTTCAAGGAACTTGACATTGGTATATCAGCCTTTTTGCAATTGTCCAGTCTAAACATTTTGACAAGATCATTTGCATACTTTTCTTGATGAATAAAAGTTCCTTCCTTCAGTTGTTTTACTTGAAGCCCGAGAAAGAAGGTTAACTCACCCATCATGCTCATTTCAAATTCATCCTGCATAGTCTTAGAAAATTTCTTGCACGGACTTTCATTAGAGGATCCAAGGATAATATCATCGACATATATTTGAACAAACAGAAAGTTTTTGCTTTCTCTTTTAATAAAAAGAGTAGTGTCTACTTTACCTTTAACAAAACCATTTTGAATTAAAAACTTACTCAGTCTATCGTACCAAGCTCAAGGTGCTTGTTTTAAGCCATATAAGGCCTTTTTGAGTCTGAATACTGAGTCTGGTTTCCTTGGGTCTTCAAACCCAGGTGGTTGTTCCACATAAACTTCCTCATGGATGAATCCATTTAGGAAGGCACTTTTGACATCCATTTGGAATAACCTAAAATTCTTATGACAAGCAAATGTAAGTAATAAACGAATTGCTTCTAACCTTGCTACCAGTGCGTAAGTCTCGTCATGGTCGATCCATTCTTCTTGCGTGTATCCCTTGGCCACGAGTCTTGCCTTGTTTCTTATGACTTTTCCTTTCTCGTCCATCTTGTTCCTGAAAACCCATTTAGCTCCAATAATTGATTTACCTTTTGGTTTAGGAGTCAACTCACAGACATCATTAATTCTGAATTGTCTGACTTCTTCTTGCATAGCTTCAATCCAGCTTTCATCGGATAAAGCTTCATCTATGCTTTTGGGTTCTAGTTCAGAAATAAGAGCCACGGCACTAGACTCTTCGCGCCTTTTGGATCTTGTGCAAATTCCTTCATTGATGTCGCCAATAATAAGATCTTTGGGATGAATGGACTTATGTTTCCAGTTGCTGGTTAATTTGTCAAATTGATGGTCACTTCCTTCACTTGAATCTTCAACAGTCACTTGTTGCTGGTCCTTCAAAGTCTGAGCTGCTTCTTGAGATTTAGACTTTGTAGAGTCTGGAGCAGGTTCAGTCTCTTCAAGATGAGTCTCAATAGATTCATTTTGTATAGAATTTTAGAATTTGACATTCATTGATTCTTCCACAGTTTGAGTCTTCTTGTTATAGACTCTGTACGCTTTGCTTGTGGTTGAATATCCAAGGAAGATGCCTTCATCTAACTTTTCTTCAAACTTACCAACTCGATCATTTGCATTTTTTAGTATGAAACATTTGCATCCGAATACATGAAAATATGAAACAATAGGCTTCTTTTCTTTGAATAGTTCATAGGGGTTTTCTTTCAAGAATAGGCCTTAGAAAAACTCTATTGATAATATAACATGATGTTGAAACTGCTTTAGCCCAAAATTGTGAAAAGATATTGCTTTCAATTAAAAGAGTTCTAGCCATATCTTGAAGAGATCTATTATTCCTTTCCACAACTTCGTTTTGCTTTGGAGTATATGGAGAAGAGAACAAATGCTGAAAACCAGATTCATCACAAAATTTTGTAAAATCTTGATTTTCAAATTCACTTCCATGGTCTGTTTTTATACTTGAAATAACATACCCCTTTTTCACTTTGAACCTTCTTAGCAAATTTTTCAAAGTAAGAGAAGGGTTTAGACTTACTTGCCAAGAAATATACCCAAGTAAATCGTGAGTAGTCATCCACAATTACTAGGCAATATTTCTTACCTCCAAAGCTCTGTGTTCTGGTTGGTCCAAAGAGATCCATATGCAAAAGCTGCAGTACATGGTCAATGGAAACTTGATTTATTGGTTTAAAGGAATTTCTTACCTGTTTTCCCAATATACATGGTGTACATAGATCAGTCTTTTGGTATGATAAATTGGGTAGACCACGAACAAGCTTCTTTGCTGAGATTTTGGCTATCTGCTTCATGTTAATATGCCCAAGCTTTTTGTGCCATAAGCTTGCTTCGTCTTGGATTGAAATTAGATATTGCGATTCATCTGGTTTCACGTCCAAGAGGTAGATATTTCCATGTCTTCGACCCATAAATGACTGAGTAGAGTCTTTACTGGTTCCTGAACAAATACCCTCTTGGGAGTAGATTCTGAAACCAGCATCACACAACTGACTGACACTAAGCAGATTATAGTTGAGCCCTTCAACTAAGGAAACATTGCTTATTGTGAGGTTCCCAATCTTTACAGTTCCAAATCCCACAATTTTTCTTTTGCTCTTTCCTCCAAATGAGACTTTTCCACCATTCACTTGAACAAGCTTTATGAAGCAAATTGAATCTCCTATCATATGTCTTGAGCATCCACTATCCAGATACCATTTTATATTTTTCTTGATAGTGACTTGCATTTAAAAAGAGACTCAAACTTTATTTGGTACCCATATTTTCTTGGGTCCATTTGAGTTAGCATGATATGCGGTTTTTGCCCAAACTTTATTGACAGGTCTCCAAACCATAGGACATTCTTTTTCAAAATGATATGCACTATTGTACTTTGAACATCTGAGAGCATTGCGACCTACCGGTTTTACAAAGATTCTTTTAAAATGATTTTTGTAGCCATCTCTTGTGGTTCTTTGCTTAATTCTTTCTTTCACTTTTGGAAAATCAATTAAAGGAATGGTTTCAGCAGTCATTCCCAAACCAGATTTATTGAAATAAGGTCTTTGAACATAAAGTATTTTTTCCAGTTTTTCATATCCTAAAGAAAATCTTTTAGAAATGTTTGAGATATCATTTTTCAAGAACGCATTTTCTTTTGAAAGATTATCTTCACTTTTTCTAAGAGAAGAAACATTCGTGTCTAAACATTTCACTTTTTCTTTCAAAATATTTTCTTGTTGTTTTAGTGCAGAATTTTCTTTTTTGAGTTCGGAAATCCTTTTAAGAGAAGTCTTAAGACTAAAACACAACTCTTCAATGTATTTAGAAACTTTAAGAGGAATTTTGAAGTTACTTACCTCAAATTCACTGTCCGAATCTGATTCTGTCTCGGAGTTTGAATCTGAATCCGATTGTGCCATTAGACATATGTTGGCATAATCATCATCACTTTCTTCACACCACTACAGGTTTATGCTCTGAGAGCCTTTCGATACTTTTCAGTTTTTCCTTTCTTCTTCCTCAAAAGAGGACAGTTGGGTCTGATGTGTCCCTTTTTCTTACATTCAAAGCAGACTACATCTTTGTTTGATTCATCATCTAAAGCAGACTTGGTCTGTTGCTTTTGAAAACTTTGTTTCTTTGAATTGAATCTTCTTCATTTTCTGTTCAGTTTTCTGAATCTTCTTATCATGAGAGCAAGCTCCTCATCATCCATACCGTCTTCAGAATCTGTTACATCAGAATCATCATTAGATTTTAATGCAATGGATTTCTTACCTTTAGGATCTTCGTCTTCATTGATTTGTTCCACTTCATAAGACTGAAGAGTCCCAACCAACTCATCAACAAACAGTGGCATGATTCTTTGGGTCTCTCTGATTGAGGTCTTTATGTGATTCCAATCCTTGGAAAGTCCACGCAGTAGCTTGTTTACTTTCATGGGATCAGAAATTGGTTGACCTTGATTTTCAAGACCATTCACGATTTCTGTAAAACGACTAAACATGTCAGTTATAGATTCTCCCGATTTCATTCTGAAGGCTTCGTATTGACCGAGGAGAATGTTGATTCTAGTCTCTTTCACTCGATCGGTTCCTTCATAGGTAATATGTAATCTATCCCAGACTTCTTTAGTTGTAACACAAGAAGATATTCTGTTATATTCAGTAGGTGATAAAACACAATATAAAGAATAAATTGCTTTTGCATCAAGAGCTTGTCTCTTGATTATCTCTTCCTAAGTCATTTCGCTAGACTCAACAGTATCTTTTCCTTTTTCTAAGACAGGTGCAGCTTTAGGAATGATTCCTTTTTCTACAACGTCCCATTCCAGAGGATCCTTTGATCTTAGGAACGCCTTCATCTTGTTTTTCCATATGTTGTAGACCTTTCCATCAAAGTAAGGCGGTCTGGTATTGCTTTGCCCTTCTACCAGCCCTGGAGCCAACATACTAGTCATGGATCTTTAACTTTAAAGTAAAACACTTCAAACAAAGTGAGTATACGAGCTCTGATACTAATTGAGATAGCTAGTATAATTACCTAGAGGGGGGTGAATAGGTGCACAAATAATTTCTCGAGATACGGAAGCAATTCTAGGCAAACAATAGAAAGGGAGTTCTCTTTTGATTAACAAAATGAAGTACGATCAAAGTAAAGTAAAGAGTAGGGAAGAGAAAATTGAACACAAGGTTTATAGTGGTTCGGCTTATTCCAAGCCTACGTCCACTCTTCCGCACTGACAGCCCACTGGCTGGATTTCACTATGAACAAAAGAGAAGTTACAACACAGCTTTTCCTTGATTCCACAATGTAGATGTTCTACCACACTTCCTCAAGGTTTCTCACAAATATAGACTCTCTTTTGAGTACAAGATTTCGCTCAAAGGAATTGACTAAACAACAAGGAGTTTCAGACTTTGGAATTCTTCTATCACGCACTTTCATCGAACAACTTAGAACGTCTTCCTTATATACTCCTTCATGCCATCATACCCATTGGCACTTACCAAAGGAACTCCTCCAATCTACCCGTTGGATGGAATCAATTAGGAAGATCATTCGAGCTATTAAAGGAACATGTCGATAGCCTATCAATTCTATTCGCCCATACAATCAGGATCTCGGTTTCCATAAGTAGAACCTTCCAAGAATATTTTGCCAATCATCGAATCCTTAATATTCGAATCAATCTCGATCAATCAAAGGATTCCGTTATGTCATATCCAGCCAAGAGATCTTCTCCAGTCGATAAGGTCATATCCTTAATGAAACATCCAGTTCTGGATAGCCTTTCTTCAACGGATTAGAGATTGTCAATAAGGATAGACTTTGAGTCTTGAGTCTGGCTGTCCGGAGGTCTTCAGACTTTAAATAGCAGAGTCTGCAAACCTTCAGACTAGACTGATGGAAACGTTTTGTCAGCTTCAAAACACTTCAAGAAGATTTCTCCAACAAAGGTCATGACCCTCGCAAGGGTTGCAAAGCCCTCACCCATGGCCCTTGCCCGTGATCGGCGAGGGTTGGCCCACGACCTTGATAAAAATAGGAAAAGACAGGAAGAAGAAAAAAGAAGAAAGAAGAAAGATATAAAGAAATTATAAAATCAGAAATTTTTTGGAAAAATTAAGAAAATTATTTATGTTTACACCAACTATGCCACGAAGGACGGCTAGTATCAGCGTTAGTGATTTCTAGCAAAATTGGTTAGATGGATTCAATTGACAAAAAATGAAAATGTTTAGGACTTAATTGGAAAAATGGAAAATTTGAGGACTGAACTGGTAAAAGTGTAGTAGGTTTAAAACTTTGGATAATTTTCCCCGACTTTACATGCTTTGTAGAACACAAATTCAAGAAATAAAATGATGTAAGGTCATTTTAGATTTATGTCCGTGCACTGTTGTATTCTGTTAACTTTTGATGCGGACATCGTTTGGTGTATGGCTAGACGCAAGTTGTTGGTGGCGGTGTTAAGAGAACAGAGGGATTTTTGGAAGGTATGTGATGTGGAGGTATGATGATTAATGTGAAAAAAAAAATTAAAGAAAAAAAAATGATGATTCATAGGGAATGGGAGCTGGAGAGAGGGATTGACGCCTAGATTACAGAAATTGCAATAGTTTAAGCTCATGTGGTATCTTTTATCTAAAAAGGTGCAAGGGTGAATTCTTTGCACACTCTCAGTAAAGTTTACACTCCTCGAGAATCAATCCAACGAACAGTGTAAAGTTAAAAATCTTACACCTGGCTTGTCGCTGGTGAAAGCCGAACAAAGAGATAAAGAATCACTTATTAAAGTTACAAAGAAGTAATCAAATCACTGCTTTCTTTGTGTTATTATAATCCGTCTTATTATCTCTTCAGAATTGAATTTAAGTAAGCTTCCCCACAAGTGTTGGGAACACAGACACCCTCAAGTGCCATTTCTATTATCAGCAAGAAGCTAATTCGTCAGCTTCTTGAGGGTCACACAGCAGAGTAAGGTTTCGGTTTCTTGTCAGACCAATTTGTACTTCCGTTATTTTTCCAGAAAATTCATGATCTTTCATTAGTTTCATTTGTCTCTGAACATTTATTCTGTTTAAGCAGTGTGTCGATGATCAGTTCAGCAAAATAAAAAATGTGTGTGTCCATGATCTCACATTTGATGTTTGGAAAATGCTTGGCGTACTGAACTGGCTTACATAATTGGTCTGTTAAGTAATGCAATTGTTGGATTTTGCGGAAGCGTGTCTGCAAGTTTGTATTTGCGCATGTGGATTATAGCAAGGGAGCACGAGGGAACAAAGAAAGGTTTCTATTATTAGTTGGTACTAGAAAAGAAAGGAGACGAGGTTGGTAGTTGGTCTGCTTCTCAAGATTGGACGTCCACCTCTCTAATTATAGGAGAGTTCACCGACTCAACATTACAGTAAATTCCACCGCCATAGCAATAATACAGCTGGATATTAACAACTTAGAATCTAGACAACTCCTTTGTTGCGGACTTTAAGAAGAATCACCAACAAATCGTCAACTTGGACACGTTAACAACTCTTCACTGCCTAAGCCTTGACCGACTTTGACATTAACTTAGACTCCTCTTACACTGACTTGGACAGCACATTTCCAGCAATACTTTTGGACTTTTCTTCCCCGCCTAGGTCATTAATAGCTGGCATTTGATGAAGCAAAATGCTTGCAAATGAAGGCAACGTGTTTTCCATGCACGAAGACTTCTCTAGTTTATTCCAGGATTTTCCAAAAATGGACCACCGTTTAACAACAGTAATAGGTAGTTGGGTATTTGAATATGAGGCAGCTTCTTTAAATGTCCTCTCCTCATGCAATCATAAACTCTTTAATTTTACTAATTTAATCTTAAATTTTTGTGTGAAATTCTAATATAGCCCTTCCGACTAATTTTCGCTAAAAAGTGCTAATGTGGCGATGTGCCATGTAAGATGGTTAGTGATGACTAAATTGCCATATTGGAAATTTCTGACCAAAATTAATTGGAACGATTGCATTGAAATTTTGGACCAAGAGTTACGACTCAATTTGTAAAATTGAAACATTTAAAGATGAATTGGCTTTAGGAAAGGTTTAAGACAAATTGGGGAATTTTCCTATTGATTGCATAGCACACACGTGTCAGTACACCCTTCCCTTATTTTGTGAAGAGTTCACTGGCGCAATAAAATAGAGCCAAAGTTCGAGAAGCCACGTAAGTCTATGTCAAGACACGTTTGGCACTTTATAGCAGCGGGGGGACATATTACATCACCAAAGCCGGAGAATAAATTGCTTGTCTTCCATGTCTGTGGTTGTCTGCTGATGCAGCTTGGATGCTGAATGCTGAATGGATACTCTGATCTTGCTAGAGGCCGACCCCAATAGGCGCGTCTGATTACATCTGCAACTTCTGGATGAATTCCCATAGAGGATTTATGAAAAATTGTCTAATGAACCCCGAGAGGATGCCAGTGATTCACCATTGGAAAGTATACTAGTCATTGCCAATAATATAGTATAAGTACAGTTATTTTTTCAATAAGCCGCATGGTTCCAATAAGCCTCTCAACTTCTTCTTTTTTCTCCAAGTATAAGTACTGTCTCGCTTAATATCAGCATCCCAAACACTTATTATTGACCAAGAGATAGCATTTTGACCAAACTATCGACAGAGAACCTGACTGTAATTTGAGGTGCATAAAGAGTTCAGCACATCTTCTAATTATATCACAGAAATTAACTTAGATTAACTTAGATATTTAACTTAGATATTGACAGGATTTTACTATACGTAATTGTTAAAATATGTCTCGAGTTTGAGCTCAACGCGAAATTCCGAATATTCCGAATTAGATATTTTGCAGACGTTCAAAATCGAGCAAAAAAGATCAGAATATCAACTTTCCAAAATTCAAATCTGCGTTGGAAAGTTTGGCCGCTAAAATAGGAAAGTCCAACTTTGACTTGGACTTGGATTTTGTTTAAAATATATAGAGATATGTTTTGGAAAAAATTGTTTAAGATAGGAAACAGAATCCTATGAGAAGTCGGTAAAAGAATAAGGGTGTCACTTATATATATAGACTTGTGGCCGTGGGTGGTAGGAGGTAAGAATTGGTCTTGAAGTGTCGTCGAGTGCTTGGGAGAGATTTTTCTTTGTCATTCTTATTTGTGAATTACTTTTTAGAAGATTTAGTGTTCAAGCCAATTAAATCTTGTAGTAAGATTTGCGGGTAATTCCTTCCTGAGATTAAAAGATTATTTCTTGACGAATTTTGGAGCTAAACACTACGTGCGTTATTTGGTGTAATTGGGGTTTGGGAAATACTGAAAGAGTATTTGAGTAATTCAAGTATGTAATCTTTTTATATCGCTTAATGAATAGTGAAATTTATCGCTGCTTTCCCCATGGATGTAGATCTTTACGACTGAATTACGTAAATTCGATATCCGATTTATTTTCTTCTTCTATCTATATTATTGTTTGATCGCTCGTTTTTCGCAATAGTAATATTTTTATTTACAGAGGAATTGTCGACAATAATTTAGAGATCTTATTGACTTATACTCGTTATAATCTTTTCCTTTTTTTAATTAAGTAGACTGAAGATGGAGAGGACAGATGCGTAAAGCCACTTATTGCCTGAAACCCACTCAAATATGAATAGCCAAAGAGCTCAGCAAGTCAATTTTGAAAGGGTCGATGGAGCCTTTTGTCAAAGCAATGTCATCCTTAAAAAAAAAAAAAAAAAAAAAAAGCAAAGGGGAATGGTGGATGGAGCTCCTTGGTCGAAAAGAGCTACAGGGAGGCATTGAAGAGACCAGAGAAAATAGTATTTGCGTTAAGGAAAATGATTTGAGCCAAATAAAAAATATTGTAATTTTCTAAAAATATCATATTTTTAGTGAAACAAACGGGACATGTCCTTAAATTAATTGTCCTTTTAGTAAAAACATTATCATACTTTGTTCATGGAAAATTTATGCTTAAATAAGAAAATTGATTTCGTACAAACATCAGAAAATATTGTCATTTTCCTAAAAGAATATTTTCTAGAAATGTCACAACTTCAACAAAACAAACGGGCATGTCCTCAATTGTCATTTTAGTAAAACATTATCATACTACTACTATTCATTCATTATTTTTTATATCAAATTACTCAAAGCTATTTCTTTTCTACTTGGATTTGAAAATTGTATAATTAAGCCACCTCATCATAGTTTTCTTAAGTTAGTTGATTCTACAAGTTCTTATAGGAGGCCTTGGAGTAAATTTTTAAAATCACAAAGGATACATTTGTTTTATAAAAAACTAACTATTGGAGCATATTGCCATCACTTTCAAAATGAGTTAACGAAAAAAAAAACTTTCACGATGAAAATATATCTATATATACATTAAAAAAAAAGACTTATGCTTTCGAATGATTGATATTCATTTTCTAGAATCTAACTTGCCCTCCACATCTGTTTAGACTCTCTATCTCATAAAAACTCGAGACCTTGCAATCACATCGGATGCCCCAATGCCTCAACTTAGGACTTAAGGGGGCTTGAAATGAGACCTAGCAGCTTAGGGTGTATTTGGTAACGTTTCTGTTCAAAAATTGTTCCAGGAAACAGAAATAAAAAAAATCTATTTCTATTCCGTAGAATAGTTTTTGAACAGAATAAGGTGTTTGGTAAACTTGTTCTTAAAATAGAAAAATAACATAAACATTTTTGATAAACTTATATAATTTCTTTTGTTTCTTTTAATTTTTTAATATTTTTATTTTATTTTTCCTTTTTTCTTTTTTCTTTTTTCTTTTCCTTTTTCCTTTTTCTTTTTTCTTTTTACTTTTTACTTTTTTCAGTTTTCATTTTTTTTTTTTTTTTTTCTTCCTTTTGGTTGGTCGTCAACCTTGGCCATGGCCGGCGATCGGCTAACGAGGGCCGGTGGCCTCGCCTAGCCATGGTGAGGCTCGTCGGCCCCCGGCGAGGCTCGGCCTCACCTTGGCTAGGCGAGCTCAACCTCGCCAAGGTGCTCGGCCTCGTCGGGGGCCGGAGATGCTCGGCCTCATCGGGGGCCGGCGACCCTCCGGCAAGGTTGCCGGCCCTCGATGGCCGGTCACTAGCCATGGCCGAGGCCGGCGACCGGCCAAAGAAAAAAGAAGAAGAAAAGAAGAAGAAAAAAAAGAAAAGAAAAAAATAGGAGAGAGAAAAATTGTTTGTTGGAAGTGTTCCAGAAACAAGAAACAAGTTTTTTTTGTTTCTTGTTTTTGTTCTAAATTTGTTCCCGAGAACAAAAAAATAGATTTGGAACATAAACGCAAACAAACACATTTATGTTCTTTTTTTGTTCCCTTGAACAAAAAAATAGCAATTGTGTTCATGAACAAAAAAAAAAAAAAAAAACATTACCAAATAGGCCCCTAACCAGTGCCCTAGAGGACACCAGGGCTAGACTTGAGCATCTAGGGCCACGAGTCCTTGGATTGGCCTCCAACGTCCAAAACCTGGGATTATGAATTTGGGGCTCACAGTCTGGGTCTAATCTTGAGTCCAAGGCTTGAGGTCCTAAGTTCGGCTACCAAGTTCACGAGATTGTGCCTCATAGGTTTATTTATCTTAAATGCAATTTAAGTTTTCTAGGAAAAGTTATTCAGTCATCCCCAAATGTATTATACGGATGCTTATTTAGTCATAGCTTTTCAATTTTGCCAATATAGTTCTAAATCTTTATGTGAAATTCTAATGTAATATTTCCATTCAATTCGTCGAAAATTGCTAACATATCTAATTATTGCCGATCATTCTATGTGACATACTATCACATTTATAATTTTTAGTGAAAATTAATCCGAATAACTACTTTGAAATTTCGAGTAAAAGTCACTAAATTTGTAAATTGGAGTTTTGTAAAAAAATCAAGACCTTAAGGAAAGTGGACACCCCATCTCCTGCACCAAGGACACGAGGGGGTGTGCACTAACCAACACCCCAGACACTCGCTCTTTGGACCCAAGTACGTAGATTTGGGACACCAGGGGCCAGATTCAATTATCCAGGGCATCCAAAGCCACGGGTTCTTGGATCGGCCTCCAGTGGCTGACCCCTAAAATCTTGAGTTGGGGCCTCGGGGTGGGGTCGGGGTCTGGGTCTGGGCACCTGGATACTAGGTACAAGGTTTGAGATCCCTAGTCTTGCTGCCAAGGTCCCAATATCATACTCTGGACCTACGTTTATTTGTCCAAATCACGTTCTAAGGGTTGTCGACACCAAACTTCCGGTAATGACCGAACACAAGAAAATTGAAATATTTTTCTTGAAAATAATTTCCTCACGTAATATTATTGACCAGTTAGGTCAATATTTCCAGGAGCGGACCTGAAGTCTCCCTGCAATTTGATCAAGACCCAAGGTTTGTGATGTTAGAGTAGCCTATAATTGTCATACGTCGAGACGTGTTTCCCGAGCATTCTGTCACTGCGAATCAGTAGAGTTGAGGTTTGTTGCCGCAATCAGCTAAGCGCCTAAGCAAGCAGAGTGCGGTGACAACTCTTCATGCTTTGTAGAATACAAATTCAACAAATAAATTGACGTAAGGTCATTTTAAATTTATGTCTCTGCATTGTTGTAAAATGTTAACTATTGATGTGGATATCGTTTGGAGTATGGGTGTATGCAAGATATAGGAAGTACTATTGGGAGCCCAGAAGGACTTTCGGAAGTTCTGTGAGGTGGAAGTATGAAGATTAATATCAAAAAAACTAAAAAAGAAAATGATAATTACAGGAAATGGCAGCTGGAGAGAAAGATTGACGTAAACGAGGTTCTACTTAATATATTTTGGAGATCATAAGCTAAAATATACTTAAATGTCGCTGTTGTAATACTTAAAAACTACCAAAGATAAAAAGTGAAAAGAAATGTTACCTTATTATGGTTTGGTTTAATAAATGAATTAAAATGAAAAGATATTTCGAAATCCAAACAACAGTGTGACTACGAAGACTTGTAAATAATGCTGAATAATTAATTGATCCTGTTACGGGAAGTTGAGAGACTTTATTAACAAATTGGAAGTTTAGGGATTAGATTGCATGAATTGCAATAGTTTAAGTCCTTGTTGTCATTTATCTCAAAAAGTTTAAGATTTAATTCTCGGCATACTCTCGGCAGAGCATACGATCGAGTGCAAGAAACACGCTGCTTCACCCCTCGAGAATTGATCCAACGAATAAAGTAAAGTTAAAAATCTTACACCTACTTTGGCGCTAAACAAGTAGAAAAGGAAGCACAGATTAAAGTTACAAGTAAGTAATCAATTCTCTGCTTTCTGTCTTTCTATGATCCCTCGTATTGTCTCTTCGGAACTGAATTTAACTAAGCTTGCCCACAAGTGTTAGGAACACAGACACACTCAGTGCCATTTCTATTATTAGCAAGAATCTAATTCGTCAGCTTCTTGGGAGCCCCACGGCATAGTAAGGTTTCGGTTTCTTGCCAGAATACTCTGTACTTCCTTTATTTTTCCAGAGAAATTATGATCTTATCATTAGTTTCATTTGTCTCTGTGGACTATTCTGTTTTAGCAGTTTGTCGATGATCTCATATTTGATGTTTCGGAAATGCTTGGTGAACTGAACTGGTTTATATAATTGGTCGGTTAAGTAATGCGGTAATCAGTAGTTGGCCGTTTGAATATGAGTCAGCTTCTTTAGATGTCCTTCTGCAATCAGCCATTTCATTGAATATATCAATTTCGTAGATCTGTTTTAGCAAAACTAGCACCTAGCATTGCTTATAGACTTCTGAAATTTCTCTCCTTTTTAAGTGGGCTTCACTCATGGAGGACAGCAAGGTGTAATTAATCTCATTCAATGAAATGGAAGAATTAGAGCAGTATTAGGATCCCAAAATTTTACTGATCATATTGAATGAACGCAACAAGAAGTTTAGAGATTCGTGTTTAATTCTTCAGAATGAGTCCAAGGCGGTTTATCCATTCTCATCGTTATTAATTCTGCTTGCGTTGTTGTTTCTCAGAGAGCAGCAGAAGACATCACGTCACCATGAAGTCGTTCGATCTGATACCATCCATAGTCATTACACAATGGCCTTTGTCGAAAGATTTATGGGAAGCATGGAGCATCCAATGGCTGGCCACCATGAGCCTCCTTTGCCAGATCACCCTCGCCATCCTCGGCAGCCGCCGGAGGTACAAGACCTCGATTGTCATCAGATACGTCATCCTCAACGCCTACCTGTTCTCCTCTTACTTTGCGACCATGGCCCTTGGCAAGCTCACTGCTGTCCAGATCAACAATCATGATCAACCCGATTACATTACCGAGCTCAAGGGGCTGCTGGCACCGTTGCTCTTGATGCTGCTTGGGAATCCTGACTCCATAATCGCATATTCAGTCGAGGACAACCGGCTCAGCGTCCGACAGGTGCTGAATCTATTCATCACGGTCATTTTCGTTGTCCGGATCCTGATTCGCTGCTGGGACAGCTCATCCCCCGTCCCATTTTTGTACTTCCCCTTGTCTGTTGCTGGGATCATTCGATCAGCCATGTCGGTTTGGGCCCTCAAGTACGCGTACTGGAAGAGATCGAGCATATCAGCCTACGATATCTTCAAGGAAACTGTCCCCACACAGTCGATGGAGCAAAAGATCATCTTGAAGGCGTACTATCGGTTCAGATGCTTAAAGCCCCACATTGTAAACTGGCTCTACCACCCGGAATCACTAGAGGAATCTCAGTCAACTGTAGAGCATGATTTAGCCTTCATCACAACTGAGGTCGAGCTTGGATTCATGTATGACATACTTTACACCAAGCGCCCGATTCTCTATAAACGGCTCGGTCTTTTCTGCTGCTTCTTTAGCTTTACCTGTCTAGTTTCAGCCTTGTGTGGATTCGCCATTCTTTTCAGGAGTGCCTTCTTGATAGACAAGTACATCACCTACACTTACGCCTTGTTGATAGGAGTCACTGCCCTGGAAGGTTACCAAATTGTTCTGCAACCTTTTTCGGCATGGGCCATTGTGGCAATGCACCATCACCAAAGAAACTCCCCCATGTTGACAAGGCTGTCGAACTTCTTAGCTGAAAGGTATATGAAGCGGAAAAGGTGGTCAAACTCAGTCGGGCAACTCGACTTGTTGGATCGTCGCCTGTACGATGAGTGGCCATGGTCCATTGGAAGAATCCACAAATGCTTGCGCAAAAAAGAGGTGATCTTGAGAAGGCATCGGATTCTCTCTCGCGTGAAAATTCCCGTCTCGCTCAAGGAATTGCTGGTGGAAAATATTGTAAACTTCAACGCAATCAGACACCAAAAGCCCTTCATGGAACGCGGCAACTGGACGCTTGAAGCTCACAAAAGCATTGGCGATATGGGCTGGAAGCAGGAAGAGCTTGAAGTGTTGCGTAAAAACATTTTGACAAGATTTGACAAAAGCATCATCATTTGGCATATAGCAACGAAAACCTTCCTTCTTTCAGAGCCCAATAATTCCCCAAATCGTAAAGAGAGCCAACTGCTATCAAATTACATGATATACCTTCTAGCATTGCGACCCTACATGTTGTCCCTTACGACTACTGACATCACATTAGAGCATGCTTGCGCCATATTGAAGCCGTTTATCAGGTACAGAGACCTAAATGACGCCTTGGGGACATTGTTGTCAGAAGAGAAGATGCTTGAACCCTCCCCGGATCAGATGGGAACCATAATCACCAGGAACTGGCACGTGCTGTCGGATGTGCAGGAATTGGTTGCGACACTAAAGTGCAAGAACAACAAGTGGCAGATCATAAGCAGCATTTGGGTGGAGATGTTGTGCTATGCTGCGTATAGTTGTGAAGTTCAGTATCACGCAAGACTGTTGCAGCGAGGTGGAGAGCTTATAACTCATGTATGGCTACTCTTGATGCACCATACAGATAAGTACACACATCCTCCCAAGACCAAGCCCACCAGAGAAACTGAAGGCAAGTTGCAACGTGAGTTATGATCCCAGGATCGGTCATGCTCCGCACCCAAGTGTAGTATAAGAGCGTGTGTTTTTTCTCTCTTTTTCCTTCTAGGTAATGAGGTGCTTTCTCAGTAAAACCACTGTAATCGCATTCAGCTAAGAGACTTGTCAATGAAGCATAGTGACATATATATATTGAATGCAGATCCTATATATTCAAAAGGCTTGTTTTTTATACACTCCCTTGCTCCCTCATTGCTTGAAAAGTAGTATTAATTTTTGAAATCAGTATTAACTAGGATTGTGGTTTGATTGTTGACTTGTCTACAGTCCGACATACTATTCACTGGCGGGTGATTTTGGAGGGCAGAGTTTCTTCCATCGGTACTACCCAGACCACGTTCATAATGTTGAAAAACATTGTTCATTGATAACTGAATCCTGTTAAAATTTAAATGAATGTGTGTGATGCGGAAGCATGGTTTTGGTATTAGTTATAGTTTTTGGTTAGTGACATGTGCAAGTGTATGGTATAGTTTGTAGAGGATGGATAAGAGACAAGATATGATAATTGAATGATATAGGACATGAGATATGGGGGAAAATAGTTTGATTAGTTGGATAAAATAGTTTTACAATAGTTGAAGGAAGTGTTGGTGGAGGAGCTTCATGATATGGAATATATTCTCATGCTCCTCTCACCCTTTTACATTTGTTGAACTTACATGCCTATTTATAGAGACTAAATACAACATTCTAAAATAATGGGGAATGTTATCCACTTAGGCTTATTCTAGGAAATTCTAGATTGTAGTTTTTCTAGAGACTTCTCTTACATGTTGGACATTTCTTATTTCTTCTAGAAAATGTTTTCTTCTTTCTTCTAGAAAATTCATCTAGGGAATTCTAGAGAATTCTAGAAGTTTAGCAACTCTAGGAAATTCTAGAAAATGGATCACAATTTCCAACAATGTATTTGATAAGCTTACTTAAGTGTTGCAGAAACTTATAACTAAATCACATAGGTTCCACAATCATACGAGGTAGATCTGCTAAGTGTGGAAATTTGCAAATCAAAGGTCATATAAACAACCGTGGGCTCTATATTTGACCAGGCAGTGCAAACTTGGAGTTTCCAGGTATATACTTTACTATCGCTGGAGATCCGAAATTGAAGATAAAGTTCACAGCGATCAAGTAAGATATTTAAAGAATATTCCTGCAAAAAGTCATTGCCAAATGAGCACATCTGCGATAGCTTTTGACTGCTGATTCTAAGTGGTAGTAACAGGGAACCCATTTGTAAATCCAAGAGAGGAAGTGATTGTACTTAGAGTGAAGACGAGGTGTGGAGAGCCCTTTGTAGAAACTTACATGAATCTTTCATGGTGGCGTAGCTGTGGATGGAGTTTTGGTTCTGCATGGCAGCATATTTTACATGTGCAACATTGCATTGTTTGCGCACTTAGCTAAACTTTAGCTAAACTCTTAAGCTAAACTAGTGGCGTTTAGCCTAAATGTGTCGTTAGAATTGGAAGAGTGGCCAATACATCAAGCTAGGATGTCATTTGTCTTTCCCCTTCACTCTTTCATTATTGCTCAGAGTTGGCTTTGCAAAATCAGTTTGCTTTTAAGAGAATCAATCTGTTTCTTTCTTGGTTGCTTTTTTGGGTCTAAGACATGATATTTCAACTTTTTAAGTTTCGAACAAAAACAAACATTTTAAGTAAATCCAATTTTCCATAATAACTCAAAATAATAGTTTCGGAGACAATATAGTTCATATTCAATTGGGGACCCTTTTATTTCCATTTCTCTTGTATAGCAAGAAAAGTTGCTGAACAATTTATTTCCTTGAATTACGATTTGTAATTAGCTATCAAATCTTGACTATAGTTTTAAACTATTTCTAAAAATCCGGATATATCCCAATGAAAAATTGGATAGTTGTTTTGACTTGAGGGTGGGATAAAGTCATCCCATATTAAATATCAGAAATTTAAAAAGGATAAAAGAGCCAAAAAATGGAAGGAAAATAGAAACTATGGTTTCTGCTCTCCATTTAGCAAAGCCACCACGGCGCTGCTATGCATAGCTATCGACACTTGAGGCGCAAACAATAATGATTCTATTTTAAGACCCTATTTCTAGCCAAAAATAGATTTTTCTGTTTTTATTTACTAAATGAGTTTTTGAGTAAAAATACGCATTTAATAACAGCACAAAATTTCTATTACAAATTTTTTGTTCTCGAGACAAAAATTCATTTGAGAGCGATACAAAATTTCTCCCTCCTTGGTGGCCAGCAGGCAGTAGCAGGATGCGGCCAACAGGGGGCGAGCAATGAACGAAGACTGACGAGCGGTGGACAAAAGGCAATGCCAAGTGGGCAGCCGGTTAGCAGCAAGGGCAAGCAATGGAAAGGGTTTTTAGTTTTCATTTCTATTCTACAAATAGAAATGTATAAAATTTTTACTTCTCATTTCTGCTTCAAATCTATTTATGGCCTAAAAATTTGTTCTAGAAATAGAAAAATAAAATTACATTACCAAATGAATTTTTGTTCCAAACTTATTTCCAAAAACAAAAACAAAAAATCGATTTGGTCAAAAATAAAATGTTTATCATGCGCACTCTTAATGGCTATTGACCTTAAGTGCTATATGCAGTGTTTGCAACCCTTAGGCAACTAGTGGTCGCCTAAGAATTTTCCTTTCTCGATCTTGTGGTTGGCCAAATCTGGCCACTATGGACACTATGGACCACCGTCATTGTCAACTTGCTTTGGGCGACCAACTAACAGTGGTTGCCCCGTGGCGATGGCGACATGTTGCCACCAATCACAAGTCAAACCCATTCCATATTGTGGGGGTTGCTCTACGACCATTTCGAATGAGGCGACCACCCTACACTACTCATTGTCATGTTTAGGCGAAAGGCAACCACATTGAGTGGTGGTTATACTGTGTGTTGCGACCTACCCCTCTATAGGGAGGAGAATCGGGTTTAGAGATATTGTCAAATTCAGACTAACGGCCTTTAGTTTATTCGGGTTCTCCCAAACTTATATCTCGTGTGATGTTTGGATATTCAATCCTTATTGAATTAATTCTAGACAAATTTCTATGTAAGAAGTCGCCACTAGTTTATTTAGGTTGACTAAAAACCTAATGAGATACGGGGAAATATCTCATTTCCTATGCAACTAGAGATCACTCAATTACATGCTAGCTAATGCCATAGCAACCTATTCAACATTTTTAGATTTCACCCTAACTAGTCTAAAAATAATAACACTCAAGTTATTGAAATGCGCAATCGAGTGTATCTGAAGTAAAAACAAACAAGCACCCTAATTTTGTCTCTAAAAGAAAATGGTGATCCAAAAATCTCTATTGTAAAGTCCTAGAGGCTTGTTCGATTTCGGATTTTTTTAATTTTTTTTTTTAAAGATTTTTAGTCTGTAAGAGGGGAAAAAAATTATTTGAAGAACTAGTGAAATTTTTAGGGATTCCAATTTTTCTGAACTTTTCTGATTTTGCAAATTTTTCCTAAATTTTTATGATTTTTATAAATTTATTATTATTTTATTATATATTTTTTTTTATAAAATTTTGGGATTTTTTTTTTCATTTTCTGCGTTTTTCTAAATTCCTTGAATTTTTTATGACTTTTTACGGCTTTTCTAATTTTTTAATGATTTTATGATTTTTTAAAATGTTTTTTATGGTATTTATGATTTAATATTTTTTAATGAATGAAAATGTTTTATTTATTTCGGAATTTTCTGATTATTTTTATGATTTTTAGAATTTTTCATACATTTTTCTTTTTTATCTTTTTAAATGATTTATTATTATTTATTATTATATACAAAAGAGGGAATTCAGAGTCAAATAAACTCGGTTCGACCCGCTGACCCGATCCATCTACCCGAACTTGACTTGCGTCAAATTAAAATAGAATTTTCTACTCTTTTTTTTTTTTTTTGGAAGAAGCTGAAATTTCATTACTAGCCCGTAAAAAGGGCACCATCACCTGGTGAGTCTAGACATAATATGGACAATAAAGGTTGAGGAGGGAAAGAGACCTAATTACTAGGAAGTAAATTTTCTCAGTGAGATTTGACAACTCAATCCGCCGCCTTGTTGCACTCCCTCGATTCATAGATGACGGGGACACCATCCAGCTAGGCTTTTAGCTGTGCGCAATCAACAATAAGGGAATGGGCCTGCCAAGGAGATTCTCCTCGGCCCGATATGCTGTCCACAAGAGATAAGCTATCAGAGTATACGTGCACCTGCAGATCTGTTGTATCTAACCCTTCGTTCGGGGGTTCAGTTCGAGCTTCTCTTCTTCTCTGCCTATTTTTTACCCACAAAAGGGCTTTGCATACTGCTAGGGTTTCTACAATCCAGGCGGACGGAGCCGAGATCTGCTTTGTGAAGCCGGCGACGACGAGGCTAGCTTCGTTCCAACAGAGTCCTGCAACCGATCCCTTCAAGCTCGAGCTACACCATGAGGCATCAACGTTCACCTTCAGCATGTGCGAGCCAGGTGGTTTCCAATGTTCCCCGCTTCTTTGAGTCACTTGCTATCTGTATCTGCTAGGCATCCCTTTAATAGTCCATTTCATGGTCAAATCTGCTGTTGTTCTCGCTTCTTCTTGGGTGCTGATTGAGTCTGGCGTTTTCCCTTGGAAAACCGCAGAGTTGTGGGTCTTCCATATTTGCCACATGGGAGCAGCAAAGAGGGTTTTTGATTTTGTTTCAGTTCTTGAGGTGAGATTACCAAGAATCCATCTCTCAATTTGAGTTATGCTCTCTAGATTTGTATTGGCTTGAAACTTAGAGGTTGCCCTTACATTTTTTGTCCAATTACATAGGATGAATATATGCTCCATTGTCTCTAGTGCATGGCCACAAATCTGGCACATTGGGTCAGGTATTATTTGTCTGGTGGTGGGAATGACTGAGTTTTGTAGTCTATTATATCCGCTCTTGACTGTGTATGAGCCGGATCTGTTTGCTGTCCATACAAGCTTGTCTGGGTTAGGTTGTAGGCTTAGAGGGTGCGCTAGAATCTATTGCGCTATATTTTCCTGAAATAGTGCTTGTACTCTGTTCAAGTCCCATTCCTTCGATTCACTATCTATTAATTCCACCGCTATTTTTGGATCTTCTTTGTTTGCCTGGCCAATGATTTTTCCTGAAGGCAACCATAATCCTCTCGGATTCTTATCGTTCGTCCATCCCCGACCACCCATCTAGTAGCTAGTTCAATTGCATCCTTTCCAACCAAAATACTTTGCCATCCCATGAGGGCCGATGGCCTCTGTTTGCTGCCCATAAATCACTTCCTGGAAAATAGATACTCTTCATCACTTGGCACCATAGCGCATTTGGTTGTTTAACAATTCTCCAAGCCTGTTTTCCCAGTATAGCTTTATTAAAATCCACCAAATCTTTGAATCCTAGCCCACCACAATCCTTTCTGATTTTCAGATCTTCCAATTTCTTCTAATGAACTCCTCTTCTGTCTACATTATGTTTCCACCAAAAGGATGCTACTCTCTTTTCAATAGTTCGACAAATAGAAGTTGGAATTTTAAAAATGAATATCGCATATTGAGGAATGGCTTGAATAACTGTCTTAATAAGAATTTCTTTACCCGCCTTCGAGATCAGCCTTTCTTTCCACCCTTCCATTTTCCTTTCCACCTTGGCCATGATCCAAGCAAACATTTGCTTTTTTGTTTTTCCCCATTCTGATGGAATTCCAAGGTACTTTCCTAAATTTTTTGAGGTGGGAACTCTCAATTCTGAGGCTATATTATGTTTAAGGTTGTGAGGACAATCTCTCCCAACATAAAGGCCTAATTTATTGAGGTTGATAGCTTGACCTATCGCATAGCAATACTAATTCAGCACATTTGAGAAACTTTGTGGTTCTCGGATTGTGCCACCTAAGAAGAAAATGGCATCGTCTGCAAAAAGTAGATGTAGGAGGGTTGGACAAGTGGCATTAAGGCGAATACCCTTTATACTTCATTCTTGGACAGCTTTCCTCATGAGGGTCGATAAGATGTTTACCATGATGATAAAATGATAGGGGGAAAGGAGATCCCCTTGCCTTATTCCTCAGGTCTTAAATCCTTTGTAAGCTCTCCATTAAGGAGTATGTTGAAAGATACTGATGAGATAAATTGTTTTATCCACTCGACCCATCTCTCATGAAAACCCAATTTCAGCATATAATGACAAAGAAAATCACATTCAACTTTATCAAACGCTTTTTTCATATCTTGTTTGAGGATGGCTTGAAATTTTTGTCTCCTCCTTCTCACCCTTAGTTGATGGATCACCTCTTGAACAATAAAGGTTGTTTGCTCTTTAGAAACTAACATTGGCAGCCATGGTTTCAGCCTATTTGCAAGCACTTTAGCTATAATTTTATAATTGAAATTGCAAAGGCTTATACGTCTAAATTGGGTGATATTCTCTGGGTTAGTTATTTTAGGGATGAGAGTAATATGTGTTCTATTTATGTCACGCCCCGAACACGGAGCACGTGCCCATCCCTATTTGGTCGATAATAATTTGCGACTTCCCAGGATGAGTCGCCGACCCTTTTCATTTTATTGCACATGCAAAAGCAAAAAGAAATCCCCTGACGGTGATTATCTCGGGATAGAAAAGCAGGACAATAGATTCACAAACAAACATGCTTTTATATTTACACTGAGTCATGTACACAGGTCTATGGCCAAAGACTACAAAAGACTAGCCTTCCAAAATTAAGCGGTCCTAACTAACCTACGCTTCTGATCACCTTCTCTCAGCTCCAGGTCCTCCACTTGACGACCCTGAAAATGATGTCCCACAACGGGGTGAGATATCATCTCAGCGAGTCTAAGCTCTAAATCCCAATTAGGAGGGAAATACGCCCAGAAGTGTCCTAACCACACAACCACTCAATTGGCACAGAGGACTTACCTTGCCTCAGTTTCCTTTCCTGCACGTCAGTATAGTTCATATCGCAATGCATATAATCAATGCACATAACTGGAACACCTCATCAATTCAATTAATCACCGAGGTCCTGATTATAATGTCAAACCGTTATGACACGTCCCATTCCATGTCACACAGTTTTGGTCTCATAATCGGGCGCATCAAACTCAATAATCATGCGTTCCAATTGTTAATTACACCCCTCAAGGGTACGGCCAACTCTATTGGCGGTCTTCTGGCATTGCCAGGCATCGTCTCACCTCCTTTGAGCACGGCTACGTCTCTCAATTAGACGGCTTCCCCGAAGGGGCGTAGGTCCAGAATCTACTGCGACCCGAGTCCCAATGAATGGGTAACATCCGGCTTAACAGCCTAGGATGGTTTCTCTTAACCAACACACGACCAATCAATCTCGGCCCAGGACACTATGCATTGCACTCAAATGCCTCCATTAAAATAGTGATCCTGGCCTATTTTCTTCGTATTAAAAACATCCCGAAAATAGTCGTGAGTGGGTACATGGTTAATTCGAACCAGAAGACTGATACCTATCTTTTTCAAACCCCACTATTTGATATAGTACTTAAAATCCATTTTCGGTGTTAAAACCCGACACCCGGGATTTTCTGAATAAACATTGGAAATTCACAATTTTTGGAATTAAATAACAAAAACCCAATCAGCACTCAATTTGCATAATTTAACACTTAAGTGCAGAATTTAACCACATCATTGCAATCAGCACAAAATCCTGGTAATTGGCTATCCCGGCCTAAATTTCGGAAAAATAATTAATAAATAATTAATTTCGAAAATTAATCAATTAATTCAATTTAATTTCTAAAAATACTAACCTTGGCCAAAATTATTAAATTAAATACCAATATGGACCTGAAAAATTTCCGAACCCTTCAAGATAAATAGTACAATTTATTTAGGCCTTAGCTAAACCATGCTAACCACCTAACATGCTCAATTCAATAACTATATTTCTAATTTAATCTAACTAACCACCTAATTCCTAATAAAATAAATCTAAACACCCCTTAAACGCCATTAGCCTACTAAGCAGGGTTTAGAGTATAAACTCACAGGTTAATTGTGGAAACCGGTTCACTGCGACGACGACGCGATGGCGGCCGAAACCTTAATTTTCGGCGGTGTCGGCGAAGTCTCGGACCGGGCCTAAAATGGGCCCAACAAATCTCAGCCCAAATCTGAGATTTGTTTCCAACTTGGGCTGGGCTTCACTTGATTCGCGGGCTGAATTTCAAAGACTGAATTCTGCTGGGCTGATTTCTTGTGGACCTGACTTGCGTGAAGGTTGGGCCGAACCAACTTGCTGGAGCGGATGGACTGAAGAGCAGCTGATTTCACGCGGCTGCTGGGCCGAATTCGCTACTGCAGGGGAGAAGATCGTGAAGCAGCTTCCGCGGCAGCTTGGGCTTGGAGTTTGGGCCGAAGACACGCGGACTTGCGAGGCGATGGAGAACACACGCAGATTCGTTGGAGAGAGGAACGGTGGAAGTTGATGGCTGTTGGCTTTGTGAAGAGATCACATGGGCGCGGCTATGCTGGAACGAACGAAGGAGAGGAGTTATTTCGGTGGCCACAATTGTAAGAAGATGAGCTGCTTGGTCCTCGGAGAAGATGCCGCAGACACGCGGCTTCGCTGGACTCACACGAACTGGGCTTCAAGGACGGTGCTGCTTCGCTTGGTGGAGATGAAGACACGAGGCGGAGAGGAACAATCATGGCTTAAGCTATGGGCCTGGAATTTCCTGGTCTTCGGTGGCTTTGGAGTCAACGGCGATGGTCCTTCGCTGGGGGTTTTGACCGAAGAAACTGAAGACGCGTGGGCTGGTGAAGATGCGGACGAGAGGAGTTGCTTCGCGGACGTTGGTGGAGATACAACAGCTTCAATCTTTGAAGGAACGAATGAAAAATCAGTAGAGGCAGCTCGTAAGTGGATTGGTGGCTGAGAATTGGTGTTGATTTGGCGAAGGTGCAACGAGGAAGACCAAGATGAAAGAAGGCAGAGGCGGTTCGGTCTTTAGGAAGGGGAGTCGGCTTCAATCCGTTTTAAAAGGAGACAGCAAAGGGGAAAGAACCGGTGAAGATGACGTGCGAAGGAAGATGAGCAAAAATCCAAGCAAAATATCTCCAACAATTAATGCTTTGTCCCCGCCCCCCGCCCCCCGCCCCCTTTTTGCCTCAAACCTTATCTTATATTTCCTCAATACTTTCTAGTCTAAAATCCACCAATCAAACCCAATTTTGAGGCTAAAATCCAGCCCTCCTCCTTAACTCCGAATTTTACTCACATAGCTTCAATCTCTTCGACAAATTCCTCAAATTTGATGTCCAATGTTGATGAAGAAAAAAACCCATATAATATTCTATAAGTCCACAATACCATATAGCTCGGCTTAGAAGTTCCAATTTCTATTAATTTAGCTCATTTGAATTTCCGTTAATTTTCTGCGGCGTCCGAAACGGTTTTCCGTAAAAATTTTGGAATCTCTGAAAAAATCTTCGGAGGATGAGCCGACGTTCCTAAAATAAGTCGTGACACCACAGAACTTTCAATTTCTGAAATCGGGTTTAAATTCACGATTAATTTCAATCTGGCGCGCTTTTAGCGTAACCTAGTCTACCGGGTCACTTTTAGGAATTTTTTTTGTGCAATTGACCCGTGATCGATTTATCTCGAGTCAGAAAGTACATCTTCGACACATTAGCGACTCTCAGTTGTCGTGAAAATCTTGAGGTTTCAAATACGAGCACCGGGTACCAAAATGATAGAAAAATTGGTCTAGTGCCGATCGACGAGTATTTTGAAATCAGGTGGAATCACCCACACTCTGATCACATATTTCAGTCGAATCGACCTATCTCCGGTCTCTAATCGATTTCGAGAGTGTCGTAATGATCTCGGCAGATGGACACGGTCGAGTAGTCGATTCCTGGTCGAATTCTCAAGTCCATTGCATTTAGATTCCTTAATTGCTTTCCCAGATAGACCAGTTATCTCGTGAGTGGCCAACTCAGAGAATAGCACTATAGACGCGTCGACAAAAAGTCCGATTTATTTAATCGAAAACAAATCTGAAAATTCAGGCTGTCACAATTTATCTCTGGTTCAAACATACCATGTTGGAAGAAGGATTGCACCATGCTGAAAATGTCTTCATTGATAAGTGACCACTAATTTTGGTAGAATAAGCCGTTTAGTCCATCCGGTCTCAGTGCCTTAGTCGCCCCTAGCTGAAAAACTGCAGCTTTAACTTCTTCTTTTGTAACTGGTTTGATAAGGTCAGCATTCATTTCTTCACTCACCACTTCTTGGCATTGTTCTAAAACAGGTTGGTAGTTCCGATCACCAGCTGAAGTGAATAAAGATTGGTAGAAATGGCGAATATGATGCTTAAGAGTCTCGGGATCTCTACTCCAGGTTTGATCTTTGAGCCGAAGCATGGAGATTTTATTTCGTTGTCTTCTTTGAACTGTTGTTGCGTGGAAGTATTTGGTATTTTGATCTCTTCATTTTAACCACTTTATTCTTGACTTCATACACCAGTACATCTCTTCTTACCTCCATAACTCTTCAATTTTCCGAATAAGATTATTGATTTCCTCTATGTTTTGCTCTCCATGTGTGCTGTTCGTTAACTCCATAAGTCTAAATTTGAGGGGGTGGATCTGTTTTTGGGCGTTTTAGAACTTTCTCCTGCTTCATTTATATAATTCTAATGCGGTCAGCTTTAATTTGTGGGTAAAACTAAGTGCAATAGAGCTGTTTGCATGCCAAACCCGTTTAATCACCTCCTCACATTCCAGATCTTCTAGCCAAAATGGTTGAAACTTGAACATTTTATGTCTTCTCCTTTCTGTCGGTTGTAGGGATAAAATAATCAAGCTATGATCAAAGCTTATTGCTAGTAGGGCAAAGGCCTGAGCATTTGGGTATAGCACTCTCCATTCCAAATTATAAAGTACCATGTCTAGTCTCTTTTTAACTAATGCACTGCCTTCTCTATTGTTGGACCAGGTGTAAGCATAGCCTTTACTCTCAAGATCCATCAAAGAATAATCATCCAAGAAACCCCGAAAAGTTGCTATTCAGTATCGGTCTACCTCCCTACAATCAACCTTTTCCCAATGGTAAAGTATTTCATTAAAATCCCTAACACATAACCATGGGAGAGGGTTTAAATAGTTGTTATTTTTTACTTGACGTCATAGTCTCAATCTCTCTTGAAAGATAGTTGGTGCATGTAAAAAGGAAATTCGCATGATATCCCCACTACTAAGATTCTTACATTTTATATTTATGAGCTCCAAGAACCACCTTTCACTTCCACTTGGACCTCCTCACCCCACATTACTACTAGCCCTCCAGCTATACCCATTGGCTCAACGATAAAAGAATTTTTAAAAGGAGTCCTCTTCCTTACTCTCTCAACAACATTATTCTGATTTTTTGTTTCCATGAGAAACACCAGGTTGGGCCTCTCATGAGCCACTAAGGCTCTAAAATGCTGGACTGTCAAGGGGTTCTAGCTTAATAGCTTCATCTTTGCTCTGCTTGCTTATTAGGGCTAACCACCAAAGCCCATGTGCTCACCCCTTCCCAGGTCTGAATAGGGGCATCCATCAATTGGTTTTCATTCATCACAAGCTCCTGTGAAATTTTCTTCTCATAGGGACTGACTCGCTTTTGTTTTTTTGTAGCTGGAGCTTTATAGATCGCCTTTCCTTTCTTGGAAAACTCTGAAGACATCTCCCTCTCTGCTGAAGAGAGTAGTATTGTTTGTTGTTTCTCTGAGGTATGACTTCTAATGATGCTCAGTTGTTCTGTTTTCGCCAGCTGGGCAGGGACAAGTGCCATAGCACTCTGCTCTTCTTCCGTTGTTTTCATGGTTGTTTCTATCACCTCTGTTTGAGTCTCCATTACTACTTCCTCTTCTGAAGCCGAGATCTAATTCGCCACAGAACGTCTTCCAATAAGGGCTTATTTCTCTAACTTCCGCTTTGAGCCATGACCCATATCGGCCTGGTTTATCCTGTGCTAATCCCGTTTCTTCATAGGGTATTTCAGGACAGTAGTTTGCATAATGCCCGATTCGATCACAAGAGTAGCAAAAGTGCAGAAGCCTTTCATACTTATAATCAATCCACCATTTTTTCCCTCCACAAGTTATGACAGAACCTATTTTTAGTAGGTTGGACAAGTTTAACATCACTCTGGTTTTCCACTCTTCCTCGAATTGGCACGAATTGGCACCTCTTGCCTCAATTTTAATCTCCTCTACCCTCCCCATTTTTGAAGCTAAGAGGCGTATGGCATCTTCATTTACTCTGGCGCGAGGAAGACCTATAAAGTGAACCCAAAACGCATAATGCATGAATTCACAACAGTGCTCGGGTATGTTTGGGTCTCCTTCCTTGAGGATTAAAAGGTTACTTGAGAAAGACCAAGGTCCCAACTCTAATGCCCTTCTTTTTTCTTCAAAAGACTGGAATATAAATTAGAAGAATCCTGTATCTATTTGTTCGCATTTAACTAAATCAGACTTCCATGCTCTATTCATAGTATTACTGAAGGCTGGGAAATTAACATTTGGCTTGGAATAGAGCTTGCCATACAGGGTTAATTCACTTTGGTGCTTTTCCTCTGCTGGAATGTCATCCCCTAGGTCCGTGATGTCTTCTTTGGATCACAGATCTCCCATTCTCCGACACAGCGCTGCTAAACAAAGGCGGTTATCCTCTCTGTCAGCCATTTTTCTGTCTCCTATTCTATTTTGGTAGCTTAACACTTTAGTAATTTGGCTATGGAATGAAGGGAGCTCAAAGAGGTAGCTTTGAAAATAGGTCTATGACAAGTACCCAGGAGGATTCTCGTACAGGAAACCGGTATACGTCTTAGAGACCATAGAGGAATCGAGGGATGGCACCCACCTAGGGCTTCAAAACTGCCAGTCACAGGGGAGTGTTCCAGCTATACTATCACTAATGAGGCATTGTTCGTACCTTGAAGATGAGACCGAGAAAGGAAGCTGGATGTGTTGGAAGGCCTTCGCTAGACTTCAATCGTTCATGGGTTGCCTTTTAACAGGAGGATCGAAGGAAGCACAGCAAGGAGCCATCGCCACTTCTCTCCATGATTGTCTTGCGAATAGGGTAGAGCTAGATGAGGGCCATTAATCTGGTGGTGTATGCCAGATTACTGCCATTTTTGGCAGAATTAGGTTTGGTGATTTGGGGTTTTGAGGGATTGCGACCAGCTTTCACTGGAGATTTAGGGTTTTAAGGGGGATATCTACCAAAAGGTAGATGAAAAACTCTCACTACTCTTTTTTATTGATTTTATTATTTTTAATTCTTTTTTATTTTTACATATGTATTTTTTTTCAATTACTTTTTCCTTCTCCACGTCATCTTCCTCCCAAAGCCCTTCTTCATCTTGCACGGTCTTCTTCCCGAAGGCACCACCATTGCCAGTACCACACTAAACACTCCAAAACACACGAATAAAAATGCACGTTTCTCAGCAGGTTACCGACGCACACTCGACGCTCACTCTTCACCGCCTCTTATCGTTGGGTTGCCGCCATTAATCACTAGAATAACGTCATCGGTGGCCACCATTGAACACCATTGGTGTAGACACATACAGAACATCGGAACGGGAATAAGGAAACATGAAAAGCAATAAAAAGATCGAAGCCAAGACGCAACAATGTCAAACCCTCTATTTGTACCGAGAATTCAAGTCAAACCACGGGCATGAACAATCTGGAAAACTCAATTCTCATGTTGACGACATGAGTGGAGACATCTATCTAGCAACAAATGATCACGCATTCTAACCAAGCCGACTTCAATCTGAGTTGATACAACATAGTTTCCGATTCAGTTGTTTAATAAAACATTACCAGGCCTAGTTCTTGTATTTTATCAAACAGATTGTGAGCATTTTTTGTACGGGATGCCTCCATGCAAATCTCAAATAAGGAATTCATTTCAAATTATCACGAACAACTAAAATCATATTCAAATCATCAAACAACACTCAGCCGGTAGGAGCCGTCACGTCGATGAAAGCCACTCAAGCGAGGGAAACTCCACACCTCAGATTCTTTCATCTGGGAATAAGGATGAGATGGCCGATCACACAGTAGCGAAACAGCTCTGGCCAGCGATCGACGGCGCCCGTCGTTGACGTCATGGGGGAAGAGAACGAGCTACGGCACAGAACACGGGGCATGCCTCACCAACTTTTCTTCTCCGTCTGGATCATCCTCCTCTACCCAGTTCATGATCACTGTGCTTCTCTTCCTTTTTTCTTCAGCGAACCTCTGTGTTTCTTTTCCTTCCCGAAGACTCCAAAAATGCCGATAAGAAACATAGTCCTCTTCTCCTCTCCCTCTCCTTCTTCCTGGGCCGTTCTACCTCCAGCAAATGCAGCAGCGAACCTCACTGGCCCATCCCTCAGAAACCGAATCCTCCTCTCTTTATCTCCTTCTCCGGTAGCTCTCTTCAGCCGACCTCTGCCACGGCCGACAACTTCCTCCAGCGCCTCAAAACCTACGAGGAAAGCAGATTTTCTCCTCACCCTCTTCTTGTTCGGTCACCTTTCTTTCTCTACTCTTTCTGGGCTCCAAAAAGAAATAACGGTGGGCCTGCAAATCTCTGTTCAGGTTGACAAAATCAATAATTGCAAATGCTGCTTGAACTCTTTCGCTACGTTTAGTCGTTGGATTTCTAATCAAAATAGGACTAGATATGATGATTTGATGTAAAATCCTAGGATTTCTCTATATCTATGCATTATTTGGTGAATCGTACTATTAAAAGTCAAATATATTCACATTATATTATATAATTTTTTTAATATGAACGACATATCATTGTAAATAAACCTAAAAGTTCATAAATAGATATTGTAAAAATATCTCGTGATACTATTCCTTAATTTTTTATTTTATTTTTCCTCTTTTTAAAATTATTTTCTTTAGTATTTCTTTTTTCCCCTTTCATCATTCCGTAATAAAATTTTATCAAATAGTAAACTGTACTAACATACCTAAAATACAAAAATACCTAAAATATATATAATAAATATAAATATATAATTTATAGATTGAATGTTGAATAAGATAAATTAACAAATAAATTTTTATTTTTTATTTTTAATGTATTAAATTATAATTCAAATATTATTTATATTGAAATATCATTTTATTCTTGTTAATTTAATAAATTTGTTAGTCAAGAAAAGTAACTTTTCTATTATAAATATTAGAAATCCTATACACATTTATCCCACCTCACCCATGAGATAATTTTATCCAGTTCATATCTCTCTTATATTTGACATTATTCTATCTCGAGCAAGCATCAAATGTAGGATATGATGTATCATATCATATCCCAAATTTTATCCTAACTGCCAAATGCAGCCTCTGTGTTTGCACAGCAATTTTTTCTCTCTGCCATCTCATTAGAAGTGATATTTTGGCCAACATCTAGTTTAGTTGTCCATCTCTTGTATGGTGCTAGAGGTCAACCCCAATTGGCATGCTTGATTACATCTGCAACTTCTAGGTGAATTCCCAAAGAGGATTCATGTGCTACTCTTCTGCGACACTTGTCTAAATCAGCCCCAAGAGGATGCCAATGATTCACCATTGGAAAATATTCTACCCACTGCCAACGACATATTTTACATGGGGTTTCAACAAGCCTCTCAACTTTGTTATTTTTTCTCCCAACACTGTCTTGCTTAATATCAGCAGCCCAATCACTTACCATTCTCCAAGAGATAGCATATTTGTCACACCTCGAACTTCAAGCATGCGCATATCCCTTGGTGGTCAATAGAAATTTTGCGACATTCCTAGGATGTATTGCCGACCCTTCAGTTTTATTACACATGCGGAAGCAATTTAACTAATCCCCTGACAACAACAAACATGGGATAGAAAAACAAGATAACCAATTACAAATACAAACACACTTGCATAAACATCTTAGGTTCTTATACAGAAGGTCTATCTTAAAAAGAACTACTGAGCCATCTATGCTCTTAACCCTTCCGCTTCAAGCTTCTGGCTCTTCACACTAGGGACCTGAAAATGGTTATACAATAATTAGTGAGATATAAATCTCAGTAAGTCCTCATCTAAGCCCCGGTTAGTAAACCAACTCAACTCGGGTATCTCTTCATAACCACCTCACAAACAAGTCCACGACTAACAAAAAAAATAGTCGGTTCGCATGCAACCTTACTCGGTATGCCATACCCTGCACGTTATAACTCAGCACATTACATGCAATGCACATGGCCATTAGATGATACAATTCATCAATCACATACGAGTCGCGTCACAAGCGATCTGACCTAGCCATTGCCACACTCTGCATATTATCGATTCATGCATGTGTGCCTACATAAACGATGTGATTCACTCATGCATATAATTGATACATATAACAATTTTACACATCAATGCATCAATTTAGATCGAGTCATCAATCAATCGATTCAATCGATTTTCTGTCATCACGACCTACCTTCGGTCGGCCAAATCAATACTATCTAATAAGTCTGATCATATCAAGACTACTAACTCTAAGCTGATATATAGATAGTATAACTCTCGCTAAGTTGATAAGGACAAGGTATACTACTCTCGCTAAGCCGATATATTGAGACCCTCAAGCTGATACAGTATACCTATATACTACTCTCGTTGAGCTGACATATCACCCGCATGTTGATACAGTGTATCCCTGATGCTCACTCTAAGCTGATAAAGTATATTGCTCACGCTAAGCTGATATATTAGAGCATGTAGGTTGATATAGTATATTAATATACAGCTCTCACTAAGTTAATATATAAGAGCCTATAAGATGATATAGTCTACTGTTAATACTCTCTCTAAGCTGATAAAGTGTACTACTTACGTTAAGCTGATATATTAGAGCTCGTAGGTTAACATAGTACACTAGTATATTGCTCTCGCAAAGCTAACATATTAGAGCCCATAGGATGATATAATATACTATCCTAACCATACAACGAATTCATCATTTTTATCTTGTCCGATAAAAATAGCCGTATGTGGGTACACGATCGGCCTTAACCAAAATACCATGTTTTACTTTAGAACATCCCACCAGTTTCAACAGCCCATAAATCCATTTTTGACGTTATAAACCGACGCCCGGTATTTTCTACTTAAAATACCTATATTTCACAATCATTACACAATTCATGCGAATGCCTATGCATTTATACTTTCATTTACTTAATATAAATCAACACACATGAAAGTGGACCACTTTTTGCATTCTGGATGAACAGTGCACGTGAATAGTATGCATGAACAGTACTTTGTGAATAGTACCGCGAGAACAGTAAATTGTGAATAGTGTGCGTGAACAGTAAATTTCTAGAATCAAATAAGTAATAAATTAAATTCATAAATTAACTAAAACATTAATTAAAGCAAACAATCAATCAATTAAAGCACATAAGCATCATTAAGCAAATAAAGCGAGATTAAGCTAAACTAATCTAATCCATTAATCTAATTACCTATCTTAGGACTAATACAACTTAAGTAAACCTACGAAATCATAATTAATCCTAACTAAACCAACCCTAAGCAAGTTTATGCATTAATCGAAGGATTAGTAGCTAAACTCACTTGTTAAGCGGGCCGGAGACACCGACGCAGTGGCGGCGGCGGTGGCTACGCATCGGGACCTCTACCATAATGATCCAAGGTGGTCCCAAGCTTAACACAGCAACCACAGCTCGGACTCCCTCTAAAATTTTGAAAAACAGCCCTGCTGGAGGAGAAAACAAGTTGGACGGCTTGGCCGCAGCTTCGGGGAGGCGGTTGGCCAGCAATCGATGGCTCCCGGGGGTCTTGGGGGTCTTGGTGGTGGCTAGGATGGGCGGAGGAAGGGTCAGAATGGGAGAAAAATGGTCGGAAACGCAAAACAATGCAGGTTGCAGGCAGACCGACGGACCGATGACCGACAGCTTGCGGTGACCGTACAAGACATTTGGCGGCTCCGTTCGAGGCAAGGTCAAGCTCATTGGGATGGCCTATCTCTCATGGTCACAGTGATGGGTGGATCATTGGCTGATTCGTCCGAGAAGACAACTTTTAACTTGGATCTTTGGCGAAATGTCAGCTGGAGCAAAAACTGGAAGGAAGGGAAAACGAAGAGAGAGATGGTTGACCGGTTTGGGGCTGAAGAGGAGGAGAGAGAGTGATGTGAGGGCAGCATGTCAAGCCTCATTAAGGCCCTCACATGATTGCTTCAAGTCCCTATGTATGACATCATATTCTTCTCTTATTTTGGCTTATCCACAAGCTTTTAGGGTCAAAATGGTCATTTCCACCTTGCACAAATTACCAATCTGTCCTTGAGCCGAAATTGATGGGCTGACCTAAAAAATGGGCTTGTAAATGAATAGTAATGGGCTCGGAATTGATTGGGCTCAAATGGGCTCAAGGTTGAACCATGGGCTTGAAAGATGAATAGTTGGTTTAGGCCCAATGGGCTCACTTGCTTGCTTTGGGCCCATCATGGTGGTTGTCCCACCTTGGGCCTAAGGCCCACACTGGCTTGGCCTAGCCCATGTCCTCACAGTCTCACTTCCTAGGTCCGAAAATCCCTTTTCCAAATACTCGGCTTAATTAGCGCTGTCGACCGTCGAAGTAGCTTCATCCACAGTCCGTCCCGGATGTTCCTGATAATTCGAAGTCTAATCCTTAGTTCTCATGTCATGTAAATTTCGCCCAATGCTATCGTCACGCCCCGATCCTCGGGCACGCGCACATCCTTCACTCTTGGTCGATTTTATAATGCGATATCCCAGGACAATGTATCGCCGACCCTTTCATTTATTAAGCACATGCGGAAGTAGTTAAAATCCCCAGACAATAAAACGATGGGATAGAAAAGCAGGGCCATATTTTTCATATTGAAATTTATAACCAAACTTTTATACAAAACACAAGCCAATTCATAACTATTCACTTCAAAAGGAATTCTCAAAAGAAGATAGACTCTCAGCCCATCCAGGCCATACTCAAGGCCCCTCTCGGGATTATCTTCTTCTTCCAAAAATCTTTCTCCTTAAGTTTCACCTCCAAGTTCTCCTTCTCAGACTCCTCCTCATCAGCTCCTCATCGGGGTCCTGAAATGTTTTCCCCAAACTGGGATGACTACGTCTCTAGAGTTCTACCCCACTAGCCCGATTAAGTAAACCATTATACTATAGGTCATTCTTTATACACGACACGAAGGCGTAAGACGTCTTGGCATCAGTTCCCACCGCAAGTTAAGACAATTCATAATAAAGATCCAAACAATCATATCATCGATCAAAGCATCGATCAAATCGACCTAGTCGATTACAAGCCAACAAGACCACTCACGATCATTTCCAATCAGTCAATCAATTTGCAACATCAGACTCAAGGCAATGATCAATCGACTTAGTCTATTACATAATCACAAGACCACTTCTGGTCATTTCAACTGTTTCAACTCAATTCACAAATATGAATCACAGTCCTTAGGACATAACTTGCTATAGGTGGTAATCACGGCCCCACCAAGCAACTTTCAATTATTCAATGGATTTACAGTCCCACTCGACCACTTTCAAGATTCAATGGCTTTACGGTCCCACTCGACCTTTTCAAGATTCAATGGCTTTACGGTCCCACTCGACCACTTTCAAGATTCAATGGCTTTACGGTCCCATTCGACCACTTTCAAGATTCAATAGCTTTATGGTCCCACTCGACCACTTTCAAGATTTAACGCTTTACTGCGGCCCCACTCGACCCTTCCAAGATTCAAAACGGCTTTTTACGGTCCCACTCGACATTTTCAAGATTTAATGGGCTTTTTACTGGTCCCACTCGACCACTTTCAAGATCTAATGGCTTTACGGTCCCACTCCCTTTTCAAGATTCAATGAAGGCTTTACGGTCCTCTCGACCACTTTCAAGATTGATAGGCTTTTACGGCCCCACTCGACCACTTTCAAAATTCAATCAATACCCAACAAGTTCTCAATGAAATAATTAACAACAACCATTTAGGAATATATCCTAAAAATTCATAATTAAATCAATTCCATACAAATTACAACTCAATTAAATAAACGGACCATACCATGATGATCAGCACGAGATTTCGGTCGTCGGCCATCTCAATCTTAATTTCCAAAAAATAAATAATTAATTAATTAATTTCGAAATCAATTATTAAATATTAAAAATTCCGTTTAGCTCAAAATAAGGTCCAATTAAATAAACAGACTTCACCACGGTCATCAGCAAGATAATTTTCCGGTCACGGCCATCCAGTTGAATTTTCAGGAAATAAATAAATAATTAATTTCAAAAATTAAATAATTAATATTAAAAATTCAATTTAGCTTAAAAATAAAGTTCTCGATTAAATAAACGGACTTCACCACAGTCATCAGCATAAATTTCCAGTTCCGGACCATCTCCCTTGAATTTTCGGAAAATAAATAATTATTTAATTTAATTCCGAAAATTAATATTTAAATGCCAAAAATCTCACTTAGGCCCGAATCGCCAAATTGAAGCCCGATTAGGGGTCGGAAAATTCCCGAGATGCTTCCAATAAATAGTAGACCACGTCTACTTGTTATTGCACAATCAATTTATCTAAATCGCATCACAATTAACTAATAATTGCTAATTTATTCTAATCTAACAACCTAAACATAATTAATTAAAACTAAACCAACCTTAAGCATAATTAGCCAACTAATCCAGGATTAGTGAGATTACTCACCAAATCGCGCGCAAATCGGATCAATCCGACGGGGGCGACGCGAGGAACAAAACTTCCCAAAGCACGGCTCGGGTTCGGGGCCCGGAAACGGCCCAAAAGTGGGCCCGAAGGTGCTGGAAACCCATTTTGTGGGTCTCTGCCCTTGGCTGGTCGGAGTAGATCCGGTGGCCAAAACGGCGAGGGGAGGCCGGCGGAGGACGAGGGGGACGCCGGGGAGGTCCGGGCGGAGCTGGGCGGTGGCCGGAGCTGGCCGGACGGGGGCTGGTCGGGACCGAACCGAGCTGAGCAGGGGCCAAACGGGGCTGGACGGCGCACGCGAGGACGGCGGGCGCGGGTGGGAGGCGGCGGAGCACGCGACGTGCGCGGGCGTGCGGTGCGGGCGGCGGGACGGGCGGCGACGACAAGCTGCAGCTTCGCTTCTGTTTCGGTTTGCTGGTTCGCACGCGAAGAAACAAGAAGAAGAAGAAGTGTTCGATCGCGTGGGGGAGAAGAGAGAGGAGAGAGAAGAAGAGAGAAAGAAGAGATAAGAATAAGGGATTTTGCTTTGACTAGTCAAAGGTAGAAACAAAAGAGAGAAAAGCCAATTTAAAATTGGCAAGAGGGCATTCTGTAGGTGGGGATGCTCGCACGAAGGGGAGAGGGGAGAGGAGAGAGAGAGAAAAGAAAGAAAAAGAAAGAAAAGAAAAGAGAGGGAGAGAGAGAAAAAGGAAAAAAAGAAAATGCATAATGCCTTTATGCAAATTTTCCTTTTTTTTTCTTTTCCTTTTCCATTCTATTTTCTTTTTGGTCTTCAATTTTTCTTCCGATAATTTCTTTATTGAAATTTTTTCGTCAATAAATTGACGGCGATGAAACGAGGATCCTAAAAATAAGAATTATGACGACGCTTTAAAATTCGATTCCCGAAATCGAGTTCCATTTCGTAGTTAAAAATCGATCGACGTGATTTTATTTTCAATCCAACCAATTAGGTAGCTTTTAGGGATTTTACACGATACATCCCTTAACGGCTTCACCCAATAGGTTAGTTAACTCGTGAGTGATCAGCTCAGAGAAAAAGGCCCATAGGCACATCGACGAAATGCCCATTTCACTTTATTGAAACGGGTCGAATTTCAGGATGTCACAGCTATTTCGAGCACAACTCAGACTGACGGGTGGCTCTAAGGATTCACACGTAATCGTCTTGTGCCAAACCACGTTCAAGACAATCTCGACACATGGACATCTTTGACTATATGAAATTGCGAAAGATAGATTCTTATTTCAAAGTACACGATTACTAAGGATCGACCTAGGGTCGTTCGCAAGTTCAATAATAGTAAATGGAATCACTCGTCGTTCTATTATGTTCTATCCACGAATCAACTTCTAGTCGTCCTTGAAATCGGCCTGCCTATCTACAGGATCGTCCTCTCGCAAGTCTTACGGTCAAATCATTTTCTCAGGTCAAGTTCTTTAGTCGCACGAGTTTTGTCCTCATTAGCCTTTCCCCTCAAAGTCAGTATCTCAGGAGTGATCAATTCTGAGTGAGATCAACCAACAATGCATTGACGAAATTCACATTCACTCATCCCTCAGAGGGCTCGAATTTCAGGATGTCACAATATTGATGAGACCATCGACAGAGAGACTGATTGTAATATGAGGTAGCATAAAGAGTTTAGCACATCTTCTTATTAAATCATAGAAATAAAATTAGATATTTAACTAAGATATTGATACAATTTTACTATATGTAACTTTTATTAAATTTATAGAGGAAACTTCGACGATTACTTAGAAATCTTATCAACTGGAACTCATTATAATCCTTTTATTATTATTATTATTATTAAGTGAAGTGGAGATAAGAAAGGATGGATATGTAAATAGAATTATTGGTAGACTTGGAACCCACTCAAATACACTAAATAGTGAATACCTGAGGAGATCATAGAACCTAGCAAGCCAATTTTGAAAGGGTGGATGGAGCCTTTTGTCAAAGCAATCTCATCCTATCATTTAAAAAACAAAACAAAACAAAACAAAACACAGGTACAATGGAAAATGGTGGATGGAGCCCTTTGTTCGAAAAGGCTTCAAGTAGGCATCAAAGAGACAAGAGAAAATAGTCTTTGCATCAGTTTATTGTGCTTGGCGTTATTCGTTATTTAATTTATTTGTATCAAATTACACTAAGATTTTTGTGTTTTCCTACTTGGATTTGAAAATTGTATAATTAAACCACCTCATTATAGTTTTCTTAGGCTCTGTTTATTTCGCGAAAAAATTAATGATTAGAAAATATCTTTCAAAAATAGGTTGCTTGCATAGTCAATATAAATCGTTTTTATCATTGACAATAATTAATATCTAAAGATTTTCGTGGACAATAAAAAGAATTTTTGTTAATTCATTTTGTAAGTAATACAAACCATCATTTTTAAGAAAATGTTTTCCAAGTTATTCATTCTCTGTAAAATAGACAGACCCTTAATTTAGTGGATTTTATAAGTTCTCACAAAGGGAGATGTGAGTAAATTTTCAAAAACCATGAATGGTACATTTCTTTTAGGGAAAATTAATTGTTGGAACATATTTCCTCGTTTCCTATCATGTTGGCATCACTTTGAAAATGAGCCTATGAATAATATTTGTTTATGATGAACAAAACTCTATAATCAAATTTGAAAAAATATTTAAGCTTTTACAATATTAATGTTCAATTTCAAGAATTTAACTTGACCTCCACAATTGCTAAGACACTCACTCATAAAAACTTGACGCCTTATGGTCAGATCGAACACCCCAACGCCTAAACTTAGGACACAAAGGGACCTGGCATGAGACCTAGTGCCCTAACCAATGCCCTAGACGCTTGGACCCTAGACTGTAGCACCTAGGCTTTGGACACTAGTGGTAGACTCAGGCATCTAGGGCCACGAGTCCTTGGATCAACTTTTGGCAGCAACTCTTAAGATTTTGAGTTTAGGGCTAACAGTCCAAGTCTAGTCTTGAGTCCACAACTGGAGGTCCTGAGTTTTGCTGCCAAGTTCCTAAGATAGTGCATTGTAGGTTTATTTGTCTTAAACTCGATTTAAGTTTTTTATGGAAAGTTACTTAACCAGGTAAGATAGAGGAATAAAGAACTTCTGTATATTTTGATGATATGTAATGAGGAAAACAAGAGCCTATTTATAGGCTTTACAAGGAGACTATTTACAATAATAAAATATAATATAATCAATTACAATCAATCATAAAGATATCCAAAATATTAAATATATCAAGAATATTATAGATATCCAGGATATGGTAAGGATATTCGGAGTATTAAAGATATTTAGAATATCTAGAATATCGTAAAGATAATCTCAATATATCTAACATCCTCCTACAAACTCAAAACAAAATTGAAGAAGTCAACTGGAGTTTGAAGAATCTTGAAAACACCCTAGTGGATGTGCCTTGATGAAGATATCAGCAGTTTGATCAGTAGATATGGAAACAAGTTGTACAGTGTCACAAAGCACATGATATCATACGAAATGATAGAGTTAATTTCAATATGCTTGGTGCGCTCATGGAAAACATAATCATGAGCTATTTGAATAGCACGATTATCTCAATAAATGACTATTCTACCATTGCGACAGGCTCCCATATCTTTTAGTAACCATTGTAACCAAAGTAATTCTGATGTTGTATTAGCAATAGCATGATATTCTGTTTCGATGTTGGATTGCACAACAACGGTCTGTTTCTTGCTACACGATGATATGAGTGAGGTACTAAGAAAGAAGTAGTAGTCTATAGTAGGGCGACGTCTAAGAGACTCACTAGCCCAATCAGCATCAGAATAAGTCATTAACTCCAAAATTGTATTGGCAAAAAAATGAAGCCATAAAATAAGATACCCTTGACATAGCAAAGAATACGAAGGATAGTAGCAAAATGAGTTGTATGTGGAGTGATCATGAGCTAACCGACTAAGTAAATAGCATAGGTAATGTCATGATGAGTAATAGTGAGATATATAAGACTGTCAACAAATTGCCAATAAAGTGTAGGGTTCGAAAGAGCAATGCCATCATTTGCATCAAAATTGACATTTGTCTTAATTGGAGTTGTAGCAATCTTGGTATCAGTGAGTCCTGCGTGAGAAAGAAGATCAGTGGCATATTTTTCTTGAGAAAGATAATAGCCCAAGGAGTTTAAGGCAACTTCTAAGCTTAGAAAGTAATTGAGTTGCCCAAGATCTTTCATTTCAAATTGCTGACTGAGATACTGCTAGAAAGTTGTAATACCGACGGGATCATCATCAATAGTAACCATGTCATCCACATATAACAACAATAGAATATACTCACGAGAAGTTTTCTGAATGAATAGAGCATGAAGTTTTCTGAATGAATAGAGCATTATCATGGGGGCTGGATCTAAAGCCAAAACACTCCATGGTGGAATTGAACTTAGAATACCATGCACGAAGAGCCTACATGAATCCATATAAAGCTTTACATAAACAACATACTTTATTAGAAGTAGTAACGTAACGGCCCCAACTCCATCCCTAGGGTCACAAGCAAAAGGGGTTATTTTCGAGACGTCCCAAGCATGACACTGTCTCATTTCTTTTTATCTTTTCATTAAGCATATGCAGAAGCATTACAAACAACATCCAAAAGACAATAAACAGCTAGAAAAACATCTACTTGCAAATACACAATTGCATTGGTTATATTTACAAGCCCTTTTGTCACGGGCGTATATGTTTACAACCACTGCATTTTCTATGCTCCAAAGGCTGGGTAAATCTTAGCTCCTCTAATGAGATTGCAACTCCAGCAATAGTGGGAGACATCTATGCCTACAATTCTAAAAACAACGAGGTGAGTCATGGACTTAGTAGGTAAAACATACTAATTTCTGGGTAGGATGATGATTTGCCTATCAACAAGCACATAACTCATCCAAAACACTAGGCAATGACAGATCAATAGCAAAACCAAAGCTTTGTCTTGGATGAAATATGAGAATCCCCAATCAACAATATGCAAGCATAAACCAATATTCACCCACAACATGAGGAACTCACACCTCAATCACTATTATACAAGTATAAACAAAATCCATCCCATAATACAAGAAACTCACACCCCACTCAATAATATGCAAATATAACCAAAATCCATTTCATGATGTAAGGAACTCATGCACAAGAGATTCATTTATTAACAGCTGAAACCCATCACCTCTTCCAAAATCCACCAGGCATATGAAATATATCAGATAATGTCCCCTAATCCAAGAGTGATGGTGATCCCTTGACAATGAGTCCGTCAAGCATCCGAACTCAATGGGGCAATATCTCCTAATTTGAGGGTGACGGCGGTCCTCCGACAATGAATCCATTAGGCAATGTCGTCGAAATCCATCGGTCAATGGCTAGAAATTAGTCTCTCGTATGACCATGCATCAAGTATCATAATATGGTTCTTATCTTCCATTTTAGTGTAGGGGCCTGAAGGTATGCCATGCATAAGTTTGTGAAATAACTTACCAGAACTGAGACGTCGAACATGCCAGGTGTGAATCAAGGATCGCAGCTTGATTCGACGCGTTTGAGCACTAATCTAGTATCTAACTTGGCTCTAGAACGATATAGCTCGACATCACACCAAGACCATGTTAGGACTGTTTGTCGTGACATGTTCACCGACCTAGTTCTTGACTTGGCTTGGGAACAATATGCCTCAATACCGTACTAACACCATGAAAGGATTAGTTTGTTGTGACATGTTCACTGACCTAGTACCAAAGTTGGCTCGGGAACAATATACCTCAATATTGCACCGAGACTAAGAGATGACCGATCTATCATGATCCCACATCCGTCAAGGCTAACAAAACCCCTCTTTGGAGCTCAAGGCATGAACTGGTACATGCACTCATGAAATAGTTTAAAATAATTTTGTAAGGAAATAACAAACTTTCACAGACATTTCCAAATCGGTTTGAGTCAAAGAATAACCGAAGAACATGAAACAAGTACAAGAGCTAGGCTTCTTCCAAAACAACTCAAGTCAAAGCACGGGCCAAGCTCAATAAACAAGAACCAAAATAAATTAAGGAATAAAGTTTAAACCAATCCAAGCAAACACAAACCCAACCTCAAGCAAACAAGAACAAGTTCTCAAACATAAAAATGAAGGACTCACTACACGCTTGGATTAGTGTAACACAATGCCTTAACCAAATATTAGTAAATTCTACTTACTACTCAAGGCTCGTGACTTGAGCCATTACAGTTGAACGCCGACTTAGAACTAAACATGACTTAGATTCAATATGCCTCAATATCGACTCAAGACCAAGTACGGTTTAGTCCGTCACATCTCAATGCACATCGAAGAACAACAAGATCCATTTTCGTAGTTTAGAACATACTTTGGATTACAGGCACAAGCATTATCATAAAATATATCGGCAATATAAGAATGATTGAAAACATTATCAAACAAGTTCAAGCAAGAACAATCCAATGAACTTCAGTCAAGGACTCGTCACATGCTTGGATTAGCATAACACAACACCTTTGCCAAATATCAATAAGTTCTACTTACAACTTTCTAAGATGGTAGCCTTGAATTAGCAATGACAACGAGCATTGCGACAAGGGTGGCATCAAGAATTCCTAGGGAATAGAGGGTCAAGCTATGAGAGGAACAAAAATGGGAGATCGGTGGTGGAAAAGAAATAGAGGAGGATGGCTTTGGTGAGGTGTGTTGGGTGAATGGATTCTACCCCTATTTATAGGAATCCTCCCCTAAGAACGGTCCAAACAGCCATTAATAATGGTAGCTTAGGTGAAAAGTGCAGGGTCGATGTGGCCAACTTTTGATCGATCCATCTAGTCCCTTAATTAATGAACCATCACACTTGTATACCCTCCCCCAAATAGGTGCTATAAGTCTTCTAATAGGCCTACATTGTTGACCTCAAACAAACTAGTCAAGAAGCATTTATGAGGGGTATTACTGGGTCCTCAAGTCTCAAGGTAGGGTAGGACTTTAGCTTGGTAGCTTGGACACTTGAAGAGGGCAATTAAAGACTTGAGTCCAAGCTTGAGCAAGACTCACACCTCTTAGGTGAGAAAAATAGTTTTGAGCAATTTCTGAAATCAATGTCATTACCCCATAAACAGAATCGAAAAATTATGAAATTTTAATATGTTGTAGAGAAGATCTTAAACAACATTTTTCATGAAGGAAGTCAAGTCCGAGTCATGCTGTAGAAAAAGCAGCAAATCACTAAATATAGCCCAAAAATCTATCCATCTAGCAAATCCAACGTCCGTAAAGGACCCATTTCGAAATCCAATTCTTTTCAAAACTCTTTGAAATTTTATATGTTGTGGAAATTGATGTCCTTTAAAAATTTCAAAAAGGAAGCATGTCCAAATCTCAAAGGGAAAATTTTATAAAAATTCGAAAGGATAATCTAGTCACCATTTTTCTACACGGGGCAGGTTCCAAATGGTGAATAATTGGGCGTTCGTCCCTACCATTTCATCTCATAAAAATCTAAAATTTAATTATGTTATAGATCAAGATGTTTTGAACAACTTTGATGAAGGAAATTTCTTTAAATTCATACCGGAAAAATGTTCTGTAAAATTGGCAAACAACAATGGTCCAGTAATTTCGAAATCAAATGTGGTAAATTCTAGCTGGAAAGAGGAGTGTTTCCACTTGGTCTTGAGTGGAGGGTCATCAATGGTTGTACAACCTTATCTTCCAAGATTCTAATTAGGCCCTAAGCTAGCTTGGACACCTCATCCTAGTTATTAATTAGCTAAAGTCCAAAAGAGATAAATGTAGATCTATCTTAATCCAAAGTTGAACTTGACTTAACTTTCCACTCTCTTTTTCTTTGGGCGTGTGGCCCCTTTCTTGTGGGCTTTAAAGTCCACCATTCACACTTTGGTATCAGGGTAGTAATAGGCTTATGCTCTAGGGACTTCTTTTTCCACACCTCCCTTAATGCTTTCACACTTGTCCATATTAATTTGTCCAAGAAACTTTGACTACCTAAGACTTAGGTGTCTCTTTCTTTAATGGTTCCAAGTCCAAGTCTAACCTTATCCTTTATGGTAAAGCCCCAACGTACCAAGTGAACATGCTTCTTAATTAACTACAAGACAAGAGTATTAAATGTAACTTGGAAATATCTCAATTTTGAAGGCCTTGTCATCAAGTAAGAACTAATCGAGTTTGACCGATTGACTACCTTATTTGGCCTAAGGTTCGTACCTAAGCCATGCCCAAACGGAATCGGATGCAATTGGGCTTGATCAACCAAATCGATCTTGAGATCCCTTTTATTGAGAAAAAGGGTCATGACTGAGTTTACTAGCTAGGTCCTGACCCAATCAATCGGTCCTTTAACTGATTCATGGGCCAGTCAATGGGTCAATTATGTTTGGCTAGTCTTGTGGTCAATCCCTATGCCAATCGACCAGTCCTATAGCTAGTTCTGTGGCCAATCTAAGGTCCTGCACCACAAGTCATGGTTAGTTTGAAATTGAACCACATTGAGTTTATTCAATCTATGGTCAATTATCAGTTATCATGTAATCATGTGGGATCAATCGATTCGTCCCCATCCATGGTTGCTTTGGATCGACTCATGGTCGTCCATGACTGATATAACGACCGGGTAGAATCACCGGTGATCGGGGCAGTGACCGAGCAAAATCGAGCCATGACTGTCTATCGATTCGTAATGGTACGTGACCGTCTCATGACCAATCCTTATAGTCAAATGACATTTCTATGGTCGAATACTCTATAAGTGAACCTTGGGTTACTAATCCCTGAATAGCCAGTTGACTCTTGACCGGCACGTCGGTTGGCTCATGGCCAAGTCTCACCATTGGCGTACCAAGCTTTGGCCTACTAGTCGGGCCAAAATAAGGGTCGAAATTGAGAATGTTACAAGTAATGTACCTAGGAGGTGACTCCATGTAAACTTCCTCTGTCACACCCTCACTCCACCACTAGCACAAGAGCATGACTTGACGGTTTAGCATCGATGGCCCAAGCAACGTTGAATGTCCCCAATGTCTTTTATTTTTAGTTAAGCACATGCAAAAGTGATCGTAAACAATCCCTGTACAAACAAACATGGAAGCTGGGCAAGACAAATGCAAGCCAAGCAAATAAACGCGGCATATTCATACACATATTGACATATCAAAAGCTATTTTGAGTACATGCCCATCTTGGTCTTGGGCTACTTATTTTCATTTCTATATATAGTTAATCAAAAGGCTGGGGTAGCCTAATTCCTCTACCAAGTTGCTCCCAAAAGCGGCCCCCAAGCTAGGTTCATTCCCTTTTTGGACCCAGGTTCACCCATTACACACCTGAAATTGTGAGAACAACTAGAGTGAGTTAATGACTCAATAAGTAGAAATCCTTCATTCTCCCATAAGAGGACATCTTGCTGTCGATCATCAAATACAAGATCACCACCCACTTGTCAATGGCAAATCAATAGCAAGGTTCGTGCCTTGCCTTGTTTATACATATAAAAGTCTCTCAACCGTTTATGTGCTTTCAAGAATCAAAGACAAGGAATTAGTGCATATGAACAAGCTTTCAAAAAATCCATGGCTTATGATCATTTTTGCCACCAAAAGGGATGCGTGCATCTCATGAAACCCGTTCAAATATTAAGTGACCAAATTCAAACATATGTTCAAATTGATGCAATGACTTAATAATACATATCAAAATAAACCCAACTTTTGCAAGGATCATACATGTATCAGTCATGGACCACATGCAGACTTTCATTTCTTTTTCTTGTTGAATATTATATTAGTCGAAATTAATTGAGTCTTCCGGTATCAACCGGGCATCGATCCCCCTAGCAACCAGCATCATCCTGATCTCATTATCAAGACGGCATCCAAGGCGACCCCCAGGCATCGACCTCACTAGGGCCGACATTGTCCACAATCTCAATATCGAGACGGCATCCAAAGCTTTACCCCAAGCAACGACCCAACATCCCCTTGCATTGGCATATAAGTCCATTGTGCGTCCATGCGTTTCAAGCATCAATCGATTCATTTTATCTTTGAACTTTTAGCTGGATAAAAGGCTCAAAGGCGTGCCATGCAAAGTGAATCAATGAACGACTTTTATACCTTGTTAGACTCATGTCGGATGCGATTCGGCCTTGTGGTCTTGACTTGGAACTGTTCACTCCGGCTTCAGCATTGACCCGTGACTTGTCCCAAGTAACAACATGCATTAATATTGTTCCAAGATCAAGTGTGAGTCGTGCACCCACCTCGGCACATGTCCAAAGTCACCGAGACCATCCTCGACATCCAGTTGTGCTCAACGCTCACGCAAGATCATGAACTTACTTGATGCAACTACAAATGATAGAAACACAACAAGCATAACAATACAAAGCCAACACAAGCAAACAATAACATAATCCTAAAATCGATAAGTGTAGCACAACGCCCTATCGAAGAGTTAAGAAAATCTACTTACTACTTTTTGGACCTAGCTCCAAGATGCTTCTTTGGTGGTCGGTCAACGTCTAGGGCGGCTTGGAAGAGAATGGCGTGAGAGAGAGGAGAGAAAGGGAGAGGAAAAGAGAGATAGACAAAGCCTTAAAATGTTAGGATGGATCATCATATTTATAGGCTTCCTCCTCTTAGATTTTTTTTTTCTTTTTTTCAAACTCATGATGACGTCTAAATAACGAGTTGGCTTACCTATCTTCTCAAGTTGACACCTAGGTCTTTTGGTGTTGGCTTGTGATTGGTCTACTTATTTGTTTGCTCTCCAAGGCTCAATCTAGGCTCATTATTGCTATGGTGCCTAAGGGACATATAAACCCCTTTAATGCCTAATGTTTTCTTTTAATCGGTTGGTCCTTACCTTGTTCACCAAGACTAGAATCTAGGGCCATCATAACCTAAGATTCATCTAAGATTTTAGGGGACACCTAAGTAGGTGACTCACATCTCTGACTAATTACTAAGATTTCACGCAATCATTAAGCTTAAATGTGTTCACATTAGCCAACTTACCCTCCAAGTTTCTTCTCTTTAATACACTAAGGTCCGAAAGCATTTAATGCATTATTATCTTCAAGTCAAGAAGTCTCTAGATTGGCTTCCTCCTCAAGTTAGGCGTGCAGCCCTCTTCCCCTCTAAGTTGGGCGTGCAGTTCTCCATTACCCTATCAAACGGGCGTGAAAAATTATAATATTCTAATATGTTATAGAGAAGATCTTAGAAAACATTTTTTTTATGAGGAATCCAAGCCAAACTCATTCTGTGAGAATGGAAATAAATCATTGAACACAACCCAAAAATTTGTCCGTCAAGCAGATTTAACGGTTAAAGAAAGAGACTCATTTTGAAATTCAAATCTTTACAAAACTCTTTGAAATTCTAATATGTTGTAGATATGGGTGTCTTTAAAACTTTTGTGAATGAAATATGTCCAATTTAGAAAGGAAATATTTCATAAAAATTCAAGAAAGCAATTTGGTTACCGTTTTCACTATACTGGGAAGGTTCTATAAGGTAATTGATTAGGCCTTCATCCCAACCATTTCACCTCAAAAAATATGAAATTTAACTATGTTATAGATTAAGATGTTTTGAACAACTTTCATGCATGACGTTTCTCCAAATTCGAAGCACAAAGAGCTCTATAAAATTGGAAAGCATGAAAGATCCAATAGTTTCGAAAAACTAGGAAGTCAAAACTTGTGAAACTCAAGGTGGCATCAAGGCTATAAGATAGCCATAATTAGCTCCAATGTGTCCTATTTTTATTGGGACACTTCCTTTGGATACTTTGCTTAATTCCCAAGGTAAATCCTTGATAATCATGACCATATCTAAAAAAATTTATGTGAAATGATAAGTCAACCTCTTTCATGAAGATGCTAGAGCGTTCTAGAGAATTCCATTTTGTCCTTTTCTTCCTCAAGAAAGTGGTAATCTATTGTCTAGGTTGGTTCCAAGGCTGGAAAATGGATCATTAGGCATACCTCCAAAAATCGAATCACGTACACCCGAGATTCGGCCATTACGCTCCATACTCGCCCGAATCGTTCATTTGGATGGTTAATCGGCCTAAAGGGTCAGTTATCCTTTGGTCGATTCAAGGCTAATCATAAGGCTACCCATGGCGTAGTACTAAGGCAATGCACTAATGGATCTTAGAATTAGTGACGAAATAACCGGGTCTATCCCTGAGCTCATTCCAGTTGACACCTAATCGATCTATATTGTCACAACCCCAAGTCCATCTCTAGGGTCTTAAGCAGTAAGGGTTATTTTCACGACGTCCTAGGTGTGTCGTCATCCCATTTCTTTTTATCTTTTCATTAAGCACATGCAGAAGTGTTACAAACAACACCTAGACAATAATAAGCAGCTAGGAAAATAATCACTTGCAAATATACAATTATATTAGTTAAATTTACAGGTCCCATTGTCACGGGCCATTCTATTTACAACCACCACATTTTCTACACTTCAAAGGTCAAGTAAACCTTAACTCCTTTGGCAAGATTGCAACTCCAGCACTAGTGAGAGACCTCGATGCCTACAATTCTAAGAAACAACAGGGTGAGTCGTGGACTCAGTAAGTAAAGCCCACTAATTTTCAGGTAGGAGGATGTCTCACCTATCAACAAGCATATAACTCATCCAAGACATTAGCCAATGATAGATTGATAGCAAAATAAAAGCTTTATCTTGAATGAAGCATGAGAAATCCTTACTCAACAATATGCAAGCATAACTCGATATTGACCCACAACATGAGGAACTCACGCCTCACTCAATATTATACCGACATAAACAAAATCCATTCCATAATATGCTCATGCCTCACTTATATGCAAGCATAACCAAAATCCATTTCATAATGTGAGGAACTCATGCACACAAGATTCATTTATTAATAGTCAAAATCCATCAACTCTTCCGGAATTCACTGAGCATCTGAACTTAATCAAGCAACGTCCCCTAATCGAAGGGTGACGGCTATAATTATCACAACATCTCATCCTTCTGACGAGGTATCCCATTGGTGTAGGGGCATCTCGTTCTTATTAAAGAGGCATCCTGCTAGCATGGAGGCATCCCGTTGGTGAGGGGCCATCTCGTTCTTACTAACGAGGCATCCCGTTGGCATGGGGGTATCCCGTTGGTGAGGGGGCATAGTCGCCAAGTTCATCGATTGACGGTATAAATTAGTCCATTGTGTGTTCATGCATCAAGCATCACAATCTGATTTTTATCTCCACTTTTAGTTCAAGGGCCCGAAGGCATGCCATGCACAAGTGTGTGAAATGACTTACCGGAATCGAGACGTTGAACATGGCTCGGGAATAATATACCTTGATATCGCACCAGGACCATGAAAGGACTAATCCAACGTGGTCCCATGTACATTCAAGGCTGATAAAATCCCTTTTCGAAGCTCAAGGCGTGAAGTAATACATGCAATCGTGAAATAGTTTGAAATGTTTTTGTAAGGAAATAACAAATTTTCACATAAACGCTTTTTAAATTGGTTTGAGTCAAAGCATATCCAAAGCATATCAAACAAGTACACAAATCGGACTTCTTTCAAAGCAATTCAAGCCAAAGTACAAGTCAAGCTCAACAAATAAGAACTGAACTCAATCAAGGAACAAAGTCACAACCCAACTTCAAGCAACAACCAGTCAATCAACCTTAGTCAAAGACTGGTTACACACTCAAAATTGCGTAACATAACGTCCTAGCCAAATATTAGTAAGTTTTACTTACTCCACTTCAAGGGATGGCCTAGGTGACCAAGTAACGTGCAGGCTGGCAAACGAGAAAGAGGGCATGGCCACGAGAGAGAGGGCGATGGTGAGGGTGAGGTTGAGAGAGTGAGGGAGGAAGAGGAGGTGGTGTGGAAATGAGGGGAGGGAATGCTTCTATTTATAGGCAAACCTCTCGTGATGATCTTTCCAAATGGACCAATCATCTTCATGTAAGTGGACAATCTAGGTTGAGGAGGTGGCAAGCTAAAGAGATGGGTGGCAAGTCTAGTTCCTAGGGGCGACACTTGCTCATCTTTCTATGAGTCCATCTAAAGGGTTGAGTCATCATGAAATAATTACGTGTAATTATTATGGGGACACCTAAGCCAATGACTAAGCCTCTCACATTTAATATTTGGATATTGAGTAATCATTAGGCTAGATATCTTCATATTACAAACTTGATCTCCAAGTTTTTGGGTTATGAGGCATTATAGCCAATTCCTTTGAGGGGACACCTCAACTTGGCATTGAAGAACTAGAGTCCAAGATATTTAATGCATCCTTATCCTAAATTAAGAAGACTCTAGATTAGCCTTGCTCCTTAAGTTGGGCATATAGCCTTCTCCCCTTCCAAGTTGGGTGTGTGGTCCTCTTATCCAAGAGTAAAAATAGTTTTGAGCACTTTTCAAAATCAGCATCAATACCTTATCAAATGGGCTCGAAAAATGATAAAATTTTAATACATTGTAGATAAGACCCTAAATGACATTTTTCATGAGGAAACCAAGTCTCATTCGTGCTGTGGAAAAAGCAACAAATCACTGAACACAACCCAAAAATTTCTCTGTCAAGCAGATTCAACGATCGGAAAGAGATACTCATTTCGAGATCCAAATCTTCACAAAAATCTTTGAAATTTCTATATGTTGTAGAAATGGATGTCTTTTAAAACATTCATAAGGAAGCATGGTTAAATTTGAAAGGAAATTTTTTATAGAAATTGGAGAAGGCAACTTGGTCACCGTTTTCACTACATAGGATAGATTCCAAAGGTGAATGATTGGGCCTTCGTCCCTATCATTCACCTCAAAAAAATATATAATTTAAGTATGTTTTAGATCAAAATGTTTAACAACTTTCATGAAGAAAGTTTCTCCAAATTCAAACCACAAAAAACTCTATAAAATTGGAAAATGGAGAAGGTCTAGGAATTTCAAAAAATTGGAGAGTCAAAACCTATGAAACCTTAAGTGGCAAGTCTAAGGAGGAGGGGTGGCCCCTACTTGGCTTTTAAGATCCCTTGTCAAAGATCCCTTGTCATCATTCTTCTAGGACATGAGTCACTCCCTACCATTGATGAGCTTATGACTCACTTTCTCTTAATATGTAACCATCCAAAGTTTCATGATTACATTTCAAGAGTAAGACTAATGATGCCAAGTTTCCTACTTAGTCATCATGCATAAATAGGCTACCTTCCAAGAACATTAAATATACCATGGGAAATATCAAGTTAGAAGGTCATCTCATTAGGCGGGAGTCAATCGAGTGTAACCATGATCAATTACCTTATTTGGCTTGAGGTTCGTGCCTAAGTCATGATCGAATAAAGCTGAACGCAGCTAGGCTTAACTAGTGAAACTAAGTTCGGCTTTCTCTCTATAAAGGGCTCAAAGTTGAGGATGTTACATGTATGGTTCATGGTCCACACATTACCGATTCACGATCAGACATCACCAATTCAAGATTCCTTTCTAATCACTAAGAATTAAATAGAGAATGATGCATTTTCGATCGGAAGATGATCGCATTTGGTCAAGTCAGATCGTCCGTGTATCGATGCATAGTCGGCGGAATCACTCGCAGCAGGGCATTACGATCGGTCGATCGACCCATGATCATCCGCTAATCCAAAGTCATCCTGTGACCAATCTTCATGATCAAAAGGTCATTTTATGAGCTGGTGATCCTATCCCATCGGTATGGTTGGTAGAAAATTCATGGCCAACACCTTGACTAGTTCATGACCGGTCGGTCGGTTGGTCGGTCGAACCATGACTAATCCATGATTCCTTACCGATCAAACCAATCTATCCATGGCCAATAGCCCATAATCAATACTTTTTGGACCTTATGGCCGATCCTTACGAGTTCAAAATTGAGGATGTTACATTCTCAGTAAGATCACCATAGTACCTTCATCAATATTAGGAGAAGACAACTCTGAATAGGAAGATTAGATTGCTATATCTTCAGGAAATAGATCCACTAAAGGATTGGTAAAAAAGGAAGGAGCGGGAAAGGAGTCGAAAGGACGAAGTGAAGAGAACATCTTATGTTCCCAAAAAGTAACATAACGAGATATGTGAAGACAATTAGAGATAGGATCCCAACATCGATACCTTTTGTGCTTAATCCTATACCTAAGGAAACAACATAGATGAGCATGAGGTTCTAATTTCGTGTATTCATTTGGAAGAAGATGGACAAAGCATGCCCTGACAAAGACTCAAAAAAGATTATAATTAGGAACACTGCCATACAAGCATTCATAAGGAGAGATATTACCTATAGTAGGCGATGGAGTGCGATTGATAGTGTATATAGCAATATAAGAAGCCTCTCCCTAGAACTATACAAGATAAGAGGCTAATATTAGAAGTGTGCGAACAACCTCCAAGATGCGTCAATGTTTGTGCTTTGCTTGACCATTTTGTTGAGAAGTCCCTAGACAAGATCAATGAATGACAGTACCATTTTGAAAATTTATTTCAAAAAATTATGTGTCTCTATATTCCATGGCATTATTTGTACGGAAGATCTTGATGTTTTGAGAGAAATTGTGTTTTGATCATGTTAACAAAACCACGGTAGATATGTTTCACGCAATGATCCTCGGGCATGCACACATCTTTCTACTTGGTCGATTTTATACTGCGATATCCCAGAACTAAGTATCGCCGACCCTTTCGTTTATTAAGCACATGCGGAAGCATTTATAAATCCCCGGATAATAACACAATGAGATAGAAAAAGCAAAGCCATATTTTTCATATTGAAATCCACAACCAAACCTTTATACATGGCATAACTCAAAGTCTATTCACAAAACTATTCATAACATTCTAGTTTCACACTATTCACATTTAGACAAGATTCACAAAAAAGGATGGGATCTCAGTCCTTATCCGGGTCGTACTCAAGATCATCCTGATCCTCTTTTGACTCTTCTTCACTAAGCTCACATCCTTCAAGTTCTTCATCTTTTACCGGCTCATCGTCCTCTTCTGGTTCCTTCTTCATAGGCTCATCTACTAGCCTGAAATGTTGTCCCACAACCGGGATAAGACTACGTCTCAGCAAGTTCTACCCCACTAAGACTCGATTAGGAAACCAATACGCTAACGGGCTGCCTATACACGCATGGGTTAGAGGACTTACATTGGCCTCAGATTCCACCTGCATATTAGCACAATTCAATAGGCACCCTAGCAATCACATCACAAATTGATATCTCGATCAATCGACCTAATCGATTACATATCAGTTGGACCATTCAAAGTCACTTCCACTCAATCAATCAATTCACGACAACGGATCAAATCATTGATCAATTGACCTAGTCGATTACAAGTCAGTCGGACCATTTCCAGGTCAAATCACTTCTAAATATAAAACCTCCCATTTGCATTATCAATCACAGAGCTACAGTAATGCTCTCAGGCATCGTTTTCGCCAATGTGACATATGTACTAGACAGCACTCGTGCATTCTTTAAAGCGCCGTTTTCACCAGTGATATTCTTAATCACCGAACCATGTATGTCCATAATGATGCATGTAGTAGACAGCACTCGTGCGTTCTTTAAGGCGCCGTTTTTATCAGTGATTTCCTTATCACCAAACCATGTATGTCTATACTGATATAGATAATAGACAGCACTCGTGCGTTCTTTAAAGCGTCATTTTCACTAGTGATTTCTTTATCACCGAACCATGTATGTCTATACTGATGCAGGTAATAAACAACACTCGTGCGTTCTTTAAGGTGTCATTTTCACCGATGATTTCCTTATCACCGAACCACGTATGCCTATACCTCGTACCTGATTGATCTCAGCCAAAATTGTTCTCAATTCAAGCTCACGATTTTCTCTACTTTATAACTTATCAAAGCATTGTCAATGCTAAATAACCACACTCGGTCATCCACCAATCAATCATTCAATTTCACTTAATTTCGATCAATTAAGGAATAATTCCTCAAGTTGCACAATTAATTCGATTCATCACAACATAGAGCTCAAACAAATAAACGGACTGTGCCACGACAATCAACGCGAAATTTCGGTCGTCGGCTATCCTTGCCTAATTTCCGAAAAATAAATAATTAAATAATTAATTTTGAAAATTAATAAATAAATACTAAAAATCCAATTTATGCCCGTAATGCCTAATTGAAGCCCGATAAGGGTCGGGAAAAATCCCGAGATGCATTCAATAAATAGTATAGGCAGTTCTCTAACTAAGTACACTGACCACCTTACTAATATGCAATGTAATTAACTAATAATCACTAATCCATGCTAATCTAATCACCTAATTGCACTTAATTAAATCTAATCAACCCTTACGCATCATTAGTCTACTAAGCAATGATTAGTGAGATTACTCACTTGATTAAAAGCGGGGACCGGGACACTGCAACGACGACGCGACGGCGGCCGAAATCGGACTTTCGACAACACTGGCGGGCTTGGACCGAGCCTTGAACTTAGCCCAACAAATCTCAGCCCAACTGAGATTTGTTCTTGCGCTGGACTGGGCTCGCTCTTGGGCTTTTCTATTTTGAAGATGGGCTAACTTCGCCGGGCTTGAAGACTTCAACTAGGCCGAAAACAGGCTGGGTCCAAAGTTGGGTTGGGCCTGCTGAAGATGGGCTTGAAATAAAGTTGAACCGGGCTTGTCTTTGCTGGAGCTGGGCCGAAGAATCAATTCTCTGAACTTAACTGGGCTACTGGTGGGCCGAAGAATCAATTCTCTGAACTCAACTGGGATGCTGGTGGGCCGAAGACGCTGGAATCCACGGCTTGCTTCATGCGATTCACACAGCCAGATGGAGATAGCAAAGCTAGGCAGGAGGATCGAAGATGGCGGAAGCAGCTGTTGGGATCCGTTGGTGGGTGTCGCGGTCAAAGATGGGGAGAAGTAGCTGGTTCGTTGACCGATCTGTGGGTTGAACTTCCGTGATGCTGGGCCAGAAGAGGGGAGATCGTGGGCGCTGGCAGCTGGCGTCGAGCTGGGGCAATGGACGTTGCTGGAATCGCTCGCCGAAGACACGAGCTGGAGGAAGCAATAGCTTCAACGCCGCGTGGAGAGGCGCACGAAGAGGAGTCAACGAAGTGGCGCCGCTTGAAGACTTCGGCTGAAGATCTTGCTGGTTGACCGAATGGGATTCGGTGGATTGAAGCCGCGTGGGCTTCAGTCTTCGTGGGCAAAGAAGCGAAGCGGGGGAGGACGTGTGGCTGCAGCTTCGCGGGATGAGGGTTGAGCGGAGAGAGAGATGCAGAGGCTTCGGTGGGATGTTGGGTTCTTTCGGTGGCCAAAAGGAAAGAACGAGCTGCAGGTTTTTGTTGAAGGAGAGAAATTGAGGGAGTTAGCGTGCAGAGAAGAAGAGGCAGTCCGTCGGTGGCTTGGCTTGCGAGAGAAGCCGAAGATGAGGGGGAAGAGAATTAAAAAACAAATATCTAAAACCATCATTAGAATGCTCAATCAGTCTTCAAGCTTGTCCACTTGTCCCCTAATTCTTTCTTGCCCATTTAATCACAAATAATCCAATTTAATGACAAATGTTGCACCCCTCCATGCCTAGCTCCGAATTTCCCTTAATTTTGGATTTCAAATTCATCCTCAATTTCTCAAATTCGAAGTCCAATTCCGCCGAAGAAAAATCCCACACATCTCCATAAATTCCCATCATCCACTAGTTCGGCTTAGAAGTCAAAATTCCCTTCAAATGGGCTAAACCAAATTTCTGCTAATTTTCTGCAACATCCGAATTGGTTTTCCGTAAAATCTCGAACTCAATGAAATTACTCCGAAAGACAAGACGACATCCTATAATTGAACCATAACATGCCCGAACGTCCAATTCCTGAAACTGAATTCAATTTCGTGGTTAAAAATCGATCGAACGCGATTTTAGTCCGATCCGATCTACCGGGTAGCTTTTAGGGATTTTACCGCGGTTATATCCCTTAACGGCTTCACCCAATAAATTGGTTAACTCGTGAATGATCAGCTCAGAGAAAAAGACCATAGGCACGCCGGCGAAATGCCCATTTCATATATTCGGAACGGGGTCGAAATTCAGGATGTCACAATATGAGACAGTTTATATCAATGCTTTATAAGATAGAACCATGCAAAACGAGAATGATCATCCACAAAAATCACAAAGTGACGGGATCCTCCCATAGTGGGAGTAGGAGATGGGCCCCAAATATCATAATGAATTAAATCAAAGAGACCATGAGAAACAAATTCACTAAGATCAAAAGGTAAGCTATGATGTTTTCCCAACTTATATGACAAGCAATCAAACTATTTATTGTCAACAGAACCTAAATGACCACTAGAAATTAGATGACTTAATCTAGAAAAGGAAGTATGACCCAAACGAGAATGCCAAGTTTCATATGATACTATGACAGCACAACTACTAAGAGCAATTGGAATCTTTAGGGAGATAAGCTCAAATAGGCATCCCACTTTACAGCCTGTCCTAATTATTTGTTCATTCCGTGGATCCTGCACACGACAACCATTAGAAGAGAAATGAATATCAAAGTTGAGTTCACATAGTTGACTCATAAATATCAAGTTCAAGGAGAGTTTAGGAACCACGAAAGTGTCTAGTAATGACAATGCGGACATTAAAATGTTTCCTATATGGCTAACTAGCATATGTGAGTTATCAACTATATGAATGGTAGGCGTTTGTGAAAGTAACGACTTTGACTTAAACAAATTGGCGTTTGAAGTCATGTGATTGCAACAGGCAAAATAAAAAAACCATGAATTATAAGTACATGGAGTCACGGATAGAGTAGAAGTTCTAAGGACAAAAGATTTGGAGGTATCGGATTTTCGAAGAATGGAGCGGAGATCCTCTAAAGATAAAGTAACATGTGAGTTATTGGAAGAACCCTCAATAATAGCAATAGTGGCAAATGAGTGTGCAAGTGGACCTCTGTATCAGGGTTGGTTGTTTGTCCCCGAAGGCTGCCAAGGTTGTCATCGATAGCTAGTGTTTGCAAGATGACCAGTTCAATGACAATATGTGCAATGTTTGATACACGATGAGGAAGAAGCAAGTGTAGCAAGAACTACATCTGTAGGAGCGAATAAAATAGGATGGTGCACCTTTAGAGTAACAAGCTGGGTCTCTTCTATTAATAGCTCTGAAACAACTACCTCAAAAGAAGGATATGGATCTCAATGTAGAAGTGAAGCTTGTACAGGGTCAAACTCATCGTTTAGCACCATCAGAATTTGCATAACATGCATACGATCATGATATTTAGTGAACTTGCAAGCATTTGTGGTGGCTTCCAACTGCGGCTCAGATAAAGCCAATTGATCCCAAATAGCATGCATAGAGGATAAAAATCATTAGCAAACTGACCTGTCTCGTGATGTATGCGATGCAAATTTCTTAATAGTTGATATTGATGAGCAATATCCGAGATGGAGTAACGGCCACCAAGCAAATCCAATGCTTCATTTGTTATATTCAGACAACCAAACTAAAGCGTAATAGAAGGTATCGAATTATTCCAAAACCATGTCAAAATCAAATTGTTCTCGCTGTCCCACTCCTCCAAACACTCAATATGCTTTTCTCTAGTTTCCTCAGCACTACTTGTAGGCTCACAATTTTCCCCAATGACATAACGCCAAAAGTTTGCATCCTTTCAAAAAACTTGACATTTTTTTGAGTCCATAAAATATAATATAATCCATTCAATATAGTTTGAATGGATATTGGCATGTCCTTTTTTTCATTGAAAATGCACTAATATATGTAATAAATACCAAGAAACTAGTACTGGGAATACAAATATGGATAAAATAATGCCGAAAATGGAATCAGCATGTCGAAATACCTCTGGATCGATCAATCGACTTCGGTCAACTTTGGTCATGTCATGCCTCTAGCCCCGAGCACGCAAACATCCATCAACGATTGATTTAAATGCGACATCCTAGGATGCGTCGCCAACCCATCGTTTTCACCTTTCGATTAAACGCATGTGGAAGCATTTAACAAAACCACCCAGTCAACTATCAAAGAGTAAGGATAGCAAAACACAAAAAAAAAAAAAAAAAAATTAAAAGCGGCGCATTTATTTAACAACTTGTTAACCCTATGAGTTTGACATGTACGGGTCTACATGAAAATGGTAACTCCTAAATGACCTATAAGCAAAAAAGGGTCAGTAGGTTCAGGGTTAACTTCAGAATCACTATCTCCAGGGCCAATCAAAATCGATGCCAGGCATGCTCGTGTCTTGATTCGTCGAGACCCCAAACTGCACTCAACGATTCTCCATACTATGGGCTTGAAAACAATTAACAATGGAATGAGATATAAATTTCAACGAGTTAATAGCTTGAGTCTCGACTAGGACGCTAATTCGTCTCAGAGGCAGCCTAAACACACACAACATACAAACTTCCCTCGCCTTGGTGCAACCTTGTACGTTAGTACATCTCACATGGTAATATTAATGCAATAAGCATAAACAATAATCAAAATACCTTCGATAAGTTTCATGCGCATTACCAACATACTTGTTTACAATCAATCATAAAGATATCCAGAATATTAAAGATATTAAGAATATTATAGATATCCAATATATGGTAAGGATATCCAAAATATTGAAGATATTTAAAATATCTAGAATATCGCAAAGATAATCTCGATATATCTAACACAACCAATCCTAAACCTATTATAAAGATGTCAATTTAGTTATAAACTTTTCAATTTTGTCAATCTAGTCATAAACTTTTGTACAAAATTCCAAAGTGGTATTTCTAGTCAATTCGTTGAAAATAGCTAACATGACAATCCAATCATTTTTGGCCATCCTGTGTGACATACCACCACGTCAACAATTTCCATCAAAAACTAGTTAGAATGATTACATTGAAATTTCAAACAAATGTTACTAAACTTGCAAAATTGGAAAGTGTAAGATTGAAGTAATATCTGTACAATAGGTTTATGACTGATTCGACAATTTCCTTACATTTTCTGACACCATACTTCCACTAATATTTTTTAGCTCATTCCTAAAATTCTACTAGACACTAGATAATTAAACCATATTTCTTAAAAATAGTTTCCTTATCAAATATTTGCCATTTGTGTCAATTATTCCAGGAAATAAAAAGAACCTGAAGTCTTTTTGTAATTTTATCGAGACTCGAGGCTAGAGTTAGAGTAGTCTATCATTTGCCCAATCCAAGAGCTAAAACTGCAATATAGAACGAGAATCACGAGTTACCATAAAGATAGAGACCGAAGCATCAGACAAGTTTATGTACTAATTGGGCCAAACAAAAAGAGAAAAAGAGGCTCAGCCGAAAGTTGACAGCAAAGAATCAAATTTCCATGCCATATCATATTACTTTATCTTTTTGTCCTTGTTTATTCCTTCGCGTTTCTTTTTCTTACTTTGTCAATTGCTGTATTTGTTAAGACACCAGTGCTCAGCTAGCTAAGAGAGGAAGTCTCCTATTCCTATTATTTGTTTCTTCTCAATGTTTATTAGGACAAAGATCTTCGTTGCTTTTCTCAGCTTCAGTTTCTCCAATTTTTCAGAAGTCGGTGTCGTTGTCTTCTGAATCGTACTTCTGGGATTCATCAGCCCTCGAGTTCAGGTTTCCTGACGCTATTCTTGTGTTCTGTTGCACCTCTTTCTTGCTTGTTATTTTAGTTAGCTTGCATTTGCTTGTTCATGCTTACTAACCCATATTGCTTCAGGGACAGATGTATGTATGCTCCCTGCGCTTTGGATGTTTCGGCAAGTGATTATCGTACTGTAATTTGTTGGTTAGTACACTTAACCATACTCTCTACAAGTTATAGCACATGTTTATGTTTGTCATCAATGTTCATTTTCTAATCGGTGAAAGAACTACCAGTAGAAATTATGACCCTTCACAACCTGTCACCTTTGATATTTAAAGCTTGCCATGTCAGGAAAAGTATAGCAAATGTGCTATCGAAAGCAATCTTTCCTATGTGAATGGGATCCAAGAAGTCTGCAGGGTTAGAGATGTGGTAGGATTACAGGAATTATTTTTGGAGTTGAGAAGCAGCTTTCACTTAAAATTTTGAAAATCCAACCTGATAGCAAATGCATCTGAAGTCATCTAATCTATTATTGTATTGTATTTTGGTGCATATAGTATAAGGCCACAGGCAAGTTGAAATGTGGCGTTCTCATTGGGCGACACGTCTATTTTACCACCCATCACAAATATTTAAAGTAATAAAACTCCCAAAATTAGAAAAGAAAAAGGCCTAAGTTAATGAAGGCAAGACCCAAAATTAGGACGAGTTTCTTTCAATACTAAATGCTACGGGTGTGCAGAGGATATGCGGAATCCGTGGACCTTAGAGAACAAGTTGGGTAGGTTTCATAAACTCACAGATTAGGTTCCAGCTCTTAAATTGCGGTAAAAGTGAGGATAGGGTATGTTCCATATCACTATGTACACTTTTCAGGAACCCCGCATGATGTTTTAATAAAAAAATAAATGCGTACTTAATTGTTTATGATTATTTGTTTTTTTCTTATGAAGTGATTCATACATTAATGTGTGAAAACTCTAATTAATCAATAATCTCCAACCTCATTTAGAAAATAACTCTCTCTCTCTCTCTCTCTCTCTCTGTGTGTGTGTTGTTCCTTATGAAGTGTTTCATACATTAATGTGTGAAAACTCTAATTAATCAATAATCTCCTATCTCATTTAGAAAACGATTCTCTCTCTGTCTCTCTCTGCACGTACTACATGTGCGTGAGTATGTGTGACGAGCTTGACTTCATTTTAGTTCATATCATTGTGATAGGTTGCTGCCTCAACTCATGAATTTAACCAACAAACAGAAACTGGTTAATTTATACATTTTTGCCTTTGATGTTATAGACGTTTTAGGATTGTTACCATTAGACATCAACATTGTTTTTAACATGTAATTCATTTAGGTGTTATGTTGAATGTTCAATGTGAGTAACTAGAACAACTGCAATTTTTCTTCAATGATAAAAACAAAAAAAAACAAAAGTTGAATAAATACGAGGTACTTTAGGATACTTTTGAATGGAACAATAATTCCAAGTTTCAAGGTGGTTTCAAAACCTATAAAATGGGTTTTAGAGTCCAAAAACTTGGCACCGTCATTTATGAGGTTACACACCTCTACTGTATGGTCCCATATTACCGCTCCTTTACCTTTTTTTTCTTTTTGTTTTAAATAAAAATTTAAAAATAATTTAGAAAACTAATATTTGAAAAATAAAGGCAGAAAAGACTTAAAAATGACATCTGTAGAATTTGTGCAGAATTCACCTTTAGAGAAATTTAATAGAACGTGGAGGCGAATATAAAGAAAACCCCAAAAATGAAATTATCCAGATTGGCAAATAATTCATAACTTGCTCAAATTTGACAAGATCAAACTTTTCCGAGAAAAGCTTGCCAAAACAACTTTTTTAAGCATCAAAATTGTGTCCGAGTAAATTTATAGAAAAGACAAATAGTTATAGTAGAAGAGTAGAGGAAATTTATTCCTTTTTCCCCAAATTAACTTCTATATTTTCTTTCATCGATCCTTGAATAGTTAACATTGAAAACCTAGTAAAAGATGAATAAAACTCAAAATGCCAAAAAAAAATTCTTTTGCCGGAAAATGAAATTCTTAATTATTTGTTATTGTCATAATTAATTTCCTAAAAAAATGTGACTAAAATCTTAATGCAAAATCTTCGGAATATGCAAGAAATTACAATTTACTCCTTATTTCCATTTTTTTTCCTTTTGTAATTACCATTAGTAAACCAAGAATCTACGATGACAAAACCAATTGGAACACCAATAATTCGCTTTCCCAAGCCCACGTAGATAGTCGATGGTTTTAAGGATGATCAAAAGCGGCTTCAACAAAGCAAAGCTTAGAAGTGTCATTTTGCATTTGTAATTGGAAATTTACTTGGAATAGATCATTCTTTCCTTTGGGAATTCTCCTTAAGTTGTTACTCTCCTAAAAAAAATTATCTGATTTGAGAAAATGCTTTAGCGCAACATTTTTCCATATACACCAAATTGTAGTGAGCATAGCCAGTTCATTATTTTGAAAAATCAAGACGCATAAGAAGGTGGACGGCTAACGGCACAAATTTGTATCGAAGCTTCTTCACAGATAGTGAAGGTCTAGATGATCACATCATAAATGAAAAAGAAAGAAAATAGAAGGTGGAGTCGCAAAAGAAAATACAATCACCAACTCTAGGAAAGGAAGAGAGATGAACATGGAAGGAGCTGGGAAAGTGGATAACTATGATGGGACTTTTTCCTTCTATCAATCTATTTTGAATAGTTATAATCGTCTGTATTTATTTTACTTTTTACTTTTCATTTAATTCTTAATTTTGCTGATCACGGATAATATTATTCTTTTTAAAATTCAAAACTCCTGACAATTCCACAATATTCAATTATTAATATGTAGTTTATTTATAATATTTTATTCTTTTAATTTTGACAGGCAAAAATAATACTGTTTTATTTTTGCTTAAGTGTAAACAAACAGTCTTAAGAAAAACAAAAATATCTACCTACGTACTCTCGTTGCCTGGACTTCCAATGAACTAAATAAACTTACAATTATCAAAAGGAATTTATTTGCATTGTGAAGCTTCCTTTCTATTTGTAACGCCTGACAATCATCATCAACAAGTAAAACACAAAGAACTTAATAAAGTAATTAAAAAAAAAAAAAGAAAATTACGCACGTTGTGTTTGACCGGTGGGTCACTTCACACATATGCTGCATCCAATACAGAATGAAAATCTAGAGTCCTACTTATGCATAACTTGTAGGATAAGCAATGTGCACACTATTGAATTCAATGGTGCGAAATTCTTATATATTGAGAGAATTAACGAATGCAATATTGTATGAATTTGTGCAGTCTTGTGAAAGCTTTTTGTAATTGTTCTTCCTAAGCAATGTGAACCTCACTCTGCATTTGCATTGATGTCTAGTGAGCACACCTGAACGAAGCTGCCATGAGTTTGAACCCCGTGTTGCAACTGTTAAAAGGCCTGTGGGAGGTGTGTGGGATTCAGTTATTGTTCACCTTTAGCTTTGTCTGCGAGATTGTTCTCGCAATATTAGGCAGCCATCGGAAATATATGACGTCGAATTTAGCTACATTCATCATATGGGCCACATACTTACTCCTTCCTTACTTCGCAACAATGGCGCTGGGCAAGCTTACTGTGGTCCGCATCGATGATCCTGAGAATCCGGGTTATGATGTGGTGTTGGAAGGGCTGTTGGCCCCGTTGCTTCTGATGCAGCTCGGGTACGTAGACGGCATGACAGCCTATGCGGTGGAAGATGACCGCCTGGGAAAGAGACAGATGCTCAACATTGGGGTTACGGCCGTCGTAGTGGTTTGCATTATGGTTCGATGTGGGGGCCGCTCGTCCCCCGTCTCATGGCTGTACTTCCCCTTGTCTATGGTTGGAATTGGGAAGTCGGTGAGATGGGCCTGGGTTCTCTACTCCGTGTATGATGAGAACTCGAGCGTGACCGCTGAGGACATCAAGGAAGTAACCGAGATTCCAAGAAAGTTCGAAGAGTTCCCCGAGGACGACAAGTTCGACTCTGCAAAGGACATCTTGAGGGCGTACTTTCGGTTTGAATGTCTGAAGCCCCACCTCCAGAACTGGCTGTACCACCCTCTATTCATATCGCGCGATTGGATGTCCATCGATGATTACCATGCCAACCGTGCTTTCACCATGACCGAGATCGAACTGAACTTCATGTTCGATGTGCTCTACACTAAAGCGCCCGCTCTGTACACCATATTCGGCCTCATATGCCAATTCCTCGGCTTCTTCTGCTTGGTGTCTGCCTTGTGTGCATTCGCCATCATCTTCAAGAATGCCTTCTTGATCGATATGTATGTCACCTATACCTACGCATTACTGATGGCAGTCACATCTCTCGAGCTTTATCAAATCATGGCGCTGCCTTTTTCGGATTGGGCAGTGGTGAAGATGAGTATGCACCTTAAGGTGCCGCTTGTCCAAAGGCTCCTTCCATATCTAGCCGATCGGTGCATGAGGAAGAAAAGATGGTCGAGGTCGATAGGGCAGCTCAATTTGTTAGACCACATCCTCTCAAACAAAGAATATTCGAAGCCCATTGCCACGGTACTTGATTGGTTTGACGAAATGAAGACTATAAGGTGGTATCCGTTTTGCTCCCGCAAGGCCATCCCCTCGTGGTTCAAGGTGCTGGTGGTTCAAACGATGGCGGAGCTAGAGAAGAAAAGAGACTACCGGCCCTTCAAAGAAAGAGGCAAGTGGACGCTCGAGACTCAAGACGCCCAAGAGAAACAAGGACTGAGCGGTAGCATCGAGAGGATATTCGATCAGAGCATCATTATCTGGCACATCGCAACGCAAATCCTGCACACATTGGAGGGCGAGAACTCCGCCGCTTGCAGAGGAAGCAAACTCTTATCGGACTACGTGATGTACCTCCTGGCTCGGCATCCTTACATGTTGTCCCTCAACACTGCCGACATTACGTTGGAGTACGCTTGTTGCACCCTGAGGCCTTTCTTAAGGTACCGAGACTATAAAGACGCAATTAGCACACTGTCGTCACAGGATGCAGAGGTGCCACCCCCCGTCAAACCAAGTCAGGAGACGAGGATCACTCGCAACTGGGACGTGTTGTTGGACGTGCAAAAGCTTGTGGTCGACCTAAGGTCGATGGACAACAAGTGGGAGCTCATTAGCAGCATCTGGGTGGAGATGCTGTGTCATGGAGCATCCAAGTGTCATGTGTATCACCATGGCGTGCTATTGAAAAGAGGAGGCGAGCTCATCACTCATGTGTGGCTCCTCCTGGCTCACAAGACCAACAAGCACCGTTCGAGCGATGACGAGCTTTCTGAAGATACCGCCAACACCACCGCCTCGGCCACACCTCACCCAGCCAGAAAAGGTCTTTCTAGTTGCATCCAAAGGGTTTTTATGGGGAAGAGAGATACTAATATATTTGACAATCCATAAATGAACTTCGTCTTGTCACGCGCGGTTGGGTTTTTTATTTATATTATAATAAATAAATATTAAACCGCAGCTGGCCTTGACATATGATATCAAAATAAACCATCTTAAGCTTTTTATTTGTATCAGTAATTTTATATTTTCCACCCACACTTTAGTATTTAGCAAAATTCTAGCCTACGTTTGAGGTAGAATATTATAATATTTAATCATTAAACGCTTTGAATTTTATAACTTAAACTTTTGGAATAGTTGGTATTAATGCCAAATAATTTTACAATTCATGCCTTATCAAATCAGTCGAAAAGCAAAACTCCACAACGTAGTGTTTTGCGTACACGTTTAGCACTTCTCATTCAGAATGACCGGCTTACTTTCATCTTTGTACAACTGAGTTCATCGACCCCTAATAGGTTGTAGGGATGAGCATCCGTCGGGCCTCGGTCCCAAAAATTGAGGATTAGCACTGTGCGAGTTGATCCTAGGGTTAGGGGGTGAACTAGCCTAACCCGGACCATACTCACCCCTAATATTGTTTCTCTAATATTGTGGCAATAGGTAAGAACGGCTAGCTCTGCTCGATAACCTCTATTTCCACTTCTAATATTATTCATCTATCAATGAGATTGAATTAACACAAATCAATTCTCAATTAACACAAATCAATACTCAACTCTGAGATCATTAATAAGAATGAAAAAGAGAAGAAGCTGGATGACGGCCACTGACAAGCTGAAAAACGATGCATGAATTCTGTACACAAGTCGCTGATCACGACAGAACAATAAAGTGGCAGCATCTTCCCAAGCTCTTACAAAGCATGCAGCATACCATTATCCCGAAAATGGAAACGACAAGATTTCTCAATTGATTACGGCTTTAACATCCTCAAAAATATCTTCATACTGGCCACCCAACTCACTAACAACAAGAAGCTCTCCTCCTTCCTTAAGTCGTCGTTTCCTGGAACTCCGTCTCATAGCACTTGTCGAAAGTGCTTTTGCCTCGCCAATCATGCCAAGAATCACGAAACGAACTGCCCAACGAGGCTTGACGAAGAAGAAGAAGGACACTTGGATGAAGAACAAGAGGACTCCACGAACAAAAAGGACACTCGAACGAAGATGTGAAGAGAACTTAAAAGAAAATTATGTTGACTTTAATTAGAACGTGCAAATTTGGGGCAAGCATTACATGACGTCGTTTTTGCACATGTAGATTTCTTCATATAAACTCTTTGCCACGTAGGAGAGAGAAATGAATAGAAAAAGCTACGTAAGTATTTTTTTTTTTTTGTGACCCAGGGAACCTCCATGCGCCACTTCGCGGCGAAGCAAACCCTGGGGTGAACTGAGCCCCCACCGCTGACCCAGCCACAAGTGAATCGCGCAGCTTTGCATTGAAGCAACCGGCGCACGCTGAGTTTCGAACTCCTCCCCTGGCGGATGGGTACTAAGCTCTCAACCAGCGGGGGCACCGCGGGCGGTGGTGCTACGTCAGTATTTTCCGTTAGGTAAATTATACAGAATTAACAGTGGGAGTTGATTGCACAAACTTTACATAGTTTTAAGTCCCGATTGCAATTTTTATAAGTTTTAGGGTTTAACTACATTTTCTTAACAAATTTCAGGATTTCTATTGCACTTATTAAAAAAAAATCAAAGAAGAGAAAGATGGTGGAGCAGAATTTAAGGGATAATGGAGTGTGAGCAGAGACATGAAGTAATGAAACGAGCGGCAACAGGCAAACTCTCTGAACACACAAAAACAGAGGCAGTGAAGGCGTGAGCTAGAGACTACTCAAAGAGGAGGGAAGAAAGTGTACTTTTTTTTTTTCTTTAGGGATCCGGTTGGGCATTTGGCCAACAGTAAGGTTAAAAAAAAAGGGAAAGCGTTAGAATTTGGGGGAATTTTTTGAGAGCACGGCGAGAGAATGAAAATTGACAAAGAAAAACAGAGGGAAGAAGCTCCTAGGCCACGGTTTAGGACTCTGTAGGCAGAGTCCTCTCTCTGAGCCACGATGATAACTGCCATGGGCGCACGCATGCCAACCTGTGCTTCCAGAGTAATGTCACCAATGTTTACTTGACCACTAATCAGCCTTCAATAGGTTAATAGTAGCTCCAAAAATGAAATAAAACAAATTATTATAATTAACTAAGTCAAATCAAATCATGACCGATAAGGTTTGGGAGAACCTGAGCCAATTGTAAGTGCCGCCTTGCAAGATAGACCATCCACGCTCACTTGGCAATTTGTTAACCACCTCAAGGATCTCACCTCGGGAGGGTCATGACAAATGCTGACTTATTAGTTTATTGGCTTTTAAAATGAAAAGTCTGAGGAAAATCTCTTTTATCTTACCTAGCATCTATTACTTGACAATATATTAATTTTATATGTTCCACGATGGTTAATCAAAAATTTCATATAAACAATCAACTCATGTTGAATATATTAAACTTTTGAAAAGATACTAATGAGAGGAAATTGTGATCTTTGTTTATCATCCAGATGGTACTCATAAATTAAAATAAAGGACCAAATTACTTACATTACCAAACCAATCAACGATCATGACCAAAGACCAATCAAGGCAAGAGCAAGAAAACTCAGGAGTTTTTCCCTGAAATGAGTTATACTTTGCGACTGTCAACTCTATTCTCTCTATCTCTCCTCCCCCTGACGTCCTCTTTGTGAGCCGTGGATTCTCAGCATTCCTAAACAATATTGGATCCATCTTTTCCAACATAACCTTTCTACGCCGTCATGCCTTATTTTTCGATACAGGGAGTGCTTGCTAATGGAGGTTTGTTGCCGCAAGCAGTTTATAATGAAAATTTTACGTGAAAAATTGTTCAAAAAGTCATAAATCTATTGTATTTTTGTCTTTTCAGGCATAAACATTTTAATTTGCCAATTGAGTTCTAAACCTTTTGACAATTTATCAATCGAATCAATCCAGTCAATTTTAACTGAAATCCACCGATATGGATCATTAGTGTCACGTAAGATGATCAGTAAGATGATCAACACTAACATAAACAATTTTTAATTTTTTTTATTTCTTATATTTTTATTTATTTTTATTTTTATTATCTTTTTTTCCTACCAAGTCCAACTAGGGTCGCGGCTAATCTTCGCCAGCCACTAGGCAAGGGATCTGGCAAGGGCCATGAAGCCTTTGTTGATCATGTCTGAGGGTCATGGCCCTCGCCCAGATCTCGCGAGCACTATTGGGTGAGGCCGGGGGTGAAGGTCACAACCCTTGCAAGGGTCGCAAAGCCCTCACCTGCAGCCCTTGCCCGTGACCAGGGAGGGTTGGCAAGCGATTTCGATAAAAATAGGAAAAGACAGCAAAAAAAAAAAAAAAAGATATAAAAAATTATTTTTAAAAAAAATTGGAAAAATCATGAAAATTTTCTATGTTTGCACTAACTGTGCCAGGAAGGACAGCTAGCCTTAACATTAGTGATTTCTAGCTAAAATTGGATAGATGAATTCAATTGGCAAAAATTGAAAATGCTTATGAATTAATTGGCAAAATCGAAAGATTGAGGGCTAAACTGGCAAAAATTGAATAGGTTCAAGGCTTTGGATAATTTTTCCCAACCTTACGTGCTTTGTAGAGAACAAATTCAAGAAATGAAATGATGTAAGGTCATTTTAGACTTATGTCCGTGCACTGTTGTAGTCTATTAACTTTTTATGCGTACATCGTTTGGTGTATAGGTAGAGGCAAGATATTGTTGGTGGTATTAGGAACACAGGGGGATTTTTGGAAGGTCTATGACAAGGAGGTATGAAGATTAATGTCAAAAAAACTAAAAGAAAATGATGATCACGAGGAATTTCATCTGGAGAGAGGGATTGATGCCTAGGTTACACAAATTGCAATAGTTTAAGCTTACGTGGTATCTTTTATCTAAAAAAGTGCACGGGTGAATTCTTTGCATACTCTCAGCAAAGTTTACACTCCTCGAGAATAGATCCAATGAACAGCGTAAAGTTAAAAATCTGACACCTGGTTTGTCGCTGGCGAAAGCCGAAGACACAAAGAATCACTGATTAAAGTTACAAGTAAGTAATCAAATCACTGCTCTCTGTGTTATTATAATCCCTCTCATTATCTCTTCAGAACTATATTTTTGTAAGCTTCCCCACAAGCGTTAGGAACGCAGACCCACGCAAGTGCTATTTCTTTATTACCAAAACCTAATCTGTCAGCTTCTTGGGAGTCACGCGGCATAGTAAGGTTTCGGTTTCTTGCCAGACCAATTTGCACTTTCCTTTATTTTTCCAGAAAATTCATAATCTTGTCATTAGTTTCATTTGTCTGTGAACATTTATTCTGTTTTAGCAGTGTGTCGGTGAACGGTTCAGCAAAATATAAAATGTGTGAGTGTGTGTCCATGGTCTCATATTTGATGTTTGGAAAACGCTTGGTATATTGAACTGGTTTACATAATCTGTGTTAAGTAATGCGGTAATCGGTAGGTGGGTGTTTGAATATGAGTCAGCTTCTTCAGATGTCCTTCTGCAATCAGCCATCTCATTGAATATATCAATTTCGTAGATCTGTTCTAGCAAAACTAGCGCCTAGCATTGCTTATAGATTTCTGAAACTTCTCTTTCTCTTTTTCAAGTGGGTTTCACTTATGCAGGACAGCAAGACGTAATTAATCTCATTCGCTGGAATGGGAGAATTAGAGGCTAGAGCAGAGTTAGGATCCCAAAATTTTACTAATTATATTGAATGAATGCTACAAGAAGTTTAGAGATTAATTTTTCAGAATGAGTCCAAGGCGGTTTATCCATTCTCATCGTTATTAATTTCACTTAAATTGTTGTTCTCAGAGAGAACGGCAGAAGACATCACGTCCCCATGAAATCGTTCAATCTGATATCATCCATAGTCAGTAGACAATGGCCTGCCTCAAGAGATTTCTGGGAGGCATGGGGCATCCAATTGCTGCTCACGATGAGCCTTACTTGCCAGATCACCCTCGTCATCCTCGGCAGCCGCTGGAGGTACATGACATCGAACATCACCAGATACGTCATCCAAACCGCCTACTTGCTCTCTTCTTACCTTGCGACTATCGCCCTTGGCAAGCTCACTGTTGTCCAGATTGACAATCCTGATCAACCTGACTATATTACCGAGCTCAAGGGGTCGCTGGCACCGTTGCTCTTGATGCAGCTTGGGAACCCCGACTCCATAACTGCATACTCGGTCGAGGACAACCGGCTCAGTGGTCGGCAGATGCTGAGTCTGTCTGTCAAGGTCATTTTCGTTATCTGGATCCTCATTCGTTGCTGGGACAGCTCGCCCCCTGTCCCATTTTTGTACATCTTCTTGTCTGTTGCCGGGATTATTCGATCAGCAGAGACAGTTTGGGCCCTCGCGTTGGTGTACTGGAAGAGATCGGGCGCATCAGCCAAGGATATCTTCGATGAGGAAACTGTTGGCAAGTTCTTTGACAAGCAGGCCCCATGGCCGATGGACCAAGAGATCATCTTGAAGGCATACTATCGGTACGATTGCTTGAAGCCCCACATTGTAAACTGGCTCTACCGTCCGAAATCGCTAAAGGAATCTCAGTTGACTGTAGGGCGTGATGTAGCCTTCATCACAACTGAGGTCGAACTTGGATTCATGTATGACGTACTTTACACCAAGCAACCGATTCTCTATAAACGGCTCGGTCTCATCCGCCGCTTCACGAGCTTTTCCTGTCTAGTCTCAGCCTTGTGTGGATTTGCCATTAACTTTAAGAGCGCCTTCATGATAGACATGTACATCACCTACACTTACGCTTTGTTGATAGGAGTCACCACTCTAGAAGGTTACCAACTTGTTCAACAACCTTTTTCGGCATGGGCCATTGTGGAAATGAGCCGTCACCGAAAAAACTGGCCCGTGTTGACAAGGCCGTTGAACTTCTTAGTTAAAAAGTATATGAAGCGGAAAAGGCGGTCGAACTCAATTGGGCAACTCGACTTTTTGGATCATTGCCGGAACAATGAGTGGCCCTGGTCCATCGGAAGAATCCTCAAACACTTGAGCAAAAAAGTGTTGTAAAAAATGGCTTCGAAATTGGGTAGAACAATGAAATCGGATCGAGTAAAACAATTCGGACTTTGAGGCGTGATATCACTTTATTTAAGGATTTATTTGCCCCACAACGTTGTTAATGGTCACCGGCAAAAATCCACCAGGATACAACAAAGTCTCGGATGAGAATACTTGATAGCAATTCAAGTATTTCTCTAGGGTCTCTCTAAGAAACAATCGAAAAATTGGCTGCACTTTTCTGAAAGAAGACTCGAAAATGACCACACTCTTCTTTCCAAAAAAAATGACAAGTATATATATGAAACAGTCTTGCAACTCTTCGTAAAATTGCGAACAAACACGTCTTTAGAAAATTGTTCGAATTAACAAACGCGACTCTTCGGAAGAAGTCGAAAACGAACAATTGCAACCCTTCGGGAAAGTTAAAACCGAATAAGTAATTTTCCAAAGGTTGTCTTGAAAAGACATAAATAAAATTCGGAATTTTTTTTTAAATAGAATTTCGAATTTTCATTTATATTTCATTTCCGAAAATTCTCAAATTAAAAAGGCAACCTTTGAATTAAAAATTAAAAAATAAATAAATAAATAAATAGCAAGGGATTAATGCTAATTAAACCGCGGGCGCGCAGGTGTGCAAAGTGCTAATCGCGCCAAATAATCGCGCAATTATTCGCGCACTCGCACGTGGGTATGGTGGGGTCTATCCCCACCCAATCATTGATTTAACCACAAAAAGGAAATCCCACACTTTTAAACTGACCCACTTGCTCCCACCTTTTCTATGTGGGACAAAGTAAAAAGCACATATTTTGTTTTAACAAACAAAATTCCAACAATCCCCCACTTTGTTTGTAAAACAAAGATTTCAAAATAAAATTTTAAAAACCATACAGCCAAAGTTTCAGTAAGATTAATATACATACTTAAAGGTCTCTTTCGAGTTAAATCTTTACTTAGTGCAAGTATATCAAAACTCTATCAAGTGACAAGTAGCTCGGCTTTAAACTTGTACTTTTATGTAATAGAACCGGACATACCACACATACACTAACCTCTTGTTTCAGCGAGAATTTCTATATTACTCCGCACTATTATGGACTTGTGCTTGATCCTGTTTCATGAGCTCTCTAGAAAGCAACCCTAACTTTCGTAAGAAGCGGCACCACTTCTAAGCTCATATAGGTGAAGTATCTATCATGTGTTTCTGTTACTATCAACACACTACAAACTTGTATCATACTTCATTAAGAATTCAATTCAACCGCAAAACGTAACGCACGACGATACGACTTCTCATATCGGGCTAATCGGTATCAAACAATCACATTCAATAACTTGTTCTTACCCATTAAACCTTGTAACTAGTGATGTTCTAGAAAAAAGGTCGGGTTACCATTATTGGTGATTTCAATTAAAGGGTTTCAGCCCCATTTCTTGTGAGGTCGTTATTACCATATGTCTTGGTAAAGCTTTCGTCAAAGGATCGGCAAGATTTTTACCTGTCCTCACGTAGACAATTGTTATGGTACCATCTTTAATCAATTGTCTCACATATTCATGTCTTAGACTAATGTGTCTAGACTTACCATTATAGGTGCTACTATAGGTTCTTACCAAAGTGGCATGACTATCACAGTGGATAGAGATAGGAGGCATAGGACTAGGCCATAATTTGATATCCAACAACAAATTTCTAATCCATTCAGTCTCTTTCCCAGTTGCCGCCAAAGCAATAAATTCAGATTCCATTGTTGAGTGAGTTATACATGTCTGTTTCTTGCTTGCCCAAGATATAGCACCTCCAGCTAGTGTGAAGATCCATCCAGAAGTGGAACGCTCATCTCCCACACTTGTAATCCAACTAGCATCAATTTATCCTTCTAATACAGCCGGATAATTATTGTAGAACAATCCTAAATTTTTAGTTCTCCTAAGATAACCAAAAATTCTAGTAATAGCTCTCCAATGTTCAGTACTTTGATTACCAGTATACCTACTCAACTTGCATACAGAATAAGCAATATCGGGTCTAGTACAATGCATCGCATACATTAAAGACTTTATAGCACTTGCATATTCTAGTTGTGCCACCGCTCTACTAGTATTATAATTTAATTTAATACTGGAATCAAATGGAGTACTTATTTCTTTAAAACCAAGATGTTGAAATTTATTTAATAATTTTTCAACATAACTACATTGGCTTAAAGAATAACCCCCACTATGTTTCTTAACTTTAATACCTAAGATAGTATCCACTTCACCCAAATCCTTCATTTTAAACATGGAAGTTAGATACTTCTTAGTCTCATTAATTCCAGTCATATTCGTTCCAAATATAAGCATATCATCAACATAGAAGCACACTAAGACACCATAGTCTTTAGTGAATTTAGAGTATATACACCTATCGGCACTACTATTGATGAAACCATTTGACAATATGACCGAATTAAACTTTTCATGCCACTGCTTAGGAGCTTGCTTAAGTCCATAAAGAGACTTAATCAATTTACATATTTTCCTTTCATTTCCATTAAGAACAAAAACCTCCGGTTGTTCCATGTAAATCTCCTCATTTAAGTCTCCATTTAAGAAAGCAGTTTTAACATCCATTTGATGAACACAAAGATCATAAATGGAAGCTAGAGCAAAAAGAACTCGAATAGAAGTTATACGTGCAACATGAGCATATGTATCAAAATAATCTATTCCTTCTTTTTGTCTATATCCCTTAGCTACAAGCCTAGCTTTAAAAGCTTGAATGGAACCATCATAATAATATTTTCTTCTAAAAACCCATTTGCACCCAATAGGTTTTGATCCTTTCGGTAAATCTACTAATACCCAAGTATTATTGGACATAATTGAGTCCATTTCATCATTCACAGCTTCTTTCCAAAAAGAAGCATCTCTAGAAGACATAGCATCATTAAAGCTTCTAGGATCATCTTCTAAATTTAATACTAAAGGGTATTTATTTATCACGTTATTATCTCCATCTCCTTCAACAAGAAAGACATGAGTAATAAAATCAGGACCTAAGTCTTTTATTTTCCTAGCTCTAGTACTTCTCCTTAGTTCAATCATGTCTTTAGAATCATTTGTTTTTTCTCTTGAAAATCACTTTGAGTTTCCATAGATCTTGAATTATTTTCAATAATTTCAGAACTTGTAAAACATTTATTCTCAAAGAATTCGACGTCTCTCGATTCTACTATGACATTAGACTCTAAATCAAGAAGCCTATAAGCTTTACTATTTTCAGCATATCCTATGAAAGCACTTTTGATAGCTCTAGGACCAAGCTTTGTTCTTTTAGGATCTGGAGCTCGGTAGTATGCCAAGCACCCCCACACTTTAAGATATGACAAATTTGGCTTTCTACCTTTCCATATTTCATAAGGGGTTATGTCATCTTTCTTGGAAGGTATTCTGTTATGAATATAACATGCAGTAAGTAATGCTTATCCCCAAAGATTAATTGGTAGCTTTGAATTTGAAAGCATACAATTAACCATTTCTCCAAGAGATCGGTTTTTCCTTTCAGCTAAACCATTTTGTTGTGGAGTATATGGTGCTGAAGCTTGATGAATAATACCATGTTCTTCACAAAATGAAGAGAATTCATTTAAGAAATATTCTCCACCTCTATCTGATCGTAGAACTTTGATTTTCTTTTCTAATTGATTTTCTACTTTAGCTTTATATTTCTTAAACATGGTAAATGCTTCATCCTTCGATCTCATGAGATAAACATATAAGAACCTACTACAATCATCCATAAAGGTAATAAAATACCTTTTACCTCCACGTGTTAGCATACCATTAAATTCACATATATCACTATGAACCAAATCCAATAAATTCGAATTTCTTTTAACACTAGGAAATGGCTTTTTAGTAAGTTTTGACTTAGCACAGATTTCACATTTATCAAATTCGCCATTAAAATTTATCAAGTCTAATTTTCTCATATTCTTCAAATAACGAATATTTATATGTGCCAACCTACTATACCATAAAATTGAAGACTCGACAATATAAGCAGAACTAGAAATATTATTATTGATACTCAGTTGATACATGCCATTATTGGCATAACCCTTCCCAACAAACAGCCCATTTTTCGACAGGATAACCTTATCGGATTCAAACAAAACCCGAAACCCCCTCTTACAAAGTAAATCAATAGAAACTAGGTTCTTCCTAATTTCGGGTATAAATAACACATTAAGAAGAGTTATCTTCTTTCCAAAAGTGAAGTCTATCTCCACCGTGCCTTTTCCAGCAACCCTTGCAAGAGTATTATTCGCAGGACCTCTTGAACATTTGAGTCAACAATCTCTTCAAATTGCTTGAACATGTACTTGTCCTTGCACACATGGACTGTTGCTCCAGAATCTATCCACCAACCAGATTAGACGGTGGTAGAATTAATTTCAGAAACCATAGCCATCGCATCATTGATTTCAGAAATTTCCATGTTCGAAATCATGGCTACATAATTTTCTTCAACCAGATTCGCATCTGCTTTCACTAACAGAATGTTCTTGTCCTTTGAAATGCTCTTGCGGTGAATGCAATCCTTGGCGTAGTGTCCCTGTTTGCCATAAACAAAACAGCAACCCTTTTGCTTCTTTTGTGTTCTCTTGAATTTATGCCCCCCGCTTTTTACTTTGAAGTTCTGCTCGAGTTTCCGTTTTTTATCCACAGCATTCACCTTGGAATTGTACAAAACAGAATTATCACGTAAACGTGACTCTTCCTCAATGCGAAGATGTTTCTGTATTTGCTCCAAGGTAAAATCCTCCGACTTGTGAATCAGCCTTTTTCCATAGTCTTTCCAACTTAGAGGCAATTTCGCAATAATTGCCCCAACTTGAAAAGCTTCTGGAATTTCAATCTTGAGGGCACGAATCTTATTCACAATCACTTGCAATTCGTGGACTTGTTCCAGCAAGGGTTTAGTATCAATGAACTTAAAATCAAAATACTTTGCGATTAGATATTTGTTGGTACCTTGCTCCTCCGCTTTGTACTTGAATTCCAGTGCATTCCAAATTTCTCTGGCCGACTTCATTTCAGTGAATAAGTCGTACAAACGATCGGAGAGTGTGTTCAGAATGTGTCCTCGACAAAGTAATTCATCCTCCGCACGTTTCTTCTTTTCCTTATTGACCCTCTCAATGACTTCCGCACTTGGCTGTCCTCCTTCGGTAGTAGGTTTAGGATCTTCTATAGGCGCCAAATTAGAATCCAGTATGTAGGAAATCTTCAGAGCAGTGAGTAAGAACATCATCTTGTCCCTCCAACGAGCAAAATTGTTCCCATCGAACCGGTCCAATTTGACCATATCTTAATTCATAACTTTGATTGTCTCCGACTCCATTGTAGCAAGATAAATCCTTAAAATTGTTGTAAAAAATGGCTTCAAAATTGGGTAGAACAATGAAATCGGATCGAGTAAAACAATTCGGACTTTGAGGCGTGATATCACTTTATTTAAGGATTTATTTGCCCCACAACGTTGCTCATGGTCACCGGCAAAAATCCACCAGGATACAACAAAGTCTCGGATGAGAATACTTGATAACAATTCAAATATTTCTCTAGGATCTCTCTAAGAAACAATCGAAAAATTGGCTGCAGTTTTCTGAAAGAAGACTCGAAAATGACCACACTCTTCTTTCCAAAAAAAATGACAAGTATATATATGAAACAGTCTTGCAACTCTTCGTAAAATTGCGAACAAACACGTCTTTAGAAAATTGTTCGAATTAAAAAACGCGACTCTTCGGAAGAAGTCGAAAACGAACAATTGCAACCCTTCGGGAAAGTTAAAACCAAATAAGTAATTTTCCAAAGGTTGTCTTAAAAAGACATAAATAAAATTCGGAATTTTTTTTAAATAGAATTTCGAATTTTCATTTATATTTCATTTCCGAAAATTCTCAAATTAAAAAGGCAACCTTTGAATTAAAAAATAAAAAATAAAAAATGAATTAATAGTAAGGGATTAATGCTAATTAAACCGCGGGCGTGTAGGCGTGCAAAGTGCTAATCGCACCAAATAATCGCGCACCCGCACGCGGGTATGGTGGGGTCTATCCCCACCCAATCATCCATTTAACCACAAAAAGTAAATCTCACACTTTTAAACTGACCCACTTGCTCTCACCTTTTTTATGTGGGACAAAGTAAAAAGCACATATTTTGTTTTAACAAACAAAATTCCAACAAAAAGAGGTGACCTTGAGAAGGTATTGGAGTCACTCTCGCCGGAAAATCCCCATCTCTCTCAAGGAATTGCTGGTGGAAAATATTGTAAAGTTCAACGCAATCAGATGCCAAAAGCCCTTCACTGAACGCGGCGACTGGACGCTTGAAGCTCACAAACTCAGCGGCGACGTGGAGTGGACGCAAGAAGAGCTTGAAGTGTTGAAAAAGAACATCTCGACAGCATTTGACAGATTTGACAGAAGCATCATCATTTGGCACATGGCAACGAACATCTGCCTCCTTTCAGAGCGCGCTGATTCTTCGTATTGTAGAGGAAGCAAACTGCTATCCAATTACATGATATATCTTCTGGCATTGCGACCCTACACGTTGTCCCTAACGATTACTGACATCACATTGGAACATGCTTGCGCCATATTGAAGCTATTTCTCAGGTACAGAGACCGCAATGAGGCCTTGGGGACATTGTCGTCAGAAGAGAAGGTGCTCGAACCCTCCCTGGATGACAACACGAGGGAGCGGCACGTGCTAGGGGATGCGCAGGAATTGGCTGCGATGCTGAAGGACAAGAACTACAAGTGGCAGATCATAAGCAGCATTTGGGTGGAGCTGTTGTGCTACGCTGCGTATAGATGTCAAGTTTACCATCACGAGAACCTGTTGCGGCGAGGTGGAGAGCTTATAACTCATGTATGGCTGTTTTGATGCACCATACTGACCGTACTGATAAGTATACACGCCCTCCCAAGACCAAGCCGACCAAAGAAGCCGAAGGAAAGTCGCAAGATGAGTTGTGATCCTAGGATCGATCATGCTCTGCACCCAATTGTAGTGAGTGTGTGTGTGTTCTCTCTCTTTTACCTTCTTGGTAAGGAGGTGCTCAGTAAGATCATTGTAATCGCATTCAGCTAAGAGACTTGTCAATGATGCATAGTAATATATACATTGAGGTATAGATCCTATATATTTAAAAGGCTTGTTTTCTTTGTACTCCCTTGCCACTCATTGCTTGGAAAGTAGTTTAATTTTTTGAAACCAGTATTGACTAGAACTCTGATTTGGTTGTTAACTTGTCTACGGTCGGACATACTAGTCGCTGGGCAGGTGATTTTAAAGGGTGCAGTTTTTTTATTTTCCCTTGGTAGTACTCAGACCACGTCCATAATGTTATAAAACATCTCTCAATGATAACTAAAGCCGAAGTATTTGATAAGCTTAAGTAGGTGTTGCAGAAAATGATAACTAAACCCTGCAGGTTCTGCACTCATACGAGGGAGACTTGCTAAGTGTAATAATCTGCAAACGCAAGGTCATATAAACAAGCGCAGGCTCTGCATTTGACCAGGCAGTAAAAACTTAAAGTTTTCAGGTATACTTTACGACCGCTGGAGTTTTGAATTGAAGATAAAGTTCGTAGCAATCAAGTATGACATTTCAAAATTGTTCCTAAAAAAAAAAAAAAGAAGCCATGGGCAAATGAGCACACTTGGCTTTTGACTGCTGATTCTAAGTGGCAGTAAGAGTAAACCCATTTGGAAGCACAAGAGAAAAGTGGGGTCTTCAAATGGATGGGTTGGGTGAAAAATGACCCGATCCAAATTGACCAATTTAATTAATTTTGATCCATTTATATGTAATATAAATCTAATTACCTATACCTGGCTTGATGCATACCCAATCCATTGTTGACACTTGAATTTTGGCGGCCTAATCATCTTTTTATTGCATAAAAATAAGGGATTAATTTTTAACCTCTAAACAAAATATTAGAATTAAAATTGCATAACATATAATATTATGAGCATTTATTAATTACTGATTATTGCATTGGATTGGCAGTGGTTTGAAGTTCTAAACTTAATTGATTTGGACTAAACTTGCATAATCATGAAATTCAAGCCCAATGAATATCTCGTGTGGCAAAAAAATTGCATGGGCCACACAGGGTTATTAAAATTGGAAAATTTCAGAAATTTAGAGAGCAATTGAGCCATGAAAAAGAAGTAAGAGAAAATATTCTTATGCTTTCTACAAAGGTAATCAAACGAAGGGGATATTACACACTTATCCTTGCAAAATTTGGAATTCAGGAAATTTCCATCAATTTGTTTGAGATCGTATTTCCACTATCTTATTTTTTTTTTCGCAATTAGAGCGTATATTCAACCAACATGTAAGCTAATATTTGGAAATAAAACTGATGGGAAATATTTAGCGTGTGTGGACAAAGAAAATAAAAAGAGTGGAAAAGATTTGGAAATAAGAGGTAATGGTGCACGTGGGCCATATATTTGATGATATTCTTTAAGCAATATTAGCGCATACTTGGGCAATATGAGTAGCACACTAGCATAAAGGAAGAAATATTTTTATATAAAGAGGAAATGCGTAGAGAAGGAAATGGAAAGGACAATATTCACAACCTGAGGGCTTTTTTTTCCTTCATTTGAAGAAAGAGAAAAGTTTAACCATTGGAATTCGCCCTAGTGGCCACTCTTTCATCATAGAAGGGGGAGGTGAGGGGTTCAAATCCTCATCTTCTCAGGGGGATGGGATGGGGACGCGTAAGTTTCAAAAGTGGGTTTCGACTCTCACGCCCTGCATGAGGCAGGGCAAAAGTCTGAAGAATGAGTGTAGAGTAGGAATAGAATAGAATTGATCAAAAAAAAAAAAAAAGAAAAGTTTAAGCTGTAATAAATGCGCTGCACAGGAGAGCTAGGCCTTCTAGGGAGGAGGAGAGAGGGCATCGGCAGGCTAGGAAGAGGAGAGAGAATAGGAAAAAGGCAGAAGACACCAAGTGAGCTCACCCCTCCACATGGCACCTCATGAGTGGCTGGGACCATGCTGACATGGCGCTCTCAGACCACCAAATATTATCACCCCAATATTTTCTCACCCGAGCCTAGTCCTTACACCTAGAGACACAAAAGTAGTTTTCTTCGCGAGAAAATATTGTGTACAGCTCTCATTTCACCATCGGAATCCACTCACCGGGTGAATCCATTCACCAAGCGAAACGTATCATCGGGTCCATGCTAGAACAGAGCTAATTTTAGAAAATAGGGAAATTGTTTCCGTCTCCTACTGACCCACCAGAGACCCCGGCAGTCTCTCAGTCAAATTTGAAAAAGCAAGCACGAAGCGCTTTCTCTGCAAGAAAATATTTGGTGGGGCTCCACCGAATCCTTCCTCCCATAATTAATTTGAATGGAAGGGAGGCTTTCCCTCTCTCCATTTTTTAATTCCACTCTCGCCGGTCCTCTGCTCTTTGTTCTCTCCGACGGCAGCCCGCCGTCCGACGAACCACCACACTGCCGCCGCCTTTTCCTCATCTACTTCTGACACGCTTCCTCGGCATCCACCAACGCCGGTTCCTTCCCGAGAATCTCTCCCGGGCGCTCTGCCCTTTGCTTTTTTTCCGCCACTGCTTCCGCAACCGCTTGGTTTGCTTCGGATTGTGATGAACTCGGGGAAGGTTTTTCACGACACTCGGTTGTTTCTCTTTATGTTTTCTGGCTGCTTGTTACATTGAGAATGAGAAAGTTGTGTGGGGTGATTGCAGAGTCGCAAGGATGTCGAAGGATCTTTGTTTGTTGTTGAGAGGTAGCTGTTGTTTGAAAGTTGTAATCTTCTGCTTCACGAAATAATTTTCTTGACTGTTGTGTTTGATGATCTCCATCTGTGACACTTTGAATAGGAATACTTAGCCGAGGTTTCAGTTCATTGTGCTGAATAGGCGAAGCGCAGGTTTGTCGCCTCGTTTTCCCAAGGTTTCAGATGGTATGCTATGCCTTACTAGCAAATGAGGCTTTTCTCTTGGCATTTTAGTCGTCTGCTCATGCTTCATACATGTTTGCTCTTTTGTTCGGGCCAATGATCCAACTACTGAACGCATCATCACTCCACGAATTGCCCTTACAACTACTATCTGGCTTATGAATATGGGAAGCATGTTTTAGTCTTCGTATGCAGATGCCCTTGGTGAGGTAAGGATAACCTGAAAAAAAAGTTGCCATAATGACCATATAATGAGAGTTAGTCTTGCTATTAATTGTTCATTAATGAGGCAAGCCGTTGCTTCTCTGGTTTCTCCTCAAGCGTTGGAAAACTGCAGCTAAACTTGCAATCAGTTTAGGGTCAAACAATTATTAGCCTTTTACAATTTCTGACTGGTAATTTTGAGCTGTCATCTGCCTGTAGGTATCAACTACATGGGAGGAAGTTCCTAGAAGGCGTGGGTATCCTGGGCGCATGTACGCTGATCCGGCAACGATTTACAAGCGTGCTGGGCTTATTGAAGGGCGAAAAGGCTCCATCACTCAAATTCCTATTTTGACTATGCCTAATGATGTTGGGTTTAATGCTTACACAAGGTCCGCAATCCAGTCAAAAGATACGCGAGAAGATTCCGAACATCATTCAAGGGTCAATCATGATCAATTAGTATCGGATCCAATCGGATCAAATTTGTGAAATATTTAGTTGCTTTTCTTATACATATTTTGTATTATAACAATGGTGATCGTTGTACATTGTAACATATACACAGAATACAAAATAGAAAATTCTCATTTTTTCCTCTCGACTTCTTCTCCTTCATCTTCTTTCATGGTATCAGAGCATCTAAAGTTCTGACATAGCTTCCGCTCCTTTTTTTGATTGCCTAGAGGAACTCTAACCTACAATGAGAGTTACCAAAGGAATCACTATCTTTTGAAGGGGAATTTTTTTCATTATGAGTAAACCAAAAACTCTCACCTCAAATCTAGATGATCAGCCAGCGAGGAATACGACGCCACATACTTCGCCCAACCCAGACTCATCCATTGTCACTTCCATGGCTGAACAATAGCTCAATCAAGGCCAAATTCAAGCACAACACACGCAATGGCAGCCCTTTCTAGCTCAGTTTAATCTGGGGCAATCTTTCTTAGGCTATCCTTACCACTGGATACCATACCCATGGATCCATGGATCAAATCCAGGTACATCACAACCGGGCTACCAAAGCATGCAGACCGATGGAGGCCTACCAACCAACATTGGGGCAGGCTCAACCATCGACCCCGAGTAGACGGGCGGATCAGGCAATTCGATTCCCAATCGGGTTTTTACCATTTTCTTTTGTAGCCGCCATGGGTTGCCTAGAACCCAGCAATGCATTGTACGTCTTCAACGCCGACGAACCTGAGTTGCAGCTTATCAACCACCCCCTCACAGGACCGGAGAGTTACTCAAATTGGGCACGCAAATTCCGTAGAGCCCTCGTAACAAAAGATAAGGAGGGATTTATCGACGGAACCATTTCGATTCTTATTGAAGAAAAATTAGGGCGACAATGGAAAAAATGCAATCAATTGGTAAGGACATGGATAGGAAACTATATTAACCCAGAAATAGCTGCCAGTTTACCTCCTAGAGAGGATTCCAAGTTTTTTCGGGAAAATATAAGAGATGTGGAAAACTGGATCGGGTGAAAATCTTCTCACTGCATCAAGCCCTTACCGAACTGAAGTAGGGAAACATGCCTGTGACGACGTGATTCAACAAGCTTTCAGCACTCTGGAATGAGCTGGAAGTAGCGAAAGAGAAGCTCGATGGACTCGAAGCCACCCTCCAGCAATACAAAGCAATAAAAGACAGAGAGAAGGCGACACAATTCCTGCTTATTCTCAATGAATCTTACCTCCATTTCAAGGCACAGATTCTCGCTATAGAGCCTACACCTTCGGTCGGCCACATATTCCAAGCTCGCAGTGCAAGAGGAAAGCCAGAGGCTCACCTCGACGGAGGGAAAGGGGGCTGAAACCCTAGCTTTGGCCATGAGAAGTGGGGAGAAGTACACTATCAGTGCCATAAGTTGTGTACAACACTCACTTTGGTGCCATAAATTTCTATCAAATCATTAAGTGCCAAATCGGAAGAAAAACGATCACTTTGGTGCCACTGGCGAGAAATTCCAGCCAAAATGATTACGTGGCTTTTATATTTTAAAAAAAAAATCGATAGACCCTTTAAACAACGTCGTTTTCTGTCCTACTTAAGAAAACATCATCGTTTTGCTGTCATATGTGGATGGCTTAGGAAAAACGACGCTGCATAGCTAATTTGAGATTGAAATTAGGGTTTTTTTTTTGTTCATCCTCGCCGACCTAGCTTGCTCGACCACTGTCACTTGGCCACCGTGCTCGGCCACTGTCGCTCGGCCACCGTGCTCGGGCAAGAAGTGATGGGAAAATAGGAGGCGAGGGCAAAGGAGAAGGAGGAAGAAGGGGGGTTGAAGGTGCAGAGAGAGAAAAGATGAGGAGTGTGAGCGAAACAAGGAGGGCGCAGATGGAGATGGTGGATTGGGCTCTGCTCAGTGAGTAGCTAGTGCTGGTGTTGTTCTTCAAGGAAGAAGTCGCCCCGAAGAAGAAGACGCCACCGCCATAGCTTCTCTCTCTCTCTTGATTTGGGGATTTAGGGTTTTAACTTGGGGTTTAAGATGCCAAACGACGTCGTTTGGTGGTTTACATGCTGACGATACTCTCCGGTGAGCCACATCAGCGTAAAAAATTAATAAAAAATTGCCACGTTGGATTTCCAGCCAACTGGATCTACGTTGGCACTGAAATGATCCGACGGAAATTTTTAGCACCAAAGTGAGCATCGTACACAACTTATAGCATTGATAGTGTACTTCTCCCCGAGAAGTGAAAGGGGTTCGGAAACCCTAGAGAAGAGGTGCAATGCGAACCTAGGGTTTACGGAACAGAAGGCCTTTAAAGGGTCTGCATTCGACGGACAAGATCGATCACAGCGATCTGACGGCTCAAAAGGGGTGCGCAACTTTGGAGATCTGGACAGTGGAGATGGATCCGGATTTAAAGGATCCAACGGTGCCCAATTTCCGAAAAATGGCCAAATCCCTATGAGCTTAATTCCTATGGGCCAAATTCTTATGGGTTGAGCACCTATAGGCCGAATTCCTATGGGCCAAATTTGAAAAATAAAGGAAAATTGTATTGTGATTTTTGCAAACGGCCCCATCACACGATTGAAAATTGTTGGAAGTTGCATTGGTAAACCTGGAGAAAAAAAAAGGCAAGGAAATGTCAGTAGCAGCATATCAACTTACAAGACAGGCAAATGCAAATCAACCAATCACTCATGGTGAATATCAACAATTGATGAAGGCATTACAAAAATTAGACGTTCCAAAAAGGGGAAGCAGCTTTACAGGTATTTCTCATTGTCTGATAAACAATATATCGAGAAATACTTGGATTATTGATTCTGGAGCCAGTGATCATATTGCATGTGAGAAGAAGTTATTTACCATTATTAATGAAGAACTGGATAGCCCCATTATCGTGCAATTACCAAATATGGGAATGTTGCTCATGTGACTATAACATGGACAGTTAATCTTAGTTCTCAAGTTGTTCTCACAAATGTCCTTTATATCCCTGAATTTCAGTTCAATCTTATATTTGTGTTTAGAGCCTGTAAGGAAAATTCATGTCAAGTTTTCTTCAATGCTGATAGTTGTCAATTTCATGCCCTTTCGGCTGGGAAACTAATGGACTAGGATAATCTATCTTAAGGATTATTTTTTTTTGGAGAAGTTCACCCAAGAATCTAGATCAATTTCCTTATAATAAACAATCATTGTGTAATTTGACTACCAATGATAAAAATTTCATTTGCCATTCCAAATTGGGTCATAGTTCTTTGTTTCCCTATTCTCAATGTTATATTTGTCCCCTTGCAAAACAATCACGTACCCCTTTTCCATTGAGCAAAAGTCGTGCAGCTGATTTTTTTCTTTACTCCATATTGATGTCTAGGGACCATATCATACACTAAATAATGATGGTTCTAGATTCTTTGTCACCATTGTGGATGATCATTCAAGGGCCACATGGATCTTCCTTATGCAGTCTAAGAGTCAAGTAGTGTCACATTTAAGAACTTTTATTTCTCTAGCAAAAACTCAATTTGGGAAAAATATCCAAAAAAATTGGACAAACAACAGGAAAGAATTTTTCAATTATGAGTGTGTGACTCTATTATCATCTCAAGGGATCTTACATGAGAGTTCATGCACATACACACCACAACAACATGGAATAGTGGAAAGGAAGCATCGTCACTTGTTGGAGGTTGCCTGTGGCATCCCAAAATTCATGACGACCTCTAGTTACATTAAATTCTATGAATAGGTGATGGAAGTATCATCAAGTTATGGCCATTTAATCCATAATTTGCAATAAGATTTATGGCCAAGCTTTTAATGGATAATTATGTGAGAGAAAAGAAAATTCTATCATTGGCCATGTGTATTATAAATTGGAATTTATGGATTTGTGACTACAAGTTTTATGGCCTTATTACTTTTGCAAGTTAGGTATTTATTAAGTGGAAAATGTTAATAGATTATTAAAAGGTTAGTGGGCCGAAATTCTAAGGCCAAGAATTGTAAAGGATGATTGTTTGGATGGAGGTGTGTCTTCAAGTGACCCAAGGAATCATTAAAGTGCAAATTGATATAGAAAATCTTATTCTTGGTGGTGCACTTTATAAGTAGAATTTTATTTAAATTATAGAGTTTTGTGGGCTTATAAGTTGAAATTAGGTGTTTATTTAGTTTGGGATTTAAAGGAATAGGAATAGGAATAGGAGGGGGGTGGGCTGATTTTAGGGCCCAAAGCCCATCCAACCAGCCCACACTAGCCCCCTATTCGACCAGCCCATTGCTGGCCCAAGCCCAGCCGAAGATGGAGGCCCATCTTGCATGAAGGAGGAGCTGCATGGCCTCCAAGTGTCTTCAACAAAGGAGACACTTGTCTCCTTCTTAGGGACAAGTGTCCCCCATGCAAAATAAGAATGCATGCAATATATGTCCAACTAAAAGGGAAGAGGAAGAGAGAGAATGGCTGGTTGAGAGCCACCGTCCAAGCCAAAGGGAGAGAGAGAGTTGCGCGAGAGAGAGTGAGGCCGAGAGAGGAGGAGCTCGCCCGTCACCGCCCGCACGCCGTCCGTCCGTCGCCGGTGTGCCGTTCGTGTGCTGCTGTCCGCTTGGTTCTAGAGGCAAGTTGGGATTGATTTTCACTCTTGCATGTGTGTCTTGCATGTGTGGTTGAGTTCTTGGATGTTTAGAGGCTAGAAATCGATGTGAATGAGGTTTGTTCTTGGAGATGCATGCTGTTTTCGCATGAACCGCTCCACCCAAAATCTTGTGAGAGCTTGCATGCATGTTTTGAGTTCTATTTTGACTTTGATCTTTTCATGAAAGTTGTAGCCAACATCGTAAACTACAACATAATAAAATTTAGTGCAAAATGATGGAGATTTAAGGGGTCAAACTCTCATCCAACGGAGATGCTAGATCTGGAATGTTTTCGCATGAACCGCCTGACCCAGAATCTTGTGAGAGCTTGCATGCATGTTATGAGTTCGATTTTGACTTTGATCTCTTCATGAAATTTGTATCCAACATCTTAAAATATAACATACTAAAATTTGGTACAAAATGATGGATATTTTAGGGGTCAAACACTCATCCTACGGAGACACCAGATCTGGAACGATTTCACTGACCTTTCGGTGGATTTGTGGTTGCATGTTGATTTTTACTAAGAATCTCTTTTAGAATTCTTCATGAAAATTGTATAGAACATATTTAAGTTTAACATACTCAAATTTGAAGCAAAATGAACAAGTGTAGCCTAGTGAATCAACTTACTCTTGAAAACCGTAGATCTGGAGACGCGGTATAGGTTACCCGAGACTTCATGGACCCGAATGATGACTATAATCTGGAATTTTGACTTAGATCCCTTCATGAAATTTTTAGGGGACATCTTGAAGTAAAACATATCCAAATTTCAGAGGAAACGAAGAATAATAGGTAGGTAAAACCTCAGTATTTCGGAGAACCATGCACTGGACGTTTCGGTACTAGATCCAGAAGCTTCGTATGACTATAGAAAATTATCTAAAACGAATCTGGCCTAGAAGTCTGCATGAAAAATATACATTAGTGTCTTAAATATAATCTGGTAAAATTTCATAATTTTAGGAGGTCGTTCGGGTATTTTAATCAAATTATTTCGAGAACTGCACATTCTGTTTCTATCCGAAATTGTATGCCGTGTTGGTGTAAATCATATCTTTTGTGTGGAACTCTATTGGGCATGTATTTATCATGAAATTATTATCTTATTGTCTTGCCTATCACATGCCTTGATTTCATGATTTTTGAGAAGCATATGGATATTTAATTTAAGTATTTTCAAAAATGGTACATGCTGGAATTTTGAAAAAGGCATGAAATATGGACCATTTTAAATTGCATGGACTCAATGAAGTGTATTGTTATACATGATGGTGTCTTGCTGCA